>OW240916.1:296401144-296934571 GCA_933207985.1 Pelobates cultripes | reverse complement strand
TATCCATGCAGTCTATGTATATTTTATATTAGTAAAGGTATCCATGCAGTGCAGTCTAATATAAACTAGTGTGCAACTGAACTACACACAAACTGCATGGATATATATATATATATATACACACACACACACATACATACATACACTATAAACTATATACAGTGCAACTGGACTACACATAGACTTCATGGAGATATATATATATACACATACTAAAAACTACACATAGACTGCATGGACCCCAGGACATACTTGAAAACTAGAGAAATCTCAGTGTATCTTTCCTGGTAAAATATTTTATAAATAAATAAATCTACTATAAACTATACATAGACTGCATAGATATATCTACTATCAACTATATACTGTGTAACTAGACTACACATAGACTGCATAACTATATCTACTACCAAATAAACTATACATTGTGTAACACATACTGTATAACTGTACTATATACTGTATAACTAGACTATCAATATATTATAAATGTACAGTATAACTTTGCAATAGTACTCAGTGTACACATACTGTATTTTTGGTCTATAGACAGTGTACACATACTATTATTTTTGGCGTATATATACTGTAGGCTATGTACACATACTATACACCGTGTATTAACTGCGTGTGTGTGTGTATATATATATAGCAACAATAAATGAAGAGAGAGCACTCAATGGATTTTCTCAAGGTCAACGTTTCGATCTTGATAAAGACCTTCTGGGTCGAAACGTTGATCGTTCATTTCTTCACGAATATACCTTGAGAAAATCCATTGAGTGCTCTCTCTTTATTTATTTTTGCTATTTATATACACACACACACACACAGTAATAATAATAATAACAGAATTGCTTTCCTTCCAGGACTAGCTATAGTGAATGAGAAGCTCCTCCCCCTCCCCCAGCACGTGGCTCCTGACAGTTTAAACTCCCCACGTGCTTCCTGTCTGGGCGCCAAACACTGCTTTCAAGAGACAACCAATGGCTGCTCGGTATTTGACAGGTGGGCGTGTCCGTACGTCTGACGTTTCGCGGCGCCCCGCCCCCCTGTCGGCCGGCCGTTCTGAGGTCTGCCAGCCATGCCGCGGCACAGACAGGGGAAGAGGTCGGCTGCCAACCAGCCCTCCATCAGCCGCTTCTTCCTGCCCCAGGCCGCCCCGCAGGTCAGGAGAGGGTCACCCACGGGCAGTGTGGGCGGAGCTAACATCACTGATATTGTTTACATTACATTAAGTGTTGGGGAACTACAACTCCCATGATGCTTTGCCAGGCTTCCTCCCTGTTAGCTCCTATGACATGTTGGAAGTTATGTGGTCTTATTAAAGGGATTTACTGAGTCCCTTTCAGGTAGAAACCACCCCGCCCTGTACATGGCCATGATTATGGTACTTTAGGACATTGTACAGCGCTGCGGAACATGTTGGCGCTTTATATGTGTGTGCGACGTTAGCTGTATAAACACTCAGACGTGCAGCTCTCAGTGATAGCGCCAAGACCCGCCTATTCCAGGACTCTTCTTTAGGAGGGTGACCGGCAGTAGGTTACCCCGGTGTATGTATTTCGGGACGCTCTTATAGTATTTCTGTTGCGTTAGCCCATTTTGCAGGATTGCGCTGTCTAGCTACCCAACACACATTGTGATTGGCGAACCAAGCTAGCAATTGTGTGTGTGACTAGGTCTCGAAATCCATCACCCTGGTAGCTAATCCCAAAGTCATCACTGTTAAAAAGGACACCATAGGCATCCAGACCACTTCAGCTCATTGAGGTGATCTGGGTGCAGTGTCCCAGGTCCCTTAACCCTGCAGTGGTAATTGGTGCATTAACTGCAATAATTACCTGCTAGGGTTAACTCCACCTCTAGTGGCTGTCTACCAGACAGCCACTAGAAGGATTTGCGGGCGATTAGGCGATTTTTGGTCACCTGACGCTGGACTTCATCATGCAATGCATGGGGACGTCCAGCGTCACCCAAAACCCCATAGGCAAGCATTGTATAATACTTTACTATAGGGAAATCCTAATGCGAGCACAGCCATCGTGATGTCTGCCAGTGGAGGAGGAGCAAAGGCGGACCTGAGCCAGCACATGCAGAGGGACATCGGCGCTGGACTCAGGAAAGTGTCAGTAGTTTTTTATTTTTTTTTTAAAACCCTTTCTGCCCCATGAGTTTGTTTTCCTGGCACTATAGTTCCCCTTTAATGCTTCTCACAGATATCTTTCCACCTGGGGTCCTATGTGTGAACAGTGTAGGGTTAGTTCTGGTTAGCTTAGCTAGGTTAAGTTTAGTAATGTTACACTATAGTCACCTTGATAACTCTATCTCAATGAAGTGATCTGGGTGCAGTGGCCCTGTTCATTTAATCCTGCAATGTAAAACCCTACATTAAGAAACTTTGTTTACATTGCAGGGTTAAAATTCCATCTCTAATGACCGTCCTACTGACAGCCACTTGAAGTGCTTCCACTGCACTGAAGATGTTTGATGGTTTGAGGATTAATATTTTCATTTGTTTTCAGCTGAGAGAGTCTCACGAGGAACCAGTTTTAAAGATATCAAGGAGCCATGAAGGAAGTGGAGGTAAAGACATTACTGCAAAACATACAGGTAAAATCACAGTTGAAAATTCACGTTTTTAATATAATAATTTTGGGATATAACCGTTATTTTGCAATTGTTTCAAGAACTAGAAGAATGGCTTGTTTAATGTGTGTGTGGGTTTTTTTTTTTCTTCTTGTGTGTGAAATCCATTAATGAAGCAAGCTTATCTTAAACCGATACATCATGCAAAGTGAAAAAAAGCGATCTATGCAAATGGGCGCTTAAGATATATTACAGGAAACACCGGTAACCCAGCTGCTGCTACACTGTTGTGGGTATCTCTCCTGCCCACCAGAATTTTGTGCGAATATTACAAAATAGGGGGTTGGGGTACAAACCACCACCTATCCCTATAGTTTAGTGCTAAACAAAATATATACAGATAGCCCTATAAAGGCACTAAGATACAGAAAAATCCAGTTCTATAAATAATGGGAACAAAGGAGAAAAAGACACATAGTGTTGTATATCTGGTAAATATGAGTTCATATAAACTCAAATATATTAAAGCTAAATAGGATAGGCTCAAGACACAATGGCTGGTGTGCACTAAGGTAACCCCTTCCCACTATGAAATTTGCTAGCGCTATATAAATAATAAAATAATTTAAATTGCCTTTGTTTCATTTGTTCATTGCAAACAGCTGAAAGTCTGTAAATTTTGACAATAACCCTGATTTTCAATGGGGGTTGAATAATTTTGATTACAACTGTAAATAAATGTCCACAGGCTTGCTTGAAATTACCAAGGCGTGTTTTTCACAGCACTTGGGCTTTTTCAGTTGGAAATAACCTGCCTCTTTCTCTCTTCCCCTTTAAATGCTGGTTCTCCTATTCATTGGTCGCCATGCCAGCTCTATTTCCAATCGCGGGCACTGTTTGTGTGGGTGTTGGTTCTCCAGCTGATTCTAATTGTTTCTCGAGTCCCTAGGAGAAAGTGAAACGATTATAATGGACATTCCATGTAACATAATAATTATCATAAACCTGAGATAATTCTATCAATCATGAGTCAAGATAAACTACTTTCTATTTCCTAACCTCATGCATGAGGCGTTCGCTAAAAGAGACGCTCACTAGCGCATGTCATTCAGAATTTGCACCTTGCACAGTGAGACCTCCAGTCCATTACACCATGTGCAATATATGATTATTATGATTTGCAGGGGGGGGGGGAGGGTGCTGTAAACCTCAGTTTTTTTTATTTCTTTCTTGTCATCTCTCAAACTTTGCACTTCTTTCGTCACCTGTTTTATCATCCGTTCAGATGGAAAGTTTCTATAGTTTAATACATGAGCCCCATGAAAAGGAGAGCACCCAAATCTCCCTCCTACTCACTCCCTTCATGTGATGGAGAAAGGGTTAATATGTCTGATTAACCCCTTAAGGACACATGACGTGTGACATGTCATGATTCCCTTTTATTCCAGAAGTTTGGTCCTTAAGCGGTTAAAGGAACACTATAGTCACCTAAATTACTTTAGCTTAATAAAGCAGTTTTAGTGTATAGATCATTCCCCTGCAATTTCACTGTCATTTAGGCGTTAAATCACTTTGTTTCTGTTTATGCAGCCCTAGCCACAACTCCCCTGGCTATGATTGACAGAGCCTGCATGAAAAAAAACTCGTTTCACTTTCAAACAGATGTAATTTACCTTAAATAATTGTATCTCAATCTCTAAATTGAACTTTAATCACATACAGGAGGCTCTTGCAGGGTTTAGTAAGTTATTAACATAAAATCTTAATTAAACAGAACTTGCAATAAAGAAAGCCTAAATAGGGCTCTCTTTACAGGAAGTGTTTATGGAAAGCTGTGCAAGTCACATGCAGGGAGGTGTGACTAGGGTTCATAAACAAAGGGATTTAACTCCTAAATGACAGAGGATTGAGCAGTGAGGCTGCAGGGGCATGTTCTATACACCAAAACTGCTTCATTAAGCTAAAGTTGTTCAGGTGACTATAGTGTCCCTTTAAGATGTCTACAATGTAAGACATGTTAAATAACTCTATCATTTCATTTACAACCTGGTTATTTTGTAAGCAAGTTTATGGAAACGTTTTATCTCACCATGTGTAACCTGTAGGGCTTATTATCCCGTCTGCGTGCAGAATTAGGTGTTCAATAATAATTTATCTCTGATTTTTAATGTTGGTATATAAATATTTTAGGATTATGTTTGTTTATTTAGGGCAAAATAGTGGAAAACCAGTTATCTCCCATAACACTCTGAATAAACTAAGAGAGTTTTGCAGTGAGTCCGGGGGAGAAGATGGTTCATGTCATCAGTTTAAGATGCCAGAGTGCTTGGCCCCTTGGCCTGAATTTAGAGATGGGATCATTAAATTGGAAAGTGAGAGTCAAGATGTAGATTCCTCCGCAAATCATGGGGTAAGTAAAGGATGTGTAATGCTCCTTGATATGGATTAGTGTGCCATAATTCCTGTAATGATATTTTAACGCTTATGTTTTGTATATAAAACCAAAAAAAAATACTCTGCAGGTAAATCCCAGGCAATCGATTAATTCAGGTGTGGATTAAAATGAATTTTATTCAGAGGAACTGGCCAGAAGAATTTTTTTTGCATAAGTCTAATGGAACGTACGTAAACAAAATTAAACCAAATAATTTAGAATTATTATTATTTTTTTTTGTCTGACTTTAAAAAAAAAATAAAATAAAAAATATAGCAATAAAAAACCAAACCCCAAACTTCTACAATTCTTTAAATGTTGTAGTCATGCCCTTTGCTGGGTCCTTTTACTTCTCCATGTCATCCTGTATTCCATTTATATTCACTCTACACACTCATCGCCAGCAGAGAAACACAAAAAGAGTTATGTAGACACGGCAATTCTGGTACAGATTTTCTATTGGAAACCAACAGAATAATTCTACTTATTCCAACTGTAGAACCCTAGTAAAAAATGAAGCCCTGGCAAGTAGAAATTCACTCCTCATGACTATGCTATGAATCCTCCAGGCATGCAGAGGCAAGTGACTTTTAAGGCCTGGCTTGTAGTCTTAGTCTTTGTTTTAAGTCTCAGCTATACAACCCCTATTTATCTCACAACTGGAGCTAACAGATGTGCCATGTGTACTATGCTGCATGCCAGCCTTCCACCCCTTGTATTGAAAAACCGCAATCGTGTTTGCTCATTTCTCCAGCACAGAGGATTCTCGGTGAGAAACCTCTGATTTTGAGTGTGGATAAAGAGGAGGCCAGGTGACAGACAGGTCTGTAGCATTTGCCAGCTGTTTTTTTTATTTTTATTTTGTTTTATTCTTTATTTTTGCAGAAACAGAGATGCGACTGCATGACAGTGTAGGCTTGACCAGAAGCCAAATCACAATGCATGTTTTATTCGTATTACAGAAAGGAAAGTTAGTTTGTTAGAGCATGCAAAATTCCTTAATGTTTCAATGTACATGTTTTTCGTCACCAGGTGTTAACAGATTCGTAGAACTCAGGAACCAAATAGTGCCAGAATCATTGGTCAATCAAACAGGAATAGGTGGATTACAGTAAAAAATATGTTAGTGTAGTAAGATTCCATTCATTGTGCCGGCTGTGTTTTTATATACACCCAGAGATAACATGCTGGAAAAAAATACACGCACGTAATCTTTGTGGGTATGTATACTAAATAGTAAAAATGTATATATTTTTTCAGTGAAATGTTTCTTTAATGCATAGGTTCAACTTTGTACATAATTATGTTTGCCTAAAGTACCTTTTCAGTGTAATGATAAAAAGCCATGTTCAAATTATATATGAGAAACCTTATGTGTAATTTTGTCACAGGAGGAAAAATCTAGATTTGCCAAGATTTCTTCTCCAAAAACAGGTGAAAAGTCAACAAATCCAGAAATAAAGTCTCACAATCGAAGAACAAAAAGCATCTACACACCACTGGAAGAACAATATTTGGAAATCAAAAGACAGAACAAGGATGCAGTATTATGTGTGGAATGTGGTTACAAATACAGGTTCTTTGGAGAGGATGCAGAGGTGAGTAATTTTGCATGCAACAAAGTATAATTATCAACTTTTACAAAGCTATCCTAGCAGAGAATTTTACAATGTTATAGAATTGAGGATTCTACAGAGTTAAAAATATAAAATGCTGTAGCATTTATGATGCCAGTAGTACCCTGACCGCAGCGGTGGATCTTCTGTGGTGCAACCGGTGCGGCTGCACCTGGCCCCGCACGCTGAGGGGGCCCATCAGGTGGAATCAGGGCCCTCGTCACGTGCTGCAGCCCAATAATAATAATAATGGCAGCACTGGAAGGAAGTGAAATCCAGTTCTTTCCTCCCAGATAAGCACTAAGCCACGCGGGAGACGAAGGGGAAAGCAGAGAAGCGGGGGCATGCACTGTGCAAGCCAGCAACTAACTCTCAACATCCTTTGCCAGCACACTGGACCCCAGAAAAGCCACCCTGCTTTACCCACAAGAGCGGAAACAGGAGGCTAAAATGTGTATATTTTGAACTGCATGTATGTCTGTGTATGTGTATGTGTCTAAGTGTGTGTATCTGTATGAGTATCTGTGTGTCTGTGTATTTGTACATCTGTCAATGTATATGTCTATGTGTCAGTGTGTATCCATGTGTCTTTGTATCTGTACATATGTGTGTCAGTATTTGTATGTGTGTGTCTGTGTATCTACAGGTGTGTCATTGTTTTAACCTGTATGTCTGTGTATCTACATGTGTTTCAGTGTATGTACCTGTACTTCCATGTATCTGCATGTGTGTGTATATGTGCATACATTTCTGCATCTCACCAACACTACATACAAACGCACCCCTGCATTCAAACTTTAACACGGCATACAAGCACACCCCTGTATTAAAACAACAACATTTAAATATAAACACACCCTTGCTTTTAAAAACTTCACACAAATGCATGCTCACATTCAAGCGTCAACACTAGATACAAACACACTCTATATTCACTTACACATATTCCATACAAAAACATTACATTCAAACACTGAAATACTGCTCAGTGCTAAATACAATTGTGCGAGTATGGGCAAATGGTAGATCCTCAGCAGGCAAAGTATTGTGGGAGTTGTAAAGCAGATGGGGATCCCTTCCCTTGCAGTAATAAAAAAAATATTTTTGCTCCGGGGCCTTCTCTACATTAGTTCTGCCTCTGCCTTACCCAATTTCTTACTAATGTGGGAAATTATTTTGCCTGAATCCTCTGGATGCTGATAGTCCTGTAATAGCCAGTGACGTTTCCACTAGCATTCATTGAGTGAGCGCATTAGCTGGGCCCTCTCAACCAATGATTAACCCTCTGTGTGTAGAAATATGTACAGAATTGACATTAGCCAGCTCTGAACTCTTGTTGGTGCCCTAGTGATGTTGCCAAAGGTGGAGTTACACCATTGGCAGCAAAGTAGTTAAATTCTGCACATATAGACTCCAAGCAATATGACCACTTCAAAACACTGAAGTGGCATAATGTTCCCCTTCCTGATGGTTTGTGCATTCTGATACATTTTGTTAATGTATCGTTCAGTCGATTTAATTTTTATATAAACAAAAGCAGAAAACAAAACAAAAAGCAAAGTAATTAATTAGGATTTGGCTATAGCACTCACTTCTGCTAGGCGATAAAATCAAGCTCATAGCTGTGCCACCAAGATAAATACTGGAGGTATAATGACTGGTATTGTTTAGCTTACTGATGTCCAAGTGGTGCTTTCATAGGATGCCACATTTCTAAAATATCAGTTAAGGCAACTCAAAGATGGTTATGATTAAACTTTGGTTTTTATGTTCATCATGGGTACCACCACATATACTTTAAATCATTTGAATAGTATGATGCTGAGCTTGTGATCCTTTGATGGTATATGAATGGTACGATTTGAGGAATACTACAGTCTCCTATTCAAAAAGCAACGCATATAAATAAATGGTTTGTTGAGGTGAAAATGGCACATGTTGAATGACCTGTACAGAGCCTTAAGCTCCGTCCCTTTGAAGAAAACACCTTTACCTTTGAACTGGATCACTGACAGAAATCCACGTCTAATTGCACAACATTGTCTTGATTCTCAAATGCGCTATGTGACTGAGTGGATGCAAACATCTACCACTCTTCCATCATATATTGGAAAATAGTCATAGACCAGTGAAAACTGCCATAAAACTCCCACTTGATTTTACTGCCGTGTCTGTAGCGGACCACGGCTAACCCGACCGGTTACCTCCGCTAATCTCTTTCTTCAGCCGCTCAGGAACCACTTAGAATAGCAAGAGACCCCTTTCCCCCCAGTAACTGGACTAGACACAGCTCTGGAAGTACAACACAATTTTATTCAGCCACACACGGCTTTTATGCATAGCCCCATGCAATTGGGTCACCAACACAGACAAACAGGGTTTGTATCCCAGGACCCTCTATACTTGGGAGCCCAAGTGCGGTAACGGGGGGTCGCTGTCCCTTTGTCTCCCGATTATAGAAAGCCAGCCACTCAGGCGAGGGGTCTCTCACACCAGACGACAGGAGGGTCTTCATCCCAGAAGCCTCTGTGCCTGGGAGCCAAGACGCGAGGCACAGGAAAGCCCGCCAATCTAGCCAGTGCCCCAAAAACTGCTCCACCAACCTCAGGAACCCTCACAACGATGCAGTCGCCCGACCAGCCTCCGTTTGCGAGGTTCCTGTGCTGAAACCATGCAAGGGAAGTGTTTCCTTTAGGGATACGAATGCTTCCCCTGGTTGGCGTTCTTCTATACGAAATGGCGGCCACCCAGGGGAGCACTCATTCATTTCTTCCCTTGCAGTTTCGCACTTATGTTGCAGGCGCGAACATTCTAATCAATTGGTGTAACCATTCTAATGGGGCACTGGGCAGTGGTTCTGCCTTAGTGTCTTTCTACATGGATCATCTACTAATTTTATGTCCATATTTCTTGCAGTGACATACATCTTTCCCAAGACTGATTAACATTTTAACAAACTTGCATTTTTTAAAGGAAAACTCTCATATCTCAGGATTTTAATACTCCATATTTTTTCATTGTATATATGTAAGATCAAATGTAGAACTATTTGATTACCAGAGAATATTTACCTCCATATTGGCTCCATTCCAGTCATTTCTATAAGTATGGATGTTTGCATTTGTCAGTCAACATATCTTTATAGGCTAGTCCGACCAAGGGGTTCCCTTGTTGTTTGTAAGAGCTGCCCTATTTTTGTACACATGATTGCTAGGCCTAGTTCTTTCTTTTAGTTTTGATTTAATTTTGGTTTTGCTGCATACCTTACATGACGCTCCACCGCTCTCAGGAGCTTAAATCTAGTGGTTTATCTTTCATTATTCAGCATTGCATTCTCTACTCACCCTTTCTCATGTTAAAATCATGTCTATTGGGGACGGAGCCAGGACCTGACTGAGCCAGAAGCACACTGCACGAGCTCCGGCTACAAGCGCTAGAACCACCGGGCAGATCCGGACCAGGGTTCCCGAGCTATCGGGACGTTACTGCGCAAGCAAGGTAGGCCAGAGAAAACCAAAATGGCGCCGTCAGAGGCCTATACCTCTGCTTCCTCAGACTTGTCATCATTTCCAAAGTCCACAGTGCCAATGCCAGGCCTCTCTGCATTAGGAGACCATGCACCCTCCACCAAAACAGACATCAAAGCCCTGTCCCAGGAAATCAGGGCAATACTGCAAGCTGACATGGCAGTACTGAGGGAAGAAATGGCGGCGCTCACCGGCCCAATGGTTACAGGGAAGGAGAATCTAAGCACCACAAATGTGGCACAGACGGCCATGAATGCGTCCCTCAACGCCTTACAAAAAAGCAATATCGATCTGACCGACCGCATGGCTATCCTGGAGAACAGGTTCAGGGCCAGAAATGTGCGACTGAGGGGGATCTCCGAGGCTGTTACTATTGAGGAACTGCCCCTTTTCATCAGGCATCTCTTATCTACGCTACTGACACCAAAACAGGTCACCTTTGATTATTGCCTCCGTCTACCAAAGCCTCTAGGACACTACTACAAATGGGGAGCAGGACGGCTCCTTAGTTGAGGGTGTTGGATCTATGTTCATACTCTTTATTTACTTTAAATATAAAACTGATGCGAAATACCTGATGTACTCACAAAATATATGCCGTATCCTGCCTTTGTCCAATACAATGTCACCTCTGGTTTTACTATGTAATGTAAGCACCACAAAAATAAAGAAAAAAAAAATCATGTCTATCGTTCTTTTAAGACCAATTGTACTACTTTATCTCATGGCTAGACATGATCGCATAGCATGTTATTGCTTAACTTAAAGAAAAAATTTGATTATTTGTTTGGGAGAATGTATGATAACTGTATTATTGTCTATTGTGAATCTGATATAACTCCCTTTTTGTCTTCTGTACCGTATTTTACCTTTGTCTCAATAAAAGCTTGAATGACAAAAATATTTATATACAGTGCCTTGCAAATGTATTCACCTCCCTTGGCATTTTTCGTGTTTTGTTGCCTCACAACTTGGAATTAACATGTATTGTTTGAGGATTTACATCATTTAATTTACAGAATATGCCCAAAACTTTGAAGATGTGTTTTTATTTTATTTTTTTTATTGCATAGCAAACAACAAATAGGACAAAATAACAGAAAAATTCAATGTGCATAACTATTCACCTTCCTAAAGTCAATACTTCGTAGAGCCACCTTTTGCGGCAATCACAGCTCCAAGTCGCTTTGGATAAGTCTCTATGAGCTTCCAACATCTTACCACTGGGATTTTTGTCCATTCCTCCTTGCAAAACTGCTCCAGCTCCTTCAAGTTGGATGGTTTGCGCTTGTGAACCGCAATCTTTAAGTCTGACCACAGATTTTCTATTTGATTGAGGTCTGGGCTTTGACTAGACCATTTCAACACATTTAAATGTTTCCCCTAAACCACTCAAGTGTTGCTTTAGCAGTATGTTTGGGGTCATTGTCCTGCTGGAAGGTGAACCTCCGTCCTAGCCTCAAATCACGCACAGAGTGGTACAGGTTTTGCTCAAGAATATCCCTGTATTTAGCACCATCCATCTTTCCTTCAACTCTGACCAGTTTCTCAGTCCCAGCTGCTGAAAAACATCCCCACAGCATGATGCTCCCACCACCATGTTTCACTGTGATGGTGTTCTTTTAGTGATGTGATGTGTTGGGTTTGTGCCAGACATAGCGTTTTCTTTGATGGCCAAAAAGCTCCATTTTAGTCTCATCAGACCAGAGCACCTTCCTCCATACATTTTGGGAGTCTCCCACATGCCTTTTCGCAAACTCAAAACGTGCCATTTTGTTTTTTGCTGAAAGTAATGACTTTCTTCTGGCCACTCTGCCATAAAGCCCAACTCTGTGGAGTGTACGGCTTATTGTCGTCCTATGTACAGATACTCCGGTCTCTGCTGTGGAACTCTGCAGCTCCTCCAGGGTTACCTTAGGTCTCTGTGCTGCCTCTCTAATGCCCTCCTTGCCCGGTCCGTGAGTTTTGGTGGGCGGCCGTCTTTTGGCAGGTTTGCTGTTGTGCCATGTTCTTTCCATTTGGTTATGATAGATTTGATGGTGCTCCTGGGGATCATCAAAGATTTGGATATTTTTTTTTATAACCTAACCCTGACTTGTACATTGTCCTTTACTTGTTTGGAGAGTTCGTTGGTCTTCATGGCAGTGTTTGGTTAGTGGTGCCTCTGGGGCCTTTCAAAAAAGGTGTGTGTATATGTAATGACAGATCATGTGACACTTAGATTGCACACAGGTGGACATCATTTCACTAATTATGTGACTTCTGAAGGTAATTGGTTGCACCAGAGCTTTTTATGGGCTTCATAACAAAGGGTGAATACATACGCACGTGCCAATTTTCTGTTTTCTATTTCTAAAGAATAGTTTTATGTATATATTTTTCTCATTTCACTTCACCAACTTAGACTATTGTGTTCTGATCCATCACATAAAATTCAGATTAATAAAACCTTGAATTTAAGGCTGTAATGTAACAAAATAGGGAAAAAGTCAATAATTTTGCAAGGCACTGTAGTTGAATGGTGAATGGAGTAAATTGTGGTACGTCATTTTGTGTAAAACCTCTGAATGATATGCCTAAGCATCTTGAGCATTTTTATACTTTAATGAAACCACAAGATGGTGCTGCTTTAAAACATTTATACTGTGCTAATTTTGCAGTGTTTGATTATGACATTAAAGCGGCTTTGTTTTCCATTTTTCTATGCTCCTTGTATCTTCAAGTGGCATGACTCACTAGACAATTATTTTTTAAACCTGCAAACAAACATTTTAAACAAATACACAAACCACATAAGAGAAAAATAAAAATAAAAAAAAGGAAAACTTTGAAACGTATGTAATAAACGTACTATTATCTTGGTCAGATTGTATTGTTGGACACACTTCTCATCTAGCGGACTTTCTTCAGCTCCCCCCTTTCCTTCTTACACACCGTTCTCAATTTCAGACCAGTCCATTAATGACATAAACAGGGCATCATTGTGATCAGACTTTTTTATTTTTTTTATTTTTTTTTTTACCTGTGAGATATTATATATATATATCTCTCTCAATATAAAATATTGATCCTTTCAGAGTAAAACATTTAATTATACAGTAAGCATACTCACGTGCAGACACGGACAAGCTCATTGACACACAAGCTCATAGACAATCTCACTGATATACATAAGCTCATTGACATAATAACACAAGCTCACAGATGCACACACATAGGCTCACTGACAGACAATCTCACTGACACACGCATGCTCCCTACAGAAAAGCTCACTGACACGAACATGCTCATTAAAGATATGCTCATTGATACACACATGTTCCCCACAGAAAAAGCTTACTGACACAAATATGATCACTACAGACAAGCTATCTGACACACACATGCTCACCATAAACAAGCTCACTGACACACACATGCTAGCAGGCGCGCGCACACACACGCTCACTCACTAACAGGCGCACACACACACTGTCATGGCTGAAGCTTACCTGGCACTGGTAGGTGAAGTTACCATTTTGTGGACTCGTCCTTCCAGCAAGGTCAGCAACATGCGTGGGGGGCAGAGCCTGCATGCGGAGGCAGAGTGTCCATTCAAGAGGCGGCGCTTACGTGCAGGGGCAGGACGTGCGGCCGAAATTGATGTAAATTTTGAAGGGAGACTAAAATTGTGGCCGCACCAGCCACCAGTTCCCTCCCTCTCTACTCCCCTTGGACTGACACAGGCTGTCCGGCCCTGCTGTCAAGCATGCCCAATGCCCGTTTCAGCATCCCTAGGGATAGTACACCGATTGGTATGATCAGTGTCCCCCTGAAGTGTGAAGAATAAGCATGAAGAAGCAAGTAAATATTTTTCTAGCCTGCTGAGTAAAGTAACTGTCTCATTCCAAGCTAAAACATTTGTATGAGACCATTCTCAAAGCGATGCATGTCAATTTAATGATTACACTCCCCTCTTTGCCGCACACCCTTATTTATATTTATCGTTTTTTTTCTTCCTTTGTGTCAGATCTTAATATTTGGTTGAATCTATTTTATTCTCCTCTGTTCATGATGTCGGCAGTTTGTTCTTCTGTGGCATTCTTTTGACTGGTGGATTGTAGGTAAATTAGCTTAGCAACTTAGTTCTGACTTTAAATTACAGGCTTTTTTCCACCTTTATTTAAGGGTTTCTTTTTAAGGGCCGACCAAACATGTTATATATGTTTTTTTTAAAGGACAGAAAGGGCTATCATTTACCATCCTGTATGTATACCTAGCACAACATTACGTGTGAATAAGACTTTTCTCTACATTTTTGCTTATGATATTTTTTACACATCCAGTGCAACAAACTAAAAAATATCAAAATAGATTCATATACCAGTCCTGATAGCTAAATGCCAAATATGTCTAGGATCTGAATGAATTTTTGATAATTAACGCTAATACTATGCCAAATCTCACACTAACCCTATACCAACCATATCCCTAACCCAACGCTTACACCTAACCGTATGGCTACCCTGATCTTACCCATAAAGGGACACTATTGTCGCAGAACCATTACAGATTAACATTAACACAATTCTGGTGTCTATAGTATGTCCCTACAGTCTTAGCACTGTAAACACTGACTTTTCAGACGACAACTAGAGGTGCAGCACCTACATTCAGCATCTTCCCGTAGACACATTGATTCATTGCATCTCTATGAGGAGATACTGAGTGGCCCAGCGCTGTGTTGTACGTGCGCAATGTTTTCCTATAGGAAAGCATTGGACTGCCTGAGATCATTAAGATTGCAAAGGGCCAGCAGCGGCGAGACTGATGTAGTGATGGAGTAAAGGTAACATTTTCACTCTACAAAGAAAGGAGCTGGGGACACAGATAGCAGCTCCAGCACTATAGTGTCAGGAATACAAGTTTGTTCCACCCTGCACTACTTTACCCTAAAAAAGTATTAAACCTTACCCTAACCATAACCCTACCCTAACTCTAACCCAACAACACTCTTACCCTATAAATCTAACCCATAAATCTAACCCTCAGATAATTCTCTGCTAACATCAAGTTTAATATTAAAAATTGGTTTGAGAATTTAACACAGTAGATAGTGGTGAGTGACTGCCATGGACACTTGAGGGTCTCCCCAAAGCGCAAAGGAGCCAAGAATTTTTTTTTATCCGTTAATTTAAAGTGCTTGATGCAGCGTGACTTCATCACAGAGCTCATCAGTCAGTCTAGGACCCCAGCTTACTAACAGGATCCCCAGGTATCCATTGATACATTAGGGTTAGTTGTATGAGCATGGATATAACCCTGCTCACACCGCAATCATTACATAGGCATTTAAATACTTAATTAAAGAGCTGTTTGCAGTGCTGCATGCAGCTCATCGAAAAGTCTTGGGCCAGCCAGCCGTGCTGTCCTGCAGGCATGTAAGCCCACTCTATGTAGGATGGCATGGGACGTCCTATAATGGAGTTAAGGGGTTAATACACTGATGGAATACCCCGGCTTACAAATAGCTGCTTCTAGAATGTATTTATTGTGACTGGTGCATTTAAATGTTCTGTCAGCCCAGACTTAGGTGAGATTGATAGTTTCAGCAATTATTGCACAGTGTGACATCAGAACAGACAGAGATTAAGACCTTTATTTAATTAGTTTGTCTGATATCACACCAACGTGAACTGTTGTTTTTACTCGCAGCAGAATGTTCTCTCTATAAACTACACATACATTAAAAACCTTCTACTCAAAAATGCACATTATATAAGGTTTATATAAAAATATATTCTCTTATAATAAATCATGTTTATGTGCATTCAGGATATAGTTTGAACACATATCTATTATATATCTAATATATATTTACCAGTTACTTGCTAATTCTTTTACCGTGTTGCCTTTGTTTTTGTTGGGTTTAGTTTTAAGATTCCGTGTTGGACATGATCTGTGATTCTATTCCTTATCCTGTGTGAGGGGGTAGACATGTTTACTTTTCTTCTTTTTCCCAGTGTGAACCAGTGATTAATATTGTCGTGACTCCATGCAGAATATGTTGGCTCCATATGAATACTACTCTAATAATAATCATATAACACATGTTATTTCATTATTGACCCCTTCCCTTTATGCCATACTGTAGAAGATAAGGCATTTAAAAATGTGCAAAAAAATTATCCTGATACAAAAATAATAAAACACATATAAAAGGTGTTCATGTTCAAGTTGGGTGTATTTGGAATGTCTTCATGCTGTACAAGTCCAGCATCACGTAGCCACACCTCCTCTGGTTGTGATTCGCACAGTCAACTTGAAAAATAATGGTTTCAGTTTTTATAACACAGTGTGTTTACTTTAGAATTCCTATCCCCTGCTTTGGTAATTGAACTTAAATCACACACATATAAACTCTAGCAAGCAGAAGCAGGAAATTTATAATAGTAAACACTCTGTGCAATAAGACAAGTTTAAAAATGTAGGCTTTTTTACAGGACGTGTGTAGGCTAAGATAATTGAGAAGTGAGACTCCAGTTTAATGATATATACACCAAAACCACTTAAGCTAAATTTGTATTGGTGCTTACAGTATCCCTTTAATATTTGTTCTTTACAAAAACATCAAGCTTAAAGGACCACTATAGTGCCCTGAGGGTGCCCCTTCCCGCCGGGCTGGATGGAGAGGAAGGGGTTAAACTTACCTCTTTCTCCAGCGCCGGGCGGGGAGCTCTCCTCCTCCTCTCCTCCCTCTTCTCCTCCTCTTCGGCTGAGTGCGCATGCGCGGCAGGAGCTGCGCGCGCATTCAGCCAGTCCATAGGAAAGCATTCATAATGCTTTCCTATGGACGCTGGCGTCTTCTCACTGTGATTTTCACAATGAGAAACGCGGAAGCCCTCTAGCGTCTGTCAATGAGACAGCCACTAGAGGCTGGATTAACCCATTTATAAACATAGCAGTTTCTCTGAAACTGCTATGTTTATAGAAAAAAGGGTTAAGCCTAGCTGGACCAGGCACCCAGACCACCTCATTAAGCTGATATAGTGGTCCTTTAACAAATTGTAATTAAAGCCAGCCGTGGACTTATTTATTATTATTTTTGGAGATAGGGCTAGGAATATAAAAAAAGGCATTGGTTTATTCTACTTAAAGGGATGCTATAGCACCAGGAAAACAAATCAGTATTCCTGGCACTATAGGTTTCTAAGGAGCCCCCATCCCTCACGCCCCCCCCCCTCCCTGAACCCAGCACTGATGTTAGCTGGCAGGGGAGGCCCAGTGCGCATGCTTTCCTGTAAGGAAAATCTGATGCTGGAGGTTCTTATGCAAAGTCAGATAACTGACCTAAGGTCCGTTTGGATTCTGGAAGCCCTCTGACGGCAGACTTAGAGCTGCAATGTAAACATTGCAGCTCTCTGGAACTGCAATGTTTTACATTGAAGCACAAAGTGCAAAAGGGACAAAGCACCCAGACCACTTCAGTGAGCTGAAGTGATCTTGGTTCCTACAGCTTAAGGTTAAATCCTAGTAAATATCTGTGTAAGTGCCCAAGCTGTGACATCATGTACTCCAGCACCTTAACCAGCATGAAGGAAGTATATTAAAATGTGGGCTCTGGTACAGAGGAGGCTGGGATAAGATGCAGGATACTATAAACACACTTTTTGCAAACACTATGCAGAATTAAGAAAGCAAGCTAATTATTTTGTTGAAAAAAACTAAACTGTATCAAAGTTGTGTTGCTCATAATTTGACTTTGTATTTGCTTTCATAGCGGATTTTATAAGTTTTTACTTTTCATTATTTTTATCTTTAGATTGCAGCCCGAGAGCTGAATATTTTCTGCCATCTTGACCACAACTTTATGACAGCAAGCATTCCTACGCATCGTTTGTTTGTTCATGTCAGGCGACTTGTTGCCAAAGGTTATAAGGTAGGTATATTGAAGTCTGTCTATTAGGTTTGATAAGTTCAGCTAAAGCATGGCTGTTTCACTAACTGACTTCTGTTTCTCTTTTTGTCATTCTCATAAAGTGTAAATTGGCAGTTTTGAAACACAGGATTTCTAATTAAATGTCAGGATTGGAGTTTTCTCTGAAAAGTAGTTCTAATAAGAATTGTTCTTTAGTATTCTGTGTTCTCTTGCTTTTTTTGGTGCTAATGAGATGTGCAGACGTTCTTTGTTTAGTTATGTGTTGGAGAATGCTAAATTACACTGTATCAGTATGGAGTATGATCGGGGAGACGCGGCTAGATGTATAAGGAACCGAGGAAAGGTGTTGCGTTAAGAGTATGATTTGGGTCATATTTGTCAACCGTTCTTGAACAATTTTTGCAGTGTGGCCACCGCCATCAGAGAACACCCTTGCCATGAAGAGATGTATGTTGTGTGCAACAATGTGTATGTAGGTGGTACGTGTCTGTAATATCCACATGAATATCAGGTTATCCCAGCAGATCATTGCCCAGAGCATAACACTGCCTCTGCCGGCCTGCCTTCTTCCCATAGTGCATCCTGCTGCCATCTCTTCCACAGGTAAACGACACACACATACACACACACACGGCCATCCGCCTGATCTAAATGTAAAAGTTATTCACCAGACCCAGGCAACCTTCTTCCATTGCTCCCTGGTCCGCTTTCAGTTTGATCGGACAAGACAGGTTTGCCTTAGCTCCCCACATACATCAATGAGCCTTCAGCGCTCTTGACCCTGATGCCGGCTCAGTGGTTGTCTTTTCTTGCACCAACTTGGGTAGCTACTAACCACTGGATACACCCCACATGACTTGCCGTGGAATTGGTCTGATTCAGTCGTCTAGCCATGACTATCTGGCCCTTGTCAAAGTCACTCAGATCTTTTCCCTTGCCCAACACATGAAATTCCAGAACTGCCTCATATATCCCACTCCTTGACAGGTGCCGTTGTAACGATTTAATCAGTGTTATTCACGTCACCTGTCAGTGGTTTTAATGTTGTGACTGATCAGTGTATATTAAATAGTAATTTCATAGAGTTTGGAAGTAGAAGGTGTAATGTCTTTAGAGGTAGATAAACAATTATATGTAACCGAAAATATCCCACAAGTGAAGTAAAAAGCATGCCTGATTTAAATGTGCACTAGTAGTTTATGTTTAGGCCTTAGAAGGATTCAACTTTATTTCACCATGTTCATTTGTACTGAAATTAAAATTTGAATTCATTGCAAACAAACCTGATCTTTTAAAACCAACGCTACTACTAAACCACTAATGCCTCTTTGTAGTGTTCTACCAGCATTACAGCTTTACTTTGCGTAACATTTTTTTCCCATGAAATCTCTGAATCTGGCCATGAAGCTGCTGTTAAATAGCTTACCCAATACTGCAGCGTTCCATCAAGTACAGATGTGGGTGTGAAAATATCTGGACTATACGCAGCAATTGTTCTCTGTGTGTCTGTATCCAGGGTCAAGGTTGATTCCAAAACATGTTTCATTGATTGCAATTCAATGATTGTCCACAACGTGGCATTGCTGTTCTTTAATTCCATAACTGGACGTACTTTATCTTTCAGGTCGGGGTAGTGAAACAAACAGAAACTGCCGCATTGAAAGCAGTTGGAGACAACAAAAGTTCCCTCTTCAGCAGACAGTTAGCTGCACTCTATACAAAATCCACACTCATTGGAGAAGATATCCTTTTTAATCTTCTGTTATAAATCAGCCTTGCCTTCACAATGGCTTTAAACATGCGCCCCCTCCCAATATTAGCTGGGTGCCATAACTCACTAATTCCCTAGAATTAATTCTCAATTAAAGGGTTTTATATCTCTGAATGACGTATTGAAAATCACCTATACTAAATTAACATTATTACAACATTAAATATTAAAGGACCACTCTAGGCACCCAGACCACTTCAGCTTAATGAAGTGGTCTGGGTGCCAGGTCCCTCTAGGATTAACCCTTTTTTTTAATAAACATAGCAATTTCAGAGAAACTGCTATGTTTATAAATGGGTTAATCCAGCCTCCAAATCCTCTAGTGGCTGTCTCATTGACAGCTGCTAGAGGCGCTTGCGTGCTTCTCACTGTGAAAATCACAGTGAGAACACGCAAGCATCCATAGGAAAGCATTGTAAATGCTTTCCTATGAGACCGGTTGAATGTGCGCGCAGCTCCTGCTGTGCAAATGCGCATTCAGCCGAAGAGGAGGATCGGAGGCGGAGAGGAAGAGGAGAGTTTTCCTGGCACTATAGTGGACCTTTAAAAATCTGGAGAAGTGGACGCTCCCCTTTCATTCTATATTTTATTTAAATCTGAACCTGTGGTTATAGATTCACTGTATGTGCTAATAATCCATAAGCAATGCTACTATTATTTGTATTAACAATATATTATGTTTCTTTATATTTAATAAAATATCTGCCCAACTCCCCTTCGATCATGGTGGGCTTGTGAGTGTTTCATTAGCCCACCACAGTGAATACTGACAGTCCGTATTACCCGGCAAAGACTGAGACTCTTCTAATCTTGCACTGAGCATAGTCACAGAAAATACAGGCCAAAACTGTTATTTGAAAAATAAAAAGTGCAAACTCCAGACCATTTCTGCTGGTAAATATACTAAGTTAATTGTCCTCTATCCAGGGTAAGCCGCTGTGTTCCATAAGTGTTCCCCAGGCAGCGGTCAGCCTGTGTGATTGGAGCATCCCGATGCACTCTGCAGGAGGGAGTATTATCATTAAATGTTCTAAGCTTTCTCATTGTTCTTACCGGTTTAATCACACATCCCAACTGCACGATTTTAATCAAAGACAAAATACTCGGACATGTTTTATTTTATCTGTTTATTTAAATGAATTTTATAAATCATGCTGATAAAATTGTAATGTTAACATTAGATTAAAAAGAAACTGTCCAAGTTATTCATTAATAATGTAGAATTCTTCTTCTTACTGTATCATAGGAAGCATACTGAAATGTATTATTTTTGGAAAATAGAACCAGTACCCAGAAATCTCAACGCCGACAGATCTTTTCTAGAAGATATTTTAGTAACCCTTTGATTTTATTATTTTATACAATATTACAGCTAGGGTTCTAGTAATCTATGAATAACAGAAAATTCCTTGAGTGATACACCGTGTAATAATGTCAAAGAGGAAACTGCAGATATTACATTTATCACAATCAATGACCATTTTATCAATAATGTGAATCTTACTGAAGCAAAACAATTTATTTTTCTTGTTCTTTTTTTCTCGTTTTCTTGTCATGCATTTTCTTTAACATTTCACAAATGTCAGCCCATTGATGAATCTAGATGACTCACTCGATTCTGATTCTGTAATAACAGATGTCCCGAACAGCTATCTTTTGTGCATATTTGAAAAAAGTGATGTGGCTAAATATAAGAAGTCTGATGTGTGCGTCTTCGGTTTAGTGGTAAGAATCCGGTAATTGTTGACCGTACCCTAAATTTATGTGTCTTCCAGAAGCTTAGAATTTTCTTCCATGTTATAATTATTGCACCACATATGTGTGCAGTACAGTATTCTCTGCATCTGCAGAACATATAAAAACAAATCTGATACATTATTTATTAAAGGGTCACTCTATATCAAAATTGTTCCTGGTATCCACACTCTGCTCTGAGAGTGGCTTAGAACCGCAACTGCAATAATTTGTAGAAATTTAGCAGTCGGAAATCTCTGTTCTAGAATGCCTTTATCAATGTTGCATAAGCCCTTACAGAGAGGGCCGTGCCACAGCCATTGGAAGGTGTTGTTCAGTGGCTATGCTGATCTCTACACACAGCCTGCTTCACCCTACACCTTCTTTGTAATGAATTACACAAATCAAAAATAAATGAACACACTTTTTGCCACTTTGACAAACTATTTGTCACGCTGTAGTTATTTTTCTGTTTGTTTCGGGCTAAATGTCATTGCTCCATTTATATTTCTCACATATGGACAAATATCCCAAAATTCAAACAAATTTCAATTTGTCTGAATCCGAATGCCCCTGCATTTTATGTGGATAGAAGGTTGACCTGTTTATGATTCCTTCAAACCTAGAACGCATTAGGTGTACTTTTTTATGTAGAGGTAAAGTAGTCCTGAAGGGAATACAGATGTGCATTGATTTGTCATACACATGCATGAAATCGAAAAACAAAATATGACATTTTAAGCTTGTTTTCTAAATTTGCAAACTTAATTTATTAAGGTTATGAAACAAATGTAGCTGAGATTTTCTGTAGGCTTGCCTTTGTGGTTTGTGAGGTAGAGGAGCAATGTATATAACAAAAATTATAAACAGGGAAAGATATGCCGTGGTTCGTCTCCAGGGGTATAGATGTATCAAAAAAATTAAAAACCAAAAAATAAACAGCCTTTGTAATCACCTTTTATCCAGCACCAGGCGGTCCCTTTGCTGCAGCTGATTCTTCTCTTCCGCATGATCTCAGGTCCAGTGCAATGCTTCTCATATATAAAAATGTAAATAAGAGTGGAGCAGTGAAAAAATGAAAAGCATTGAGGAGTTACTAGAAAAATGTTGCAGTTATTATGCTAAGCCAATCGAAGACTTCTCCTAGAGAAACATAGCATTACTACGAGACTCATTCACAGCATTCTGTTGCGTATGATGATGCCAAACGTGAAAACACTAATTTATTTAAAGTCTTCACTAGGAAGTACTTCCTGTGGCCGGCACTCTGACAGCCTCTCGAGGTGTGGTTATGGCAAATTGTAAATATTGCAGTTTTTCTAATTAAGATTAAATGGATTTGGTGCTTAGTGTCCCTTTAAATCTGTAATGGTAAAGAAGTATTTATTAGGCAGTATCCGAATCACGTTGGGCATAATTTATTTTCATACCTTGATGTTCTAATAGGGTATGTTTATCATTTTAACATTTATTCTGTCTCGGTTCTGTTCGACTCTTAGAGAATAAACAGCATTATTCATAGACTTCATGTTTCACAATGGAATATCATTTACTTGTTTCTTTCATTTGAGCCAGTTCCCCACATCGTTTCTCTATTTATTCAGGCATTGCAGCCTTCAACAGGTGAAGTGATAGTTGATAGCTTCCACGACTCAAAATCGCGCTCCGAGTTGGAGACAAGGATATTACGCTTGCAGCCTGTGGAAATCATCCTCCCTTGTGAGATTTCAGTTCAAACTGAAAGTCTGATCAGAAGCATAACTGTTGCCAGGTAGGTTTCAGGATTAATCCTTTCAAAACCAAAGCCTTTTTAGAAATCGTGATGCTACTGTTTTAAAGGGCTATTTCAAGCATTCTAGCCACTGCATCTTGCTGTTAGGAATACCCTGGCTCCAGCTCGCCGGTACTGTGGCAAACTGTTTTGCAGTGATTTACCCTTTTATATCGTGGTAGTTCTCCTCTCACTCTGGCTTAACAACATCCAGGATTTGCAGAGCTGCAGAAGCTGGTTGCTGATCCTGCTGTTAATTAATTGGCTGAAAGCATTACCTGAGTGCTCTAAGCCAATGAATGAGCATGGAACTATGCAGAGAATTTGACATTAACCAGCCTGGAACTCTTATTCAGGACTTGCTAATGTTACTGCCAGAGCTGATTTACACCCCCGGCAGCTAGCCCAACTATCCCTGTATTTGCAGCATTTCATACATAGTCCCATAACCATGACTATTTCAAATCACTGAAGTGGTCATGGTGCTTGGAGTAACACTTTAAATAAAGATACATTGCAAGCACCATAATAATATATGTTCATTACACAGGAGGATATACGGGAGGAAGGACTTGCCCCTGTCTATGTACATGAGACAGGTGAATACATTTATTCTACCAAAAAGGCAAAATAAACTGTCAAAAAACAAGTGTGTAATGTAACTGCAAAAGCAATAATGTTTTACATTAGCTATGTTCGTTTTCTTATTTTGTGTTTGATGGGGCTCAATACAGTTGCAAGAAAAAGTATGTGAACCCTTTGGAATGATATGGATTTCTGCACAAATTGGTCATAAAATGTGATCTGATCATCATCTAAGTTACAACAATAGACAATCACAGTCTGCTTAAAATAATAACACACAAAGAATGAAATGTTGCCATGTTTTTATTGAACACACCATGTAAACATTCACAGTGCAGGTGGAAAAAGTATGTGAACCCTTGGATTTAATAACTGGTTGAACTTACTTTGGCAGCAATAATTTCAACCAAACGTTTCCTGTAGTTGCAGATCAGACGTGCACAACTGTCAGGAGTAATTCTTGACCATTCCTATTTACAGAGTTTCAGTTCAGCAATATTCTTGGGATGTCTTGTGTGAATCGCTTTCTTGAGGTCATGCCACAGCATCTCAATCGGGTTGAGGTCAGGACTCTGACTGGGCCACTTCAGAAGGCGTATTTTTTTCTGTTTAAGCCATTCTGTTGTTGATTTACTTCTAGGCTTTGGGTCATTGTCCTGTTGCAACACCCATCTTCTGTTGAGCTTCAGCTGGTAGACAGATGGCCTTAAGTTCTCCTGCAAAATGTCTTGATAAACTTGGGAATTCATTTATCCTTCGATGATAGCAATCAGTCCAGGCCCTGACGCAGCAAAGCAGCCCCAAACCATGATGCCCCCACCACCATACTTCACAGTTGGGATGAGTTTTTATAATTCTTTATTTTTCAGTGCAAATTTAATAATACAGACATTGTATGAATATGCCACAACAGCACTTGCATATGGCAGTAGTCTGGGCTTCCTGCAGTTGGAGCTAAGAGGGTCTGTGCACTTTTGTATTATGTAGGACTGGGTAGTCGTAACGAGTCGGTCGTCCGTACCAGTGGGGATTGTGATGGTGTTGGCTAGTGTTATTGGTAAAATTCACCAATATAGCTATGGCACTGGAACAGGTTTTGCGCTAGTAAGCCTCCTGGTCCTTTGTGGCCGTGTGGTGTGTATAGAGTTGGAGCTTAAAATAAGGACTTGGGGTTTGAGTGCCGTCTATGTGTGGATGAGTCGGATTTCAGAGTATAGGTAACCGTGCCGTCGTGGGGCTGAGCTCGAAGAGACTGTGGAGAGAGACTATGTGTTTTGAGTAGGTCATATCACTCTAGTGAGTATGTGCTCCATTGATTGCTATGCCCCTTGACCCCGAGGCATTAGGGGGGGGGTCAGTGTGTTGCTTTGCCGCCTTTAGGCTACAGGGTTATGAAACCCTTTCCAGTGGAGGAGAGGAGTGCCTAGTGAAAGGTAGATTATTCATAACTTGGTATAGTGAGTGAAACATGAATCTTTAGCAGTAAGAGAAAAATAAATGAAAAAAAAAAGAAAAAAAGAAAAAAAAACACTTTTAGGTAACAATAACAGAAGAGAGTTTGTTGCGTGTTCAGTCCAGGTTTTATGTCACGGGTCCCGGGTGCAGAGTGTTCGCTCCTATGGCGTTGTTGGAGAGCCCCAGTGTGGTCAGCAAGGCCGGTCCTTCTTCCGCATTGGTGATCTTGTAGTGTTGGTCGCCTTTCGTCACCCACAGCGTTCTGGGGGTTGCCCATCTGTAGACGAGGCCCGCTGCTTGCAGGGTGGTGGTCACAGGCTGCATGCTCTTGCGCCATGTTAATGTGTCCCTGCTCAGGTCCTGGAAGAAGGTGATTTGCTGTGTTTCGAAGTCGTAGGGTGCCTTCCCTTTTATGGAGGTTATTAGGGCTATTTTGTCCGTCAGGGTTTGGCATCGTAAAATTACGTCGCGTGGGGCTGTCTTGGGTGCCCGTTGCGGTTTGGCTATGCGGTATACTCCATCAAATAGAAAATGTTTTGCTTGTCTGTTGGGGATGAGTGAGGCCACCAGGCGCCTGATAAAGTGGGGTAGTTCCTCCAGTGGCACGGATTCCGATATCCCGCTGATCTTAATATTTTTCCTCCTCCCCCAGTCGTCTAGGATGTTTACTTGCCTGGTCATGTTAGCCTGTGCTGTTTGTAGCTGGGCGACTGTGTCTGTTAGTGAGTTTAGGTCTTGGCGCAGGTCTTTCACTTCTTGTTCTGTGGCCTGGGTTCGGGCCGACACCGCCTGCACCTCTGCTGCTAGCCCCTTTAAGTCTGCTTGCCACATTAGTTGTAGGTTACCTTGGAGCCCCTCCAGCATGGCCTGGATGTCCTGTTTTGTTGCTGGGGCTTGTCCATTGGTATCTTGTATTTGTATATTTCCTGTGTTGGCTGCTGCTGTGCTGCGATCTGAGTCTCCATCTTCAGACCTCTCAGGTGAGGCTGCCATGTTAGCCCTGGTCTGTGCGGGTGGAGGGTTCTGCAGCATGCTGCTTATGTCCCGGTGTGGCGTGGGAGCGCTTGTGGCTGGTTTGTGGGACCTCCGTCCCATATCTTCCGATGTGTGGGAGTCTGCTTCTGTGAGCTGCGAGCTCCGGTCAAGCCACGCTGTCAGCTCCCTGGTGAGGTACTGGTCGCGTGTGCGGTAGGCCCCCGGTCCCTTGATGCGGCTTTTCGTGCCCGACTTTTGAAAGAAAGGCATCTGCGGGTTCAGCGAGGTGTTAGGAGGTTGTGTTAGTCGCCTGTTGTAGTCTATGAGCAGCGGGTTTGTTGTTATTTTCAGTTTTTCGCGCTGGCTGTGCGGAGCTCTTGCAAATGGCGTCTGCTTCTTTGAGCCGTTGGCTCCGCCCCCCGGGATGAGTTTTTGATGTTGGTGTGCTGTGCCTTTTTTTCGCCACACATAGTGTTGTGTGTTTCTTCCAAACAACTCAACTTTGGTTTCATCTGTCCACAGAATATTTTGCCAGTACTGCTGTGGAACATCCAGGTGCTCTTGTGCAAACTGTAAAAGTGTAGCAATGTTTTGTTTGGACAGCAGTGGCTTCCTCTGTGGTATCCTCCCATGCAATCCATTCTTATTTAGTGTTTTACGTATTGTAGATTCACTAACAGGGATGTTAGCATTTGCCATTGACTTTTGTAAGTCTTTAGCTGACACTCTAGGATTCTTTCTCACTTTACTGAGCAGTCTCCGCTGTGCTCTTGCAGTCATCTTTACAGGGCGGCCACTCCTAGGGAGAGTAGCAGCAGTGCTGAACTTTAACCATTTATAGACAATTTGTCTTACTGTGGACTGATGAACAGCAAGGCTTTTGGAAATACTTTTATAACCCTTTCCAGCTTTATGCAAGTCAACACTTCTTAATCGTAGGTTTCTGAGAGCTCTTTTGTGCGAGGCATCATTCACATCAGGCAATGCTTCTTGTGAAAAGCAAACCCAGAACTGGTGTGTGTTTTTTGTCGGGCAGGGCAGCTGTAACCAACGCCTCCAATCTCATCTCATTGATTGGACTCCAGTTGGCTGACATCTCACTCCAATTAGCTCTTGGAAATGTCACTAGTCTAGGGGTTCACATACTTTTTCCACCTGCACTGTGACTATTTACATGGTGTGTTCAATAAAACCATGGCAACATTTCATTCTTTGTGTGTTATTAGTTTAAGCAGACTGTGATTGTCTATTGTAGTGACTTAGATGATGATCAGATCACATTTTATGACCAATTTGTGCAGAAAACCATATCATTCCAAAGGGTTCACATACTTTTTCTTGCAACTGTATGTCCATAGGCATAGCTCCTTTGCTGTTCTGTACACTGGTTGGCGGCAGAGGTGCCAAGTTTTTGGGGGCAGTGACTTCTCCGTTTCTAGTGAATCATATGTGACCCTCTGAATTACAGTGCATGTGATTTAAAATTTATTTATATCTGGCATGAAGTTGAAGTTTTGTTTTTTGCATTTAAAATTAAGTGAGTAATACACTTCATTGCAGATTCTTGCCCTTCTAATTATTTGCTCAAAAGAACACTCCAGCAATGTTCTCCTAGCCAGTCTGTGATGCACCTGCAGTGCCTCTCTATAAGAAGCGTAGGCTCCTGCTTTGTGCTGGGTCACAGAGCAATCAGGTAGTGCATCCCAGGGTTGTCTGAGTGAGAATTGGTTGGTTACAACCTTGTTACTTTATAAAGTGCTAATTTCTCTTGAAATCAGAACTTCTATAAAGTGATATTGAGCAGACTCTCTGATAACCCATAAAACACTTTAGTTAGCTTCTTAAACGGAAGCATTCAGTGCTAAAGTCATTATTCCAATAAAGACGTTAACTGTCAGAAACCTGCTATGTCTTTGGCTAAATATTTAATGGAAAGAGGATAAAAGAAAATATAAATTTTAAGGTTAAGAATTAAGTAAATATTATTCCAAGAGCTGAATTATTAAAAGAAAGAAAAGACACTAAATCCTGCACTTTGGAAATGTTGGCTACTTTCTACTTTAGCTAAATATAATAAGTGGGTGCGTAGTTTTTGGGGATTTTGGGTTAGAGGGGTTGAAGTCAGAATAAGATTAAACTGTGCTTAGTGTCAAGGGATTTGGAACTTGAAAGGTGTTAACGTTCGGGTATATTTCAAGTTTGAGAAAAGGTTAAACCTGGGATCTAAGCAAAGCGGAGTTTTTAGGTTTAGAAGTGTTGTAATTATAATGATAGAAATAAGATTGGTGATCACCACGCTAAACAACCATAACAGTCTATATAATTGTACCAGTGTCTAAAGGTTAGATACGTGATATAATGTAGCAACAAATAGTAACAATATAAACAGAAGCCCCTCAGTGGGAAAGTGCAACAGAGTTGAAGAAAATGAAGCTCTGTTGCAACAATCAATACAGTCACTGCACATTAAGTACTCCTCACTATTTTGGGATTTAGATACGAATAGAAAATGTATTATAGACGCAAGAGCGAAGTCACAGATACTCAAAGAATTAACAAGTTGGTGGGACAAATTTACAACTAATATAGGACTCAGAAATAGAATAATAGACGTGATCCCAATCTCTATGATTCCAGATATGTTAGACAATATTAAAATAGATACTTGGATAACCGGGGGGATAAGGTAATTTAAAAACATTTTAGTAGAGCATAAAATTAAGTCCTTCAATCAAATTATGGAGGAATTTAATATTCCCCCTAAAGAAACATTTAATTATTTGTGAATCAAGGGCTTTATAACAGAATACCTCTTGGAAAACAAGGAGGGTGGGGGAGAGAAATATAACTCTTATACAGTTACTTGAACTAAAGAATTATAAAAATCTGTTGGCAAAATGCGCCAAAGTTATATATAGATGGAGACACGATAAACCAATATAATTGATTAACAAATGGGATAAAGAATTGCAAGTACATATACCAGAAGAAGAGTGGATAGGTTCCCTAAACAAATTATATAAATATATACATTGTCTAAACCTTACTGAAACGCAATTCAAACTCTCTAATAGATGGTACCTCTCTAATAGATGGAAAATTTTCCCCGATTCATCAGATAGATGCTGGAAATGCAAAGTTAATGAAGGCGATTTGATCCATTTATGGTGGCATTGTTCACTCATAAATAAATCTGGAAAGAGATAATCAAGACAATATATCAAATAACAGAAACGGAACTGGTTTTAAAGCCTGAAGTGGCCCTGAACGTTACAAAATACACTATTCACGGCAGCTAAATTACGTTTAGCGCGAAATTGGAAAACAGGGATAATCTCAGACATTCAAGAACTAATCATACAAGTTATTTGGCAGGCAAAAATGGAAAGGGGTATCTTGGCAAACTTAGGAAATAGATATACTCAAATAGAAGACTGGGATACATGGATAAACAAAATGGAATCATACACCATCACTATAGTTCTGAACTTCCCGCTCGAGACCTCCCGCACTCCCTGATTCCCTTTTTTTCTTTATTTTTTTGCAACAATCAACAAGGGCACAATTTATAGCCAGCTAGGGGAAGGGACAGGGAAGAGGAGCGGAGGAAACAGATTGAATGTATAAAACTCCCGAAAACAGGCAGACAAACATAACTTAAAAGGTATTGTAAATTAAGGATGCAAGATGAGCTCTCTCTCTATCCAAAACAAGTAGGGGAACCAAGACTGATAGACAAAATTACTCAAAAAGACTCAATTTACAGATGGGGGATGTGGGGGGATCGGGGAGGGACACGGGGAGTTTAGTAGAAACAAAGAAACACTTAATATATTTCAGGATATGTTCATGATGAACAGAGTACCAAGGCCTGAATCACAGATGCACCAGCAGAAAAAAAATATCACTAGGCTGGTACACGTCTGAAAGGTGAAAAGAAAAAAGAGATTATTCATCTGGCAGTCAACTGCTGGACATCAAGCAGTCTGCAACCTTGAATACGAAATGTCACCTTTTGATCTAATGGCAATTCAGTTCTATCTCTCTCTCCAGTAAATAATATTAAAGATGACGTGGACTAGATTAAGTAGGAGAGCATTAGGGTAAATGGACAAATAAATTCTATTTTAGCATTCACGAGATGACCAACGTTCTATTAATTTCAGTGTTGTGTTTCAGTATGGCTACACAGACGTTCCTACTGCAGGCTAAAGTATATAGCCACAAGCCATTGTTGTCAGCTGAATATAACAAATGACAGCAGATATCAGCTTATAATATTTAATTTAACAATGTAATTAAATTGCATCTTCCATTATGGCTATACACAAGTTTGAAGATAGAAAACAGAAGAAGTAATTTTCCAAAGAAAATGTGGCTGGGACTGCATAATGAGAAACAAAAGTGATTTAACTCAACACAGTGAACTGAGCAGTGATACTTCAGGGGCATGATCTATACCCAAAAACGGCTTCATTAAGCAATGTTTAGTGACTATAGTGTTCCTTTTAAGACTTTCCATCACTGGAACTAAGGGGTCTAGCCTAATCCCTGAAATAAACTTTACAGTTGGAACAATGCAGTCCTGGCATCCACCAAACCCAGACTCACACCATCAGACTGCCAAACAGATAAGTGGGATTCGTCACTCCACATAACAGGTTCCCACTGCTCCAGATTTCACAAACTGACTTATTGCAAAGGTGGCATCCTCTCACAGTACTATGCATGAATTCACCGAGCCCTTCAGAATGACCCATTCTACCCCCCACAAATCTTTGTAAATGCAGATTGTATGGCTAGGTGCTTGATTTTATACACCTGTGGCAATGGGTCTGATTGAAACACCCGAATTCAATAATTAAGGGGTGTGTCCCAATATTTTTGTCCATATAGTGATTTATTTTTTGTTTTCTTTTTTTTATGATGTTTATTTTTGATTGAAATTTTTTTTAAGAACATTATATAAAACAATATTCAATGTACATACATATATAGTTTTAGTCCGAGACAATAAGCCGAGTTATAGTAGTGGTGGTATCAGTCGGTTGTGATGTGCCGAAACCGACGTTCGGGTAGGCCTGTAAAAGAGGGCCCACTAAGTGAATGCTTAATAAAGGTAGCGGTGGGTGGCCTGAACCAGGAAGTTTTGGACCAGAGGAAGGGGAGGCCTGTGAATTTATAGGCCGTGTAAACCCCTCCCACAACTACCGGATCTGCTTTTTCATTTGTAGTCTGGGACAATAAGCAGAGTTATAGTAGTGGTGGTATAAGTTGGTTGTGGTGTGCCGAAACCGACGTTTGGGTAGGCCTGTAAAAGAGGGCAAAAAGTTAAGTTTATTCCTTAATACGTGTTGACATTACATAACCAGTACCTTAAATGCCTGTCTCAGTTCCATCTCCGTTTGAGGGATATTTAGTGTATGCAGACTATTCCAATGTCCCAGTTTATGATGTACGCTGGGATGTTTACTAAAGGCTGCAGAAGCAGTGCTTAGTCCCAGCACTCGATGCTCCCGGTCTTTCAATTGCTCCGGTGCAGTCTCCAGCCCACTATATTTTACAAATAGAGAACACTCTGGGGTCTTTGTGAAGTAAATTTACTGTTGCTTTATTCAGCAATTACAGTGATAAATTACAATGTCGACGTTTCAGTCTATTCAGACTTTTATCAAGGCACACACACACACACACACACATATATATATATATATATATATATATATATATATATATATATATATATATATATATATATATATATATATATATATATATATATATATATATATATATGGAGTGCAGAATTATTAGGCAAGTTGTATTTTTGAGGATTAATTTTATTATTGAACAACAACCATGTTCTCAATGAACCCAAAAAACTCATTAATATCAAAGCTGAATATTTTTGGAAGTAGTTTTTAGTTTGTTTTTAGTTTTAGCTATGTTAGGGGGATATCTGTGTGTGCAGGTGACTATTACTGTGCATAATTATTAGGCAACTTAACAAAAACAAATATATACCCATTTCAATTATTTATTATTACCAGTGAAACCAATATAACATCTCAACATTCAAAAATATACATTTCTGACATTCAAAAACAAAACAAAAACAAATCAGTGACCAATATAGCCACCTTTCTTTGCAAGGACACTCAAAAGCTTGCCATCCATGGATTCTGTCAGTGTTTTGATCTGTTCACCATCAACATTGCGTGCAGCAGCAACCACAGCCTCCCAGACACTGTTCAGAGGTGTACTGTTTTCCCTCCTTGTAAATCTCACATTTGATGATGGACCACAGGTTCTCAATGGGGTTCAGATCAGGTGAACAAGGAGGCCATGTCATTAGATTTTCTTCTTTTATACCCTTTCTTGCCAGCCACGCTGTGGAGTACTTGGACGCGTGTGATGGAGCATTGTCCTGTATGAAAATCATGTTTTTCTTGAAGGATGCAGACTTCTTCCTGTACCACTGTTTGAAGAAGGTGTCTTCCAGGAACTGGCAGTAGGACTGGGAGTTGAGCTTGACTCCATCCTCAACCCGAAAAGGCCCCACAAGCTCATCTTTGATGATACCAGCCCAAACTAGTACTCCACCTCCACCTTGCTGGCGTCTGAGTCGGACTGGAGCTCTCTGCCCTTTACCAATCCAGCCACGGGCCCATCCATCTGGCCCATCAAGACTCACTCTCATTTCATCAGTCCATAAAACCTTAGAAAAATCAGTCTTGTGATATTTCTTGGCCCAGTCTTGACGTTTCAGCTTGTGTGTCTTGTTCAGTGGTGGTCGCCTTTCAGCCTTTCTTACCTTGGCCATGTCTCTGAGTATTGCACACCTTGTGCTTTTGGGCACTCCAGTGATGTTGCAGCTCTGAAATATGGCCAAACTGGTGGCAAGTGGCATCGGCAGCTGCACGCTTGACTTTTCTCAGTTCATGGGCAGTTATTTTGCGCCTTGGTTTTTCCACACGCTTCTTGCGACCCTGTTGACTATTTTGAATGAAACGCTTGATTGTTCGATGATCACGCTTCAGAAGCTTTGCAATTTTAAGAGTGCTGCATCCCTCTGCAAGATATCTCACTATTTTTGACTTTTCTGAGCCTGTCAAGTCCTTCTTTTGACCCATTTTGCCAAAGGAAAGGAAGTTGCCTAATAATTATGCACACCTGATATAGGGTGTTGATGTCATTAGACCACACCCCTTCTCATTACAGAGATGCACATCACCTAATATGCTTAATTGGTAGTAGGCTTTCGAGCCTATACAGCTTGGAGTAAGACAACATGCATAAAGAGGATGATGTGGTCAAAATACTCATTTGCCTAATAATTCTGCACTCCCTGTATATATATACATATATATATATATATCTACAAATAAAACACAGTATGTAACATCATATAGATAAAAAAAAAAAAGCTTATAAACCTATGTATCAATTACAATATATTGCATTTATAAGAAAGTAAAAAAGGTCTATAACTCTTTCACGGCTCAGTTTGTGTCAAATGCAATGTTGTAACAAAAGTCGCTTTGTAATGAATGAATAAGCAGGGTTAAAAGGAAGAAAAGGGGGGGAAGGCGGGAGTTCCCATCCTAAATTATGTCTGGTTACTGCTTTCAAAATAAGAGAAGACCATAGTAATTACATCTTGTATAACTTTTTGATATCCTTTACCCATATGTCCCAGTAGTTTCGGAGTCTAGCCAATGTTGCCGACTGTTGCCTAATGGCCAGTTTATATCTCTTATTTCCAATAGAAGGAAGGTCTGATGATCTCCAGTGTCTTGGAATAACAGTAGTTGCTGCAATTAGTATGTGCCCAATAATAATTTTGTCTATCTGGTGTCTGGAAAACTCTTAAATAAAGCCATCTCAGAAGTAAGCACTGTGATAGTAGAATTCACCATTTGAAGCAATTTATATATTTATTTCCAGTAAGTTGTTAAATATATGCAGAACAAAAAAATATGTGATAGGCCACAATTTCTTCAGCACTTATCAGATAAGTTCCGATTAAAGGACCACTATAGTGCCAGGAAAACATACTCGTTTTCCTGGCACTATAGTGCCCTGAGGGTGCCCCCACCCTCAGGGTCCCCCTCCCGCCCGGCTCTGGAAGGGGGAAAAGGGGGAAAACTTACCTTTTTTCAGCGCTGGGCGGAGAGCTCTCCTCCTCCGATCCTCCTCTTCTCCTCCCCATCGGCTGAATGCGCACGCGCGGCAAGAGCTGCGCGCGCATTCAGCCGGTCACATAGGAAAGCATTCATAATGCTTTCCTATGGACGCTGGCGTGCTCTCACTGTGAAAATCACAGTGAGTAGCACGCAAGCGCCTCTAGTGGCTGTCAATGAGACAGCCGCTAGAGGAAATAGGGGAAGGCTTAACCCATTCATAAACATAGCAGTTTCTCTGAAACTGCTAGGTTTATGAAAAAATGGGTTAACCCTAGCTGGACCTGGCACCCAGACCACTTCATTAAGCTGAAGTGGTCTGGGTGCCTAGAGTGGTCCTTTAATTTTATATAGCCTATAAGGGGGTAAATACCACCTGTAAACTACTTTAAGGTGGTTCTCCCAGTGATTGGAGCATTGAGTTATTCCCCATATACTGATTTTCTGTTTTGAGTGTAGAGTTTTAGCCAACAGTGTTTCCATTTTGTTAGATTTATCTTAAAATAAGCATTTAGAGTGGCTTCTTTAATGTAATGTCTAATAGCCCTGAGTTTCAGTTAAATAAGTGTTACATTTTTGGTGTCCTTAATTATTTGGTCACCCTGAAGCAGGAGAGTTATTTAATCGCTAGGACCATAGAAAAGAGTAGTGGAGTGTGCAAACGTCAATGGCCACACCAATCTCCATATATTATGATGCTTATGTTTGCTGTGCTTTGCAAGATAGGGTAACAATATATTTTAACCACATATTGTGGGTGTATCATAAACTTAATAATCCGGAATCCTGATCATAGATATCTGCATTTACAGAGATACCAGCCTGTTCATCACTTTTTAAACATGCCACTTATATATTAAATATATATGAAAACACAAAGTCCACATACAATAGGTATAGTTACACTAGAAACCTTGTCTAGAAAACGTGCCCTATATTGTGAAAGAAAGGAGAGGTGCTGCCGTGTATAGTCTCTTTGCATAGATGCAGAGGGGACAGAAGGCAGCCCCGGCGTTGTGTTTCTCTGCAGTGTGGAAATTGTAACTAGAGCAAACGGCTTTATAAACTAACTTCTATTTTGCCTTTCCGGGTTTACAAATTTTTGGAGGGAGTGGGTTAAAGATTTCTTTGGAATTTTATTTAATTTAAAACAAACTATAATTACTAATTTATGTCATCATTTTATGCAAAAAAAATCATGGTCAGTTTTTATTTTTTTTATTAAATATGCCTAACATCTAATTATGTCTAAACTGTCAAAGTAGTTTCCCTTAGTTAGATTTTATAATTAAAACATAATTAATGTAGGTGTTAATCCGAGAATGCGTTTGTAATTCGACAACAGCTGGATTTATTAAGCATTGATAGTGTTTGTGTGGGAGTAGGTTCTAAATTAATACAGGTAAGCCATAGGTCCATGTGCAGAGCAAGATGCTCTACTTATAAATCGTTGCTTTGATTGAAAGTCTTGAGTTCTGTAAATTAAATGTTTTTGTTTTTTTTAACACCTTTCTCTGTCATCAGTTTGGCCTGGGATCTAGGATTAATGTGTATATATATATTTACATTGTACTACAAATCACAATGCCTGGTGCACATTGATACTTGGAAATCGATTTCCGTGTAAATGTATGTACGGACATCCATGGGTTGATGGACTCCTGCATGTGTCAAGTTCTTAGAATAGTGTTTAGAATGTTTAAAGTGAAAATGTCACAGTGAAAGCTACTGAAGTATTACTGGTATGAACAGTGTAGCAGCAGCAAGTATAAAATACATATCTTTGGCACTTCCGAGTGCGGCTGGTGTCCTCATTATGATACCCTGGGTATTTGTAGGCACTTACTTCACCCTTCACTTAAACCTAATTTAAATAAGTCATTAAAAATATCCGCAAAAAATTATAGATGGACTTTAATTCTCAATAAATTATATTTGACACTTAAAAAAAATAAATAAAAGTTAATAAAATGACAAACTGAACGTATCTGACTGTATCAAGAGCGTTGGTGCAAGTTATTAATTTACACATTTCTTTAATAAACGTCAATGTAGTTTGTATATCTCATGAGTATTCTAAATTAAGTAAAACATTAAAAACATTTTGTTTGAAAAACAACTGAACCTGGGAGGGAGGTTGAGCGCCGCCTAAGTTTAAATACCTCTAGAGAGTTACCAACAGATCACAAACCGAATCCATGCAGTGCAGGGCTGGGGAACGACTCCATATACTAAATCCCAGTGTCCCCTCCGTATACTAAATCCCAGTCCTCCCTGTCTACTAAATCCCAGCACCCCTCTCCCGCTACATCTTGAAACCCTGTGAAGGTGGAGCACGTTGATGTGCCTCCTTGCACCTCCAGGTACTCCACTGTCCAGTAGCAGGCAATGGAACACTGACCCAGACACACACTCACTGACAGACACACACAATCACTGACAGACACTGACAGACACACACACACACTCTTACACTTTCTTGCACACACATACTTTATTGCTCCCTACCTTTTAGAGCTGATGTGGGGCATCTTCTTGGGGTCCTTCTATCTGCTCCTCACTGCTCCCCCACGCGGTGCGGGGATATGACTTCATATTCCGGCGCCCGGCTTCACTACAGACGACGTGCGCGAGGGAGCAGTGAGGAGCAGGAAGTTCCTTCGCCGGCCCTTCTCCTCCTAAGTTGAAGCAGAGTAGGCACCTGCAATGTGGGGAAAGCAGGTGCCTACACTGCTATAACACAAGCATGTACTCGCGGCTTGCCGGGCTGCAAAGATGTCCCTTGTGGGCCGCGAGTTTGACATGCTTGCTCTACATGGCTGACAATAGCTGTAAATGCCCTTGACACGAATATAAACCACAAATTTAGTCTTGTAAGAATTAAGTACTATTTATCTAATGATTATCCCCTATTACCCAAACGTCAAGCGGACAGTTTGGTTAACGTTATCCAGTTTGCACTTTCTCCTTCGAGATTATTTCTTCTTCAAGAGCGGTCAAACAATGATTCTTCATACAATAATCTCATTAATATACATTAAACAATAAGCCATTTTTAGTTAAGGAATGACATTCCGTCATTACCATGTACATTTCAAAGATTACGATTTTCTTCAGTCAAAAATAATCAGACACACTTTGATTATCTCATGGAATTTTTAGAAAACATATTGGACATTATATAATCCTGAACATTTACTTATAAAGATCTGCTCCTATTAGGGAATGGTTGCGTTTTCATGAAGTCTTTTCACATTATAGTTGTAGGGTAGCTCCCATATAACAGGTTCTGCCAGCTGATAAGCTGTTTCTAGAGAAACATCCTTGGCAAAAATCCAATGTCAGGGTTGGGTCTTAAAGGACCACTATAGTGCCAGGAAAACATACTCGTTTTCCTGGCACTATAGTGCCCTGAGGGTGCCCCCACCCTCAGGGACCCCCTCCCGCCTGGCTCTGGAAGGGGGAAAGGGGTTTAAACTTACCTTTTTCCAGCGCTGGGCGGAGAGCTCTCCTCCTCCTCTCCTCCTCCGTTCCGCCGGCTGAATGCGCACGCGCGGCAAGAGCTGCGCGCGCATTCAGCCCCGTCGCATAGGAAAGCATTTACAATGCTTTCCTATGGACGCTTGCGTGCTCTCACTGTGAAAATCACAGTGAGGAGCACGCAAGCGCCTCTAGTGGCTGTCAATGAGACAGCCACTAGAGGATTAGGGGGAAGGCGTAACCCATTCATAATTATAGCAGTTTCTCTGAAACTGCTATAATTATGAAAAAATGGGTTAAGCCTAGAAGGACCTGGCACCCAGACCACTTCATTAAGCTGAAGTGGTCTGGGTGCCTAGAGTGGTCCTTTAATGTAAAGGGGGCATGTAATGTTTATCCTTTGTTTATTTCACAATGCTAGTAGCTATGGAATGTTTGTTGTGTATGTCTTTAACCCCTTAAGGACCGGACCTTTTTTGGCCATGTTGTACTTTGAGGACCATAAAAAAAGTTTTAACACTTTTGTGGATTTTGTGTTTAGCTGTAATTTTCCTCTCTCTCATTTACTGTTCCCATACAAGTTATATATTGGGGTTTTTTTCAGGACAAGAAGGACTTTCTTTCCATACCATTATTTGTATCATGTCATATAATTTACTTAAAAAAATAAAATTAAAATATGGAGACAAATTGAAAACAAAACATGTTGTTTTTTTACTTTTACTTGAAACATCTTTTACTTATTCCAAAAGCTAATGAAAACAACTGCTAAATAGATTAAAAATTTTGTCCTGAGTTTAAAAACACCCAGTGTTTACATGCTACTTTGCTTATAAGGCTATAAGTACGACTAGGAAATTGCTGTTTCAAAATATATATTTTTTAATGTACCAATAGTGACATTGTAACACCGTTATCTGTCATAAATCTCTGAATCACACCTCACAGGTACATATTTTGTTAAAGTAGGTACCAGGATATTCAATAAAAAAAAAAAAAGACTTAACACACCCTATTTATAATACCTTGGGGGTTGTATTCTTTTGCAAATGTTATGCCATGATGGGGGTAATTCTCATTCCTGGGCTACCATACGCTCTCAAAGGCAACATAACCAATCTAACAAAGTTCAATGTAAAAAAAAAGGGAAAATCAAGCCTTACATTTTGATACAAAAACTCTATAAAATCTGTACATGGCGGGTACTGTTCTACTTGGGAGCCTTTGCTGAACAAAAATGAGTGTTTTAAAACCGTAAAACATATCTCAACAATTATATCATCAGTGAAAATGCCATTTGTGTGTGAAAAATGCAAAAAACTTCACTTTCACTGACAATATCATTACTATTTTGAAACACTAATATTTGTGTTCAGTGAAGTCTCCCAAGTAAAACAGTTACCCCCCATGTTCAGGTTTTAGAGTGTCATGGAAAGTTACAGGGTTAAATACAGTGCTAGCAAATTAAATTGTCTGGACTTTCGGCCTGAGTTGTCAGGCAGGTCCCTCAAATTGCAAACAATAAAATTACTTCATTATGTAAAAATATTACATAAATTTGCACGTAGAATTTAAATATATATATACATATTTATATATTTGAAGTCTACGTGTATATTTATGAAAATATTTATGTAATTTTGCGATCACATGGCCGCGGGGGCCTAATTCGCAGAGGGAGGACTGTCAGGCAGTCCCACCAGACCGGGAGCAACACCGATCGCCGGCGGGGGGGATGGCGGCGATGAGGTAAGTAAATATTTCCATTTTGATGGGGGGTTTTTTTACCTTTCCTAGTTGAAACACTCTGAATATTTTAGGATTGGCTCACATTGTTTTTTACTTTAAAAATGGCTATTCATATATCACTAAATAAAAGTTCATGAACAAAAGATAAATACATGATAGGAAAGTTGCTTCATCAGTTCTTATGTTTTATTTTCCAAGAACTTATCCAGCTCTCTGCAAAGTATTTTCACTTCAACACCAGCAGCACGAATGTAAAACCTAAGCGGTGGAGTTCTCCTGCAGTATATACAATAGCTCCCACAGGACACTTATTCAGTTCAGACTATAAAACCTTGGCACACGCAGAATACGCCATCTGCAGTCTCGTTACTTTTATTTCTTCTAACGTTAGTATGTCATCCATTGACCGTTGGGTCTCCTGATCAAAACCTGTTCTCTCTAGAAACCATACTTTCTCTAGCTTAATGCTATTTTTTCCGTTTCTCCTGGCTGCGTCTGTCAGAATACTTGACAAGACACAAATTATCATCAGAAGCTGAAAAAAACATAAGAAGCGTGTTCTGGTTTCATAATAGAAATCAAAATAGAACATACTTACCCAGGCTTGCACATTTTTGGTTAAAAGCCTCTGCTACCCCATGATGACTGGGAAGTCGCCAAAAAAGGCAAGCTGCGGCTGCCAGCCATACAGATCTCTGCGCTCTAACCGCTGAGTGGTATGGCCCAAGATGGCAGCCGGTCATAAGGAGTACTCTCGTCAGCCTGCAACTTTGAACACAGAGGTATCACCTCTATATCTGTGCTTCCAGCTTCCCCAACTACGGACATCTCTATTCAAAAGATAAATGGCCTAATGGTCGCCCTGGATTTTTAACTATTGCAGCTGACACTGAAAACGCCATTCAGGGCAATTGGAGTAAGAGCAGCTCACTTGGAAGAGAAGACAGAGGAGATCATTGAGTTCCACAACTCTCTGTGTTTAAATCTAAAATTCCCTGCTTGGAAATGCAATTACAGACCAAGAAGATAGAAGCTGCAGAAACAATTTGCATATCGGTGGGATCCCAGAAGAAATCAAACCTGCCAAACTTAAAGATTATGTCCCCAACCTCTCTAGGGTGCTGCTGCCCTCGGTAAGATCCCAACTACGTCTCCTGAGGTCGGCTGGAGAGCATAGATCCTATGACGTGGTCAATAAGTCCTCGTGGTCCGATTTGGATCTTATTCTTTGTATACAAGTTTTTTATCACATTCAGGTTAGGGACTATATTTGTTTTTCTTTTTTGTTGTTTCATGGAAACTTCCCATTAAGCCATAATGTGACTCACCCTTACAAAACGTCTGTATGGACTACTAATTGTTTTTAACAAACTCCACTGCTACTGGAGAGGGGAGGGTGTAGATTTAAGGTGCATAGAGGTATACATTGGCTGTATATACCTCCATGCTGCTCTTAGAAGCTGTCCAATGCTACCATACACAGTGGGGCTGGCTATATTGTCTTTAAATGTTAAGGGCCTGAACGCACCCCACAAATGAAGGTTGGCAATTAATGAATCTGCTAAACCACAGGCTCATTTAACTTTTTTCTAAGAGCCCCACTTTCAGTGCAGCCACCGTCAAAAATTAAATTCACCACAGTTCCGCATAGACATCCATGCTTGTAATGTTAGTAAAAAAAAAATATTCATCTTGGTTTATCAAGAACACTGCCTTCTCATTAATATCTAAAGGGTGATAAGGTGGGTCTCTACTTGGTGCTTCAATGCTATATAAATAGCATGCCATATACTTTAGTCAATTTCTATGATGCTCATGACCATTAGGTGTCCTTTCAAAATGAACTATAAGCTATAGTGCATGGTGCATCCACCATGGGAATGGTGATTATGGATGTAGACAACAATTTCCTTTTGGATTCAGAACTGGACTCCACTTTCTCCGAATCGCTTGCCACTGAAACTTTGGCTCATCGCCGTTCTGTGGTAAACGCATTGAGAGAGCCTCTGAAGTTTTACGTTTGTGGATCCCTGGCAGCAAGTTCATTTGTCGGAAGTTGACCATACTTACCATTCCACGGTTTGTAACTCTTACTCTAGGATTGCATAATATAATAATTTTTGCATAAGGAAAGGGGCAACTAGAGTCTTAATGAACACCTCTTGTCAAACCTCTTTATTGTCCAAAACATCAGAGATGAGCTATCGCTTTACTTTGAGAACAATGACACAGCAGATGCTCCGATCACTGAATTATGTTTGGCGCATTAGGTAGATATATGAAAAGTTTTTCTAAAGCACGTAAGTTATCAGAAATCTTAAAAGACATAAAGAGCTAACCTATAAACTTCAAGAATTGCCCACAACCAGCAAAACAAAGCCCTCTCTCTAAAGAAATTACCAAAACAAGGTCAGAACTTCATACCCTTGACATAGGCAAAACAAATGTACTCTGCAAGCTTACCCAAAGCAACTTCTCACAGGGCAATAATAAAGTATTGGCTGTAAAACTCAAACAGAGAGCATCTAATTTGAAAATAGCTAATCTCTCCTCCCCACAAGGAAATAAGAAATCTTATTGCTGACATATTTGCACCTGTATAATCTCAGAGATATACTGGATAGGACCGAGGTCACATTAAAGGACCACTATAGGCACCCAGACCACTTCAGCTTAATGAAGTGGTCTGGGTGCCAGGTCCAGCTAGGGTTAACCCGTTTTTCTATAAACATAGCAGTTTCAGAAAAACTGCTATGTTTATATTAGGGTTAATCCAGCCTCTAGTGGCTGTCTCATTGACAGCCGCTAGAGGCGCTTGCGTGCTTCTCACTGTGATTTTCACAGTGAGAAGACGCCAGCGTCCATAGGAAAGCATTGTAAATGCTTTCCTATGAGACTGGCTGAATGCGCGCGCAGCTCTTGACGCGCATGCAGCCGAGGAGGAGGAGGAGAGCTCCCCGCCCGGCGCTGGAGAAAGAGGTAAGTTTAACCACTTCCTCACCCTAGAGCCCGGCGGGAGGGGGACCCTGAGGGTGGGGGCACCCTCAGGGCACTATAGTGACTTGTTTTCCTGGCACTATAGTGATCCTTTAACTCAAATTAAAGGATTTCAAGAAACTTTCCAATTACCCTCTTTATCTCAGATAGGGATGATGTGGTGCAACCTTTTAACCCCTTAAGGACACATGACATGTGTGACATGTCATGATTCCCTTTTATTCCAGAAGTTTGGTCCTTAAGGGGTTAAAATTGCTGAGATTGAGGAAGTTATTGATGCTTTGTCCTCACATAAGTCCCCATGCCCAGAAAGCCTCTCATGCCTGTATTCTAAAATATATATCCATACTCTCCACCTGTACATAATTAAACGTTTGTTATACGCAAGGTTGTCTTCCCCAAGAAATGCTTTGAACGCCTGTGGTTATGCTTCCCAAGCAATGGATATCCCCACACTTATGCCAGATATTCAGAACGATATCATGGCTAAATATAGATACCAAGATTTATGTGAAATTGATAACCAATAGGTTGGCTCGAATCCTTCCATCTCTGCTTTACTACAACCAGTAAGGTTTTAATACTAGGGTGGTCCTGAATGTGCTGGATCACATTCAGTCACCCAGAATTGGAGGCCTGTTATTAGTACTGGATGCAGAGAAGGCTTTCGACTTGTTGAACTGGTAATGTATGAAGCAGGTTTTATTGAAATTTTGGTTCCCACAGGCTCTCATAACAGGGATATTTGCCTTCTCCAGCTATAAGGGTATTAAATGTTGGATTTACTTCAGCTCCTTTTTGGATATCTAATGCAGGGCTTGACAAATTTGCTTGGAATCTAGGAGCCAACAAAAAACTCAGGAGCCAGGTTTTTCAATGTCAAAAATACAATTCTTAAAGGGACATTATAGTCACCAGAACCAATACAGCTTAAAGTAGCTGTTTTCGTGTCTATAATGTGTCCCTGCACACTTTTCAATGTAAAACCTGCCTTTTCAGAGAAACGGCAATATTTACATTGCTGCCTTGCAACACTTCTAGTGACAGTCACTCAGAAGGCCTCTGGAGTGCATCCTGGGTGAGTGCTGCACAGTAACTACGTATAGTGTCTCCATGCCCTGCATCAATGCTTCTCTGTGAGGAGATGCTTATTGGCGCAGAATGGCGTTTTGCCACACATGCGCAATAGCCTTCCAATGCTTTCCTATGAGAAAGCATTGGATTGGCTGAGATCATCAAGATTGATGATAGCAGTCATGGAGGCAGGGCCAGTTGTGGCGAGATCAGTACAGCGTGAGAGAAAAAGGTGAGTAAAAACTCCTTTCCCATGTGATTGGAGGAGGGACTAGTCATCTAAACCTACTCACTGACGCACACACACTCACTCACACACTCACTGATGCGCACACAAAAAACTCACTGACGCGCCACAACTCTCACTTACTGACACATACTCACTGACGCACACTCACTCACTGACACACACCCACTGTCACTGCAATAATCACACACATTTATGTGACCACCCAGCCTCCCTACCTGGGTTCAGCTTTCCCTGTGGTCCAGCGGGGCTTCAGTCACATCTGACTTGTTTATTTGATCAGGGAAACAGGCAAGAGTGCATATGTCTTTAATGATTTGCCCTACCATAGAGAGGGTATGATGGTACCTCAGATTTCAAGCTATTACAGAACAGGTCTCATGTCCCAAGTTATAAATCTCCATGCTCCTGAAGCAACGATTGGTTGGGTAAATATGGAAAGAATGCAATCCTTGCCATACCCCCTCATGCCCCTACCTGGACCACTGAGATGCTGTGACCCAAGTCTCTTTTTATAGCAAACCACTAAGCTTTCCTTTTTTCTCTTTCCTTGGACTCTCGTTGCTAGACTTAATATGTCTAAAAGAAAAACTCCTACCATTGTCTTCCCTAGCAGTAATATCCTCTCTGCATGCATAGGTTAGGATGGGAGTTGCATCTATCCCAAAGGTTTTCAAACGGAGTAGTTGTCCCTTTTGGGGATCTACAGAGGGAGAATTTTCTGTGACCCAGGTGTGTATTTAAATTCCTTCAGTTAAAAAGTTTGTTACTGAAATATGTATACCCGACACCTGAATCCACCACCCAAGAGTTCACAGCCCTTCAGAGGGTACTGCCAGTGTGCCGGACAACCTTTACATGGCCTTATTTATTACCAAAGTGCTACCTTCTCCAAAGGGGATACTGCTTTCCAAAAAATATACTGTATGTTTAGATGGGAGTGGAAAACAAGGGTCACATTGGAGGTGAAATCCTGGCTACAGCCTATCAATGCCTTATGGGGTTAACAATGTGCTATATTCATATAGAAGCCCATAGAAAATTAAGATATATATATACATGGTATATTTCTCCAGATAGAATTCACAGATGTTTTCTGGGCTCCTCCTTACACTGTTTGAGATGTCACTTGGACATAGGTATCTGTTATGGATGTTATATTTGTTTTACATGCAACTAACTCTATGGTTTATTCTCTATTGCACGGTTGAAACTGTATCCTCTCCCAAGTTTTGTGGGGTTGGCCACAAATCAAATCATTTTGGTCTGCTGTGTATGTACTTATTTCTTTTTAAATTTGACAATTTTTATTTTGAAAGTCTCAAGTATGTTTTGTGGAGGATACAGAAGAGAAAGGGAGTGGGGAAACATTCGACCATGGACAATTGGTCTCACATTCAATGTGATAAACATTCATTTGCGGTTAGTACATAGTCAGGTGTCATGCATTTTCATTAGATATACATATTCAAATTGTTTACAATCCCCGTTACATGCCTTGTATCAATCTCTGAGTTAGTTTCTTTCCTCCACTCCTCCCTCCCCCATCCCCGGAGGTCAACAATAACTAAAAATCTTGAACTAGAAACCCCCTCCATGAGGTGGGAGTGGGTGTGGGGGTATGGGGTTATAAGGACCGGGGGAGATTGGGTTACTTTCCCGCCTTTCTCTCGTTTACTAGTATGACGCATGGGTACCAGTATAGGTTGTTTGTGGATGTCTCCTAGTTGAGTTCAATGGCTGTTGATCCCTACGTGTGTGAGATCTTCTTCTCTTTCCTTAAGTCCTGTGACTACCGCCCCTCCGGGTTGTAATTCATATCATCCGCTATAACTAGTCTTGAATTGATCCCACCCGGCCCAGGCCAGTTCCATTTTCAGTTTTTTCCCCTATGATTCTGCGTATGCCAGTTCATATTGTTTGTTTTTTTCCACTGTGCCCATTATGCCTTTAATTTTCGGGGGTCCAGCCTGTTTCCAGTGTCTCGCAATGAGATAGAGGGTAGCGAGTAGAATGTGGGTTATTACCACTTTGTTTTCCCATGGTATATTCATAGGTAGACCCAGTAGCACTAGGTGCAGGGGGTCCTTTGGTATGGCTATTTTTGCAATGTCTCCCAACAATGGCGTGCATCTTTGTCCACATCGGGAGGAGGACCGCACAGGTCCACCAGACATGGATCATCGTGCCCTTTTGTGTGCCACACCTCCAACACCGAGGAGAGCCATCTGGGTATACACACGCTAGTCTAGCATTTCAGTAAATTTTTCTGTGCAGTTCTATGTATGCTGCACAATGTGTGATCCCTTTCAGTGCCCATAGGCACGTGTCCCATTGTGTTTTGGAAATGGGCCCCCCGCAGTCCCTCGCCCATTCCACTGCGTATCTGCATTGTTCAAAGGGCTGATGGGTATTAATTGCCTGGTAGCACACGGACAGTTGTCCTCTCGGTGGGGTTAGCCCCGTACATAATTTTGTGACTTGGAGATATGTGTATTGCATGGACTGAGGGATATTGTATTTAGTCGCTAGCTGCGAGAAGGGTATCCTTTTGTCCCTATCGTAAAAGCAATGGATGTGATGGACTCCCGCACGCTGCCAAGCGGCTGCGTTGAAATGTGGAATCCAGTACGGTAGGGCCGATATTGGTGTAGCCTTGGAAATCATGTGTGTCCTAATTAGTTGGTGTTTGTGTTTGTCCCATGTTTGTAGCATGAACTACGTGATCGGCAATATGTCTGGCGCCTTGGGTCTTTGCACCTTCGGCACCCAGCATATCATCTCCATCTGAGTGTGCAGGGCCTCCTCCTCTATTGTGACCCATTGTGGACCAACTCTGTCCCCCATTTCTTGTCAGTGGCGCCAGCACTGCTGCCTTGTGGTATAAAAGAAGATCGGGGACTCCTATGCCTCCCTCAGTGTAGCTTCTGTGCAGTTGCTTCATGGCTACCCTAGGTTTTTTCCCTGCCCAGATAAATCTCGTTAGGTCCTGTTGCGCCTTCTTGAAGAAAGACAGTGGCGCCGCTATTGGCAGCAGACGAAAGATATATTGTATCTTAGGCAATAGCATCATTTTAAAAGCTGCCGCTCTCCCCACCCACAAAATGTATTTGTCCCTCCATTCTCTCATGGTGTGTGCTATTTCCCTCCAGATCCTAACATAGTTGTCCTCAAGGAGGTTGTTGGGATTACGTGAGAGCCACACGCCCAAGAACTGAATGTTTGTCCGACCATTCACATTTAAACCTTGATTTTAAGTATTGAGTTGTTGTCCCTGTGAGATTGATTCAAATAGCCTGGGATTTGGATTCATTGAGTTTATAATAGCCTGGGATTTGGATTCATTGAGTTTATAATAGCCTGGGATTTGGATTCATTGAGTTTTTATAATAAGACACTGCACCATATTCCAGCAATATTTTGTGGACATCTGGCACCGATGTCTGTGGCTGTGTCAGAGTGATGAGGACATCGTCCGCAAAGAGGCTGAGTTTGTGTTCCCTGCCTCCAACGTTAATGCCGTGTATGCCAGGAGTTGATCGGATAAGTTCCGCCAGAGGTTCAGGCGCTAGAATGTACAAGCTCGGCGACAAGGGACAGCCCTGACGCGTGCCATTGGTCAGTTTAAATCTAGTAGACGTGTACCCACCCGTGGACACCACCGCTGTCGGTCCATTGTATAGGGCCATAACCTGAGCGACAAATTTGTGTGGCCAGGTCGTTGAATGTTTTTAGTTTGTGTTGTTTCGTCAAAAGCTCCAATCTGTGGAGCCTCTCTGTCATATGCTTTTCCCGTTGTCGCTTTAGGTAACTCGCCCTCTATATGAATAACCCCCTAACTACCGCCTTGTGGGCCAGCCACAAGGTATCCAGGGACATATCCTCTGTGTTGTTCCTGGTAAAATATTCTTTCAATTCCACTCTAACCTTTTTAATAAAGTCTAGGTCTTGTAGTAAAGACTCATTGAGCCTCCTGAACCCTTTCCCTTTGTGTGTGTGTGTGTGTGTGTGCGTCTCTTATGTGTAGAAATACTGGTGCATGATCAGACCATGTGATCTGCCCTATCACACATTTCTGTATTTGAATCAGGTCTACAGGGAGTGTATAGTATCTGTCAAGTCTCGTGTAGGCATTTTGGACCTCCGAGTGGAATGTGTAGTCTCTTTCTTGGTCATGCATGGCACGCCACACATCTAACACGTTGTGGAATTGGAGTCGGGATCTTAAGGATTTGCAAGAACCTTGTAGTGCCCGCAGTCTTTGGTTTGTGAACCTGGCCGATAAGTTCAATGTTGGTTCCGCTATAAAGTTAAAATCCCCACCTAACACTAGGGTACCTTGTTTTAATTTGTCTATCTTGTTGCATAATGTCTCTAAGAACTGGGCTTGGTTGGAGTTGGGGAAATATGCATTCGTTAGTGTTTAGGTCACTTCGTTCACTATGCAAACCATAATCAGATATCTCCCTTTAGGATCAGAGATCTTGCGCAGGAGGGTGAATGCTACATTGTCATGTACCAGGATAGATACCCCTCTTGCTTTTGTACATGCAGAGGAGTGAAATTGCCTGCTATATGTCTGGGAGTACAGGGGCTTGTTTGGCTGTTTGTTAAAGTGTGTTTCCTGTAGGCACACTATGTCGCATTTCCATTTGGACAGATCTCTATATAGGAGATTACGCTTGTGTTGGATATTTAACCCTTTAACATTGTATGTGACTATTTTCATGTTTTGTTCTCGGGGGTCTTTGGGCATCTGGATTATTTTAGGTTGTCTGAGCTTTGGTGCCCCTGGTGGAAGGTGTGGGAAGGTGGGAGAGGGTGGGGTGGTAAAACAACATAACATAGAATATATAACATGTACTATAACAGTAAACGTAAACTGTTTGGCCCAAGAACTGACCCCTTGGGGTCTGTAGTTGCCTCTTTGAGGGCCTTGGCAACCACCTGTGGACGTGGCATAAATGACCTCTGCCAGTTGAGAGCAAACGTCCCCCTGGCGTCGGCTGCATTCTGGACTGCAGTTCTTGCTTTTCCTTTGGCTTACTCCCCTTTAATGAGTGCTGTGTATTCTTCTTGGTATAGTTACACAATGTGCACTGTGAATCCCACCCAAATAGTTATTTTTTTTTTTTTAAAACAATTTTGCTCTATATAAACGCTTTTGCCCTATATAAACCCCCCCCATTTTTTTTTTTAAATGTTCCCCAGGTCCCTTGTTGCTGTTATTTAACCATGAATTCTATCTTTAAGGTCTTCATTATACTGACTCACTCGTTGGGTTCCCTGGGTCTCCCCGCTAAAAAATGGTTATCCCCCACGAGTGTAGCCTTTGAAATTCAATGTTCGCCCGCATCTAATATGGTCCCGTCAGACAATTTTTAACAACATGCAATGTGGTTTTACGTTAGAAGTTCATCACCTCCGTCTGGAGTAATGTGTACATTGTCCCCTCTATATGGGTCATGGTGCTTTCTGCCATTCTGGGTTTAGTCTCCCAGTGCTGGAATCCTTTGGTCGCTTCGCGTTTTGTATTGGTATGTCCCAGTCTCTCAGCGTTTTCCGACCTTCTTCCACTGTTCTGATTGTATGGAGAGTCCCATTTTTCATCACTTGAATCCTTGTGGGGTATCCCCAGCGGTAAGGCACATTTTGCGCTCACTGAGAGGCCGTGATATTCGCCAGGTTCCCGACGCTGTTGCAATGTTACCAGTGATAGGTCTGCATATATTTATAAGGCTTTGTATTCCTCCATCTGGCGATTTTTGCGGCTTGCTTTCATATCTAAGTCCTTTACATGGAAGTAATGGATCCGCATTAGGACATACCTCTGTGATGATATCGGTATATGTTTCGGTCTTCCGACCCTGTGTATGCGGTCTATAATAATTAAATCTGGGTCTACCTCTGGTATAAGTTTGCCAAAGAAGGATGTGGTATACTGAAGCAGTTGTTTGCCATCCACTTTTTCCGAGATGCCCCTAATTCTTACATTGTTTCTCCTGGTTCGATCTTCCAGGTCTGTTAGTTTGTCTTCGTGGGCTTTGATTTTATGTTCAAGCTCCTGCATGGTGTCCGCCATAGTATTGTGGGCCTCTGCATGCTCCGCCATCTTATTTGTGTGAGGTGTGGTCTCCCAGCTCCGACACATCTTTAGCTAAATTAGCTATTACCTCCTTAAATTGGTGCATTCAGGGTCTCCAGCAGGGACTTCATTCTTGTCTCCGTTATAGGACCCTCGTTTCCCATTTGCACATCGTTGTCTGTGTCTGACGTGAGCCTCCGCTTCGTCTTCGGCGCCATCTTGTTCCCTCTCCGGCGGCTTTATTTGTATGGGCGTCTTTTGGGCAAAAAATGCCGCTTTGTCCATTTTCGCCTTATTTTTTGCTGCCATCTGGTAGGGTAACCTGTCGGGGTTTTGAAAGGAGTAAGTTGCTGCTCGTGTTCTGCAGTTTAAGTCGCTGAAATTTGTCACTTAGCGCCGGTCAGGTAGGAGCACAGCACTATGCGTCCATTCCCGCTGGTTGTCGGCCACGCCCCCCCGTATGTACTTATTTCAAATATGTGTCCGTCTAGTTCTTCTTCTATAGCTCTCCTTCAAGTGGGATGGGCCCTTCCATGTGAAGGTGCTAACAATTATAATTCTTCTGGCTGCCTGACATCTTATTGCAGTCAATTGGAAGATCTCAGAATGTCCAGGGAAAGACGAGTTGATAGATGGGATATATGTGTATGACAGAATGGCAGACTTCTTGCTGTAGCAGCAAAGGTATTCCAACCTTTAAGGTCCTACAGTAGATTAGTGCATTGAACATGGGCTTTAGCATACCAGAATTTAGGATACATGAAGCAGACAGCAGTTTAGCCGAGTTAGGCGTATTCCAATACAAGGGTATCGTTATGTATTGATTACAGCTAAATAGATCACTTTGCAATTCTTCATGGTTATTACTTGTTACCAAGTATTCGTATTGTAATGCACTTTACCAATGATCTTCCTGGTACGGATGAGAGTATCTGCATTTATTCATGCAAAAGAGGAAGGAAGTGGAGTTAACATGATCCTAGAGGGGCCCATTAAGAAATAATCTAGTAATAAAATGTGAGATTCTGCAAATTGTGCTAACTCCTTGTTTTTTCTTTTTTTTCTTTTTATTAATACATTTATTTTAAACCTATTTATTTTTTTATTTTAAAACCAAGCATAGCTAGCAGAAAGCTAGGACTAAAAAAACAACAGTGTGGTATGTAAATTGCTATTCAGGTATATTGGCAAATATGAAAATGATAGTTGTTTTTTTTTCTGAAATATTTGTAAAATGTTTCAACGGTTAAAATTTTACTTATCTTGCAGTATTCCAGACAGATTTGAAACATGTTCTAATAATCTGAAAAAGGAAAATGTACTCACCCTTACCGTAGTCGTCTTTTTACACAAAAACATAAATAGTGACAGATATACAACGCACAATAAACCCTTCATGCTGGTACCATACATGTAACCACTTTAAGATGGAGAAACTATATTTTGATCGTTGGATAAACATATGCTCTTAAGTTAACTTGTGAATACATATTTGTTCTTAGAAAATATATTAAAAACCACAGTTCTAATTTAAAGTTCTTAAATGACTAAACTGAATTATTTAAATTGTACACCACACAAATTTTAAGATGACAGAACATTTCCATATAGTAAACATTATTTTTTTTTAACAACTTTTACATAGAGTGCTTTACAGTTATACATACATTTGAAATACTACTTCATTTTAATTGGCAAATACAATTATTTTTTACTTTCTCTTTCTGTGTAATAATGGCATAATTGACCTAGCCCATCACAAAAGGCAAGTTATAGATTAGAGATGGCAAGAACAGTTTTAAGAGTGGTTCCCCTATGTATCCCCACTCTGACTTTAAATAACCCGGTTGGCCTACGACATGTTACTTACTGGGTTGTTGGTTTTTCCATACAATCAAACAACTATTACTTACTGGTGGTTTAACTCAGTAGAGCTAAGCTCAAGAGGCAGCAATTGCCCAGAGCCACCTGCTTTGCAAAGACTTCTCATTGAGCATTATTGGGAAGTCTGTGATTGCACAGCCACAAAAAGTCTGGGTGAGGTTAGAAGGAGGGGGCATTGAAAGGCTTCAGACAAGAGATCTACCGTTTTTGCCGACTGTTTTTAGATATAACTCTAATAAAAAAGAGCAGAATAAAATGCATGAAAATTTTCAGTGGATGTGTATCAACTAAAAATTGATTTAAAAAAATATATATATTTTGTATTTGCGCAGTAGAATTCCTTTTAAGTTAGTTTTCTTAATTTTCTGCAGTTTAAGATTACAATATGCTCCATGTCATTATTTCTTTTTAGTTTACGAGATGATGACCGAATCCGGATTGAAAGAGTGGAAAACCGTCATTTTGAGTACAGTCACGCGTTTCAGCTTCTTAGTGAGTTCTATGGACATGATGCTCCAGGTACAATAGGTATGTGCTACATCCATCTGCAAAATCCAAACACGTTTACGGTGTTTAGAATTTGAATGTTCTACGTTAGAACTCAAAATGTCCTGTCCTACACTACTAGCCAGGCTTAGAAATGGTTATGATTTTCCGTGTAGATGTCTGTCCACTCCGTATTCATAGTCTGTACCAATATGATGATAATATAACAGTAAAGGCTGTGGAAGTTAGAAGAATATAAATGGGAATAACTTGTCAGCTATAGATTTTAAGCAATTTAAAACTTACATTTTAAATTTTAATCAAGAGACACAAGTTAAAACTTAAAATGCCACTGATAACACACTACGCAACAATATGCATTATTGCTAACTGTATAAAAAGGAGAATTGATTCATGTGATTAAAGTATAATTTTGCCTCTTAACAAATTACCGGTGCAGTGCCATTTTCGGTACCAGTTTTAAAGAAGAATATTGCAGTACTAGAAAAAGTGCACAGACAGGCTACAAAATTAGTAAGGGTGATGGAAAACATGTCATGAGGAAAGGCTAAAAATGTTTCTTATTTATTAAAAAAGGTGCTGAGGGGATGTTATAGCACTGTACAAATACATACAGGTTCAGTACAAACCGCTGTAAGCTAACCTCTTCGTTAGTGTGTCTATAAGACAGACAGGAGGTCACACATTGAGGCTGCAAGAGAGACATTTTTGCTTACAGCAGAAGAAAGGGTTCTTTATAATGAGAACCATAAAGATGTGGAATTCTGTACCTAAAGATGTTTCAGATTCTAAAGATATTTTTTAAATGGCTTGGATGCTTTTTTTGCATAAACACAAACAAAAAAAAAAATATTCAGGGATATAATTGATATGTATGTGAACAGGTTGTTGATCCAAGAGGAAATCCGATTACCATTATTAAGCCAGGAAGGTTTTTTTTTTTTTTGGCATAAATGAAAATGGCTACAATTGTTTTTTTGTTTTTTTTGCTTTCGTTTAGATCAACCACATAAAAGAATACCGTATATACTCGAGTATAAGCCGAGTTTTTCAGCACATTTTTTGTGCTGAAAAACCCCAACTCGGCTTATACTCGAGTCACTGTCTGTATTATGGCAATTTACATTGCCATAATACAGACTGGGGGCTGGCAGAGCTGTTGCTTACCTCTCCTGCAGCTCCTGTCAGCTCCCTCCTCCTCCGCGCCGGTCCGGTCAGCACCTCGGTCAGCTCCCAGTGTAAGTCTCGCGAGAGCCGCGGGGTCATAGTGCGGCTCTCGCGAGACTTACACTGGGAGCTGACAGAGGAGCTGACCGGACCGGCGCGGAGGAGGAGAGAGCTGGCAGGAGCTGCAGGAGAGGTAAGTAACAGCTCGCTCCCAGCCACCCTCCTCCCCCCACTGAACTGCCAATGCCACTGGACCACCAGGGAAGGAGAGCCCCCCTCCCTGCCATGTATCAAGCAGGGAGGGGGGACAACAAAATAAATAATATATAAATAATAATAAAAATAATATAACAAAAAAAAAATTAAAATAATATTTTTTTTTTATAAAAATACCCACCCCCCCACCAAGGCTCTGCAACACAAACACACATTGCATCACACACACACACACTGCACTCATACACACACTGCACTCATACACACACTGCACTCCTATACACACACTGCACTCCTATACACACACTGCACTCATATACACACACTGCAATCATATACACACACTGCATTCATATACACACACTGCACTCATATACACACACTGCACTCATATACACACACTGCATTCATATACACACACTGCATTCATACACACTGCATTCATACACACACACTGCACTCATGCACACACACTGCATTCATACACACACTGCGCACTCATACACACTGCATTCATCATATACACACACTGTAAATAAATATTCAATTAATATAATTTTTTTAGGATCTAATTTTATTTAGAAATTTACCAGTAGCTGCTGCATTTCCCACCCTAGTCTTATACTCGAGTCAATACATTTTCCCAGTTTTGGGGGGTAAAATTAGGGGCCTCGGCTTATATTCGGGTCGGCTTATACTCGAGTATATACGGTAGGTTTCAAGGTTGAGCTTGATGGACTTTAGTCTTTCATTTTTATTTTTTTAACCTATGTAACTATGTAACTGTCTGAATAGAGTTATTTATAACACTAGCATCTTTATGGAAAACTAATAGTGACTGTGCTGGAATTTGATTTGATTTTTAACACAAGCAAAATATATCATAACACAGAGTAGGAACACTCTTTTTTTTTTCTTATGGACTAGAACATTTTTGTCAGAATGTGGAAAGTAGAGCGTCCACTACCTTATCTTGCCTTACATCTCATTAAGCAAATGCTGGATCTCACCAGGGGCTGAAATCCTTCTCACCAGTTAGTAACGGAGTAGTGTGGCAATATTTTCTTTGGAAATCCCACCTTTTGTAAGAATTGAACACTCAAGAGTAGGGTTTTCAAAAATGTAACAGGGTGCTGGCCATGTTCTCAATACCTTGACACACAGACCAGTGCAGTATGGCTACTGCAACAAATAGAAATGGCAGATCAAACAAAGCCTTTTGGACCCAGATCATTGAGAGCTGCCCAGCAGGTGTCTCTAACCTTACAGAGTCTTATGGTAACCTGGCAGAGAATAAACAGCTCTGCTGAGATATGTCTAAAGTGACACCATCATACAGACACTACCGTTCATTACTGATGAGCCATACTGTTGACAGGTGTATTCCAAAGTTATAGCTTTGTTAAAGGAGCACTATAGGGTCAGGAACACAAACATGTATTCCTGACCCTATAGGGTTAAAACCACAATCTAGCCACCCTGGTCCCCTGATGCCTCCCTAAATCTACTAAAATCTTACTTGTATTCAAGCCTGGAGCTGCTTGCTTTGTCACTGTTTCTTTTGACCTGCCCACTGCATGCTGACATCATCAGAAGTGGTAGCCTGATCCAATCACAATGCTTCCCCATAGGATTGGCTGAGACTGACAAAGAGGCAGATCAGGGGCACAGCCAACACAATTCAAACACAGCCCTGGCCGATCAGCATCTCCTCATAGACATGAATTGAGGAAAGTTTAGTGTCTGCATGCAGAGGGAGGAGATACTGAATGTTTGGATGCAGCAAGGAAGGATCTCTAACAGCCATCCGAGGATTGGCCAGTGAAGTTATCACTAGGCTGTAATGTAAACACTGCATTTTCCCGGAAACCAACAGTGTTTACAGCAAAAAATCTGAAGGTAATATTCTACTCACCCGAACAAATTCAATAAGCTGTAGTTGTTCTGGTGACTATAGTGTCCCTTTAATAATGTGCCTGCAATTGCAAGTCACACATGCTCAAACTAAATTTCGAGCATCATGAACAATGTGAAGCCCCTCAGGTACTGCAATTTTGCCATTCTTTCTTGTTTCCTAAAGAATCTAAACTCTATAAAGTGAATACTGGTGAATGTGCCATATCATATGTGTCATGATTTTGTTTTTTAAGGCCAAGTGCAGAAGAATGCAAAGTAGAATCCATATAAATCCCATTCATATAATAGAGAGCACTTTGGTAAATTAAAGAAATACGTGAAAGTCATAGACACTTTTTTTTTTTTATCTCAGAAAGTTTACATGGCTTACTTATACCAATCAGAATACAGCTTGACTTCAAATGAGTCAGTAATAATTGATATTTAAAGGGTATGTGTAGCGGAGAGCTGGTCTCTTACAGACTATTTCCACTGGTAATCCAAGTGAGGCTCAGGAACAAGTAGTAAAATCCAAAAGAATAGTATCCACAGTAAATAGAGTAATCCAAGAATATCCCATCACTAGTGATGTCCTGAACGGTTCGCCGCGGACTCCTCAATTAGTAAACTTTGACCCTGTACCTCACAGTCAGCAGACACATTCCAGCCAATCAGCAGCAGACCCTCCCTCCCAGACCCTCCCACCTCCTGGACAGCTCACTAAGAATGCAGCTTCACAATGAACGTAAAATGGATGCTGTCCAGGAGGTGGGAAGGTCTGGGAGGGAGGGTCTGCTGCCGATTGGCTGGAATGTGTCTGGTGACTGTGAGGTACAGGGTCAAAGTTTACTCAATGACTGGACGACACACAGCATCAGGAGCAGAACTGAATTTTTATTCCACACATCCTTCTTTTAAGCATTTCTCCCATGCAAGGGAGGCACCCACAGTAATTATTAGATGTGTGGGAGGTCATTTACCAGTTACCTCCCACACATCTCCTCCCCTTAGTATGACACATAATCCACTTATACAGTATATAGTTTTACCCGGTTTTCAGATGTACCCCAAATATGCTAGATACAATTATACGTTTTATATCCCCTGGTAGCCCTGATCTGGGTGAGCAACATATTCAAAAATCACCCAGATCGGCCCAGGGGTTCGAGAGTTAGGTGGAAGTAGTTATTTGACCGACCGCACACGAGGCAGTAGCCTAAAGCACTTTTATGTGTTTTGGCCTTGCGGTCGGTCTTTGTTCGGGAGATAAAAATCACGAAAATCATTGCCATCCAGGGCTGAGCTGGGGTTCATATGAATCTCCTTGTTCGGGAGATTCATTTAACCTGGCTGGTTGTTCCGTTGGGTAGTTACGGAGCTCTGGAGGTCTTAGCGGTGTTCGGGTAATCGAGTGTCCGTTTTGGGTTCCAGACACTCGACAACCAAACACAGCTGAGCATTCGTATGCAAGATGGCCGCCACCACGCGTTCATATGCCGAACAGCGGCCACCCAGAAAACACACACGAGTATTTAGTCAATTGCCAATTAGCCTGTGGTTACAATGAATTAAGGGGTAAACGACGGGCACACTTCTCCCTGGGGTGGTCTGATTTTTCGGTATTTTCATTCGTATGGTGAACGGAATGATTTTACCGAACAATCAGACGAATACTGCTTACAATATAGATACACGTAGCAAGAAATTAAGCAAAAGCACATTGTAACTCAAAATTTTGTAGACAGCCCAATGCAATATGCTACACTGCTCCCCCTTGCCCACAAGCCTACATACACAGTCTGATCCAGCACGGATCGGCTTGGGGATGTCCGGGGTTGCTCGCGGATCATTTTTCCAAGTCTGTTTGTCTAGACAACCCGTCGGTGTTTCAGTTTTGTTTTCCTGGGGGGTACTGAATGTTAAAGTCAAAAGGCTGCAGCGCCAAACTCCAGCGTAGCAGCCTGGCATTGTCCCCAGCCACCCGGTTTAGCCATATCAACGGGTTGTGATCCGTGAGCAGAGAAAAGGGCTGTCCATACAGATAGGGTTGCAACTTCTTCAGGGCCTACACCACAGCCAGGCAATCCTTCTCGATCGCGGTGTAACTTACTTCTCTGGGTAACAGCTTCCGACTGATGTAAGCCACGGGATGTTCTCCGCCATCGGCCCCGACTTGGCTCAGTAGTGACCCCAATCCAACCATAGAAGCGTCTGTGTGAACAAGAAAACGTTTCATTGGATTGGGAGCTGCCAAGACGGGCATTTATCAGTGCATTTTTCAATTGCTGGAATGCCTGCTCACACTCCGAGGTCCAGGTTACTTGGCGGGAAACGTTTTTCCGGGTAAGGTCAGTGAGGGGCTTGGCCAGGGCGCTATAGTTGGGCACAAACTTCCTATAATACCCGGCCGTCCCTAGAAAGGCTAGTACCTGGGTCTTAGTCCTAGGGGTTGGCCATTGGGTTATGGCCTCTACCTTCGCTGGTTCTGACTTTTGCTTCCCACAGCCTACTCGATGTCCCAGGTACTGGACCTCAGCCATCCCTATACTACATTTGTCAGGTTTCAACGTTAAGCCTGCCGCTCTGATCCTGTCTAGCACCGCTCCTATATGGGCCAAGTGCTCCTGCCAGGTATTGCTGAAAATGGCAGTGTCATCTAGATATGCGCAGGTATAGTCTTGGAACCCATCTAGGAGTCGGTCCACCATCCGCTGGAAGGTAGCCGGAGCATTTTTCATCCCAAACGGCATGACCTTAAATTGGTACAAGCCGAATGGGGTGACAAAGGCCGACTTAGGGATGGCGTCCGGGGCCAGGGGGATCTGCCAATACCCCTTACACAGATCAATAGTAGTGAGATATTGGCCCCTGGCCATCCGGTCTAGCAGTTCGTCTATCCTGGGCATAGGAAAGACGTCGGACACTGTTTTCTCGTTCAGTCTCCGGTAGTCCACGCAGAAGCGGGTCGTATCGTCCCGCTTGGGTTCGAGGACTACTGGGGAGACCCAGGGGCTGTCCGAGGGCTCATTCACCCCCAGTTGGAGCATCTCGTCGATCTCCTTGCGCATGTTTTCCCATACCGCCTCAGGGATGCGGTAGGGAGTTTGGCGCATGGGTTGTTGCCCTGGGGTTTCTACCCTGTGAGTGGCCAAAGGAGTGTACCCAGGCACGTTGGAGAAGGTGTCTTGCTTCTCCCTCAGAGGCTGCTGCACCTCAGTACGCTTCTGCGGGCTCAACCGGTCTCCCAGCGCAACCTCCCCTAAATCCCTGGAAACCGACCGTCTCCCAGAAGGGAGGGGAAGGCTGTCAAACTCGTCAGAGTTGGGTGCACAGACAGATAGTGGTCACCTCCTCGGAGCGTTCCTGATAGGGCTTCATCATGTTCACATGGAGCATGAGTTGCCCTCTGGTCCCTGCACAGGGGCCAATAATATACGGGGTGTCACATCTCTGCTCTACCACTCTAAAAGGGCCCTGCAGCTTGTCATGTTGGACAGGTTTTAAAATTAAAACTTTCTGCCCGACCTAGAAGCTACGGCCCCTGGCACCCCGATCGTACCAGGTGCGCTGGCGGGTCTGAGCCGCCTGAAGGTTTTCCCTTACTGACCTACTCAACGCTTCTAGTCGGTCTCGGAACGCCAACGCATATGATATAATGGGGGTACCGTCTGCGCTCCGGTCTCCCTCCCAGTGCTCTCTAATGAGATCTAGCGAGCCCCTTACTCTCCTCCCAAATAACAATTTGAACGGGGAAAACCCGGTCGATTCCTGCGGCACCCCTCGATAAGTGAAGAGCAGGTGGGGCAGGAATTGCTCCCAGTCCCGATGGGTCTCGGCGAAGGTCCGTAGCATCTGTTTCAATGTTACAGTGAACCTTTTGCAGAGCCCATTGGTCTGGGCATGGTAGGGGGCATTGATTATAGGCTTAATGCAGAGGTGCTGGGTGACCTCCGCGGTGAACGGAGTACCCTGATCCGAGATGATCTCCCTGGGTAACCCCATCCGGGAGAAAATCTGCATGAGGGCCTCAGCTACTGTTTCAGCGTGGATGTTGGTCAGTGCCACTGCCTCTGGATACCTGGTGGCGTAGTCTACCACTGTTAAAATATATTTCTTACCAGAGGGACTAGGTTTCTGAAGGGGTCCTACTAAGTATACGGCTATCCTGCTGAATGGTTCTTTAATTATGGGGAGCTTTTGCTTTCCGCCGGTCCCCCCTCTTCCCCACCTTCTGGCACGTATTGCAATACTTTCTCACTTCCTGGCTGTTTCCCGGCCAAAAGAAACTCTGGGTCAGTCGGTACCGGGTGCGACTGACCCCCAAATGTCCGGATAGCGCAATGTCGTGCGCTATCCGGAGCAATTCGTATCGGTACTGCTGCGGAACCACTGGTTGACTCATAATGATCTGGTCTGACCCGGCTATCTGTTTGTCAGACTCCCTGTATAATAGCTGCTTATCCCAGATAAATCTCTCGCCCTCCCCCCCGAGTGGGTCAGCTGCGACCTTGTCCCTATATATTTGTAACGTAGGGTCAGTTATTACCTCTGCTGCAAATTCGTTAGGGGGGGCCCAGGGAATACAATCTAAGGAAGGGGAAGGATCTCTTACTTGAACCTCCGGCAGTGTGTTGTGGTCCTGGGTGCGGGCTTGTTGTCTGATGACCACGGGTTGGGCTTCCCCTATGGTTGGTGTCTGAGGCTCAAAAGCAGACGTGAGCCTTCCCAGATCATTCCCCAGCAAAACTTCCGCGGACAATTGTGGCATCAACCCCACTTCCACATTTCCTTACCCCGCTCCCCAATGTAGGTGAACCCTTGCTGTAGGTAGCCGGTATACTGCTCCCCCGGCTACCCTGACGGCTACAGTCTTGCTTTACTTGGCTTTATCCGAGACTACGTGACTTTTGACCAGGGTTATAGTGGCTCCTGAGTCGCGGAGCCCTTGCACAGCTTTACCCTCCAGGTAGACGGTTTGCCTGTGATGCTGGCGGTTATCTGCATTCGCCTGCAGTGGGTCTGCTTCGTGCAGCACTTCCCACTGTTCCACGGTAGTGACTGGAACTGCATCGCCTGGTAACAGTGGGCTGCTGCTCTCGGAGGTAGTGGTGGACCTGGTCGGATCCAGGTAGATCAGTCTCTGAGCTGGGGACAGTCTCGCTTGTAGTGTCCCCACCTCTGGCACTGGTGGCGGAACCTCGGTTGAGAAGTTGCTGGTGGTGGTGGTAGTTGTCGAGATGGTGCTATTGTGCTGGTGGGGTAACTGGTCTGCGTGCGAGTCTTTTTCCCCTTTCTTTAGCTACCTGAACTGCTTTCGGTATGCCTCTGGTGTAATGGCATACCGGGCCAATATGACTTCTTTTACCCGACTGTAGTTAATGATTTCTTCGTCGGGCACAGTGTGGTAGGCTTCTGCTGCTCTCCCGGTTAGTCGTCCAGGTAGGATGGGGACCCAATCCTCTGAGCTGATCTTATGTAGCGCACACAGTCTTTCAAAGTCTTGGAGGAAAGCATCTATGTCTTCCTCTGCCTCTACATACATTTTGAATGCTTGGTAAGGTATCTTTCTCCTGTAACATGGTCACTGCTGGGCTTCGTTCTGGTGTTGGCGGTGTCCTTTGTCGCATTACAAACTCCTGGACTTCTGTCATTGTCCTGGAGATAATATCTGCCGGTGGACTTTCCCCATAAAAAGTACAGCCTAAACTGTAGCTGCCTTTGAAACTCTGCTTGCTATGGTCCGTCCACCGAATCACTTCGTTCGGAAACCGGTATGACTTCTGTGATGAGAACAGCTTTAGTCTTATTGCTGGCTGGAATACCCCTTGCTTCCAGGAGATCTTTTAACGTGGACCGTTTTAGTGTGGAATAGTCACTCTCCATCCGTACTCCATTGGTACTTGTTCCTCTGTGAGTCTGGATCCCGGCGCTGCCAACCAATGTAGCGGAGAACTGGTCTCTCACAGTCTATTTCCGCTGGTAATCCAAGTGAGGCTCAGGAACAAGTAGTAAAATCCAAAAGAATAGTATCCACAGTAAATAGAGTAATCCAAAAATATCCCATCACCTTTCCCAATGACTGGACGACACACAGCATCAGGAGCAGAACTGAACTTTTATTCCACACATCCTCCTTTTAAGCATTTCTCCCATGCAAGGGAGGCACCCACAGTAATTATTACAGTGACCAATCATTTACCAGTTACCTCCCACACATCTCCTCCCCTTAGTATGACACATAATCCACTTACAGTATATAGTTTTACCCGGTTTTCAGATGTACCCCAAATATGCTAGATACAATTATACGTTTTATATCCCCTGGTAGCCCTGATCTGGGTGAGCAACATATTCAAAAATCAGATCGGACCAGGGGTTCGGGAGTTAGGTGGAAGTAGTTAGTTATTTGACCGACCGCACACGAGGCAGTAGCCTAAAACACTTCCATGTGTTTTGGCCTTGCGGTCGGTCTTTGTTCGGGAGATAAAAAGTATACGTGCAATTCGTTTCGGGCCGAATATGAATTCGGACGAATTTCGGGCAATTCAGACATTCGGGTACTTCCGAATGTCCGAATTGCCAAAGTGCCAAATTACAGAGGCCCTAAATAAGAATGAGGGGGGGGAGCTAACGTCCTCCCCCCTGACCCCCAACCCTGAGCGGTGGGTGGGGGCCCTAAATACTAATTGGGGGGGGGACATTACCCCCCCTGGCCCCTACCTCTGAGCGATGGGTGGGGTCCCTAAATACTAATTGGGGGGGACCTAATATCCTCCCCCCTGGCCCCTACCTCTGAGCGGTGGGTGGGGGTCCTAAATACTAACTGGGGAGGGGGACCTAATGTCCTCCCCCGGCCCCCACCCCTGAGCAGTGGGTGGGGGCCCTCACTTAGAATGAGGGGGGAGGACCTAATGTCCTCCCCCCCTGGCCCCCACCCCTGAATGGTGGGTGGGGGCCCTAAATACTAATTAGGGGGGGGACCTAATGTCCTCCCCCCTGGCCCCCACCCCTGAGTGGCGGGTGGGGGCCCTAAATAAAAAAATAACCCCCCCTCCCCTGGGTGACTAGGGGTCCCCAAACCCCTAGTCACCACCTCCCCCCAAAAATTAACCCCTACCTACCCCCCTCACCCTAAAAATAATGAGGGGGGACCATTTGACTAAGTACCTGAAAAAAAATAAAATAAAACTTACCATTTGATGTTTTCTTTCTTCTAAAATCTTCTTTTTTCAGCCCCAAAAAGGCCAAATAAAAAGCCATAATAACCGACGCACTTAAAAATAAATAAATATATAAAAGAAATCCATCTTCATCCGGCGAGGGCTCCGCGCAGATTGAGCTCTGCAGGGCGGGGGAAGGCTTATAAAGTCTTGCCCCGCCCTGTAATTAAGCTCAGAGCACTCTGATTGGTGAGTTTAAGGCAAAGCATGAGAACTCTCCTACAGGTTGTCTTCTTGATAACCAACATAGCAACCACATCATATGTTAAGTGGTTACTATTATTTCTTTGCCAGCACATCTAGTGCTGTCTAGAGGAGTATAGGAACAGGGTGATTGATACAACAAAGCTTGCATTTGGCGTTACGGAGGAGGACTAGTTCTGTTTGGAGAAGTATCCTTAAGCAGGGCCAATTCTTTCACAATGTGAATGGGGCACAGATGAGTATGAGAACCGAGAACGATGCCTGACAGATCACAGGTGAGAAGCCAAAATGTTCAAGAATAGTTTGACAACTTTCAATATGAGGGGAGGAGATGGGTGAAGGGATGAGGGAGGGAATAGTACCCCAGGTTACTACAGCAAACTGTAATGGTGATGCATGTCACTACATTTAAACAATTTATTCCATTCTTGGCTAAATATTGCTATATAATAGACACTATTCACTGTATCGCTCTTATACACACTCTTTTGAGGTTCTGTGTATGTTGTAATGAAAACATACATCATTTTACAGATTTGTGGAAGGAATTGAAGAGCAAAGAATGTTGCATTGTCAGATAAATCCTAACAATTCCCCGTTTTGAAGAAAAGATGATTAATGGATTATTATTAGAGTGGTTTTGAATATATATATATGCCTTATTTGTATCATCAGAATATGCATTTGCCAGCACAGCATGGAGAAAAATCATTCAATACTATTATCTAAAGGAAAAGAAAACATTATTTCTAGAATACTGTACAAATCTCTGAAGAGAAGAAGTTAATATGCCATGAATTTATGGCTGATTTGAGGATGTCCCCACTGAGAATTTGTTGTTTTTAGAGAGAAAACAAAACCGAGCACTTCTGGGTTTTAAACGTCTGGCTATTTACATCATTACATTGGCAGCATTGCAAAGCAACATTAATAATCCCTTCTGTAAGATATCTCATTCTTTACCTTTTGATCTGCAGTTGGCTACAATCACTTGTCTAAACTCAGTTCTGCTTTTTTTCACAATTAGCTTTTTACTAACCAGGGAACTGCGAGGAGGGGAATTTCAAGTTCGAAACCAATATAGATAAACCAGTATTCTTCTCGAACTCAGCATTTTTCTCCAGTTCAATTATGTTGGTGTAAAATTTGTTATTTTTGTTGTCCCGTTTTCTTCAATTCCCCAGAAAGTGAATAACCGCAATACGCCAAAGAAGCTGTGCGTGTGTTATAATTTCATCAATATGCAGCTGTCAGTTGATTGCCAGATAATTGAGTAAATTGTTGGAGAGTATATGCAGCGAATCTAAGCCTGCATAAAAATAAACATCTTTGCATCATTTGGAGTATTTTATTTCCATTGTTTTAGCTCCTCTAATGTCTCATTTAAAAATATATTGTTTTCTATGTGATTTAAAAACAGCAGCATAATATTTCAGATATACACCATGCTACCAAATGTGCATGTTTTTCATTTTTACTTCCTAATTTTACTTCCAAACGGCTACTCAGTAGGCCAGTAATAACTAACCTTTAAACCCCAGATGTTGTGAACTACATTTCCCAAGATGCTCAGTAGGCAATTTAGGAAATATAAGCCTTTAGGCTGGCAAGATTTTATGCGTATTTCAGAACACCTGGGGTGCTGATGTCAGGATTTAACCTTAATTTTTACATTTATTTTTCTTTTCAGTTCTCTACAATTTCTTGTTAGATGAATACATTCCTTGCTGTACAGATTGCTTTCTGTAATTGACCACGTTTAGGTGAAAGAATAAGTATCAACGGTTATACCATATCACCACCGGTGAACTCTACATTGGGGAAACTTCAGAACACTAGGAGCATTCTATCTTATGTTGAACAAAAACTTCTGATAGGAGAAGGCATACTTGGCAATTATGAACCCAGCAGGGGAGTGGTTGTTGGAGGAAGGCACAGTTTGGGAGCATGTCTCTGACCTAACTGACATCATTGGCCTACCCTCAGATGACCATGCTGCCTTTCACCGTGCCAGGTGGAGACGTCTTGTGTACTGGGATTAAAATCCATTTCAACTGTAGATGCCATGCACTCTCTAAACACCCAATTTTACACCCAAGTTCTTAAAATTCTTTAAAAACTATTGGATTTGAGGTGGATTTGCAATTCTCATATTTGCTAAGGCAAATCATATTCATATGTGGTAATTGCAAAACAATGAGCACAGTTTTGGTACCATTCAGTGTATGGTTTACAACGAGTACTTTACAAATGCACATTTTATAGAATTCTCATATTTACCCTGAGTGGTGGAATGGGCCTTCTAATAGGGCAGGACCTGCCACTGGTCCCTCACTCACCCATGGGCATTGATTGTGGGCTAAATTGTAACCAAGGGCCCCCTCACTTGAGTGAGGGCCAATGGCAGCTTCAAAGCTTGAGAATCTGGAACCCAATCCACTCATCAATCGTTGTCTGTGAGTGCCAGCTGACTACTCTCACCCATTGAATGGCACACTGTGCATGAAAATGTGCACAGAATTGACATTAACCAGCATGGAACTCTTGACAATATTTGGAAGAGTTGCGTCATACTGATCAGGCACCAGGAAACTCTCCTTAATTATTATAGCAGCACAATTGTCCCCCAGTGCTGGTGTATTCCAGAATTAATTGTATGTATTATCTGTAGAATGGGTTACCTTAAAGGATTGATTTTAAAATTTAACAATGGGTTGCCAAAGCAATGCAATGTACATAATTTGGATTCATAACCAAAAAAAAAAAAAAAAGTCTATGAATTTACTCCCCCACCCCCAGCTAATATGTTGTACCACAGCTGCCAGCAACACTATGCAAATTGATATTTTATTGATATGGGCTTAGAAGAATAATTAAATGCACACTTAGAAATGTAAATAACTTAATTTAAAAGATATTTTACAGCGCTTCCAAAGAGAATACGACACTTCTAAATGTAGCAGGTTATGTATTATACATTTAAATGAGAAACTTAATTAACAACGGTTGTTGGATAATTCTCCAATATAAGGTAATAACAGCTCATCAGTCATACAGAGATACGTTTTATTATCAGGGCTTTGCATGGATAAGTCTGTGGTGTGTAGGTCTTATATAATAAAAAAGGGTGATTACAGATAATGTCCAGCTATTTATAATACTGATTAAAGGAAATAAAAAGTAAATACGTTAAAACAGAGTTTGAGAAAAAGGGGAAATCTTTCCACCCTCCCCCCGCATGATTATCACTGCTTGGGGACATTTCAAAAGGATGTCAACATTCGAGCATTTTTGATCTGTCACTGTATCAAAACTCACTTAAAGGGCAACTGTCACCTCAAAACTATTTTTAACATAATCCTTTCATCTTTCAGCTTTTTTTTTTTTTTAAATGATGTAAATGTAAAAAAAAAAATAGAAAATCTTAGCCCTCTTTTGCATATGACAGGATCCTCCACCTTGGATCAGACAATGTTTGAAAACTGACAGTCTTTATGGTCTTCCCTGCTTCACTTTCTGCTCGACCACAGTGAAGACCATAGAGACTAACTCAGTTTCTAGACACTGTCTGAAGTACATCTATAGCTGATGGATCCTGTCATATACTAAAGGTACATATACTTCATTAGAAAGATATAGTTGCTTTTAAAATATGATGAAAGGATTATTATATTAATAAATAGTTCTGATGTGACAGTTATCCTTTAATATCGCAAAAACAGCACATGGACTAGGTCGTAGGGTCCTCCTGCTGTCTGCTGCTGTTGGCATCATGGCATCATCTACGATGAGTATTGAGTGGAAGCTGGGGAGAGAGACCATATTTTCTTTTTAAATGTTTTTTTTCTTTCTGAAAATCAATGTTTGCTATCAGTTCTACAAGCACACTCCAGGCACCAACTGAGCTTAAATAGTATGCAATGTCCTTTGTTAAAATCTCTTTTGTTTTGCTGTACCATAACCTACCCAGTTAGCCATCAAAAGTATTTTGTGTACGAACACAAATCAGCCAATGAAAGAGTATTGTGAGAGAAATGACAAATCCCCACAGCCAGTTGCTGTCCTCTTATTGGTTGAGTTACAATGTATACATTCAATCAGGAAGATGTTTTCTGAAAGGGGCTGTTGTGGCTGAGTGGGCAGGGATAGGCCGAGATTCCTTTTATCCTTGGACCTTCCTGCTTTTTTTTTTTATCCGGACGTTAAGTAATGCATTTCCTTGGTGGAGAATTTACCACCTACGCCATATGGAATGAGCAAAATCACCCATGCTTAATTTTTGAACTTTCGGGAAGGTTCTCATCTCTCACTGTATAAGGAAGATTCATGTACCACGAACATTTGGAAATAATTTGATCAAAAAACATATATTGCTTTTGATGATATATGTAAAGCTTAATTGACAGTTGTTATAGTTTCCTGTCTAGCACGATATCCATATAAACGTAATGCTTTCCTTAATATTGACAAAATGCTAATACTGATGGAGTGTGGGCTTACCCTCTACTGTTGGACTCTGCTACTATCACTGTGTGGTGCTTCTGTCTTCAAGGCACCGGGTAACCCTACCGTGCAGGCATGAAACATAAATAAGAAAAATATGTGCATCACATTGCTAGTTTGTATGGTTTGGAGGCAAACCAAGATCTGATGTTACTACATTTAAGTGCAAATATATACAGCTCAGCTTGAGGGGGTAATTCAATAGTCCCTGAAATGGCAGATCATACTGTGATTGGTTAAAATCTTCCTCTTACTTAGATACTAAAGTTACCTAATAAAAGACAAAACCGTGAAACCGAATGAACGAAATACGCTACCATTACCATCAGTCAGATTTATTTATAAAATAAATACATATATATTTATGAAATAAATAAATGAAATAATTTGACTTCTGTATTATGTAGAGTCCAATTTAAATGCAGTCTGTCTTTGTGCTTTACAGTTAGTAATGCTTACATTAGTCAGCTAGCTTTGCAATCCATTCTAATTGTATTCCACATTAGATTGCAAAGCTTGCCCTTAAGATGCATATATGGTTTCTCGGGATAGCCAGACACAGAAGGGAACTGTGCATGAATTATTATAACCTGATTATATCTTCAATACATTTAGGGCTTTCACCTAGGTCAGTGTATAGGAAAAGGGGGATTTAATTTAATGTTGTCATCAGTATGGATTTGATTTAAACCCCAATTTAAATCAGTAGTGGGTAAGGCACGCTATAAATCATAGTTTTCTGTATAGACTCATTCTGGATGGTTGTTGTGATCTTAAGATTTACAACCAGATGAAGGTTTAATTTTTCTCCTACCACTTTAATGAAATGAACACTGAACTCTGTATGTTTATTTGATAACATTTTAGCTGCATAGAAGAGGCATGCTATTACTGAACACTCAAATTCATAGTTTTAAGAATTACAAATTCATGCATCTGTGATAACCTCTTCTAGATTATAAAATCGTCCAAAATAACCTTACAGAAAACTCTGGGAGAGTGTGACATTGTGGATGGTTTAATAAAATTAATTTATAAAAAAAAGTACATAAAATTGTAAACATTACATTGATGTACAGCCTCATGCTACATAACTAAAAATATTCCTGTTTCATGATGAATATCCTTTGGACTATAATGTAGCTTAAATGGGAAACTATCTTTACATGGATTTTCCTAAAAGTAGTTTATAAAACACAATTCTAATTTAATTTACAGAATAGGTTATTGTTATTTTTTTGAAATGATTGATTTATATCCATCCTGTTTGTCATATCAGTGCGCAACCAAGCTCCTAAAGCAAAAACTGAATAAAAAATACAATTATTTTACTCAAATTTATAAACATAGTAGCAAATTGTAATTCCTAATGTGTAATTTCTTCATATTGTTCTCAACAATTTCTTTAATAATAAAATATTATTTAGTTAAGAAATAGTAGGTAGCTTTCTCTTTTCATTACTTCTTTCAGGGTCAGGGCTGGTGCAAGGATTGTTGGCTACACAGGCGAAGATGCATTTTGCCCCTTTCCCCCTCTGAAAATGTATCTTCACTAGTGATGTCGCGAACTTGCCGCGAACGGTTCGCCGCAAACCGTTCGCGACGAACTCCGGTCAGCTGACACATCCCTGCCAATCTCCGGCAGACCCTCCCTCCCAGACCCTCCTACTTCCTGGACAGCATCCATGTTGAAGACAGCTTCAACATGGATGCTGTCCAGGAGGTAGGAGCGTCTGGGAGGGAGGGTCTGCCAGGGATTGGCAGGGATGTGTCAGCTGACCGGAGTTCGCGGCGAACCGTTCGCGGCAAGTTCGCGAACGGTTCGCGACATCACTAATCTTCACCTGTCTGCCTCACAACCTTGCTTTTAAATTTCTAACCCCTTTTAGTGTTCAATATCCTCTCTTGAATGTCTTACCCCTTTGTGAGTGTGTTACACCCCCTTTAGTGTGTTATATCCCCGCTTTAGTATGTTATACACCACCCTATGTCTCTTACTTGCCCACCAGCCCCTTCCTGCGTCACTGTGCTTTAGTGTGGGGGATAGGGACTTTATTATTATTATAATATATATAGTGCCAACAAATTTTGTAGCGCTGTACAACAGGGCTTTAGTGCGGAGAATAGGGGTAGTATTGGGTAATAGAGGCAGTATTGTGGGGGAAAAAGGGCAATATTGTGGATTTGGGCTTTATTGTGATGGGGACAGGGGTTATATGTGGGAGATTAATTATTTTGTGTGTGGGATTAGGGCATTAGTGGTAGTGTTAGCAACAGTATTATAGAGAATGGGGCTTTACTGTGTTGGGATAGGGGCACTATAGTGTGGTCAGGGGCAATAGTGGTGGTAGAGGCAGTATTGTGGGGAACTGGGGCTATGGTGGGGTGGATAGGAACAGTATTGGGGGGCAGGGGAGCATTGTGGGGGACTGAGGTTGTTGTAGGGGGAAAGGAATAGTATTGGGGGAAAGTGGGAGTATTGTGGAGAGGTAGGGCAGCATTGTGGGGGACTGGGATTATGGTGGGAGCAGCAGGGCAGCATTGTGGGAGGGAGGGGACAATAGTGTGGAGGAGTGGGGCTTGGAGATACACTCCCTCCCTCTCTCTCTCCCTACCTACCTTCTGTTGTACTCGGGTCCAGTGGGCTGCCTCTGAGGCTCTCCTCCTGCACTAGCCAGCCGAGGTACTGGCGCTCGGCCATGCTACAGGAAATGACCGGAAGGAGAGAAGCGCTGTGCACTTCTCTCCTGACGGTCACCCGGATGTTTGCGCCCCCGGGCCAGAGCGCCCTTATGGTAGTGCCGGCCCTGTTCAGGGTTATTCACTAAAGGGGGAATTGTCAGGAATTCTGACAAGCATTAAAAAGTAGATTTCAAATGTAATGTCCAAATGGCAAAGCTTTCCAGTCTAGCTATTTTTACACTATAGTCACCAGAATATTACACCTTAATGTAGTTGTGTTGGTGTCTATAGTCTGTCGCTGCAGTCTTTTCAGTGTAAACATTGCCTTTTCAAAGAAAAGGCAGTGTTTATATTGCTGCCTAGTAATACCTCTAGTAACACATAAATGTTCCCCTTAGAGATGCACTGATTTTTGCCACGCATGCATAATAGTCTCCCAATGCTTTCATATGGGAAAGCATTGGATTGGTCGAGATCATCAAGATTGATCCTAGCCATGGAGGTGGAGCCAGCCGCGGAGAGACCGACATGGCGTGGGAGAAAAGGTGAGTAAAAGCACAGATCTGCCACATCAGAGCTACAGTGTCAGGAACAACAAGATGTAGAGTACCACAGGGTGAAGGCAAGCAAAGGACAAAAAAAATAGAACGTTTCGGCCTGGGGGCCTTAGTCATGTAGTGAGGCCGAAACATTGCATCTTTTTTTTTTTGTCCTTTTTTAATCTCCAATAAATAATTTTTTGCCTTCACCCTACATTGTGACGCCTGTGGAACTCTACTTCTTGTTGTTCCTGATGGGCTGCGGACCTCCCTCCACAGAGCTCCTACGTAAACTTACTTGTGTGCAGCACTCCTTTGACTTTATATAGTGTCAGGAATACATGTTTGTATTCCTGACACTATAGTATTCATTTCAATTTGAAATTCACTTTGAAAGCCTGACAATTCTAACTTTAGTGACTAACCCTGTTTGAGTTCGGCATAGAATATCGGCATATGCTAATCAATGAGTACCTGACTATTGACTCTGTTGCATTTGAAGGATATTTGTCTGTATAATTTAAGGAGAGATTTGGGGGTGTATATATATATATATATACATATACATACATATGTATAGTTTGGTCTCATTGAGAGCTGACATTAAAAAAGGTGCTCACATTAAATCCAGAAGGATGCATTTTTTCCCCATTATGCTTCCTGCACTTTCATAACTCACATCTCTGGGAGAATTGCCAAGCTACCCCCTTCTCTTTGCATCCTAGTTGTATGTATTCCTCTTATTCCCGATCTAATTGTAAGCTCTGCGACTTGGGGACCTCCAGTTATGTGTGATCACGGATTAGTATGCAACTCAATATAAAGCACAGAATAGTAGGTTAAAAAAAAGCATACAGTGTCCCCAAAGTATTTTCTAGAAAAAACGACATGTTGGAGGTTTATTATAAGTAAAACGTATATGAAACTCTATGTAATTTTTTTCTAAAATAAAATCTTTTTTCCTACAGGTTCTCAACGATTGCACCAAATACTGAATTTCGATAAGGCTGTGATTTGTTCCTTAGCTGCTGCCCTCAGGTATCTCAAAGAATTTAATCTGGAGAAGATTCTTCTCGACCCCAGGTATGAGCAGTTGCAAAAACGAACGCTGATCATCTTTATACGCAAACATTTCGCCAAAATAAATAATTGATGTATTTCAAATATCCCATAAGCCACTTCTGCCTTATTAGCTAAACAGTGTGACCCTAATGAGAAACTGTAAATGTTTATTTTGATCATGTTAATCAGATTAAGTAGACATTAGCATTAAATTCAACATAATGTATGCAGAATATACAGGGTTATTCACCAACGTGAGAATTCCAAGCGAATTTCAAAGTCAAGGTAAAAATAGCCAAAATAAACAGATTCTCTAAGTCAGCTACGCTTCAAATTTGGTTACTTTGGCCTTAAACTTAAATTTTTTTATTTTTTTTTGCCCAATATTTTGATTTGTATGTTATTTTATTTTTTTGCCAGTACAGTGTATGCTTGTATATAGTGCAACAGTGTCTTTAAATTTACGTAGTAGAATATTTAGCATAACATATTACTGGCCATTATCCAGTCCTTAAGGGCTAGAGAACAAAGCAGGTTTTTAGTCTAATACTTCTAAAACAGCTTAGTTATACATAAAATAGAATTGGTTCATTTCATGTTATTTAGAAAAAAATCCATAAACCCCTACAAGATTACAGAACTCAATTTGTTTGTATATTATTGTTCTATAGAGAAAACGCAGGACATGTTTCCAAATAAAATCTACACATATATTTCCTGAGGGACAGACGCAAGGCTGCATCAGCTTCTTCAATTATATTTTCTGCTTTATGTAATACAATCCATCAGTATTAAATAATAATTATGCTGCATTATGTAATTCAAAGAAGAGATTTGTATCTATAGAGATTTGTGGTAATTAGACTTTACAATGAAGCTACCCTCTCATCTTATATGTTTATACTGTTCTATCACAGAGCATGGATTCTTTGATCTATTTTTGGGAATTTTTATTTGCTGGTTGTATCTGTTTATTCCCATTTCTACTTGTGCTGTGTATGTTAAGTTTTGACAATATGTTAACCTAAGCCAACAGAACTGGCTGATAACACCCCGTGGCGCTGCCGGAGGTGACGTTAAAATTCTAGCATCACAGGGGTTAATCTCTGTATATGCAGCATTTTACAGTGAAACGCTACATATACACACTGACTCCAGGCACCATGACCACATCAAACCTTTGAAATGGTAATGGTTCGAGGAGTAACCTTTTAATGTCCATGTATATTTCTAATTGGGATGTCATAACCTGCATTTGCATCTTTATTCAATTTTAAAGGAACACTATAGGCACCCAGACCACTTCAGCTTAATGAAGTGGTCTGGGTGCCAGGTCCAGCTAGGGTTAACCCTTTTTTCTATAAACATAGCAGTTTCAGAGAAACTGCTATGTTTATAATAGGGTTAATCCAGCCTCTAGTGGCTGTCTCATTGACAGCCGCTAGAGGCGCCTGTGTGCTTCTCACTGTGATTTTCACAGTGAGAAGACGCCAGCGTCCATAGGAAAGCATTGTGAATGCTTTCCTATGAGACTGGCTGAATGCGTGCGCGGCTCTTGCCGCGCAGGCGCATTCAGCTGAGGAGGAAAGGAGAGTCCCCCGCCCGGCGCTGGAGAAAGAGTTACGTTTAACCCCTTCCTCTCCCCAGAGCCCGGCGGGTGGGGGCACCCTCAGGGCACTATAGTGCCAGGAAAACGAGTATGTGTGGTCCTTTAATGCTTCTGTGCATTAAAACTAACTTCTTACATTATTCAGTGCAACTAAGTGGTTTGCCTTGATGAAGCAGGTGAGCTTGCACTTTAATGGCCATTGGAGTGCCACTACAAAGCTTGTAATATTAAAATGTGCATAGGGATTTGGAATATAGTGCAAGTAATTATTATTTTTTGGTTCAGTCATGCATAGGGTAGTGAAGAGGGGACATAACAGAAAAAGGGGGGGGAGAGAAGAGTTAGAAAGGAAAGTAAAATAGATGGAACTTGGAAAGGGAAGTGGGCTCAATATTATTATTTGGCTTTGAGTGTGTGTGCAGTTTTGATACAGGAAATTTTGCATGTTAGACCCAACTGCATTCAACATTTGAAAACAAAGTGGTTGAGGTACATGTAAGTAGGGGGTGCGGGGCCTGTTTAGTAAATAAACAGCTTTGTTCCCTGTCCCAAATTAGGGTATTGCAACAGATGACAGTTAATACATTTTACGGATAGTCTTATTCGTTTCGTTCTAGAACTTTAGATGAGCATGTAATGTACACTCATTCTCATGTAAACTTATTGTGGGCATGGTAACCTAACCACGTATATATCAGTCTTAACAACGCAAAGTTCTATTTACCTATTAATGTTTTTCTATGTCCAGTAATTTTACACAGATGGCCAGTAAAATGGAATGCTTTACGATAAATGGTACCACCCTAAAGAATCTTGAAATTTTACAAAACCAAGTAAGTAAGTTACTTATTACTCATACATAGAATTCCTTCTATAATCCGTGTTAGGGGGTTCTCAAATTATGTTCCGTGGGAGAGTGACTAAGATGACCAGACTAAAAGAACATTTATTTACTTCCACATGTTATGAATAATAATGGTATTTAGAATCGCTGCCTATATAACTAAATCAAGTAGTCAGTAATGTTTGTTGTTTAACTATTTTATTGAGGATTATCATGATAACAAGAAATGTACTTAAAGGACCACTATAGTGCCAGGAAAACAAACTCGTTTTCCTGGCACTATAGTGCCCTGAGGGTTCCCCCACCCTCAGGGTCCCACTCCCGCCGGGCTGAAGGGGGAGGAAGGGGTAAACACTCACCTTTCTCCAGCGCTGGGGACTCTCCTCCTCCTTTGGCTGTCATCGGCTGAATGCGCATGCACGGAAAGAGCCGCGCGCGCATTCAGCCAGTCCATAGGAAAGCATTCTCAATGCTTTCCTATGGACGCGGGCGTCTTCTCACTGTGAAAATCATAGTGAGAAGCGCGGAAGCGCCTCTAGCGGCTGTCAATGAGACAGCCACTAGAGGCTGGATTAACCCAAATGTAAACATAGCAGTTTCTCTGCTTCTATATAGCACCTGGTGTCTGAATAATAATATTAATACTAAGATAGGCCTCTGTTTGTAACTTTTTCAATCCTCGATTGTGTCCCGTGTTCTTTTTTCCCCTTGCCGCCATTTTCAGGATCCTGGCAATGACAGATGGTCTCTGCCTTCTTTTGCCCATACATAGTGATGATATTCTTGTGCATGTGTGGTAATCATCTTTCTTCGATGAGAAAAGGGAGCATTGTGAGAATAAAGACAAGGGACAAAGACTGGAAAGTGGAACTTCCCAGTCAAGTTTTGTCAAGCGTAGAAAAAATACTTAAGACAAAGTAGCCCCTATTTTGTCTCATGTATATTGAGAGTAGAAAGGTAGAACATATTTGGATAGGGGAAGAGAAGAGGAATCAATTTAACCCCTTAAGGACACATGACGTGTGACATGTCATGATTCCGTTTCATTTCTGAAGTTTGGTCCTTAAGGGGTTAAGAAAAGTAAGTTTGACATGACGGAGCCGCTTTAAATCAAAAGGAATAAAAATTAAAATGAGGGGACCGATTTATGTTAATTGTGGATACTCTTTCCACATACCAGCTATGTGTTAGATATTGAGAAAATAGGATGGAGTACTATATATTGGGGAAGAAATATGACAGATTTTATTTTCTTGCAATGCCTGCTTTTTTATGCATATTTTATATTTCATGATTTTAAAAAACACACCAAAAAACAGGTTAGTTATTTTATATCCCTTTGCTGCCTTAAGATTACTAATCCTAAATAGCCAGAGCTGGATTGGAGTTCCAGTTTCAGATATCACCTGGTATTTGTTTCTGCTTTCCCCGATTCGACCATCACCCTTTAGTTAAATGCTGAGGAGAGAAAATTATTTCTCCTATCACATTAGTAATGGAAGAAGAATCAAATGAATGGTGCCAGCAGCTACTTCAGACTCTATCTTCTGTTTGTCTCATGCAGTTTGTGGTATGTATATCCTGTTTGTGTAGATCTGTACAGGAAAAACCTCTTCACAAATGTTTGAACATTGCTTAAAGTATTGGGGCACACTTGAATGTCTGTAGTTCTAATGGAAAGACTAGTGGGAACACTTAACCAGCAACTCAAAACATACATCTGGAAAGAGAATGTATATATCTGAGGAAAAAAAACTTCTGCGTCCGTAATCTGTTTGCATTTTGGTGATCAAGTCTTCATGTTTTCTTTTTCTTTTCTTTATTTTCCCCAAACTTCTATGCAGACTGACCTAAAGACAAAGGGCAGCCTTATTTGGGTGTTGGACCATACTAAAACATCATTTGGGAAAAGAAAACTGAGGCAGTGGGTGACACAACCACTCCTTAATTCAAGGTAAATATTTAAATATTTGAGATGTCAGCAAAATAAAAAAATAAATAAAAAAAAAAAACCCGTTAAAGTACAAATACATGCTTGAGATTGGACCCACAGCACCTGAATTTGTTGTCACTGTAAAATAGTCACCAAAACAACTTCATTCTCCTGCAGGAAGTATTTATGAAGGCTGTGTAAATCACATGCAGGGAGGTGTGACTAGGTGCATAAACAAACTGATATAACTCCTAAATGGCAGAGGATTGAGCAGTGAAACTTCAGAGGCATGATTTCTACACAAAAACCGCTTAATTGGGCTAAAGTTGTTTTGGTGACTATAGTGTCCCTTTAATGGTATTGCAGTCTAACCAAAATTCCAAATATGATGCTTTGGAATTGCATTCATCTGCTACATCCTTTACTAAATCCAGCTACTTTCACCTACAGAATCTTTTCAGTATTCATTCATGCCTGCCACTAGATTCTAAAAATGCTAATCTAGTTGTTAGTAATGTCCAACAAGATTACTCCAACTCCATCCTAATTAACCTTCCCGTATGATCTTTTTCCTCTCCACTTCACATTATGAGCATCTGTTAGATCTAGACTACAAGCAATAGGTTTTTTTTCTCCAGTCTTTTACAAATTATTGATTTTCTCCTGTTATCACTAGTGCTGCATACATTGCTTTCACACCTAACATCTCCGCCAGGCAGGACGGTCTGCTGCTGTTCTAGACACAAAGATAATAGCATAGGGATAAGAGGTGAAAAATAGGTCAGTGTGTGTTTGGTGACTTTTTCTTTACAAGGATTATGGCGTGCAGGCTGCAGGGGCAGTTCTGTTGCAGATTACTAGAAATAGCTGGGCCATATGGGACGATGATTAAAGAACAGATTAACTTTTTAAGAGAGGAGTGTACATGTTTTTAATATGCTTCACAGTTTTTCCTTAATAAAAAAATAATAATAAATAAATATATATGTGTGTGTGTGTGTGTATATATATTTTGTATCCATATATATATACTTATAATAATATATATTATTAATATATAGATAATAATATATATTATTATTATTAAAAACCATTGCAGTTTTTGTTGTTGTTGTTGTATTATTCTATAATGCCACAGGCCCATAGAAAGCAGCTCTGACCAGGTACCATAAGATTGTTTGTATAATATAATAATAAGTATTAGTGTACTCATTGTATTTAAGAACGGGAAACTAACAATCTCATCAACATTAGGTTGATATAGGTCTGAGAGTTTCAACAAAATTTTGATGCTTAAATGGAAACTTACTAAGCTTTAAAGGCCTTCTTCATGCACCATGACCACTTTACCGATTTGAAGTAGTTATGGTGCCTGGAGTCTGCATGTTCAGTGTTTCACACACAAAATGCTGCACACATAAAGAGTTTATCTCCTCTGCTGCCAACTGTTTATTATTATTATTATTATTGGTATTTATATAGTGCCAGCTTATTCCGCAGAGCTTTACACTAAGAGGGGAATTTACCAAATGAGACAATAACAAAATGTAACAGGAACTATAGGTAGTTGAGGACCTTACTGTCTAGAGGAGGTGGGGTATAAAAACACAATAGGAAGGGTATTAAGGGAGACAGCAAATAGACATGGTGGGAAACTAGCATAACTGGAGGTGAGAGTGGAGTGTGGCCCTATAGGAGAGACCAAGAGGAAGGTTTGAGAGATAGAAGTTACTCTTGAAGGCCATAAGCAATCCTTAAAAGATGGGTTTTGAGGGACTTCTTAAATGATTGAAAATTAGGGGAGAGTCTGACAGGGGTAGGCAGGCTGTTCCAAAGGAAAGGAGCCACCCGTAAGAAGTCTTGCAGGCGTAAATTTGCGAGCAGCAGATAGGAGAAGGTCACCAGTAGAGCGGAGGCATACCTGTGGATCAGTGAAGAAATGTAAGAGGGGCTAGAGTTGGTTAGAGCTTTATAGGTAAGGGTTACACATCCTCCCTGTGCACTCAGCCTACTTTATAGCAAGGGGAAGTGTTTTTTGGTTGGAGTAGCCAGGTTGGAGTAACCAGATCCTGATGAGGACTCCAACTCTGCCTGTTAAAAGCCCAACCATACCTCTGGCCACGGTGTCTGCGGCTGCTTGGACAACAGTAACAAATTAGAAATGACAGGTGCAAATACATTCTTCTGCTCACATTGCTCCCTACACATACTGCTACCCACACTGCACACTGTCCACACACACTGCCGCACTTTGGGCAACTTTGTAAATGTACTACCGTAGGGAGCAATCCCAATAAAGTTTTCTTAATTATCTTCTCTATTCGTACCTTTACACGCTGTTTAAATATATCCATATCAATAATAACTAAAAAAAAAAAAAAAAAAAATAGGCATTGATCACTATGAAAGGCACAATATATTTCAGTACATCGTCAGAGTTTCCATAATTAAACAGACACTGTAGGCACACAGACCATCTCATTGAAGTGGTCTGAGTGTAGTGTCCGTGTTCCCGTGCAATGTAAATCACTGCGATTTTGGAGAAAATGCAATATTTACATAGCAGTGTTAAGACTGTCACTAGAGGCGCTTGCTGCAGTTTCACAGAGTTTGACACCGTGAAATGACACTGTATGTCATCACACTGGCAGCCAATTCGACTTTTGTGAAATGAACAAATCGGCATTAACTTTTATCAAGAGGTCATAGACAGCATAGAGTGTTCAACACATGGTGCAAACCATTAATAAGCCTCAAGATTAGAAAGGCCAGATAAGACTTTGCCAAAAACATCTAAAAAAAAACCAAACAAAAACCAGCCCTGTTTGGAGCAGCATTCTCTGGACAGATGAAACGAAGACCAACCTGTACCAGAATGATGGGAAGAAAGTGGTATGGAGAAGGCTTAGAAAGGCTCATGATCCAAAGCATATCACATCATTTGGATAACGTGGGGGAGGCAGTGTGATGGCATGGGCATGCATGGCTTTCAATGGCACTGGTTCACCAGTATTTATTGATAATTTGACAGACGACAGAAGCCTCCGGATAAATTCTGAAGTGTATAGGGATATATTGTGAAAATATTTTGCTACCCTGGCCCTGATAAGCACCTGAATTCCTAACCGTGAGTGCAGTATACTCAGTTTGTGAACCCCTTAAAATAAAGCTGAAAGTCTGCACTTAAACTGCACCTTACAATTAAAAGGATAGTGCATCTAAATCATGCTTATTGTTGTGACTTTCTTTTATTTATTCCAGTGACATTGATGCACGACTTGACGCTGTATGTGAAATCATGCAGTCAGAGAGTAATGTTTTTAGTGAAATTCGCACCTGTTTCTCGAAGATGCCTGATCTGGAGAGAGGATTATGTAGTATTTATCATAAAAAGGTAAGTGTGTACTATTTGAGTTATTGTATTTTGTATTTTCTTAAAATAAGTAACAGAGTCAAAACATTCCACTTGGCTCTGATGTTGACCACCTATAAGGGTGGTCAACATCCTCCTTAATTATATTTTTTCAGTGACTCTTGAGTATGCAACAATGAAGGAGTTTTCTACAGTGCTTTCTGCCTTCCAGTTGGTCACTTTTTTTAAGCGGTCTCTTTTGTCATTCAGTCCTTCTGCCTATGACTTTGGTGGCTTTGAGGCAGAATGTATGATTGGAATCTTTCTGAACAGGTCATTGAGAACTTGCTTCACGGCTGGAAAGCTGTCTGGTTAAATCTGCCATAAGTACAAGTTTGGCTGTAGGTAAGCTCCCGAGTCTGAGCCTGATGCTCAAGGTGCTACTGCTTGTGTCTTTTGATGCTACGGATCCCATAAGTATTGACTCATAGGCTCATTGGGTGCTTGTCCCTTTGTTTGTTCTTCACCTGCTTATAGTTCCTTCCTGTTTTGTTTTTATTAATCTCTTTTGCTTGGCTACACATAGAAATGAGGATACATGGAGGAGGGAGTAGAGAGGAAAACAAATGTGACACACTGCATTTTTTGGTGTGTTTTTTTTGTTTGTTTTCTTCTCCACTTGAGAGGGACGTAATGATTCATGGGCTCTCGCCACTCTGAAGGAAATAAATTGATCGGGTAAGTCACCCAATGTATTTCGGGACCTGTGAATATAATCAGACGTTATTCACCTTTTTTCCTTTACTTTCCAAACTTTGTTTTTCCCTTGTAATATTGTAGTATGATTTCTATTTTTCTTTTAATATTAGGACATTGAAATGTTCTGCCTACCTATCTTCTATATATTGTGTATTTATGCCTTTTGTAGGCATAGATTAAGTAAAGATTAGTAGAGGGCTGTAGTGGAATTCTATAATGAGGTGGAGGGAGGACACTCAATATTTGTGTAATTACATACACTAGAAGGTTGATGGGTGATGGTGACAGTGTATACCTTATTTCATTAGGACTTGATTCAACCTACAAAGTAACATTGATTGGTTCTAAAACTATTTGAAACCCTAAGCAGGAGAGACTTAGTATACTGCGCCTCTCCTTTTCTTCTCAATATACTTTTAATTGATACAATTTAATATACTGTTGGTATTCTGTTTTTTATATATATATATATATATATATATATATATTATACACGATCCTGCACTGTACTTGTCACGGTGCTCCTCCAATCATTTAACCATAATATCCACAAAGAATTGCACTCACTGGTCTTGTTGCATGACATTGTGTCTTTAAGGTCTTTCAGTTAAGGTTAAAACACATTGACGTTTGTCTGTACCTGGACTTTCATCTGGATATCCACATCATACAATATCCAAACATTAAATAGCTAAAAAGTGCAGCAAAATAAATAAAGTGAAGGTCCCTTAACTTACTTTGTTAACTTTGCTATTAGCAATAATCAGCATGGTTTTATGAAACATAGGTCATGTCAAACTAACCTAATTGCATTCTACAAAGAAGTAAGTAGAAGTATAGATCAGGGTGTTGCAGTGGATGGGATCTACTTGGATTTTGCTAAGGCGTTTGATACGGTTCCTCACAACTTCAAACTAAAAGAAATTGGTCTGGATCAGCTTTTCCCAATTGGTGTTCAAAATTGGGGTTCCATGGCATTTCACCACATCCAAGATGGCCGCCGCTACCTGATGTTCCCGGAAGTTTGGAAACAGCAGAGATCGCGCAACCGTGATCTCATAAGAGATCGCGGTACCGCGATCTTATGGCCTTCCTGCTGTCAGCACGCCTTGCCGCAGAGCCCGCCCTAGCGCCCGCCCTGCCATCAGCCAGCCACTTCGACTTAGCTCATCCATGAGAGAGCCCGCCCAGCCTTCTGCCAGCCCGCCCAACAGTCAGCTAGCCAGCCCTGCCGTAAGCCATTTTCTATCACGAGTGGTAGAGGAGTGATAGAGAGTGGAGCTGATAGTTAAAGCTCTATTATTGTCATAAGTAAAAGCTCTGTTATTGTTATAGATAGAAAGCTCTGCTAGGTAGGGACATAGAAAGCTCTGTTAGGTAGGGACATAGAAAAGTCTGTTAGGTAGGGACATAGAAAGCTCTGTTAGGTAGGGACATAGAAAGCTCTGTTAGGTAGGGACATAGAAAGCTCTGTTAGGTAGGGACATAGAAGGCTCTGTTAGGTAGGGACATAGAAGGCTCTGTTAGGTAGGGACATAGAAGGCTCTGTTAGGTAGGGACATAGAAAGCTCTGTTAGGTAGGGACATAGAAAGCTCTGTTAGGTAGGGACATAGAAAGCTCTGTTAGGTAGGGACATAGAAAGCTCTGTTAGGTAGGGACATAGAAGGCTCTGTTAGGTAGGGACATAGAAGGCTCTGTTAGGTAGGGACATAGAAGGCTCTGTTAGGTAGGGACATAGAAGGCTCTGTTAGGTAGGGACATAGAAGGCTCTGTTAGGTAGGGACATAGAAGGCTCTGTTAGGTAGGGACATAGAAAACTTTGTTAGGTAGGGACGTTAGAAAGCTCTGTTACATATTACATAGTTACATAGCTGAAAAGAGACTTGCGTCCATCAAGTTCAGCCTTCCTCACATTTGTTTTTTGCTGTTGATCCAAAAGAAGGCAAAAAAAACAGTTTGAAGCACTAGTAAAAAAAATCCTTATTGACCCCAGAATGGCAGTCCGATTAATCCTTGGAACACGCAGCTATTACCCTACTGTTAGGGACATTGAAAGGCTCTGTCAGAGGCATTGACATTCTCTGCTAGGGACATTAAAATGCTCTTTGAGGGGCATTAAAAGACTCTTTGAGGGTCATTGAAAGACTCTTTGAGGGGCATTGAAAGACTCTTTGAGGGGCATTGAAAGACTATTTGAGGGCCATTGAAAGGCTCTTTGAGGGCCATTGAAAGGCTCTTTGAGGGCCATTGAAAGGCTCTTTGAGGGCCATTGAAAGGCTCTTTGAGGGCCATTGAAAGGCTCTTTGAGGGCCATTGAAAGGCTCTGGCAGGGGCATTGAAAGGCTCTGGCAGGGGCATTGAAAGGCTCTGGCAGGGGCATTGAAAGGCTCTGCTAGGGGCATTAAAACGCTCTGTGAGGGGCAAAAAACTGTTAACTGTATTTTTCAAAGTGTTCAAATCTTTTTGCTCCAAGTCTAACTCAAAAATCCTGCTTAAGTTCGGTTCTTTCGAAGAGCGTTCTCAGAATCAGCATCCTTATTAGTCAGGTTGTGAGATCTGTATTTTTCAATTTTATTTTTTTACCAATAAGCAACCATGAATTTGGAAAGCTGGTTAAAGCAGGGAACTCTTCGAAGAAACATTATTACTACTTCTACCTGTTTGGCACTTTTATAGAAACTGAGAAATAAGATACAACTAAAAATACAGAAAACATACCCAAAATAGTTGTATCTACTTTTCCTTAAGTAACAGAGACAAGTGACAGGTCAAAAAAAAAAAAAATAGCGAAAAGCACACAATGCTGGCCAATCTTCTTCTCAAACAAAAGAAAATATGATGACAGCTACTTGTCATTTGGATTCACAAGTGCCAGAAATGAAGACTGTCCTGAAGCACAATGCGTACTTTGCAGTAAAATATTGCCAAACAGTTCATTAGCACCTGCTAAATTACGTCGTCATTTTGAGCAAAACCACGCAGAGTACAACGATAAAGACATTGACTTTTTTAAGCGAAAGCTAAAGGAGTAACAGAAGAGTAAACAATTTATAAGAAAACAGAGGCTTCTTACAGAGTGAGTTACTGCATAGCACTGGCAGGAGAAGCACACACAATTGGGGAATCACTAATAAAACCATGTGCAAAAGAAATAGTGTCATGTATTTTAAGTGAGAAGTTGAGTAAAAAATTCAAGCTGTGCCACTTTCCAACAACACAGTTTTGCACCGTATTCAAGATCTTGCTGACGACATCCATACTGAACTAATTTCTCGACTGCATCAATGTGATGGGTACTCACTGCAATTAGACGAGTCCACGGATGTTGCAGGACTTTCAGTTTTGTTGTTTTTTTGTTAGATATCATTTTGACAAACAGATTGAAGAAGACTTGCTTCTGTGTGAAACTTTGAATACTCATACCACTGGAGAGAACATCTTTAACTCTATACAGACGTTCATGAACGCACACAGTATAAATTGGGACAAATGTGTAGATGTGTGCAGTGATGGTGCCAAAGCAATGGTTGGGAAAGTGGCAGGCACTGTGACATGAATAAGAAATGTAGCAAAAAACAGCACCAGTTCTCACTGTGTTCTTCACAGACATGCACTGGTAGCTAAAAATATTTCAATCTCACTTAAAACTGTGCTAGATGAATCGGTCCAGATTATTAATTTTATAAATAGTCGACTGTGGCGAAACCAACCTCGTCACTGGGCATTGGAGAAGCCTGTTTGCCCGCCTCCTGCCTGCTGACTATGGCCCCTGGGAGATTTGGCCCTTTAAATACATTATTTGGGCATATTGTATTTTATTATGCTGCTGCTGGCCCTTTAAGAACCATCTGGGGGCATACTGTGGAGTTACTGGGTGGCCATCATTTCATGTATCAGAGGCACATGGTGAGAACAATAGATGAAGCACATGGTGAGAACAATGGATGGCGGCCATTTTAACTCAGACACGGTTTGGACTTTTCTACACGGTGCCATCTCGCCAGTATTTGGTGCACGAAGACATCGTTCAGTAGTTTTAAACTATACAACAGGGGACACATTATACAGTAATTATTTTTCATATAGCCTGTATATGTTCTGCGGAATCTGCATTAAACTGCATCTTCCAAACTACTGAACGGATCTGGGTGGATTTTTGGATATGTGGTTCACCCAGATCCCCATGTTTTGGGGTCCCTGTGATGTGTTTTATGATACTGTATTTCTCTGCCTGTGATAATTAGATTAACCATTGTGTTCAGTAATCATATCACAGGCAGAGGGGAGGATTTTGTGTGGGAGTGTCTGTGTGTATAGTACGGATTGATTGGTTGTATTTCAAAACCCTGTGGGCAGTACTATGTTTGTGGATTGTGAATAAAAGAGGCTGTATGTGCCAGTACAGTCAGTTCTGCTTGACCTCAAAACGAAGTGTCGTCTTGTTATTGGGGGAATTGGATTGTATGCTGATTGCCAGGAGTGTAAGCTAATTGTATGCTTTTCCTGTTCAGCTGCTTACAGCATTCATATACTTGAGAGCATTCATATGCTTCTCCGGTTTGGTAGTTGTGGTGTCTGCTGCAGTGCTTGGAGTCCTCAGGAAGCGCTAGGAGCATCCTTCAACGGAGGTACCCAGTCGGGGTGCCAGGTGATCCGTTACATCGACCATTTTTGTCACGACTATTTCAAATATGTGAAGATATGGGTAGTCACCACTCGGCTCTGCTTTTGCATTCAGAAGTCTGTGGGCTATCATGAGGTAAAGTCCTTGTTAGAATGTTTGAATTGCATCAAGAGTTGTTTGCATATTTCCAGGATCATAAATTTGGTTTATCTGATCGATTAACAAACACTCTGTGGTTATCCAAAGTAGCATATCTTGCAGACATATTCACAAAATTAATCATCACTCCAAGGAAAAAAAACACCCATATTTTTAATGCGAGAGATAAAATATTTTCACTGTCTCGTAAGCTGCAGTTTTGAACCTCATCTGTTGAGCAAAATAATTTGAACTCTTTGCCAACACTTAAGGATTTTCTTGAAGAATCAGAAATTGAACTTGAAGATGAAATTCACAATGAAATTGTAGATCATTTTCGCCATTTAATCACATCTATTAATCAGTATTTTCCATTCTTGAATGAAAATAATAAGTTGGTTCGTAATCCATTCATAAAAGACAAGCCAGACAATTTTTCTGATGTAGATTTTGAGAATCTGATTGATATATCTTCTGACAGTCAACTAAGCCAAAAATTGAAAGTAGTTTCGCTTTTTGGGGTGATTTACGCGAAGAATACCCACAATCAAAGTTCCTTTGCCATTCACCTGCATGTACTTATGTGAAACTGGATTCTCACTTTACTCTGCATCAAAAACAAAGTATCGAAATCGACTTCACACAACTGCAGAAATGCAAGTACAATTGTCAACAATTAAACCAGATATAAAAGAAATTTGCCAGCAAAAGAGAACATTACACTTTGCTCATTGAAAGGTTTGGGCTGCGCTACTCTACAGCACACATTTTTGGGGGGGTTTCAAAGTTTTGCTATACCATGTCAAAGGGGTTCCGAGGGAAAAATTAAATGGGAAACCCTGGTCTAGATGAATATTCTTGCTCTTGAGTAGAACATTGGCTTAAAGTTAGAGTACAACAAGTTGTCATTAATGTTAAATTTTCAAGCTGGGCAAAAGTGGTAAGGGGTGTCCCTCAGGGTTCTGTTTTGGAACCGCTTCTATTTAACATATTTATAAATGATCTTGAAATAGACATTAAAAACCATGTTTTAGTGTTTGTTGAGGACACTAAACTTTGTAATAAAGTAACAAAGTAATAAAATGTGAGCAGGATATTGCTTTGCTGCAGAGGGATTTAGATAGATTTGGGGACTGGGCACTAAAATAGCACATGAAATTTAATGTCGAGAAATGTAAAGTTATGCACTTGAGGTCAAGAATGCACAAGCAACTTATGGTAGTGGATTAGGGATAACAACACATGAGTAGGATTTGGGAATGGTTATAGACAACTAATTAGGCAGCAATATGCAATGTCAATCTGCAGTTGCTAAGGCCAGTAAGGTTTTGTCATGTATAAATAGGGCAATAAATTCTCGGGATGACAATATAATTTTGCCTCTTTATAAATCACCTTGAATATCCTGTGCAATTTTGGGCGCCTGTTCTAAAGAAGGATATCATGGCACTAGAAAAAGTGCAGAGACGAGCTACAAAATTGATAAAAGGAATGGAGCATTTTAGTTATGAAGAAAGGTTAAAAAATGTATATCAGTCCCAGAAGGGCATATTAATTAAAACCCGTGGGACTTGGCTAATGGTACACTCTCAATGTATTTCTTTAAAATGCTTGTTGTGGGTGTCTCTTTTAACCTTAAGATGTAGGTCTGATGTGTATACTGTCACAGTCTAGTATAACAATGCTAAGGGGACAGAATACCTAAACATGGGCCTACCACAAATACTTTGAAAAAAGTGGTTATATATAAAAAGAAACTACCAAATTAAAATAATTACAACAAACTATCAAGAGATTTGTAGAAAGAAAATAAGAATTGGGATACAGCTGAAAGAAAAATGATCAAGAGAGTATTGTTGATGACCGAAAATTGAATGCTGGCCACACGCATGAAACATAGCCATATATATGTGTTTCATCGATGATGTTATGCTGATATGGACAGGTGATGAAATGGCTCTAACACACATGGTTAGATCTTTTAATTAAAGAACTATTGTATGATGTGGTTATCCTGATGAAAGTCCGGGTATGTACTGAAACATCAATGTAATTTAAGCTATGGAAACTGTTGGCGCGATATAAATGGCGATAATAATAACCTTATCTTGGTGAATAAAGACAGATTTTCTTGCAACAAAATCAGTGAGTGCCTTTATTCATATATATATATATATATATATATATATATATATATATATATATAAAATATATATATATTTTAAATCTCCACAAACAGTCCTATTTTAGGACTTTGAAGCTCAAATTGCTGTCATGTAAATGTGGTACAAAATCAATGAGTAATGTTTTATCCAGTGTTCGATTTGCCATTATGTGAAAGGGTGGACATTATTGAAAAATTGCACACATAAAAAAAACAGACAAACAAAAGCAAACTTGTCCCCTTTTCGTTTTAGATTACCATGATCATAATGTGTGTCCTTCCTTAAATTGGCATTATTGCCAGACTTCTAGTCTCCAGTGTTATTAATGTAGCAGAAGAACTACATTTCAAATAAATATTTTTTTTTTTCCTGTAAAGTATTTCAATTTAGAAAGTTTAAGGTTTTTGTGTTAGTGTGATTGATAAATTATAGCTTGATAGGTTGGTGGTAAGACATTTTGTCTGTAGTACAGCTTTGTACAGCTCTATGCAAAAGCTCCCACAAATTCACTGAAAATGTACAGGAAAAAAAAGGAACCATTTTGCATAGGATGAGATCAAGATGGCTTAATTTTAAATTGTTGCATATTTTAGAACCCAGGCAGACATGCCTTAACGGTAATTATAGAGGAATTGTCCAATCCCAGAATTTTGGTAAATTCTCTCTCTTGCTGATAATTCCCAGATTAAATTCTAAGAATTGCCACCCCACTTTATAAATAAAGGAATCCTAAAAAAACAATGCAGAGCCTTATGGGTTCTTGGAAAAGGGACATGCAGGCAGCCAGTTGAGGATTTAACACTTAAGTGAAATGGGTTTCCTGTATTGTATTCTATTCTGGTATTATTTTTTTGTGTTCATTTTTAGGTGTCTTTTGGAAGTAATAAAAAGACTTATCTCTGAGCAACTTACCATATTCATTTCTCATTCCATATTTTTGCTCTTTCTGTGTAAATTGCTAAATATAAGGTCATGTGATCTCACTGTGAGTCATGTGACTGTGCTTCAGTAATTGCAGATGGATGATGTCATTATTACTTAACACGCATTAATAATAGATATTGATATATATGATTAGCAATAATGCTCACCTTTTGCTTTTTGGATCAGCAGCATTAATAGTTGTTGATAGAAGGTCGATCTTAACATTGTTAAATTTGGAAGTGGGAGGGGCAGGTGGACAGTTTTGTTGGTAAAGCCCAAATGGATATGCTTGTCCAAAAAGGTGCGGATACTTAATGGTGATTTGTTCTCTGGTTTCCTCAAATGTGAGACACTAAAGAGCCACAACTTCAGGACTGCCTCTTCAAATCTAGGTCTGTTGAGAGGTATGCGTCCTAGATGTAACTTTTTCAATTTAGACTACAATATAACTTTGTGACAGATGGGCCACATGTTAACTAAGATGCCGTGAAACAAGTTAACATCAATCCAGATAGTTTTGAAAAAAAAACTGCAAGAGACCGAGAGTATTACACCAGGGAATGGGGTAGAGTAAATTACATAGGATAATACATTTATAGGTGTAAATGCTTCCATGGCAGCAGATGTGAGAACTGTTCCAGTAAAAGCTTGTATATAAATAAGCAAAGAGAAGTGGGTAAATAACCATGGTTAACATATTAGAAATGATTTTTATGTCTGGTTTTATTAATGATATTGATCGCTAGAAAGTGTGGTTTTACAGATCATTGCCTCTCCTGGGTTTTGATCAGTAAATGGGCAGGTAAATGTTTAACATGTCACATCTAATGGTTAATAGAAGTCGTTTTAGTGCTACAGTCCGCCTCTTGGTCTATATTTCTAGAGCTCTACATTTCTGTATGGGTTCCCAACACATACACAAACACAAATTGTTATTTTTTTGCACTTACTAGCTACAGGTTTCACGCCTACGTTTGCAATGCCAATTTTGCCCAAATATGGGCAGCATTCTTACCCAATGAATGCCATCCAAATATGGACCGAACTGGCATTGCTAATGCAGTATGCCAAATGTGGGATTTCAGATACTTTTGTTTTTTGTCAGACCCCTTGAAAATGATTTGGTTGAGAACTAATGGATTGTGCCATTGGCACACTGACACCATATTCAGTACCGCAGGCTGCAGTGGTTATTGTGCATAGGCTGACCCTTAAAAAGTCAGGCTCAGAAATATATCCATTTGTTTTACAGTTATGCATATGACAGAATGGAAATAGAATGATACTATGAAAAAGAAATTCAAATTATATTATATATAACAATTTTTAATGCGTTCTAGATTGTTTTTTGCTTTTCTGCATTGTATGATATTACAGATAGTTTTGTCTAAGATGTGTTAGTGTGGATTATTCCATCAGCTGTAGGTGTCTGTAAAGCTTTCGAAATACTGTAACTTTGCGTCCCGCAACTCTTTAGAATACCAGACTCCTGCTCTTGAATTTTAATGACTTTTTACTTGAAATGTGACTGACTGCATTGGTGATGGGAAAATGGAAGTTGTCAAAAAAGGTAATTGTTATCAGGAGTTTTTAGAAGATTGATCAGTGGGCAGCTTTTTTTCCCAGAGATAGTAAAAATAAGGAAATTAATTTTCTTTGTTGGGACAATTTAATTTATTTTCTTGGTTCTTTCACGAAAAATGACAATGAACTTTTGTATCCCCAGTGCCTATTCTCTACTACAATTCATTTTCTTCCTATTGAAATATATTATCTGATATCTTACTGATCGATCAATGACCAACTTTTTGCAAAGATTATTGGGGATACTAAGTATTACATTGTAAGTTCTCAGACAGCGAACTGTTTATTTTTTAATGTAACTGACATAATAACTAATATTGTAACCTTTTTACTGACACATGGTGATAGTAGGCACACGGATATGGAAGTTACAATCTCATAACTGATATTTATCAGCATTTATCAGTTATATTTAGCAAACGTGCAGGCGTTAAATCTGTGACAGTCTACAGGTTGGTGATCATTCGTAGAGTATAATAAGGGTGAATAGGGCTTTATGTACTAAATTTAATTTAGCTAAATACATGAAAGTAAAACCATTTATACTTTGTTCTGGTAGTAACTGTTAATGATCACAATCCTGCTGAAAAGGAATTATCAGCACTTTAATGGGATAAGTGAAAATTTAGTAAATTCAGTATCTAACAGGGTTTAAAGGGTTACACCAAGAACCATGACCACTTCACGGTGCTTTGAAACACTGCACATACACAGGTGACTTCAGAGTCTGTGACTTCAAATCACAGCTGTCGTCTTTGAGGCTGTTTCCTGCAGTTCTGTTAAATTGGCTGGGTTGCCCAGAATGTTCTCTTTAAATTAAAAATTACCTCAGTGACCCACTATTCTGTTATAAATCATGTATTAAAAAAAAAAAATCTTCATCAGGCCCTCCCCAGTGCTTAATGGACCACTATAGGCACCCAGACCACTTCAGCTCAATGAAGTGGTCTGGGTGTCAGGTCCCCCTGGTTTTAACCCTGCAGCTGAAAATATAGCAGTTTCAGAGAAACTATGTTTTCATTGAGGGTTAATCCAGCCTCTAGTGGCGGTCTACCTGAAAATAACACTGAGATGACGCTGATATCTATAGGACAGCATTTATTTTTTATTTTTTTTACCTATTTATGTAGTGCAAGTGAAAGATCAGTTGTAAATGTACATCCTACTGGGTGCATTTGGTCCCAATTTTCTTTAAACATCGGTGCTTTTTAAATGTCTGTATTCTATAGTTTCTATGGGATTCAGATGCAAAAAGTGCTGATTTTAACGTTGGCCTGAATGCACTGTGCAGGAATTGGATTTAGTAAATATGAGAATTGCTAGTCCAATTGGTATTGGGGCATTTCCATAGAATTTTGTCCATTCGGATAAAATCTGGTGTTTAGCGAATAGATCCATTAAAAATAAACAAAAAAAAAGGTTACAAAAAAGAGCTACTTACTAAAAAAAGCTTCTTATTTTTATTAATTTATAAAATATTTTACAAGGAAGGTTCCCTGTTTTTCAACTGTGTCCTGAAAAGCACATATAAATAAATTGTTAAATATATAAAACAAATACAGTGCAGTTATAGCTACATTGTGACACACACTAAACTTAAAGCACAGGGCTCAAAATTTTTATTTAACGAATCTCTGTATCAAGTGAAGATCTGCAACGCCGTGAGTGAAAATAGCACAGTATTTTGTTTTCTTTTTACCCCCACCCCTCCCGCTAAATGAGTATTTCATAACGATAGAATCTTTATGAAATACTTATTTTGGTTGTGTTGGACTTTTTTCGGAAATTCCTCCCAGTCAAAAGATATACGGAGACAAAGTCGGTGCTTCTTTGTCTCAGTATTTTTCCTACGCCTGACACTTGACCACTGCCAAGCTGTGTCAATCCCCCAGCTTTCACCAGTGATGGCTGCAGAAAAATTACGTCTTTCTATGGAAGGCCCTGCGGTCTTTCAGGATCCTACATAGATTTCACCGCTGTATTTCTTACGCATGCATGAGAGTACAGCATTGACGTCGGCTCCTGGTAGCTGAAGTGACAAGAGCAGAATATGACCTACCGGAAGAGGGGCAGGTTCAGTTAAGTAAATCTCACTGTTTATTTTGGCAGAACTCCAGAAATGACAAAATATATGTGACTCTATCAACAACACAACTATTATTTGTGTTTTATTTTTACAAACTAACCCGTTTTCCTGGCACTAGAGGATCCTGGAGTGCCCCCCTCCTTCCCACTCCCCATCCCATGTCACTGAAGGGGTAAAACTCCTGCAGACACTTAACTGAATACAGCGCCAATGTCCCTCGGCGCTGGGTCAGGCTCTGCCTACGCTCCTCCCCAGACGTCAACCAGCAGGGGGAGACCTAATGCGTATGCGCGGCAATGGCAGCGCATGCACCTTAGACCTCACCATAGGAAAGCATTATTCTGTGCTTTCCTATGGGGAAATTTGACGCTGGAGGTCCGTAAGGACGTCCAGCGTCAGATAACCGACCAAAAGTCGGTTTGGATTCCGGAAGCCCTCTAGTGACTGTCTGGTAAACAGCCATTAGAGGGCAGACTGAGAGCTGCAATGTAAAATGTTTTACATTGCAGCACTAAGTGCAAAAGGGTCATAGCACACACTGAAGTGGTCTGGGTGCCTGGAGTGTCCATTTAACCCCTTAAGGACACCTGACATGTGTGATATGTCATGATTCCCATTTATTCCAGTAATTTGGTCATTAAGGGGTTAAAGCAGCTCTGTCACTCCCCCTCCCCATAGAGCCTGCAAGGATAAGTGTGGATGTTCCCTGCAACCCCGTTGTTGTGTTTTTAGTTTTTTTTAAAGTTTATTTTTAAAGATATACAGAAGGAAAAGTAGGGACTACTACTTCAGGTTGACAAAAGGTGACAAAGGGTGAAGCTTTAGTCAAGCTCCATGGCCTTTGTCATGTGCTATACTCATCTCCTTCTAGTGTCACGTGACTTCCAGGAGCGGCGCGTCACTAACACTCTGTGTTGATTTTTGCACAATTGCAAGACCTAGTGAAAAGAAGTAAATGGTACATTGTTGGAAAAGGTGAGTTGCACCGGTCCCGGGGCCTGTGGAGTACTATAGGGAGTCATCCCTGGGCTGGTGGCAAGGTACCAGATCACCGACAGACGCTTTGAAACCATGATATCCTTATTTTGTTAAGACATCTGCTCAGCATTCATCAAAAAAGATAATGTCCTGGGGCTCCATTGAAATAAACAGACTGTCTGAAATATAAAACCAAACTGGAAGCATACTAAACAGAATGTCGATTTCTAAAAGTCATCCAATTAAAGCACTTTTACTTTATTCCTCTTTTTTTGTTGAAGGTTTTAATTGCGTAAAGCAATACAATGTACAAATTCTACTTTCAAACAAAGGAAGAATAGTAAAAACTGTTTTGTTTTTTTTGAGAATAGCAATTGCTCAGTGGTAGCGTACATATTTTAATTGGATAAACACAAAGAAGAAAAGTAGTTAAATGAGAGGAAGAGAGATAAATAGGAATTATGAAAAGGCCATCTCAGTGTTATGAAAATGATAGGCTAAATAGACCCTAGAATAATGGGTGGGTCTCACGCCACGGGTTCCAGAAAGTACATGAAGTTCTAGATATGCATATTCTCATTCAGTACATCGTAGTTTATTAACTATTCTAGTGAGAAGGACGGATCGTTTATGGAATGTCAAAAAGTACTTGGTGGTTAATCATCCATTAGACCTCACTTTCCATGAACTTCCCACAGCTCTTTTTGTTTGGGACTTTACTTTTGCCTTATTAATTTTATTGACCATATTAATTTTATATGGACCATATTTTTTCAGAAGTCAAAAGATCAAAAGTGGTTTATTTTCCCCTTCTTCGTCATGTGACAGGTGCGAATGATGCCATGCTTCCTTTAACCCCTTAAGGACACATGACATGTGTGACATGTCATGATTCCCTTTTATTCCAGAAGTTTGGTCCTTAAGGGGTTAAAGGAACACTCTGGACACCATACGTGCTTCCTCTACATGAAGTTGTTATAGTGCCTGGAGTCCTGTACTCTCTTACCTTAGAACGGTACATACTGACAGCTGTTGATAAGGTGCTATTTATCTGCCACTGTTTTAATGTTCTGAATACATTTTTGAATAGTTAATAAAGAGAGAAAATTATTGATTAACTCTGGTGAATTGTTCGTTTACTGTGATATTTTGTTTTCTGGGGTAAACTCTAAAGTGCACCCTCATGTAACAGATTGTCCCTCTTATTATTTTTTGTGCATGCGGTTTTCTAATATTTTTTTGGGTGGGAGCAGTGGACTATTTCACTTACCTTTTCTTTAATAGTGGGGTGTTAGTGACACCTCTTCAAACCCTCGGACTCCTCCAGAAGACAGAGGGATGAGCTGACGGGTGTTGTTTTTGTTGCTTTCTCGTGTGATGTATTTGAATAAATAGAAAGATCTTTAGTTACTGCAAAACCTAGGCCAGGCATAGGCAACCTTCGGCACTCCAGATGTTTTGGACTACACCTCCCATGATGCTTTGCCAGCATTATGGGTGTAAGAGCATTATGGGGGATGTAGTCCATAACATCTGGGGTGCCGAAAGTTTCCTATCCCTGACCCAGGCAAAGTGTATAATTTGCAGTAGTGCTTAATGTAGTATTCTGCATTGTAACTGCTAGGTGCTGTAGTGGTCATTAGTGGTTGTATTAGCTCACCACTTTCAAATCTACTGAAAAAGATTTGACAAAAAAGGACAGTTCCCACAGATTCCTTGCACCATAACAATGAACTGTACGTAATGTCCCTTTAATAAATATTCAGACACAACTTTGTCATTGTACCATGTACAAACAAGGCCGATGAAACACAGTTGGCCTCTGAACAGATATGCAGCAGTAATTTATAATACTAATTTTAAAAATGTACATCCGTGCAAGCTATACAGTTAATACAACAATTCCCTAATACTTAGGAATACAAACCTTCTACGTTGCTACCAGTTTGAAGCCTAAAAATACATCGACATTATAATAGTGCCACCATATAAAAATCCAACACACAACTCATTGCCCCAATCTTATCAGTAAACAATAATACTCTGGTGCAAATAAATGTCCAAAAGTGTATCCTAATTGACATAAAAGTGCTTACTGTAACTCCATGCATAAATTGCAAAATACAAGCACATAAACAATTTACATAAAGTGCAAAAAGGGGGCACATATGGTAAGTGCAAAAAAGCAAACACACAAATCATGTGCAAAAATACATATGGATATAAAGTGCAAAATGTAAACACAAGCATGTGCATGAAGGTGCAGAACATGATCACATAGATCATGTACTTAAGTGCAATACGAGCACATAATCGTGTGAATAAACGTGCATAATGCAATCACATAACTGATAAAAGCAAATAATCGTGTGCATGAGAGTGCAGTATGCGATTACCACAATCGTGTGCAAATGTGAGCACAAGAATATGTGCAAATATGTGCAATGCAGCATACGTAAAGTGTAATTATATAGTAAACCTACATATCATATTCAAAAGCCAAAATCCTAGGCTGCCATGTGTTTGAAAAATTAATTTGGACTATTAACGATTGCTTAGTAATAGGGCTAAAACCTTATCTTTCAGCAGGTATGCAATCCTTTTGATGGCAAAGATCAAAACTATATCCAAATGTTTCTTACCTCTCAGATCCAGTAATTGGTGCGGATATTTGTCAAGAAAATGTTCGTAGGTCTTAACGAAATAGATCAGAAATACATATTCAAGAAACCTGTCACTGATATTGATTGCAGAGATAATTGGTTGCATACGGTGTTGGTTAATTGGTTAATTAAAAAAATGCATTCAGATTTTTTTTTTTATTGACACAGTTTTGCTTCAGTTCTCCCAAGACAGACCGAATATTTTGACATCATTTACAATTACTTTTGTGCTCTAGTGATTAAAGGAAGAGTGTGCTCATGGTAATGGATTAATTCAACAAACCATCATTTTGAGTTATAGTCATTATTTTTTTGTGTGGTGCCATAGCATGTGTGACATATTTCAATGCTGTTGTCATGTTTAAGATCATGCTTGGAATCAGATTGGTAATTAGTTACTTTTGTACTACCCCGAATCCCTATGCATATTTAGATAACCAAGAATATAGTCCACTGTAACGACAAGTAAAGGGAAACTATAGTGCAAGGAAAACAAAGTTCGATGCTGGCTCGGATCTGCCTTCGCTCCTACCTAAAAGTTGCCTAATGACCCGGAAGTCCCTCTAGTGGCTGTCTGGTAGAGGTGGAGTTACCCCACAAATCTAATTATTGCAGTTAATTAAAAAAAAAAACTACAATAATTAGCTTTGCAGGGTTAAGGGTGTTAGAACAGTGTACCCAGACCATTTCAATAGTGTCCCTTTAAAGTGTAAGCTCTCTTGCCAAAATCAATACATACATCTCAACTACTACTCTAACAATTCAACTTGCTGCTTTCAGCTAACAAACCTTAAATTAGAAAGATAATGTATTTTTAATAAACCCAGCAAGTTAATTTACCATTAAAAGGGCATGGAGTGGGCAGCAGCACTGTAACAAGACTCCGTAATACAAATGAAATAAACAATACACAGAAATCAGCTTTGAGCTGTTATTTACCAAGAAGCTTACAGACAAGCAAACGGTGCAACAGAATGGTCTTCCTTCTCCCTTTCACCACTTTGTAAGTGTTAAACATATCCTGTGTTATGGTTATTGTCATCCAATGTTCCAATCTGGAAGCAGATTCTGACCTTGATAAATAAAACCATTAATTTTTATTTGCAAAAATATCTTCAGAATAGGGAAGATGTGTATTTCATATAACATTGTAGTTTTACTATAGGTGCCTGATGTGATGGTGTCAACATTTCTAGTCTCTATAGACTGTAGATCCTGTCCTTCACTGGCCATCTCCACATATAACACTACCCTCATCTCTGCCTTGAACGCTGCAGCAGTGCTCCTACAAGCACCTCGAGGAGGACCCGCCCCCAACTGTGGCATACTAAATCAATACGCTACCTGCAAAGATGCTCCCATTGTGCTGAACATTCCTGGAGGAAGTCTCGCACCCAGTCAGACTTTCTCTATTATAGATTCATATTGTGTTCATACAGTGCAGCCCTTGCCCTTGCCAAATAATCCTACTTTTCCTCCCTCATTAGTTTATGCTCCCGCAATCCCAGGCGTCTCTTTAAAACCTTTAATTCTCTTCTTCGCCCTGCTGTGGCCACCCCCCAAACTAACCTTACTGCTGATAACTTTGCATGTTATTTTACTGACAAGATTGAACAGCTAAGAAAATAATTCTCCCCTCCTTGCCATTCTGTTTCTCAACCACACATAGATCATGCCTTTCCTACCCTTCAGACATTCTCCCCGGCTACTGACCAAGAGGTGGCTGCTCTACTCTTTTCCTCTCGCCCCACCACTTGCCCGCTTGATCCTGTCCCATCTCACCTTATTAGGTCTCTCTCCACTTGTCTCGTACCTTCCTTAACTCACATCTTCTCTCTTCTGGCATTGTCCCTGCTGGCCTTAAACATGCCACTGTAGTACCTTTACTAAAAAAAACATCCCTCGACCCGTCCACCCTCTCTAACTATCGTCACATATCCCTGCTCCCTTTTTCCTCAAAGCTTCTGGAAAGACTTGTCTTTACCCGTGTGTCTCAATTCCAACTCTCTCCTTGACCCTCTTCAATCTGGCTTCCGCCCTCTGCACTCTACTGAGACTGCGCTTATATCAAAGTTACTAACGACCTAATCGCAGCTAAATCCAAAGGCCACTACTCCATACTAATTCTTCTTGACCTCTCTGCAGCCTTTGACACAGTTGATCATGCTCTCCTTCTTCAAAGTCTTCAATCACTTGGTCTCTGTGACTCTGTCCTCTTGTGGTTTTCAGTGTCTCCTTTTCTAATGATACCTCCTCCCCTCGTCCCGTCTCGGTTGGAGTTCCCCAAGGACAGAGGTCCCCTTCTATTTTCTCTTTATACTGCCTTTCTTGGCAAACTTATTACCTCTTTTGGATTCCACTACCACCTGTACGCTGATGACACCCAGTTATATCTCTCCTCCCCGGACCTCTCCCCTGCCGTCCTGCAACGTGTCACTGCTTGCCTTTCTTCCATCTCTGAATGGATGTCCTCCCGCTTTCTGAAACTCAATCTCTCTAAAACTGAGCTCCTTGTCTTTCCTTCTCCTAATACTGATCCTCCTCTTTCACTCTCCCTTCAATTTTGTGGTACCCACATCTGTCCATCCTTGCAAGCGCGCAAGACGCTGTTGGCGTCATACTTGAGCCTCACATCGAGCATGTTACCAAATTCTGTAGATTCCATCTTAAAAACATAGCCCGCATCCACCCCTTTCTTGCGCAAGATGCTACCAAGGATCTTGTCCATGCTCTAGTAATTTCCCGCATGGATTATTGTAACCCTCTCCTGATTGGTCTTCCCAAAAGCCGTACTGCACCGCTACAGTCCATAATAAACGCTGCAGCCAGACTGATTTTCCTCTCTAGTTGGTTCTCTCACACCTCACCCCTTTGCCAGTCCTTACATTGGCTTCGTGTATGCTATAGAAGTCAATTCAAGGTATTAATTCACACCTATAAAGCACTGAACAACTCTAGCCCCTCATATATCTCCTCACAGATCCATAGGTATGTCCCTTCTCGGTCTCTCCGCTCTTCCCGTGACCACCTCCTGTCCGTTGTCCGCACCCGTACGGCCAACTCATGCTTGCAGGACTTCTCGCGGGCGGCTCCCTTCCTATGGAATAGCCTGCCTACTGCCATCAGGCTCTCCCCTAGTCTTGCATCTTTTAAGAAGTGCCTTAAAACCCATTTCTTCAGGAAAGCTTATGGCCTCCAAGACTAACCTCTACCTCAAATACCTGTTTCTTGCTCTCTCCTAAAGGGCAGCCTTATTTGACTGCAAATTCCTGTCCTAATGTGTTTTACACCCCACCTCCTCTAGAATGTAAGCTCGATTGAGCAGGGTCCTCTTCAACCTATTGTTCCCGTAAGTATTTTTGTAATTTTCCTATTTATAGTTAAATCCCCCTCTCATAATATTGTAAAGCGCTACGGAATCCGTTGGCGCTATATAAATGGCAATAATAATAATAATAGAAGGTCAGTACCTGACCTTTACGATCTTCAGTCTGTAGAGGTTACCTAGAAACAAGGAACAAAATACATTAGTGCTTAAAAAAAAACAAAAAACGTAAACGTGTCAGAAAGTGTGCAAATAGTCAAATAGTACCATTATTTGCCTTAACGTTAAGATTTAAAGCTAGTCCAATGAAAGAAATGTTCAATGCATATCTACTTTTTAACTTTCATTAGCAGCTTATTAACATTTACTTGGAGCCTTTCTGGAGGGATAAGCAACTTGCATAACGCATATGTGTAACTAAACTAACTTACTTGCTTTAATTAATTGCCAGATAAAAATATTATTTGTAATATGAAGACTTTTTAAAAATATGTACTCGAAGGGTCATTTTAGTGATAACTGCTGCAGCTTGCTTTTTGTACTGTCTGTACCCCTCCCTCCGTTTTCTATCAACATGGGTTGATAATGATTAGAGACCACCATCCTCTCTACTGCATGGATAAGGCCTTCTGCGTTCTCAATCGGTTTTGACATTGGTTATGTGGATGTGTTAATTATGCATTCATTTTTGGCCACTGACAATCCGATCTCTGAGCACCAAAAAAAAGTGGTAAACTTTCCTAAATAGTTTGAAATAAATTTAGGAATATCGGCACGGGACTCTATGCTGCATAACCAGTGCTATGAGCTGTAGTGGATATATTTCTTAGAATTACAGCTTAAGCACTGCCTTGAACCTAACTACGTGGTTTTGGTACACGTTGAGGTGGCCTATGGCCATGTCACAACATTTTGAGAACTGCTGGAATATTCTATACAAATATTGCAATGCACTCCGTAAAAATGGCACTGTATAATTTTGGTGCTAAACCCGTAGCAGTTTCAGATGTGTGAATGCATATTTACCGTAACAGTATTCCGAGAGACCTGATAAAAACGTTATTAGTAGGAACGGTTGTCCAATCAATAAATAAAATTGTGCTGTAAGGCAAAACCCCTTGACAAATGTTTGCAGCAGACGATGATGTGATAACGTTGTATAGTTAAGTTAAATATTTTATGATCCAATTTTCTCTTTCAGTGCTCCCCTCAGGAATTTTTTGTGATAGCCAGTACATTGTGCTATTTGGACAGTCACGTTGAGGCACTGATTCCCGCCATAAAATCCCAAGTTAAATCCTCTTTGCTGCAGAATATCTTCCTCAACATCCCACAGATGCTTAGCCCTGTACGAAGGTTTGCAAAGGTCTTGAATGAAGAAGCTGCAAAGTAAGTATTTTCCGAATATTGCAGAAGCCCTTATAGTTATGTACTAAACCGGAAATTGACCTTGGAATTGAGGCAATATAACAGTTGGAGAACCACTTTTGCTATTTTGGCCTAATTAAACATTCCTTTGTTAGTTCTCTACAATTCTTGGTTTGGTAAATAACTGTATGAAATGCATTTCTTTTACTAAATAAGCAAGTGTAATTTTTTTAAAAGTTATTCACCAAAGCAGGAACGATGACGAAATAGCAAAAGCTGAGCTGCTAAAATGGAAGCTAAACAGATAAAATGGCTTACTTTGCGTATTTGCCCAGTTCAGTTATTTGGGGTAAAATTTACAATTCCCTTGTCAGTTCTTTACAATTCCCAGTTTAGTGAATAATCATGCTTGTGTGCTATAGAATAAAACACAAAACCAAAACAAAAAGCAAAATCATTATTTTTATAGGACTGGAAACAAAACTGAATTGTTTAAAGACCTCACAGATTTCCCAAATATAAAGCAAAGAAAGTTGGAGATCGAGCAGGTGATTTCACAGATACACCGGCATCTGGGTGATATTCGTAAAACCTTAAAGAACCCTTCTGCGTGTTATACGTCTGTATCTGGACAAGAGGTAATAAATGCTATTCTATTGTCTCCAATTACCTGACCTTTGTGTTCTTAAAGCCTCATGGCTTTGAAACCGAGAATAATGAAGCCTCATTAAGCTGATGGGCTTTCATCGGTCTTTAGGTTTTTGATGTGAGAAAATTATCACGGTACATTAATTTATGCAGTAATTGCTTTTGCACAATGTTACTTCCAAACTGTCTTTATCCCTGTTCACTCGGAAATGTAACACTTAGATATTTTGTATACAGTGTACAAATTCCAAATCATGGTGTTGGCTGTTAGTTATTTACTTAAGGGAGAATCGTTAGGAATTTAAAGTGAATTTAAAATCTTAGACCAAAATAGTAGAACTGGAAGCATAGCTGACTTTTTTCCAATTCAGCTATTTTGGCCTTAAGTCTGAAATTCACATTTAGTTTTTGACAGTTCGCACGTAAGTGAATAAGCCTTCAGTGAACCTGGAGGTGGAGTAGATCAGTCTCAAATGGGTTTATTGTCTATGTGAAGGCAGATAAAGGTAACACAAGAGGGAACAGGGTGATGTGTTTCAGAACTGGGAAGATAAGAGAGTGAAGTGGACTGTGGAAGCACTAATTATGAGTATGAGAAATTACACTGGACGATTACATGCTTTCCCAAACAGTTGGGTTTTAAGGGTCTTCATGAATGAATAGAGGGATGCCTGTTAGGACCCATGCTAAGACAACGTTTCTACCCACATAGCTGTCTTTCTCAAACCCTTTGAGCAATTTGACATAATAACCATGGTCCCGCAAATCCATGTTATATAATATATGCTCACACACTTAAGGAGACAATCCAAGCAACAAAGCAATTTTAGGTTAATTGGTTTTTGTGTATAGATCATGTTTCTGCAGTCTTACTGCTCTTCTCTGTCATTTAGGAGTAAAATCACCGGCTCCATGAACAAAAAAAGTTAAATTTCCAATCCGATTTTACAGCATAGTTTGTTTACTTTAGATGTTATCTCATGCTCTGTTAATTGAACTTTAATCACACACAGAAGGTTCCCGCCGATTTTGTCAGGCAATTAACAAAGCAGGAAATAAGGCATTCTAAACTAAACACGTAAACACACTGTGCAGCAAGGAAAGTTAAAAAAAATTAGTCTCTTTCAGGAAGTGTTTAGGGAGGCTGTGTGGGTCGCAGCCAACGAAGGTGTGTCTAGGGCTGCATCAACAAAGGGATTTAACTCCTAAATTGGAAATAATTGAGCAGCAAGACAGCGGGGGCATGGACTATACACCAAAACTGCTTAATTAAGCTAGAGTTGTTTTGGTACTTGGAAAGTCCTTTTACTAATCCTAATGTATTTTATCAGTCAGGAAAGGGTACAGGGAAGCAGCGCCTTCTGGGTGCCCTCAAACTCGTATGGTGGTGAGTCAGTATGGAAAATATGAGCACAGAAAACAGAATATAGTGTAGTATATTCTATAGGTGGATGAGGGACATATCCACAGGCGGGGATCATACCGCCCAGGCGCATATATCTGGTGCTGAACATAAGCTCCAGAAAATTATAAGTGGTATTTTTCTTATTTTACGTCACCACTTATAGAATATACTACACTATATTCTGTTTTCTGTGCTCATATTTTACATACTGACTCACCACCATACGAGTTTGAGGACATCCAGAAGGCGCTGCTTCACTGTATCCTTTTCTGACCTATACCTAGTTACTGCCAGATAGAAGAGACTCTGGTTTGGGAAGTACGGATCTAATCAGCGCTAGGAACCTCACCATCGCACGTATTTGCTAATGTATCGCGGTATAAGAAATAGTTTCCTTTAGATACCAGAGAGGTCTGGCAGATAAACCCAGTGTGTTTGGTCATACAGTATATGTGGTTGGATCAATTTTAACTATTCCAAATATCATTGCTATTGAAATGCATCCTGGTATAATGATCAAGCTTAGCCACATGTGAAAACATAAAAAAGAAAAAAAGAACAGCCCTCCCTGGATATACAATGTCTCATCTCTAAAGAAATTAGACATTGTAAAAGAAAAAAAAAAGTCCTGGTGGAGAAACATATTAAACATATTAATCTTGCATGGGGAAGACGCATGGTATCTATAAGCTGGATTTGTAAATAGGACAAATTGAGAGCTTTTCACAGGGCCTCCTCATACTACAGCTATGACCTAAAGAACAATTTTCCTGCAATTGAGTTATAAACTATTTAAGATGCAATACCCCAAAGAAAATTAAAATAAACACTAGAAAAGTATTTGTTGAGCAGATCAAATAATAGTAAGAGAATTATCTCTGCATTAACTGAAAATTACCTGCAGTATCCCCGACCTTCATGTCTTCACATAACCATTATCTCAAACAACGCATTTTGTGCTTCAGCGGCCATTCACTCACCTGAGAGTCTCTGATGAAGTGCCAGTGAGGGACGAAACGCTTCAGTGGTGATCTTTAGTCTCCCCTGTGTGTTCCAACAGTATGGTTAAGGTTTAATCAAAGTTATTTATCTTTGCCTGTGAATTGAAGCTGTTCTTTCTTCATAATAGAGGCAATCCGGCAAGCCATTTAAGTTTAGTGGTAAAACTATTATGGTTATTGACAGAGATATGTCTACTCCAGGAATCAGGAAATATGCGGATTATTGGCCTAAAGAGAGAAATGGAAGAGAAGGATGTGTTTGTCTTTATTTCAAATAAGTATATCTAGTGGCCGTGGAATGGGCTATGCTGCATTGAAATGCCTATTATTCAGCTATTAAATTGAAAGTTAGAAGAAGAGACATTCAGTACAGATTCATTTGGTTCAGTTATATACATGCCAGACAGGGGAAATAATAAAGACCAGCAATAGTAGGAAGTATAGACAGCCTAATAAAACTACAACAGTCAATGCATGTGATTCTGTGCTTTATGTTATAATGATATTTATTGTGTTATTTCGTGTCAACTAGTAATGGCACCCTTGCATTTACTGTGCATTTTTCATTAGTTTTTTAGTTTTTGTTTGCTTGTATGTTTGTTTTTTTAAGTCTGACAAGAAAATGTGCATTTTTTGTGGTTAATTGTTAAAAGACTAGTTTGGGCACAATAGTTTTTTTTTGGGTCTTCAGAGCATCGTAGTGGAGTGCGTTGTGGGGAAACAATTGTTCCGAAGTGGAAAAAAATTATTATAAGGGAATAATGCCTTATTACACTCAGGGAAGGTAATAAGGCATGTTAATGACAGCAGTTCACCATTAAAAAGCAGCCTAGGCCTAAGCCTCATATGCTAAGCTAGTGATAGTATACTAGTACCTGTGAGAGATTGTACAATGAGACAAACTGTGAGCTCAAGAATGTCAGTGTTCCGTTTAGCAGAATAGCCTAGTAGCTATATAGGACAGCAAGTGGACTCAAGGCCACAATTAACAGAATACGACATGTAATATATAGATCTTCTATGTAATGTTAGCTTAATATGAATTAGATGAACATAAAGTCGAAAGAGAAGCTTTATCTGACATTGTGTATTTGCTATTGCTGTTTCTCACTGGCAGGCTACATAATTCCTTTAACTCCTCATTCTACATTTGAAGCAACAAATAGTGGTGGCCTACTGGCCAGAGCCCATAAACTTGTGAATCGAAAAATGCTGGTGACCAGAAGGGCTTTAGCTGCGGGATGGCTGTGAGATACAGCCCCTACTATGGCAGAGGTATTACGTAAGATTCAGGAGTGCTATCTTAAGGATAAAAGTCTGCCATAGTTCACAACACCACACAGCCCTTTGAAAACGTTTGCGCTCCGTGGCTTGTGTTAAAGAGGGGTCGTCGGTCCTGCAGTTGGTTACTCTCATACCGTGGAGATATTTCTAGTAAAGCCTCCCAGATAACGTTGGAGCAAAGTCTATGGGGAATGGATCAAATCTGTTCTTTGTTTCTCTTTATATTCTTAATTTCTTTCTGATTGATTATTTTGCTCAGACTAATTAATGGCTTTGGTTATTCATAACCTGAATTCACTTGGTGAAAAGTGAAACCTAAAGCTTGAGGGAATGACAGTTACTTGATTGCATACTACTACTGTAACCAAGGCCACAGCATGGTCGAATTGCTTTAACTTTGTTTAGTTTTTATTCTTAGTTCTACAAAAACAGGCAATCAGCGAGATCACTACTAACAAGCACGATCAGTTTTCTTTATTATGAAAATGTATTTAACATGCGTACGGCACTACTATTGTATACTGTTGTACTTCGAAACGATTGTCTTCCTAACAGTATGGATTGCTGTCTGACTGTCCAAAAATAAAGAATTAAAAAAATTAAAAAATTAAGCTTTTTGATGGCTCTTTAAGCAGTTAGTCTCTTTCTGCCTAGGCTTGCTTTGTCTACTGAGAAAAATCTTATCTATCTCGAGTTGCAGCAAGCATACCCAGGATAATTACAATATTTGAATAAAATCTGTATCCCAGTCTGCTTAATTATCACACCCCTGTCTCCATAGAGACTAATTAAAAAAGGCTTGAGGTAAATTATTAAGTAGAAATTAGCCGAAGTAAGAGAAAATGATGCACTTGCCTTTTCACATTCAATTGTACATAATTCAGGATCAGACCAGGTTAACGGTCAGGTGGTAAAATCTCAAGATAGTTGTGGTAGCAGATCATTTGGAGAGAAAGAAATCTCACATGGATTTACAATTTGTTCCCTGGACGTGAGATGATCAAAATAGGCTGCACAGCAGCCATTTCAGATGTGAAGAGCTAACTTTACAAAGATACATAATGTAAAACACAGCAGAAATGGATTGTTTGTGGTGAGAACAGTTGTTTTTTTGTTCGTTTTATTTGAAGCATCAAACTGTATTTTATGGATTTAAATCTGGAGGGCTCTTTGTTGCAAAGTATGTTGTGTATGCACAATGATACAATTGTAGCAGGAGCTGAATGATGGGGTATTATGAGAGGTTTATGTGTGGTTTTCAGGTGCTGCACGATGATACAGAATCATATTAGATAAAGATCACCTGTCATGATGCATTCTCACTATTTGGCATGGTCTATACCAGTGGTGTCTAAAAGGTAGATCCCCCAGGTGTTTTAAAACTCCAGTTTCCGTTATGCTTTGTCATAATAAAGGCATTCTAAAGGCATGTAAAGCATCATGGGCGTTGTAGTTCTACAACATCTGGGGAATCTACCTTTTGGGCACCCACGTTCTATACTATGTAAACTGGGGTGGTCCCTCTGCTGATGTGAGCAGTGACATCATGTGTGTAAATCCCTCTGCTGACGGCAAAGATTTGGTATTGGGCTAAGATTAGAGTTAGGCTTTTGGGTAGTTTAAGATTATGGTGTTTAGGATATAAATTAGCGTTTGTTGAGGGTGAAAGAGACTTACAGCTAAGGAGAAATCACGCTTTCACTATAATATGCCACATAACCAGTTGAAAGTATTTTTTGTTAAAGTGTTTAGAAATTTACATTTCATAATAGCTTGTTCTGGCTTGTAATGGCTTGCAAATACATATTAATCCTTTTTTTTTTTTTATATTTTTTTTTTTAGTTTTTGATAGAAGTTAAGAATTCACTTTTGGCTACTGTTCCTTCCAACTGGGTTAACATCTGCAGGTATGTTTGATCATCTCATTAAGATCCCATATGTGCATAAACTTATATAAATATTTAACAACAATTGTCTCATTTTGTTGTGTGCTTTTTATCCTTTGCCCCTTGCAAACAATATAAATATATATATATAAATGGTAAAAGAGTGGTCTGGTTATGGCGTAATACTATACAGGTATTCGATGAAAGTTAAGCTTAGGGATTTCACAATTATATAACAAAGTGCCGGATACAATTTAAGGGATACATGAGTAAGTGGATGTTTTGTTACTAAACATGAAATATTTACTGGGTAAATAAGACTCTACTAAAAGCCAGCCTTTAGTAATCTCCCACTGGGCAATTTTCCCAGGTAATCTCCCAGTTACTGAAAAGGAATGTACCTTCCTGCTAAGGTAACGCCACAGGCTTTAAATGGAAATGAGAAGTAAAGAAACCTGTTACTAGGAAGCAAGCTGCCTCTGAATACAATGTACGTGAGTGATTCTATTGATTAGCTCTCAGTTATATGTAGTGTATTTTTAATGTTAATTGCTTAGTAACCACAATGCTTCATTGACTCTGACTGCTCGTGTGATGTTATGATTCTCAGTTCCTGACTTGGGTGGGTACGACAGCTGGGTAGAACTTGGCAACACGTGTATTCTGATTCTTGGGATGGTTTAGCCATGTACACTGGGTATTTAAAAGGGCAACTGTCACTTTTCTGGGAATTCCACCATTGAATAGAATGTTAAAAAACACTGGCCAAATTTAGCAGTCAGATCTGTTTTTTTGCATTTTTCACACACAAACAAATATGAACACTACCTTTTGCCACTGTTTGTGACTAAGTGGCTACAAAAAAAGACTGGATATACCCCATTTGCAATAACCTGGGTTGTCTGCTGTTAAAATGGTATGCCATGATGGGGGTAATTCTCATGACATACGCATAGTGGCCTTAACGGCATATCCAGTTTAACTTTAATACCCACTCCCATTAAAATGCAAACTACAATTTAACATTGGAAAATATTTGTCCACAGCTTTATTAACACATATAAAAACATAAGGTCATTGCCACCTCCAAACACACGTTACTTAAATGTCCTTCGCCCACCTCATGTAATTAACCCAGGCAATGACCCACACATATACATATGATCCATAATACGACAGTAATTATGGATACATAACTTACCAATTAAAAGGGATGCTTCCCAATACATAACAAACCATAGGGGTATACCGTGACACTCCTACAACCCCCGGTTTGGAGCCACCGACGAGCTCGAACCTCCCAACCCACTGTAACCCCGTAACCTGAAAGTTCTCTCTACCCTGCCACAGCTCAGGTCTTGACCCCCTTAAGCCACCTGAGTGCCCCCACCCTCCTGAAACCCAAGATTAGGCATATCAAAACCTCACTGATATGACCGTAGTTGAAATTAGCCTTACCGTTAAGACCTGACCTGGTGGAAGCCTGACTTGCGCTACGGACCCCTTTACCCCTAATCTTCCTTGCTGCTTTAAATAAATGCACCTCCTCAAGGGGTCCCCCGACCCTAGCATGGGTTGTGGCTTTATTAGGGGAACCCCTCCCCTCTAATCCCCAGTCATTCCCGACCTGGCCTGCTCACCAATGACTGTTTGTTTGAGCCCGGGGAAAAGGAGGGCCATCTTGGGGAAGGGGGATGCCATCTGACTCACCAGATGAGTTTGTTGCTTGCAGTGCAGCCTCTGACCTCCTGACGGAGCTCTTTTTTTCGTTTGGAGCCCACCGCCGACGTTCCTGGTTTGACTCCTCTCCTGTCCATCGCGTCTAGGCAGGGCGCCTTACATCACTGGGTTGTGATGGAATTGACCCTGTGCCGCAACCCACATGGGGCACGGGCCAAATCGTTCCTGCACCGCCAACTTCTCCGCGGCTTGTATTCCGCCTGTGCTCTTCTTTCCTCCACGGCTGAGCTCCTTCTTCTCTTCCTTGCTGGTATGGCGATGAGACTTAGGTGGTCCGGCAGCCTGGTCCTCCGTGCTGGTCGGCCCGATAGCGTCTGTGAAGGCCCCGCCGACTTCCCCGGCATCCCAGTCTTTCTTGGGTCCAGACCACGCCGCACCGCTCCACAATCGCCCACACGCTCGCCAGGAAGGCCTCCACGGGATCCATCTGGAAGACAAAAGGGAGACACCGACCCTACACAACCATTGGTAAGGGTAGGCAGATTAGAAAGGGGGCAATCTTTAAGATGGCTGCCATACATAAAGCCCATCTCTACTAACCCCTTCCCAATTACTTCCTATCCCTGACCCTAGCTCTGTCAAGGCCCATTCCACCTATTCTGTTATTCCATGGGCTACATTCCTGGGCTGCCCTAAGGTCTTAAAGGCAACATAACCAGTCTGGCAAATTTCAGTGTGAACAAACTGAAAACTGGAACATGCTGTATATAACCCTGCAACTTTCCTAAACACCATACAACCTGTACATGGGGGGTGCTGTTGTACTTGTGAGACATCGCTGAATACAAATACCGTATATACTCGAGTATAAGCCGACCCGAATATAAGCCGAGGCCCCTAATTTTACCCAAAAAAACTGGGAAAACGTATTGACTCGAGTATAAGACTAGGGTGGGAAATGCAGCAGCTACTGGTAAATTTCTAAATAAAATTAGATCCTAAAAAAATTATATTAATTGAATATTTATTTACAGTGTGTGTATATGATGAATGCAGTGTGTGTGTATGAATGCAGTGTGTGTATGAGTGCGCAGTGTGTGTGTATGAGTGCAGTGTGTGTGTATGAATGCAGTGTGTGTGTATGAATGCAGGGTGTGTGTATGAATGCAGGGTGTGTGCATAAATACAGTGTGTGTGCATAAATGCAGTGTGTGTGCATAAATGTTTATAAAAAAAAAATAAAATAATATTATTATTTTAATTTTTTTGTTATATTATTTTTTTTAATTTTTTTTTAATTATTATTATTATTTATATTTGTATATTATTAATCTATTTATTTGTTGTCCCCCCTCCCTGCTTGATACATGGCAGGGAGGGGGGCTCTCCTTCCCTGGTGGTCCAGTGGCATTGGCAGTTCAGTGGGGGGAGGAGGGGGGCTGGCAGAGCTGTTACTTACCTCTCCTGCAGCTCCTGCCAGCTCTCTCCTCCTCCGCGCCGGTCCATGCAACTCCTCTGTCAGCTCACACTGTAAGTCTCGCGAGAGCCGCACTATGACCCCGCGGCTCTCGCGAGACTTACACTGGGAGCTGACCGAGGTGCTGACCGGCGCGGAGGAGGAGGGAGCTGACAGGAGCTGCAGGAGAGGTAAGTAACAGCTCTGTCAGCCCCCAGTCTGTATTATGGCAATGTAAATTGCCATAATACAGACAGTGACTCGAGTATAACCGAGCTGGGGTTTTTCAGCACAAAAAATGTGCTGAAAAACTCGGCTTATACTCGAGTATATACGGTATTTGTATTTTATTGCAGTAAACGCTATTCGCAGTTTAAATGCCATACAGAATTACAAAATAAAAACAAAACATCTTAATTTCTCAAACTGTTTTTAAAATTTTATTCATAATAAATTGTTTCATATATGAATAGTTGATGTGAAACGAAAGCCCTGTTTCTCCTAAACAAAATAATATACAGTAAGTGATATAGTAAGTTCATATGAAGTGGTGAGTCACAGCTGAAGAGACATAGAGTCAAATTCCAGGTTTTGTTTACATTTTGTTTTGATCAGAACGTGTACAGTTGCCTCCGTCCTTAAATAACCCTGCTTGTATTCAGTGCATTTCCCCATTTATATCTGTTATACATTTCATTTTTATTTAATGTTTTCATTGTCTTCTCTTTTGCCAATCCATTTGCAATTAAATCATCACACATATTATAAATGTATTATTATTTTGTCTGCTACTTGATTATTTGAGGGTCCTACGTACCCATTTAGTCAATTTTCTTACCCCTCCCTCTGATTTTGTAAGTGGAGAGCTGGTACATGTAATCATATTGTTTTTCAGCTCATAAAATGCAGTTATGCTTTCAAAAGTATATTATAAAACACTTCTAAATGGCATCTGTGTTCACTTCACCATAGTAACCTGGTGATTTATTTACAATAAAGTATATCTGAATCAACAGAGCTTCATTTTTACCATAATGAAACTATCCTTTTTTATTTCAATCCACTTATTCCAAGGCTTAGTGTGAATAAAAATGAGCCCTGTTATAATTGTCCCAGTGATTATATAACTGATTGCTTAGTAACCTTGATTTCCTATTTTCTGAATTTTTTTCTCTCTCTCTTCCTTTTAGTACAAAAGCTGTCAGCCGTTTCCATTCTCCCTTTATTGTCGAAAATTACAGACATCTGAATCAACTTCGGGAGCAGTTAGTCCTTGACTGCAATACTGAATGGCTACACTTCCTTGAGTGAGTCTCTGAAGCATTCATTACATATGTCTGTACCGTTGGTGGGGCTTAGTGCTGCCTGCCTTTCTGATGACTTACATTCACTGGACCAAAACAGAAACGAAGAATGTTTCATTAAGGTCCAGTGTCTTTGGAATTCACTGATAGATGGTTCAGGAATGTTCACTTTAGCATTTAACTCCTTCAATCCCAACACTGTGTATACACAATCCTACTTTAATTTTGCACAACTCAGAAAACACCACTCATCCTGCCCTTTGCTCCAGTTTTGATTTTCGCATGTCTGCCTATACAAGGACTTTCAATAGTCTATTCCAAGGCCCTTTCTAGCTCTTTGAATCTCTGCAGAGAAAATGTAAATGGAACCGCTGACCCAGTACAGCTGCCTTTGTAAGTCGGACTTCACCATGTCAGCCAAAGGGAAGAAGGACCAGATCTGAACACATTGAAGGGATTTCATGCAGGTGAAATACCAGCCTACAATGCCCTGTATAGTGTACTTGGTTCAGTTATACTTACTTTATGTGGGCACATTTGTATTTGGAGCACCTGTCAGTGGCTGCAGAAAAAAAGTATGCTACGTAAGTCAGGGCAAAGGCATACAGAGAAAAGGGGGCTGTCGGAAACACAAAGGGCAGTGAAACGGTGCATAGATGAAATGAGGACGCCAGAATTAACACAACACAAAGTAAAGGCAGATTTGTCAAAGTTGGCCACACAAATGGATAACAATGCAAGCAGTTTGCTTACATATAATTTGAGGTTGAAAAATAACATAATGGTAGACACGGGGTGCAAAGAAATGTCTCAAAGGGAAAAGTTGGCTACCAGATAGATATGGGGCAAGTAAAAGCTGCAATGGTGAAGGTAGGTGCAGAGAGCAAGGAAATGGTTCATAGTGGTAAGAAGAAGCCAAAAGAGCCACACACAAGAAACTGGCTGCAAGAATGATGTTAGGTTTGCAAAATTGCATCTCAACAAACCACAAGACTTCTGCAACAATGTCCTTTGGACTGACAAGACGAACGTGGAGATATTTGGCCATATTGCACAGTGGCACGTTTGGCGAAAACCAAACACAGCAAATCAGCACAAACCCCATATACCAACTGCCAAGCACAGTGGTGGACTTGTTTTGCAGCAATAGGGAACAACAATCCCAAACACACCAGCAAATCTACAACAGAGTGGCTGAAAAAGAAAAGAGCCAAGGTGTTGCAATGACCCAGTCAAAGTCTGGACCTCAACCCGAGCGAAATGCTGTGGCGAGACCTTCAGAGAGTTGTGCGTAAACAATGGCCAGCAAACCTCAATGAATTTAAGCAACGTTGTAAAGAAGAGTCGGTCAAAATTCCTCCACAACACGACAATTTTGTATTTTTATACTTTTATATTTATATTAATATTTTATTATATTATTAATTTTTAGATATTGTACATTTTGATAAATTTTCTTCTTTTATTATTGATTCATTTTTTTCCTCTTGTGCTATCCAGGTTCCAAACAATTTTTCTAAAATCATATGTATCTTTTATTTAATGTATAATCTATTTTAATATATTATGTGAATGTTTTATCTTAGTGTGTACATTATGTTACATATTTCTTTCTTTTAATAAGAATTTTTAGCATTTGACTTCTTTTTGGATATATAATGCTAGGAGCAATATAACGAAAGGATGCTCCGTTTTCTCTATGACGTTCCCGATACGTCCTAATATGTATTAAATCGGAAGTGAGGATAGACGTCGGGACGTGATGACGCAGGACGCGTCCCGACGTCGGACCCGGAAGTAACGTGCCGCGAATGCGGCGAAAAAGGGCGCGAGGGAGAGACATATAAGACAGCATGCTATGGATCATGAAAATCACCTCGGACGAAGGCTTACTGCCGAAACGCGTCAGGTGCTCTGTGGACTTTTATCACTAAGGGACTTCCTTTTTTATGTGTAGTTTTTTATTAATTCCTTTTTTTTGCAATAAAGTGTATTGTTACCCCTTGAACCTGCGTTTTCTTGGTGGTGCATGGAATACAACTACAGAAAGGACCCAGTGAAAGCCCAATAAGAGTTTGATTCAAGGCATGCAAGTTTGAGCCAGCTTTCTAAGTGGCTCTTTTTATGTGAGTGAGACCAGTAGCAGAGTCTTTAAGTTTTTATTATTACGTTATTACCCTATGTGTTTCTCTTTATCTGTGTTTACTTTCAGATGGTAATCCAGTTTGGGTAATATTATTGTATTCGTTTTTGTTTTATTTGAGTGCTCTCACCATCTGTATTTTTATTGCAACATGTGAGAGACTGATAAAGTCATACATATGACGATTACTTTAAGTTACTGCTGCTAAAGGTCATTCTACAAGCTATGAGATCATAAGGTGTACTTCGTTTTTCACTCACGGCTTCTACATTTTGGCTTCACTTTTGTTAAATCATGACACGGTGTAATATGTCATGTGTAGGTTTTCATCTGAGATTGTATTTACCTAATTTTAAAACCTGCTAAGGAACAGATTATTGTTATGTCCTGATTTGTAAAACCATAGAATCCAAAGTGGGTGTACTTTTTCCCATGACTGTATACCCTTAATGAAAACATGAATGCATTTAATGATGCATTTTTTAATTGGGGGGAATATCGAAAAACAACTTGCAACAGCTGCTGATCTCTTGTCTACTGCATTTGCATGCCTTCCCATTCTAAACCCACCCAGAAATAGTGTTCAAGATGTTACTTCTACCAAAAATAGTATTTTAATAAAACACTGGCCGGTATTTTAATAAAAAACTGCTGGCACATCTCCCTTCCCTTAAAAAAGTCATTAGCAGAGGCCAAATTCTCCCTGCACCCTGGTCCACCTACAGTTACTGTTATGGCTTAGGGTGACATGGAAAGGTTTGTCATGCAGCCATTGGTTGTCTGTTGCCAGCATGCTGATGTAGGATGCAAACACCATAACCACTTCAAATGTCATTGTGGGGTAATTTCTCCTGTTCTCTAATTGCTTTCTCTATGTTGGCATCTACGCTTGGCAGTGAGCCGATTGCAAGGTCAGGTTCACACCTTACAAACGTTTATTTGTTAAATCTAGGGATAATCATATTTTATATTTAAATCCTGGAATAGTGATAAAATAATGAGATAGTGATAACAAGTAAAAAAAGTGAAATCCTTAGTTACAGACACATTCCTATAAACATTTAATCAACCGGTTTGCATATGATTCATTGTTTTCAATTCATTTATTTTTAGTGAATTTGGTGAGCATTATCACTCCGTTTCTAAAGCAGTTAATAACTTAGCAACTGCAGACTGCCTCATGTCTTTGGCTGAAGTGGCAAAACAAGGTGATTACTGCAGGTAATCAATTTAATTATTTTTGCTCTTTATGGTGTGTCCTAAAGAATTCCTCTTTGTTTATTTACACTTTTCACATTAATGTCTTGCTTATTATTTGTGTGTTTGTGTTAAATGTACTGCTAATTAGCAGGATAGCTTTACAAAAAAGTTAGTGCTAAAAAGGGAGAGATAAAAATATTCATCATTTATAATAAAATTAATAATGTAAATATTTTTTTAGCTCTTCATTTTAATCACCATCGTCTGGCAGGTGGTTTTATTTGCTTTGTTTTTATATAGTTGCCAACAATTCTATGCATTGGCTGCGTATATTTTCATTCTCTCTCTATATTTTTATCATTTCAATGTGTAGAAAAGCTGGCGAAATGTATGATCTAGAGTTCATAACCCACAGACGTGAGTGCTTTCTTACACTCGTGAAGTATGAGGAGTGAGAGAGCAAACAAGCTTGTACAGTCTGATCTAACCTGTCATTTACGTGCCCGATACAGCATAGCAGCCTATCTTCTGGTTTAGAGAGCTAATTAATAGTAGCAACATGATTTGCACACTGTCAGAATGCATTAAATGTCGCCTAACACTAAAAGCTTGATATTAGGGCTGTACGGGTGCTCTACTAGCATTAGTTAACATTCCGAAATCCACAAAGTTCTCTTTAGAAAATGGTTGGTTGAGGTCATTGTGCATTATATGGAAAAGGCTGCTCATGAGTTGTGGTCCTCTTAAGGAATCTGTTGAAAGGTTAGAGTTATGAACGTTTGTCCAATGATTGTGCGCTAAATTCTGAAACAAGATGGCAAAATAGGCTAGTGAAAGGTCAATAATATTGGTTAATCAAGGCAGGAATCCCATGCTCTGAGCTCGTCAAATAAATAAAAAGCTTTGTGATTTAAGTATTGGAGACAAGTATGGTAACTTCAATACTTTGTTTTGGATAACTGGTGGTAGTTTTTGAATGTAAACTTAAAGGATGTATTAAAATTGACAAATAAGTTATTGCACTACCCTAAAATTATTATGGTGGGCTTTTAGGTTAAATTGAGTATAAAATTAATAAGAACTAAATTAGTGAATAATATAGTGTGTGTATATATATATATATATATATTTATTTATTTTTTTTAAATGAAAACAGTGATCGTTTTGTGTGTGTGCGCACTGGAAGTGCATCATGTGTGCATAAAACTGTTGTATTTGTTTTACAGGCCATTTGTACATGACGGTGGAAGTCAAATAAATATAAAAAATGGCCGCCATCCTGTGGTGGACTTGTTATTGGAAGAACAAACTCAATATGTCCCTAATAGTACTAACCTCAATGTGAGTATATCTGTTATGCTTTCAGATGCCTGTTAATGTTCTCACATGTGTAGCCTCTGTGTAATGTAGCTGGGTCATGGGAGTTCTCTGTTCCTAAAAAAGACATATTCATTCTGATTTTTTTTTTTTTTTTAACTCTACATTTCTGTGCTGAAAAGAAGCAAAAGTTGGTCTGCAACCTCAACCAAAACCCAACCAATTTCTTCATCTAGCAAGAGACATAATTGTGGACAGCAGGGGGTCTTGCCAAAGGAACAAAAAAATAATTTCCTCTGGTCTTGTATCGACAACAAGCTAAGTTCACAGCAATGTAAAGCAAGTAGGAATACCAAGCCTGTATTTTGCATAAATAGAAACATCCCCTGGAGCTGCTTGTATGCACCAGATAATTAGCTTAAACCAGTATATACTCGACTAAGCACTGTCCTATCACATATTTGTATACAGAAGTTAGGTCCAAGTAGGTCACGAGGTGGCACTATGGCATGCCATAACTGTATGATCACATCTATAAGCAAAGGCGAGGAGAGGGGCCGGAGGAACATCACTTCCAGAAAAATCGCATTAATATGTCATTGATAATTAAAATATCAAGGTGACAAAATCATATTTTAACCATGTCAATAGAGACTGTCTATGTGTTTACTTTTTAGCTGAGTGTTATGAGGCTATACTACATTTTCCGTTACCATTGTGTAAAAGTAACTACAATTGTAAATTGTATTTTCCGTTATTATTTCTTTTAGAATGTTGTTCTGATGTTACTGTCCCACCACCCTTTGATTAGGGTAGGAAAGCAATCCTGTCCAAGAGAAAGCATCGGCTTTTGTTGAATCAATCCTAACTTAATGTCTTTTATCCCTTACCATAACACTTGGTGACCAACATAACATATTCCACTCAATTCTCAGTCGACTTCCTAATAAAACACTTTGCAGTCAAGTACAAGTGACTGCACCAATTATAGGTGTTTCTATTTCTATATTAATGTAGAATTCTAATAGAAATCAGTTGCTATGGAGAGGAGGATTTTAATGCCTGACTTGCAGTTACATGTTTTTACAGAAGTTAATCAAACGCTTTGCTAATTTTGCCACGGAGCCACTGGTATATTTTAACTTATCGCTTCCTAAACTATTTTTAATAATTTGTTAATTACATGTTAGGGATCAACGGTTCTGGTCTGGCTACTAGTTCACAGCTGTACAAATGCAAACCAAAGGCTTCCTTCCCCTCTACCCCAGCAAGGCTATCGCCAACACCATCCCATTCTTCGGAGGCATAGGCCACCACCTTTGAGGGAGAACTGCGGGCCCTTCTACCCAGCCTACTCACCATGGCAGACTTCGAAGCCTGATCGCCTGGGCCGCATGGTAAGAGAGGAAGTCGCCCAGCTCCGAGCAGACCTGGCCAACATAGACGCCAGAATGTCTGTGGCGGAAGCTGAATCCAGGTCACGCCGCACAGACCTGGAGCAGACCACGACAGCGGTGACAGTCTGCGAAGCTGACATAGCCCACCTATGGGTGGATAATTTGGATATTTGAGGCCACAGGTGTCCAGGATGTGAGAGAACGGGGCCCCACCGAGAACATCCCAGAACTCCTGCGGATGATCTTAGGCCAGGTGCTGGGGGGCCGACCCTTACCGAGACTGGGCCTTGTTTGGGCCCACCGGGCACTGCGTCCGCCACCCGCACCCGACGACCAGCCCAGGGACAGTGTGCTATCTAGACAGCTTCCAACTGAAGGAAAAAATTATCTGCACAGCACGTCGTATGGACACACTTTGTCTTGAAGACCAAAGTATATCCATCTACCAAGACTTGTCCCGCTACACCCTGCAGGCCAGAAGGACCCTACACTCGGTAATGTCAGCACTACAAACCGTAGGTATCCAATATCACTGGGGATACCACTTCTCCTTGTAGGCATGCCGCCGTCAAGACACCCTGGTGGTGAGAAAACCGGATGATGTCCCGGGCCCTGGGACTCCCACCAGCTCCAGTCCCCAGCTGGCTGGCGAGATTGTGTCTCCAGCAACCCCAACCTCCACCTGAACGGGAAATGGGCCCCAACAGCACCGCGCCCAACATGGTTCGGAAGCACAGCACTCTGGGGGGCTGGGGACTGACACTGCATCACTTGGGACACAAATTTGTCTGATTGAGCTGGGGGACCAGGGCAGTTTTTGGAGATTACGGAACCCAACACTGGAAACTCCAGCCACCATTCATGCTCGGCACTGGATACACTGACCGACACATCACCAAAATGTTGACACCGCAAGCACTCTCCATTACATTTAGAAATAGAGTCGCCGGGGCTACCTTAATCACCCCCAGCCAGTACACAAACCATCATCTCCCATGAGGAGGGACTGGGGGGGGGGCGAGGGGGCAGGGGATTCGGGGGAGAGGACATGGGAACTCATGTTGTACTTGAGGTGGAGGGATGGCACAGATTGAAAGTGCTAGGGGAGGGGAGGAGGACAGGGAGGAAGTCATAACGAAAACCTACAAATGCCCATTGTGGTAGGGGAAGGGAGCAGGTAGGGAACATAAAACAAAAACACCACAAAAAACCACATCGGGATATACCGATACCCAGTATGTATGACCTCGATTAATGCACTGTTATCCCCACTATGCAGTTCATCCTGATTGTGTAAATGTTGCTGATGATCTTGCTTTTCATGTCACCTAAGCACCGCTATAGCCTCACATTAATGTCCCTGCTTCTTATGAGAAGTAGAGAGGGAGTCCCCTACTTAATTGGGAGGGGGAAGAGAGGGAGTTGGGAACAGGATGCAAAGGGGAGGGTTTAGAAGGGAAATGGGGGATCACGATGGTGCAGTCACTAACAGAGACATTCTCCACGATTCCTGATTTCATCAAACCAACTATAACGCACTTGTATGGTGTATGGCAGTAATAATTTATTGTGTGTTATATACTATTAGCACTAAAACAGATACTTGGTTTTAAAAGGTGCTTCACAGTGCCTTTGTAGAATTCATTTTACAGTAGCAATCGCTACTCAGACATTTGCTATAGAATGAACAAATTATGCATCGTATAGTTAATTTTGAACCGATCCTAGTTTTATCATAACAATATTCCCAAATGCTACATGTTTAGTGAAAACACTTCTGAGTGGAGTAATACGGGACTTCCCGGCAGGGGACCAAAAACCCTTTCCAAACCTCACAAGACGAACTCTGGTGCTTCTCATGACGGATGTGCTGCAACCACCGTTTGCCATCCACCCCCTCGCCAAATTATTCCCGGACCAGACACACACGTTTCTACATATAATAGCAAAAAAAAAATAAATAACACAATACGCTCGGTAGATCCCACAGAAACCATACATACTCAGAGACCGTACGCAATTTAAATCGCTCTGTGCATAGGATAGGGAGCCACCGAGGGCCATATCCGTGATCTACTCCAGCTTTGTCATGGGCCGATACCTCCTAGCGCCCCCGTGCAACCGACGATACGAGGACGACCTTGGAGAGTCACTGACGGAGGCAGAATGTGGTAAGATCATAACCCATATACAGAAGACCCCGGTGTCGGCTAGACTACAAGAAAACTCGGACAAAATTTTCACACGCTGGTACCTCACCCCTACGGCGCTCCACGCCAGAGACTCTTCAATTCCTGACTCTTGATGGAGATGCAGGGAAGAGACGGGCACTTACACCCACATATGGTGAGACTGCGTACTCATCAAGCCTTTCTGGGAGTCAGTTAGGGAAGTGATCCAGGAGGTGACAGACGAACCCTACCGCTCTCACCGGCCCCATTCCTCTAAAACCATACCACCATGATGACACCAGCATACAAAAGGGCTGTAGTCCCGAGGCTCCTCAACGCTGCAAAGGCAGTCATCCCATTATTCTGGAGATAACCACGAGCACCACAAAATCATACACCACTGTATGCGCTTACTGTATAACCTAGTTGAAAATTATCCCCTGCGCGAAAAAAGAAAAAGAAAAAATGCAGCACAACTGTACCGGTTACCCATATTGCATGACCTGTTTGCAATCCATCCCCTGCGTGGGAACCATGTTTAAGGAATATGATTAAATAAAGACGTTTTTAACACAAAAGCACACTAAAGGTAATCTAAAAGCAGTCAACACAGTCCAGGACTCAGGTTAAGAAGCAAAAAGAATTACTTGGCAGTAGAAAAGTTAGATAGATAGATAGCTAGGGATCAACAAGCTAGCAGGATGCAGGGTGCATGCTTGAAGGCACAACATTCTAAAACAAAGCTAACAGAATGCCAACTGGTTAGATTCTGGGTTTTCTTTGGTACTGCAGCGTGACTGCACATTTTTCAGAAGAGAACACATAATTTTTTAATTTTTTTGCAACACAATAGACTTTCGAAGCAGCAGAACCAATGACAACAAAGCTGGTGCAAAGCATTGAGGCATGCACCTTAAAGTATGACTCCACTGTTAAAAATAAATATTCTTTATGCTGTCAGATGCAGGGCCCACTTATCCTAAAAAATATAGAAAAATGCACATACTATGTATTTACCATGAAGCCAACACCAAAGTAGTCTCTTCGTGGCTGCTACTTGACCATCATCCCCTTGAATTCCATGAGATGAAAAATTTAAATAAGCACTCCCCCTGGTCGATGTACTTGAGCAGTGTCTCCACTCAAAACCTCGCCAGGAAACCCTTAATAAATGATGCTCTGCCACACTAAATATACAAGTTTGGTGTTTTATTTGGCTATCACCAAACTGACCCTTAAGAGGCTTTTGTTGAGTCTGACCAGATTGAATGACATGTCATTCCCTAACAACTTTTACGGGGGCCTCAAGCTCACTTTGACACGTTCCGGATGTGAGAAGCAGAGAAGAAAAGACCGTGAACTGGTTATCATTCTCTGCAAGAACATTGTGTACAGAACTTGTGCTTATAACGCTCATTATAGTTGAAGTTTTAAACATACCAACTTTAATAACAAATACCTCGGAGTATTAGTATATTCATATAAACAGACCACAAGGTTGGAAATACATCCTTCTCTGGTCCAAGACTCTCATCATAATAAGACTGCTTCTACACTGTTATTTTATTATACATTGTATCACCATTATTCATTAATGACCATATACCATTGATTTTAATGATATTGATTTTGATTTATTTTAGTCATTGTTCTTTCCAGTGTGCCGTTTATTGTATTTCACTACATTTTGTGGAGGATTGTATTGGATTCCTTATATTGAATGTTGATGCTAAGTTAGCTTTTTCTATATCTTTTTTTTTTTTTTTTTTTAATCCCAGATTGTTTATACAGTGAAACTATGGAACTCTAACTTAATCCGTTCCAGAAGTCTGTTTGCGTTCCAATTTTGTTCAAGCACCAAATCAACATTTCCCATAACATTTCCCATAAGAATGAATGTAAATTTGATGAATCCATTCCTGACCCCCAAAATTACAGCATTTTAACATATTTTACAGTTTAATAATGCCTTACATGAATAAAATCATATAGAAAAAAAAAACAAAAAAACGTAATTGTAGTGGAGCTCCCTGTATCCCGGCTGGGTACCTCCGCCAAGGACCGCTTCCTAGCTGTAACCGAGGAAAACCTCAGCGCTTCTGCCCTAGTCGCCGGGCCTTGACCGGGGTCCTCCTGGAGCCTGTGCGTCCTGGAACTGGATAGGGAACTTGTTCGATTCCCTTCCAGGGACTGGATGACACACAGTACTGGGAGCTCTAGTCCTGCCGAATCCTCCATGAGCTGGAACAAGGTGCTGAACAGTAATTAGCCCTTTCCCCTCCCAGTAACTAAACGACGCTCTGGCAGTACAACTGATTTTAATTAGCCAAACTCAGCCTTTTATGCACTGACTCCAGCAGGTGGTCTCCGTTGTATTCAACACAAGCCTCTCCTTGGAATCTCTCGGCCTGGGAGATAACGGAGTTGAAGACCAGTAAGCTAATTTTCTCCCAGAAACCGAGAGCCAAACACAAAAGTATAAAAACATCAAAATTATAAAATATAATAAAACATACAATAACCCCACATATTCTACATCCTCTGATATATAACAGTCGTGGCTAAGGCCTGCTGAGGTTACTGGGGACCCGCAAATTCCTCATGCCGAAATTAGTTCCATAGCGGTCACGGCTTAGTGTGTGTGTGTGTGTATACATGTATATATGTATGTATATATATATATATCCCTGATCTGAGCACCCAAGTTGTCCAAATAGCACTCAGATCCATGCAGTGTAGGGACCATAGTCGGTGGGCAGGAGGCCAGCCTCCATGCTCCTTCAGGAGTCCGTGGCAAATGTTTGTGGGAAGGAGCATTTGTCACAACAATGTACAGTAAATGAAGAGAAAATATAACTTCACTTTACCTGTAATGATGAGAGTTGATAGCGTACGTGGAAAGGAGAATAGAGATTATTGATGGGATGGGGATAGGTAACTGTTCTTTTGGCATTTAAAATTTGTCTAAAGTGAAACAAAGCTTTATACTTGAACATGTTTGTTGGCATGATTTGTTTGGGTACCGAGAATCAACATTTTTTTTTCTCACATTTTTTTGTTTGACTACCGAATTGTTCAGGTAAGGGACCGTTCGAGTTCCGAGCTTCCACTGTATTTAATATTTTATTTTTTATACTTATTGTAACTTTTCCTAGGTGCTAACTCCTGGTCCATTACATGGTTTTTACCTTGTATTGTTGCTGTCGTTGGTATATTTATGTATTACACTATTATATATACTCTATGTTTCAATATTGATTTGTCACTTTGCACTAATTATGCATATTATCAGAAATGCTAAAACAAGCATAACGAATTATCTCTAACTTTCTCGACAAACTCTAATATTATGGAAACATGTAAACAGATACATTTAAAGGGAAATGTGACAGTTCCTTTTTCATTAAACCCAGTAAATGCTATTGCAGCATTTATTATGGTGACTAAAGCTGAGAGCGTATGTAGAACTCGTGCACTCATACTTCAATGAATAAATTCCATACGAGCACTTGTGTCTTGGCGTTATCACTAGATGTGCTGTATGAAGAGGTTATCTAATTTGCATACCACCCGTAGCCAAATTTTAATTTAGCTGTTTGGTTGTTCTACAATTTCAGGTGTTACAATTTCGGTTTCAGGTGTTACAGTGCCTATTTAAAAAAAAAAAAAAGGTCTGAACATTAATGCACAAAATGATTGTTTTCTTTGTAATTTATATTCTAGTATTTATATGCTAATACTGTTTTCCAAATGAATATATTTCATTTTCAGTGACACTCAAACTAAGTGCAATGTTTTGTTTATGTACTTTTTTAGGCAGAACAAGAAAGAGTTATGATTATCACAGGTCCGAACATGGGTGGAAAAAGCTCCTACATCAAACAAGTTGCTCTGATCACCATTATGGCGCAGATTGGCTCATACGTTCCCGCAGAAGAAGCCACCATAGGTGTTGTGGATGGAATTTATACAAGGTAAAGATTAACCTTTTTTTCATGTTTTACAAAGTAAAACCTTGCGCTTCACATAGTAAAACCCAATGTCAGACAGGATTTTAACTTGACCATTTAACCTATTTTCGTATTTCTATAAAAATCAGTACGAAATGGGTGCATACTTATGAAAGATTGTCCTGCATTCATAGTTGAATTACAAATTGAAATTATGCCAGAGGAAAAGTCATACTGGAATATTAAAGGAACACTCCACACACCTAAAGCACTTTAGTATGCTGAGGTGCTTTGTGTGTCAAGAGTCTACCCCCTTTTTTTTTCATTTTACAAAAAGTGGAGATTTCCAAAGAAAAATGGATAATTGCATAATTTAACCTTGTTACACCCCCATGGCTGTCAATCAGATAACTAGTCCAGTTACTTCCTGTCTAGCTCAATGAAGCTAAGCTCAAGAGGCAGCAATTGCTCAGTGAACCTGCCTTGCAAAGACTTCTTATTGAGCTGTATTGGATTGTCTGTTATTGGACAGCCACAGAAAGTCTGGGCGAGGTTAGAAGGGGTGGGCTTTCAAAGGTACCAGACAAAAGATCTACAGGTTTTTCAAGCTGTTTTTAGATATACCCCTAATTAAAACGAATGCATAATTAAATGCATGCACATTTTCATTATTGGCATATCTAATAAATAGTGCTTTTTATTGTATCTGTGCAGTGGAGTGTCGCTTCGAATATATTTCTAGCGTCTATGTTTATTTTCTTTCCTTGACAAAGACCGTTGAGGTCAAAACGTTGTGAGTGGCAGTGGGTTCAATAAAAGTTGCCTTTGTTGTATTCTGTGCCTGGACTTTTTTCTATTTTTCCATATTTTCTTTTCCTGTCCACTGCCACAAATGGCATCTAAAGCATTTTCTGTGGACCGATAATTTGTACTCGCATTGGTGTGCTTGAATACAATGGTAACATCAGCACATGAATACAGCAGTGATAAGCCCCGTGGGATTTTCCGTAGCTACTGTTTTGAACATTAGTGCATGTACAGGAATGGTACTGGGATGCAGGTCATTGCCTTTTAAGGATACCAGAGAAAAGCCTGTGGTGGTTCAGAACAAGTATACCATTGGGCTTACCAGTACAGACAAAATGTGGAAATGGTTATAAAGTGTTCTGCGCATGCACTGGTTCCTGGTTGGCAAATTCCAAATCAGCTCAGCATGGAAGTTTTATGCTAACATTTTCATTACACAATAATGTTTTATTCTAGAGGATAGATCAAGCATACAGATCCGAACAGCAGAAAATGATTAATTGGACTTAAAAATATGTATGTAGCCCATTATATTTTGAGAATGGCCCATTTGTAATCTAGCTAAAGCAGTCTTTATGTCCAGGAAATGTCTGAAAAATAAAATTCCAATTTAAAATAAAGAAAAGGCTATCAATAGATCAAATATGATTGTATCATATTTATATGTATTTTTAATAGCCTTCCCAGACAGCTTAGGACTTTAATGTCTCTCTGGCCCTGTTATTTTGAAGATAATTCAGGATTATTTAGTATTTATTTTTGTGGTAGGTTTAATATGACTTGATTTATTAAAAGAAGGGAGGGAGATGTAATAGAAAAAAGGTAGTATAACAAAGAAATGGGAAATACATATATCCACGTTATTCTAGATTCCACCCCAGCCATGTATCTTCAAGTCATTTAATTATTTCTGAAAATAAAAATAAAATGCACATCAGTGTAACTTGCTGATCTGTATGTAGGAAATATATTATTTAATGATTTTGTATGCTTGTAATTGATATGGGAGTGAAAAAAATAAAAATAAAAAAGTTTAATTGCTTTACTTTAAACCACCATATAGGTTTCTGTTTCCCTCCTGACTTTAAGATTTGTTGACTTACTAACTATATGGCTTTAATTATGGTGCCTGGGTAAAGGGATCTTCTGATTAATACTTTGCACTGTCTCCAAGCAACATCAGGGTCTCTCTAAGGAATCCTTTGCCTTTCAGCTGTATAGCATCGCTTTTGTGTTTTGTTTACAACGCATGTTTTTGCTGACCACTCCAGCAATAAACTGTGAAAAGGAGGGAACTTAAAGGGACACAGTCATAGTTTTGTAAGGTACTTATATAACCTATGTAATGTCTCACTGATTTCATCTAGAAAAAGTACGGTGAAGATTTATTTATTATGGAATATATTTATAGGTAGCTACATTTCTGATCTTTGAAGTTCTAATAATATAATTATTACGATGGATCGTGTGTGCATCTGACTGTCCAATCCTAACATGCACAGAGTGGCGTGAAATTGCACATAGAGCTTGCATCTCTCATGGCAACCGCATTGATGGAGGCAAATATTGTCTTCACCGAATTGTATCTTTTTATATACATTGTGGATAGATCTGCATATCTACCTGATGCATGTGTAGTCCCATTTAAATTGTGTAGTCAAGCATTGGCCATATTTAATATAAAGTGTTATGAATCTAGTAAGCTAAAGCTGTAATTCTTTTGATATCATAAATATGACATTTTATTGTGTACCAGCGGGGAGGGGAGGGCCAGTTTTTATAAATACAAACTACTGGCTAATCAAAAAAATAAAAGCTGAAAGGGATTCTCATCTGTTTAAGTTATTACTATTGCTATAAATAGCTGTGTGTTACAATTACTATAGTTAGCACTGCCCAGACAATGAAGTGAATCTGTATTCCATAAATCCTTGCACAACAGGGCTTTATGAGCAGAGCAGGTGTTTCTGGGAGTTGTGTTCAGTTATCAGCTTTTTATTTATGAAATTAGGCACATATAGAGCAGAAGTTAAAAAATACACGTTGTGTTTGTGTCTACGCAGTTCCTTTAAAGGGACTCTCCAGTGCCAGGAAAACAATCCATTTTTCTGGCACTGGAGGTCCCACCTCCCATCCCCGGTTGCTGAAGGGGTGAAAATCCCTTCAGCCACTTACCAGAGGCAGCGACATGTCCCACGTCTCTGCTTCTACCTCCGCCGCCGTTCCTCCTCTTCATTTAGTCCGCCGGTGGCCGAGACTGATCCCGACGCACAGGCGCATTAGAGCTTTCCATAGGAAAGCATTGTAAATACTTTTCAATGCTTTCTTATGGGGAATTGAGCGACGCTGGAGGTCCTCACACAGCGCTCCAATGGGCAGAAGTGGTCTGCTTGCCTGGAGTGTTCCTTTAATTTCAATGAATTTGGTTCTTTTTAGGAGAAATACAAATAATACTGACAACATAGAGCCATAACTAAATTTTCATATGTTAGAGTAATCAATGACTTTTCTATTTGCAAGAATGGCAATTGTGTATTAATTACCACAGGCATAGCCTACTATTTAAAGAACTGAATAAGGACAAGAAACATAATGTTTTATTATTATGCCTTCAACTGCCCATTGCTGCTCTGTAAATGATTGTTAATGTGAATTTGTGCTTATCTTAAATTAATAATTCAGTGTTTTATTTTTTTCCAGTAGTTTTTTTTTTTTTTATATAAATTTTAACTTGTTCTGTTTTACTGGAATTGGTCACTTAAGCTGTGTTTTTTTTGTTTGTTTGTTTATTGTCTTTTTCCCATTGCTTGATTTTTATTAAAGGCTTTAGACAGGTTACATAGCATATCTTTACAAATGAGAGTGCTGTGTAGCAGGCTGATAAGGGTTTGTTTGGGATTTCTTCCCCAGGCACATCTTTGGTATAGAGGTTAAGGTGCTTGTCGTGGGTGGTTCCCCCCTGTTGGTTTGAATTATATGTTTAATCCGTGTGTACGTGAAGAGCTATCTTGGTGGCAAGCTGTACCTCGTCACTAGGGAGCATTTCTCTCGAACAGCTGTGCTATTTATATGACTGATCTTTGCATTCACCCATGTCTGTATGGGCAGGTGTGATTCAATGCATCTCTATGAGGAGATGCTGATTGACCCACACAGTCTTTGGCTCTGACCCCCACACTGCCTTCGTGGCTGAGATTATCAGAATTGAAAATCTAAGGCAATCCAATGGTTTCCTATGGGAAAGCATTGTGATTGGCTGAGATCATCAATTCTGACTGGGTTTTTTTTTTTACCCACAGCACATCTGCAGAACCTGGTAGTGTCTATACACAAGAAATGGCCTTTGTGACCCCAATTTTTAACTTAATTGCACCACCTTTAAATAAATAATGCCAATTTAAACAATCTGTCAATGACAAAACTTAAATTTATACGCATTCAAAATTCTAACTAAAACCCGTAGTTCGTTAGTCTGCTGCTATAATGGTGCAATGGTTGTCAAACTGTATTAAAAAATATATATTTCCTATAATTCTGCATTATGTTAAATCATTGATTTTCTTTACAATTATGGTTTTGACCTGGATTGATATTTGGGCAGGTGATGCAGTTAGAATCTAGACAAGCAGACAACCAGAATGCAGGATTCACACACTAATGATCTTCTTCTGCGAACAAGGTTATTTTAAATGTCATACAGTTTCTGAACAGATAAAAGTGTAATTTCCTGTCCTTAGCCAGCTAAGTGCTTACTGGTAAATAAAATAACTGCGTTAAGAGGACATATAAGAACATGTTTTGCCTCGCTAGATGTTGAACCTCTGGCTGTTAAGTCACTAATGAAATACAACTTGTATCATGTGGCTATCCAACTATCTATCTCTGGATTAATATATTTTATTAACAAGGTGAACCCTGCTTGTATGTATTTAGAGCCTGTAGGTGAAATGTGAAGGAAATGAAATGTGTTGCATGTTAATACAAACAATGGGAGATAAAGTGTAAAAGAGAAGTGAGGTGTAAGAGGGGAAGAGGTTTGCACCAATGGGGTGGAGACCTATATAGGAAAAATATGGTTTAGTGAGACATTAAAGATGGACCTCATTGTTATAATATCCATAGGTACAAAGTGTACCCAGGAGTGAGCTCCAAGCATTGATGCAGATCCACCAGTTTACATTTTGATTTGTGTTTGTCAGTTTCATCCTAATGTGTGCTGCTACTGAGAACTTAAAAGGGAATATGAGTCTTTGAAAGGAAAACCTCGATCTTATATCAGAAAATAAATCTGAAATTGTATTAGTTGCAAACTATCCTCTTGATATCTAATGCACATGCAAATTGCCCATCATTTCTTTTATCTGAATGTGCAGCAGAGGTAAGCGTGTTTTATATCTACCTTGGCTGTACATCTAACCGTAGTAAATACTAATTATTCTCTATAGTCGTCTCTTCAGCAAGCGAATCTCATGCTGAACTCATTCCATGAGTACAGGATGTTGAGTTGTGGATCGAAATATTTCAAATTCTTGCACTATAAGCTTGGTTGCTTGATACATATGTTTGGAGTCATTGTCCTGTAGCAAGATAATGTGTCTTCCAATGTGCCTTACTGTTGGTTTTGACACCCTAAGTGCTTTGGCGAGGCCATTTCAACCTCATGATGTCCTACATGTTTAGATGCCACTGTCATAGCTAGACCTTTATGTCTCTTAGATATTACACAGTGGAGCAATAACACATGCCTAGGCAAGAAATAGCTGGGCACACTATTGTCCAATGTCCATTGGTCCTACAGAATTGTATGGATCAGTATAGAAAGTGCTGATATTCTTGCATGGTTATTGCTTGTGAGTGTCAAGTTTAGTGAATACACTTTTCTCAGTCATTGTTCTACTTTGAATAAAAATTGTTATAGCAATAGTTATAGAGAGTTGAAACAGCAGAACTTATATACACTTTTGTATACGTGCATCTTCGTGTTGTGTATTGGCAAAATAACTTCAAGTATAATGTCTGCTCCCAGGGTACTAAAAAACTATTCATCACACTTGAACATTATTTATGCCTAAATGTCCAGCTTTTAATGCTATCTTTGCACTTAAAGGAACACTATAGTCACCTAAATTACTTTAGCTAAATAAAGCAGTTTTAGTGTATAGATCATTCCCCTGCAATTTCACTGCTCAATTCACTGTCATTTAGGAGTTAAATCACTTTGTTTCTGTTTATGCAGACCTAGCCACACCTCCCCTGGCTATGATTGAAAGAGCCTGCATGAAAAAAAAACTGGTTTCACTTTCAAACAGATGTAATTTACCTTAAATAATTGTATCTCAATCTCTAAATTGAACTTTAATCACATACAGGAGGCTCTTGCAGGATCTAGCAAGCTATTAACAAAGCAGGAGATAAGAAAATCTTAATTAAACAGAACTTGCAATAAAGAAAGCCTAAACAGGAAGTGTTTATGGAAGGCTGTGCAAGTCACATGCAGGGAGGTGTGACTAGGGTTCATAAACAAAGTGATTTAACTCCTAAATGGCAGAGGATTGAGCAGTGAGGCTGCAGGGGCATGTTCTATACACCAAAACTGCTTCATTAAGCTAAAGTTGTTTGAGTGACTATAGTGTCCCTTTAATTATTACTTTGCACGTGTGAGGTGAACAAAACCTAATTAAGTTATGTTATGTTCAAACAGGAGAATATATATATATATATATATATATATATATATATATCTGTAGATTATACAAAATAATATGAACAGCACCACCCTTTCTAAAGTTTCTTGGAGCAGATGGGTGCTGGATCCAAACAAACCTACCCTACATAAGGGCTTGACAACTTTGTTTAGACTCTACGAGCCAGCTAAAATAGGAGCCAGTTTTTTTGTTTTTTTTTTAAACTAACAAAGTTAAATTCTCAATGAGAAATATGCAATTATTAAAGGGACACTATAGTCACCACAACCACTACAAATTATTGTAGTTGCTCTGGTGTCTATAGCCTGTCCCTGTAGCCTTTTCAATGTAGTCATTGCATTTTTAGAGAAAATACAGTGTTTTCATTGCTGCCTAGTAATACTTCTAGCAGGGTGGATTTGATTTAAATCAAACTGATTTAAATCACGAGTCAGTAAGGCTTGATTTAAATCATAGTTTTCTACATAAAGACTTAATTCTTGTTGGTATAACTTTAATATGCAAGTAGATGAAGATTTTTAGAATAACAACTTTTCATATTAGTTTTTTTTATTCCCAGTTTAATAGGTTAATCATTCATATTTGGACAACTTTTCTGTTGTACTTAGGAAGGAGAAAAATAATCATTACCTTAATAATAACAATTTAAATAGATTTATTCAACTGAAACAATAACATTACAGCATATGTTATTTGCTTAAACAAACATCCATGTTTGTTAACTAATTTGGCTAAACAAAATATATATATTTTAAGAAACTTAGACTGTCAGCTCAGCCTACACATGAAAAACTTAAATACTGTCCTCTGTAGCTCACTCGTCATCTTCATCTTCTTCTTTGTTCATAATCTGGAAACGAAAAACAAGCTTTCCTGCTTTATCGGGTCCCAAACGATTTCTCAATTTAGAATGCCTGAGTCCAAAGGAAGAGAATATTCTTTCAACGCCTGCAGAAGAAGCCAATGCTGTTAAAAGTAAAATCATTACTTGAACAGTCTCTAAATCCAAGTGCTTAAAGGACCACTATAGGCACCCAGACCATTTCAGCTTAATGAAGTGGTCTGGGTGCCTGGTCCAGCTAGGGTTAACCCTTTTTTCTATAAACATAGCAGTTTCAGAGAAACTGCTATGTTTATATTAGGGTTAATCCAGCCTCTAGTGGCTGTCTCACTGACAGCCGCTAGAGGCGCTTCCTCTGTGATTTTCACAGTGAGAAGACGCCAGCGTCCATAGGAAAGCATTGAGAATGGACTGGCTGAATGCTCGCGCAGCTCTTGTCGCGCATGCGCATTCAGCCGAGGAGGATGAGAGCTCCCCGCCCGGGGCTGGAGAAAGAGGTAAGTTTAACCCCTTCCTCACCCTAGAGCCCGGAGGGAGGGGTACCATGAGGGTGGGGGCACCCTCAGGGCACTATAGTGCCAGGTAAAAAAAGTATGTTTTCCTGTCACTATAGTGGTCCTTTAAGTGACTTCCACCAGTTCACTGGTGTGACTTTCTTTAAAATATCTTCAGCAAACCTATATTTCTTGAATGGTTCCCCCTTAGCTTTGAAGTTTATTATAGTTGGCATTACAGATGGATGATTGCTGGATACCCATGTCATAGCTAACTCCTCTTCCTCAGCACTTAAATTTTGACCCTGGTACTGGATATTGACAATATTTGCCAAAAAATGAGCTGTAGACAGTACTTGTCCCATTTGTTTTTTTAATGCTTGTAATTTAATTCTGTCCATGTGTAGTTCTGTTTTTAAGTGTTCACTCAGTTCCTTCCAAATTTCAACAGCATCAGCAATAAAACAGCTATTTTTCTGTATTTTGTTTAAAGCTTCAGAGATGGGTTTCAGGATGCTCAGCATATGTTCAACATTTCTATTAAGCCCAATGTTGAGGATTTTGGCCGTGACAGTGCCATCTATTTTATCTCGATTTTGTTCACAAACTGTCATCAGAATAGGCCAGTTCTTGATATACTGCTCAAAACAGCCCACCACAGAGTTCCATCTAACATCTTGTGGGAGCGTTAGCTTGGTTCCACCCATCCTTTTCAGAGCTGCTGCAGCAAAATGATTGTTATGGAAGTATTTAGCAATTTCAACAACATTAGTCTTTATTTCTGGAACACTTAAGTCTTTGGCTAAGAGGTGCAGCAAATGAGCACTGCAACCATATGCTATAACCTTTGGATGGTGATATATTTTCCTCAAAAAGCATTTTATTTAAAAAAAATCTGATTTAAAACAAAAAAATCTGATTTTTTTATTTTTTATTTTTTTTTAAAATCATTGATTTTTATCCACCCTGACTTCTAGTGACAGTCACTCAGATGGCCACTAGAGAGTCCTGTGTCAGTGTTGCAGCACCTATGTTCAGTGTCTCCGCTCTCTGCATGTAGGCCCTTAATGTTACCCATAGAGAACATGAGCAATATCCTCCCAATGCTTTACTATTGGAAACCATTGGCTTAGCTGAGATCATAAAGATTGATGAAACCAGCACGGCGTTGGAAAAAGGTGAGTAAACACACCAATCTCATGTGATTGGAGGGGGGCAGGTATCTAAACAGACACACACTCTCTGACAGGCACACACAAACACTATGACATACTGGCAGAGACGTATACACACATACACACACACTGACAGAGACATACACACTCTCTCTGACCCACACACACACTGACACAGACACTGACAAACACACATTTTCTCACACACCCACAAATTGCCATTTTTAATTTTAATTTGAATCCACCCAGCCCCCTACCTATGAGAGAGCTGAGTGGATCTTCCCCGGGGGTCCAGTGTGGCTCCTCTCTAATCTTCCTGCAGTTCCTCTCTGCTCCGCTGTGCACTTTCTGTAGTGATGCCGGAGTGACATCATATTCCGGCTCCCGGCATCACTAAACAACGAGAGGGAGCAGAAATAAACTGCAGGAAGATCATTGCTCCCTTGCGTGCCCCCTGAGCCGCCCACCTTCATGCTTCTTAGGTGGCCAGGATTTTATAAAAATGCTTGAAAGGAAGCTTTGAAAAAACTCAGGGACTACTAGCAACGTAACCACTGCAATAAATAATGATAATAGTATATTTATATATCAGAATGCCTGTATATTTGTATTATATGAAGAAAGCTATTGATGTATTTTTTCATTTATTTTTCTGATACCATTAAAGATGTGAAGTTCCTCAGTGTCTAGCTGTATGAGAGAATGGGCTGTGGGTTTGAGGGTTGGTTTGGGTAGGTATGTATGGGGTTTGGCTGAGCTGTGTTTGTGTTGCTGCTTGCTGAGTCGTGTGTGTGTTGACTGGTATGTGTGTGTATGTCTGACTTGTCATATGTAGTTAATGCATAACAGTACATTTTGGATTCCCATCAGTCAAAAGTTTAATTATGTTTTGTTCTTACTACAACATTCTTTAATGCTTAGTTACATTATGTGTGTGTTTCTATATATGTGTATAGTATGTGTATATACATTGGTGTTTTGTGTGTGTGTTTGTTTGCTTTTTCATAATGTATAAACAATACAACTAAAGTGGTCTGATTTCTATAAGCCCCTGAACTATGTAACAGCACCTTAAAAGTTAAAGTCACAGATATGTAGCAATTGTTGGCTACAGCTTGCTTCCTTGTACTTTTTATATATGGTACAAAAAAAAAATATTAATGCTATAAATGTGATCACTGATTATTTTTAAAGAATAACAAAAATAGATTCACGATTTTAACAGTAAATAATTCTGCATTTTCTCCTAATTTCTTCGCATTATTGGTTATATCAGATATCAGTGTGTTGCGGTGGTGTTTTTTTTTTTTTTTTTTTAAATAGCAAAATGTCTCAATTATCCTTCTTTGTATGAAGAGAGATTTCACATTCTTGTGAGATTTTCTTGAATACACAGTTTTTTTTCTATGTGATCTGTTTGCGACCTATTTTTGTGCTGCTTCAAGTGCCGGTTAGGAAGTGATCACTTTGCTGAATAAAGTAGGTCTGGTGTCTGGCTTTTCAAGAGCACCCGTTGATGGTGAGGAAATGCAGACATGAGTCATAGTAAGTGGAAGTAAACATGGAAATGTTATTTTATTTATTTTTGTATTTTCTGTCTTCTACTTGTATAAAGTAATACAATACAGATATTTGGTTTACTGTATTGCTTTTATTTGTCTTTTCTTATATACTGACCCCCATCAGTCACTGTCTCTACTACCATCTTCAAGATTTTATGGGTGTTAGACAATCACTGGCTTACCTCCAGTTTCACTGCTGCTCTTTAGGAAGAGAAGTGGTTCCCAAAGCAAAGCACATCTGGTTACGTTGCCAACCGATTGCTCTGTCTTCAATGGATTTGATGCGTGTACAGAATAACATCCATCCATCACTGTGTTTCTGTGATGCCAATGAAAAGTGCAAGTTGGTATGCCGAGGCATGATTAATATTTTATTTATTTGTATTTTTTCAGAAGATCTGTACATTTGTTAGCATTATTATTTTATTTACTTTTTCGGAAGATCTGTACATTTGTTAGCATTATTAATATTTTATTTACTTTTTCGGAAGATCTGTACATTTGTTAGAAACTCTTTGGCGACGTACATTTCTCTACATATGGCAGAGATAACCCTTCATATCAAACTACTGGAGGGTAAATCAGATTAATATTTCTATAACAGATGTAGCACTTCCTCTTAGTCCAGAAGCCTTCCAGCTCACTCATAATTTATTACTACTATAGCAGATAAAAAAAAAAAAAATCAGTTATTCTTCCATTATGAACATAATCAAATAATTTATTATGAAACCCACCTTCACTGTAAGTATGGCAGAAATTGGTAGAAATTGTTAGAACAATTTATGAGTTTATAGGTAGGGTAGGGATAGACCGATATTGATTTTTTTTTTTTTAAAGCCGATACCGATAATCTGTGAACTTTCAGGCCGATAGCCGATAATTTACGGATATTCTGTACATTTACCATTTTGGAAAAATAAACTATTTCTAAAGGGAAATGCACAAAATATACATGCCACATGTAGTGGATGCAGTGTGTTTAGACAGGGGAGCTGTGTGTGTTTGTGTAGTGTGTGTGTAGGGGGTGCAGTGTGTATTTGTGAAGTGTGTATATAATAAATGCAGAGTGTGTTTGTGTTGTGTGTATAGTGAATGCAGTGAGTGTTTTTGTAGTGTGTATATATAGTGAATGCAGAGTGTGTGTTTGTGTAGTGTATGCAGTGGGTGTGTAGTGTGTGTAAAGTGAATGCAGTGGGTGTGTAGTGTGTGTAAAGTGAATGCAGTGGGTGTGTAGTGTGTGTAAAGTGAATGCAGTGGGTGTGTGTAGTGAATGCAGTGTGTTTGTGTAGTGTGTATATAATGAATGCAGTGTGTGTTTGTGTAGTGTGTGTATATGTGAATGTGGTGTATTTGTGTAGTGTGTGTGTGTTTCTGTAGGTATGTAATTTGTGTAAAATGGGGGGAAGGGGACGCATTTTTTATTTATTTATTTTTTTTTAAATATTAAAATGTTTAGGGTTTTTTTTTTTAGTCCCCCCCCCTTCTTGCTTCTTACTTGGCCAATATTTTTGGGCAAACGACCTTAAATCTGGCATTCCCTGGTGGTCTGGTTGCTTGGACTGTGCAGTGGGGGCCCGCAGCAAGCGCTTACTTACCTTCCCAGCAGCTCCCTTCAGCTCCTCTGTGTAAATCTCGCGGCCTGCATGCCCATGGTAACCTGTGGCAACACTCTGACGGCCGCAGGACTCGCGAGAATTAGACAGGGAGTTGCTGGGAAGGTAAGTAAGCGCTTGCTGCAGGCCCTCCTGGACTGCCGGGCTTGTCATGGGCCCGGCGGTCCTGGTATGTATTATCGGCAATATCGGTATCTCTATTTGCCGATACTGATATTGCCGAAAATACTGAATATCGGCCAGACAGATAATCGGTCGATCCCTACTCTGTAGTTCTGGCTCAAACATGTAATTGTGGTACATGATAAACCCCTACTTGACCCAGCAAATTTGTTATTTAATGTGATTGTTAAATGGTTCCTTTTCAGAGAAAACACAGTGTTTACATTTATGCCTTGGAACACCCCAGTGGCTCACTCAGAAGGCTACTAGAGGTGCTTCCTGTGTCAGTGAAGTTCAGCGTATCCACGCGTTACATGGAGGCGCTGAACTTTCCCCATAGAGATGCCTCTCTATGAGGAGATGCTTGCTATTGCAGCGGTTTGCCATCCAATAGCAATAGCCTTCCAATCCTTTACTCTGGATTGATGAACTCAGCCATGGAGGTGGGGCCAGCCGTGGCGAGACCGAGACGGCGTGGGTAAAATCATCTTTTCACGGCTATCGGAGTGGGCCGGTTGCCTAAACAGTCAAGCCCACACTAGCACGAAAGTTTTAGGAATAAATGTTTTTATTCCTAACACTATAGTGTCCCTTTTAAGGCGAAGCGAAACTGGAAAAATTGTCCAAGTCAGCTTTGCTTCCACTTTGAATTCCTGGCAATTCTCACTTTAGTGAATAACCCTGTACGTGTTCTCATACATTTTGCTTTGACTTACAAGTAATTAGTCAAGGTAAAATTAAGAGGCAGTACTTTTTACTTCCCTATTTAAAATTGTACGGCAGGTGATGGTTTCTTCAATTAGCAGCTAGAGAGTTTTTAGAAAAGATACCTGTGGCGGCAGGTGATGTGTTTTAGATGGTAGGGAGCTAGGTTCCATCCCTGGAATTTGACCCAACCTCTCTCCGTACACTACTTCTAACGTTGCCCTCTTAATGTGCTAATACCCATATTCTATCAATAATGTATTAAGGTTGTTACTCACAGTCACCTAGTAGCCCGTTTGTTTGTTTTTAAAATATGTTATTATTTTTAAAAATATATATATTTTCATACTTTTACCAGTAACCTGTAAAACTCTATCCAATTCAAGTACATTAAATTTTTTAAGACACTTAGCCAGCTGAACAGCTGGCTGAGTCTCGTAGGAAATGAAGCCATCAAGAACTGCAGTTCTAAAGGTAAGACATTACTATTTGAGGTAACCACTAAACAACTGCTATATGTACAGTATTAAACAAAGTAGAGTATTAAACAAAGTCCTGCCAGGTGGAGAACAGTTCTTTCAGTTCATACCTGGATCAGACTGCAGTGCAGATCTGTCAGCAGGGAAGTAAGTGAGAGAAGGAAGAATTCAAGTCATGTGGCCTGTGGAGGATTATCAGAGACTGCAGGGGGAAAGTGCAGGGATGTGGTTAAAACATGTAGCTTAGGGAGATCTGTCAGACACTCTCTTTACTTTCATGGAGGGTGATTCACATAACTTCTCATAGGATTTAATCAGATTCTTGGAAAACGATCATAAATTTGGTTATACAACGTACAAAGAAAGGATGGAAGTTGCACCAATAAAAGAGATAAGTATTTACAGTAGTTTCTTTGTGGAGTATCAGGGTAATATAATGATCCTAATATTGATTGAAGTCTTGAAGATAAATAATAGCTGGCAGCACAGTCCTACGTGGAAGTACTCTGGGTACAGGAGTGGATATCAAAACTCAAGACGTTAAAAGAACATAGAAAAACTTAGTGTAGAACAGCCATAGGCAACCTTTGGCACTCCAGATGTTTTGGACTACACCTACCATGATGCTTTGTCAGCATTATGGGTGTAAGAGCATTATTGGGGATGTAGTTCACAACATCTGGAGTGCCAAAGGTTGCCTATCCCTGGTGTAGAACATATGTAGTGCTCTCTGTGTATACATAAAATAAAATTAGTTCTACTCACTATTTTTAGAGGAAATTCTGCTCTGCTTTTTGAGGCGTAGATCCAAAATTCAAAACTAGGAACTTATTTATTAAAAGCAAATAGCTTTAAAACCGTTAAAAATACAAACAAAGTAGGACTTTTTTCAAATGATCAAACCATGGAACTGGGGGAAACTGCAGTCACACTCTTAACTTTTCTCACCCTGCAGCAGTAGCCACCATATTTAAACAATGCCGCATTCATGGAGTCACCCCTGGTGCTAGCATCCCATGACAGCCCAGTAGGCAGGCCTGTCTTTTAGGGCAGCATTATTTCTGCCTGATAAAGATACATTGGAGATCAGGGGTGGCTGTCAGCCATTGAGGGTGAGTCACACAACTTCTCATAGCATTTAATCAGATTTTTGGGCAAACGACCTTAAATATGGTTATGCTTGATGAAACAGACACATTTCTAAGGTGTAAGTTTGCACAAAAAAAAAAAAAGAATTGTGTAGTATAATTTATGCCCCAGCAACCCCTGTGAATGGAAATTTTCAATGGATAAGATAAGAATTTTTGCTATGTTAAACAAAATACTCTATTTAAGAAATGCACAATTTGAAAGGGCAAATAATTGTGTGCTATTTTCTTTTTTTTTTTTCTTCTTTTTTTTAAAAAAAAAGAAGCAACAAACTAAGAGCAATGGCCAAGAACTGTTTAAAATGCAATTCACTGCTTAAATTTGTAATACAGATAAAGTACAAAAATTAGTCCTATTTTATATGCACAAAGAGATCTCTTTGCCGCCCTCATAATAGAGTGATTAATTATGTGACTCATTCATAAGGAAAAGCTCGCGTTTGTAGTGGAAAAAGGAAGAGATGTATAAGTTATTAAATACTTTCCAAAATTAAATCCAAATGTAAAAGTTATTGTCCACATCTTATCGTGGCAGTTGAAAAGGATTGACCCTGACATCAGACATTTAGAACATTACAAACAAAATACATTCCTTTAGATATTAAAAATGTCATCTTTGTTTTGTGTAGTTATGTGGGCATGTTATAGCAGTGGGAAAGGTAGCTGAGACCCGTATGTGGGAGTGAGAGACTTGTCTGCAATTATACAAAAATTATTTATAGGGATACGGAGAATCGTAGAAAAATTGAAAATAAGTTTAAGGTAAATATCTACATTGTCTTCATATGTTGTGCTCCAAACATCCCTAATTATCCTCACCGATGTCTTAGTGGGAGTCCACTTGAACCTCAGCATAATTTTTATTTATTTTTTGGTAAATAGCCTTTTATTGAAGGTTTTCACATATCAAGGAAACAATAAAATGCAGCTTTACGTTCAGGGTGTAGAGAAACAGTGTAACAACAAAAACAAAAATTTTCGAGATTCGCAGATCTCTCAAAGTAAGTGATAATGATGAGACACGCAGGTCTCCAAGCATTTAGATATTAAACATATGTCTCAAATTTTATTCTACCTGTCCCACTACCGGTGTGTGGCCCTCCAGAAGAAGCCCATCCCAATGTCACCCGAATGCGTGAACCCTCCCTAGCCTGCTCCCTTGCGTTCCTCCTGGGGGGAACTCGTCCAGCTTAGGTGGCCAGAATAGACGTATCCTCTTGGGGCACACCGCTCCCGGCGAACCTCAGCATAATTTAGCACTAGTACATCAGATTCCTATAAAATATAACAGACATAGAAACATAGAATGTGACGGCAGAAAATAACCATTCGGCCCATCTAGTCTGCCCAATTTTCTAAATACGTTCATTAGTCCCTGGCCTTATCTTATAGTTAGGATAACATTGTGCCTATACCATGCATGCTTAAATTATATACAAAAGCAAATATTAATGCATGTAGTATTTGATGACATGGAGGCCTCGCTGCTTCGACTTAACCTCTTTAAACTGCACTTACTACATGGGAACTCTAACTTTAAAACGTATAACCTTAAAAGAACACTTGAGGCACCACACCAACTTCATCCAAATGAAGTTGTTATGGTGCCAGGTGGCCTCTGTTAAACTCTTTTAAGGAAGTCACTGCTACCTACTGTGACCTTTGGTTATTGATTCTTGATTTAGAGTTAATGTTTTATCTTTTATTGACATGCTAATGGTATGCCTTGCCTCTGAATTTAGTTTAATATTTGCATGCCACATATGTCTTAGTGGTAATAAAAACATATATAATTCATGAAAATTTTGAAAAATAAGTTAGTTATTCAGCAGAGCAATTATATTTTAATATTAGTGACAACCTTAATAAATGCAAATATCAAAGTAGATAAATGGAAAGGTATTAGCAGTAGAAAGAGGGAAGTGCTCGTGTCATTGTACAGAACACTGGTGAGACTTCACTTGGAGTATTGTACGCATTACTGGAGATCATATCTTCAGAAGGATATTGATACCTTAGAGAAAGTTCAGAGAAGGGCTACTAAACTGGTTCATGGATTGCGGGATAAAACTTACCAGGAAAGGTTAAAGAAACTTAACATGTATAGCTTGGAGGAAAGACGAGACAGGGGGATATGATAGAAACATTTAAATACATAAAGGGAATCAACACGGTAAAGGAGACTATATTTAAAAGAAGAAAAACTACCACAACAAGAGGACATAGTCTTAAATTAGAGGGGCTAAGGTTTAAAAATAATATCCGGAAGTATTACTTTACTGAGAGGGTAGTGGATGCATGGAATAGCCTTCCAGCTGAAGTGGTAGAGGTTAACACAGTGAAGGAGTTTAACCATGCGTGGGATAGGCATAAGGCTATCCTAGACTTAAGATAAGGCCAGGGACTAATAAGAGTATTTCGAAAAATTGGAAAGACTAGATGGGCCGAATGGTTCTTATCTGCCATCACATTCTATGTTTCTATAAAGAGACTAGGTTAGAATTATTGCCAGTAAACAAAGTGCATTGAGATCGGTTCTGATTGATCCATTCATCGTACACCGACAGGAGGCATTGTTGTTGACTAGTACGGATGGGACACTTAAAGCACAAAAACAACTTTAGGTTAATGAAGCTGTTTTTGTGTTTAGATCATGCCTCTGCTGTCTCACTGCTCAATTCTTTGCCATTTAGGAGTTACATAACTTTTTTTATGTAACTGTCTGTCTTAGCTGAAACTCACAAACTTTATAATTCAAATAATGTAAAATTACATCATTTTTATTTTTCACTTTTGTTCATCCTTTATAAAAACTAAAAAGAAAAAGTATCTTTGGGAAATGAAAAGCTTAAGACAGTATACAGTGTCCTTTATATTGCAATATTTTACTCCGGCTTGGAAATGTTAGTGTAAAAGAAAAAATGTCTCACATACAAGTAGGTGTGACAGAATAGAACAATAAATGTGGTCAAATATGTTTTTTTTAGGTATATACAACAAACCAAAAGGGGTTAAAAAAAAGAACAGATTATTAAAATTTAGAATATATAGCAGAAGGGCAATCGTGGTATCACCGAAATACTAGTCTAGACTTACTGAAGGAACAAGAACTTTTTATTTCAGAAAGATGCACAGAGTATCGGGGGAGACACATAGAGGTGTTAGGGGGGATGCCACGCAGATGAGTTGCGGTGGGAAAGACACACTGAGGAACTGGGAGTGGGAAAGACCCATATAATGGCTGGGGGGAGAAAAGCACACAGAGGGACTTGGAAAAAGAAAGGCACACAGAGGGACTTGGAGGGAGAAAGGCACACAGAGGTGCCGGGATGGGGGAGAAACACATTTGGGGGGGGGGGCAGAGACAAGTTGTTGAAGGGTAAAAATGCACAGAGAAGCTGGAAAAAGAGACATATTGTAACCGTGTGTGGTTCCCTTATTTACCACTATAATGTCTTAAAGCATAGAACTTAGTAGGGCTAACCATACAGATATCTTAGCCATAATTTTATATAGTGTAAGAGATCCTCTATTTAACATATATAAATAATTGAGAATACAATATAAAATAAGGATTGTCTTGGAAGCAAGATTGTCTTTTGGATATTTATTATATAAAAATATAAAATCCATTATAGCAGAGTTTATAAGATTAAATTACATGCTTGCAAATATCATTAATAGGTTAACATACCCTTCTGAACATGTCATCATGTCAGCCTCTCTGTCATTTTAAGATGGAGCAGCGTCTGTCTCCAAGTCTCTCCTCTGTGTCTTAACATTTAAAAGTACACCTATTTATACCTTAGGTGTCTCCATTTTAGGTTACAGTAGTTCAAATATGAAAAAGTAACACTTCTTTTACTTTATTCAATTTAGGACCTCCCTTAACTTGGCAAACATACAAGGCCATAACTAAAGGGTGTATACGTCATGGAAATTTTCCTGACTTAGTTCAAGATGGCATCTTAAAGTCTGAATAGGTTATCTGTTGTTTATACTAAGTCGTAAGTGTACAGTCGTGGGAGATTCCAGGATTTGGGGAAGTTCCATTAACTTGGGGTTACCACAGTATATTGTGTACTGCAAGTGTCGTAGAATAGCCTTGAAGCTTGTTTATGCATTATTGTTATTGTAATTCGTCTGGGACAAAATGGCGCAAACATATTATGCACTGAGGTTATTGCTTAAAGAAACAGTTATGAAAAACAATATGTTCCATTTCTAACACCTTGTCAGTTTGCAATATCTCTTAAAGACAAAGTACACAGTTTAAGAAATACAACATTTCATTCTAAAACTTGTAATATTTGCATTTGCCCGTAACACCCTCTCCATTAAACTGTGGGCATTGTAGCGCATTTCTTCCTTAAATTAGTAAACCAAAGTTCTCCAACTGTCTTTAGGTTTTTTATGCTCCCAGCATCTTTGATCATTGTTGTAACAGTAAAATATCCGTAGTGTGATCTTTGCCTGTAAAGGTGGTTGATTAAAATGAGCAAAGCTTTTGTCTGGGAAAGAATTGAAAAGAACACCAAGTTCCAGAGTAAGATATACTTGGATGGATCCGGATACGAATTGTAATCCAAAATTAAAAATAGTAATTGTATTTGTAATCCAAAGTCTTTAAAGGCCTGTAGAAGTTTACATTCCTTAGATACATTGCTGGAGGTTGTGTTTGTAGAATACCCGGGTATTTGTTGTAGAGTATAGGTTGTAGAGTCCAGCTTTCCAAATATTTGGCTAGAATTGGTTGCGGATATTGAATCAGCATCATCTGTTATCACCGTGGTGATGGCGTTGGTATTTGTCTTCGCTTTTTTTATACTTAGCTGTTATGCTCTTACACGTATGTTTAATATATTTGTTTGTAGGCCAGACTGCAGCTGCATATGGCATTTTATCAATAATCTTCAATTGCGTTTCAGATATTCACAAAGTCTATCCACCTTTGTAATTAACACATTATGTGTTTCTTATACCATTAATTATAGTATCTCTATTATATTACACATTATCACTGACACATTTCTGATACAGGGAAAAAAATGGCATGATTGCTTTAGTAATTATAATTTTTCTGTCCATGCACCACATTCCTGGAAGTCCAGAATATAGCAAGAATCCTTTGTCGTTTGATTCTATGGAGCCATTTAACATTTTGATTGATATAGTTATACCAAAAGAGCAAGGAGTACATTGGTAGATCACATCTGCAACAGAACCATTACAGATTCCTTGTTGTATCAGTGTCTCTGTGTTTGTGTTTACAGGAGGTCCTTGCTTTGTAGGTATGTACATAATATGTAGAGTTTTAGAAACGCTGCAAATCGTGCTTTAGTACAAGTGTCCCGTGATGTCAGGTTTCTGAAAGATTTTGCTGGTCTTTTTATATTCCATTCTCTTGGCAGGGCATCTGCTCTTAGTAGGCCGGTATTGTTATGATTTATTAATTGCATCAAGGTTTCTTTTGTTAATTGATGTGTTTCTACCAAATTCAAATTCATATGCCACCAAATGTCATTGTAAAGTTCATTGTTACAGAATATGGTTCAAGGATGGTTTTTCACTCCAGTAGGAAATCTATATTCCTCTTCTTCTGCTCCTTCCTATTAACCCATTTTTCTGAGTTGTAGGTAACAATCTGTCTTGTACTGTGAGGTGCTTTGATAGTCTATCAGGTTTTCTCAGTACCATGTTCCATCTTAAGAAACAGCTGGGTGTTGACAGTTATCAGCCTTTATTTCTTTTTCCGGTCATCTTCTGTCTGGATACATAATTGCAATGTCCAGAATTAGCATAGCACTTCTTTTCAGCATAAAGAAGGCTGTTTGCGCTAGTCATTCAATGATAAACTATACGGCAAAGTCTTTTCTTAATCACCTTCATAGGTGCATCCAAAGTCTTTCACAAACATCTGTCCCATCTTTTTCTGTTTTCAGCATGCTTTGTCATCATTGTTGAGTCCATTATTAGGATTTGTATTAGTCCAATCACATCTTTCTCATGTATAATGGGTTTTTGGAATGATCTCAATAGGTTCCTTGTGAAATACCAGTGTAGTCAATCATTTCACTGTGAGCTGGGTCTCTCCTTATGAGATAGTTCTTGGAGGTAGTCCTCACGATCACAGAACTTGTATAGTGTACAGTCCAATTCAGTCCAGGTGCTTCCTGCTTGTTATCATAATCCCAATGCAGTTTTAAAATGACAGCTAGGGTTGATGTTATGATAATGCTGTAGACTGTAGGAAGGAGACACCAATTTTCTAGCATCCTTTTGCTTCCATCTTTGCATTTCTTTCTTACTGTATAAGATAATTCAGGTTCAGTCTGTTTTCTCCAGAGTCTTTCTTATAATGATGTTGATGATTAATTTTTCATACATTCCATGTTAACTGTGAATGTATCACGTCTGTCTGTTCATCCTTCTCCTTCACATTTGCAGGTTCAGATGTCAGATCATGATTCAGTCTGTTACGTGGCTATGATTCTGGTGGCTTTTCTGTCGTCCTCTGTTTGTTTTATCTTGCCATCTTTAACAGTATCCATTGTGTCAGTCAGTGGTTCTGTGAACGTCCTGTTAGTATTTAGCAGGTTGTAAAATATCAAAACTTACTGTTCTCTGTTGGCTCTGATTGTTCTCTGTAGTAAAAGTTCTCGGTATCACCCTCTCCAGGACAAACTGGCCAACAGAAGGAAATAGGTGGTGGTGCAAGGCGAGGTGGGCTGGAAAAAAAAATTCCCTAAATTTCTCTAATAGAACCAATGGTTCTAAGCTCTCCCTGGTGCAGAAATATAATTGTCAGTGAAAAAACATGTAACATTTCATATGGTGTCTCACCATTTGTATCATCAGGTATGTTGTGAATGCTCATCTGTACCATAGGAATAAATAGATACCACTGTGTGGGGCAAGCAACTAGTAACTTGGTTAATAATCATTTAACCTCAGCATTCTCCCAAACCACAACCCCACATCTTTGGGGGTGGTTGGGGCACTGAAATCCCAAAGTAACCCAAATGTGGTTGCCCAGTTTTAGGTTTCCTTTGCAGTAACTGCAGGACCACCATCCAAATGGATGGTCCTGGGATTATCAAATGCATACTAAGGAAGTGAGACTAGAAAACGTGGCATCAGAGGTTGCACTTCGCACAGGATATATCCAAGTAAACCTGGTACATGCATCAACACATACAAAAACATATTTATAACCATGAGATGTTGGCAGACTTTCAATATATAGTAATTCAAAAGTATGTTGGATATTAATATTTCAATAAACAATACATCAGTAATGTGGCAATAAGCAAATGCTTATGATTACTAAACACATGAATTACAGTATTTCCCATATTGTGACCACCAATATTCCTTTTCAGGAGTCAGAAGTACATTACCTCTCTCTATAAGAGCTTGTCCTAGCCATGAAAAAGCTTTTAGGGCAAGTCCATCTTTCCTCTATAGGAAGAACAACCAACATATTACCTTCAATGGTTATTATGTAATTAACCCCTCTAAACGATAGGAGTATTTATACGGATACCAGGTGGATAAGGTCTGGATATCCTTGCAAGCATAAACTCTGCAGCATGACAGAGAGATAGGGTATGCAATGTGATCCAGTGACCACAGAAAGCGTTGGTAGACACATTGCATCAAAGTGCCTGTTAATGACCAACTACATGAGGAGAGGGACCATGCTTTGTTATAAGCATGTCCATACACGTATTACAATGCCAGGCTTTCAATTTGTTATCACAAAGCAAAATGCAGTTGTGGATATAAACTCACGACGTATCGTAAGAAAAACTGTTTGAACACCAGACTGAGATTCGAGATCAGTGAACAGTGGACCAAAATAGATAAATGAAATCTTATCAATTAATATACTTTCTTTAAATTACTTTATCCTCTGTATTAACTATGAAATATTAAAGTTAAAACAATAACATTTAAAAGCCAACTTTTAGTGTGGATAGGAATTACAAGGCCGCTCATAATGTGAGATAAAGAACAGCTTTTTAAAACCGAATAGTCTGTGAACACAAAATGACCTTGCGCTGAAATTTCACTTGCAGGGGAAAAATAAAACCTCTTTTTTTCTTTTTCTTTAGTAAGTTAATTAATTAATTAAACATAGTTAAAACCTCCCTCAAAGTCCCGATGACTTTGCAAGAAACATGTCGTCCCCAAATACTGAGTAAGTCTATTAAACAGTGACATAGCATTGTTACCATGTGTATTATGTTGTCACAGCTATAATGTGCAGTATAACAAACTATTTTATAAGTGTCATGCAAACTGTTCATTAAAAGCCAGTGGTCTAGCGAGCTATAGAACATTTATTCTTTAAATCTCTGACCTCAATCGGCAAAGCAATATTGTAATGGTGTCCATTGCAATCTGCTGTCTTACTTGCTGCTCTTAAAAATTCTGAATATGTTCGGAGATTTCTTGGGCAATAATAAATCCCCCAAAACAACAACTTTGCATTTATGCTAAACCTGCCTGTTGTAAACGTATTCTGTATATTTCTTGATATAAGTACTTGTACTTGAATCTGTTTAACAAAGCTGTTTATATTGTGACTGTTTATATATTTTTATTATTATTAATTTATTTTTTTTATTTTTTTTTTTTAACATTGCTTGAATTTTTTAAAGATACCTGCATATTTAATTAAATATCCTTAATATGTCTTTAAGGCATAAAATGTCTGCAAATTAAGATTATATACAAAAATGCATGTTCTGGGTGTTCCCGTGATTCCTTTTCTATCATTTATTTATTTAAAAAAAATTTAAGTCTGGAATCTGATTTCTTTTGGGATGAGCACCCCTCTGAGCCCCCCAATTTCAGAGGCTTCTTTGGAGGTGACCACAAAAAAGTATAGATTCTATAAAATAGATGTGAGGGGGCTTTGGACAGTAATGTCACTTTAATTATACTTTTCATATAGCAGATATGTGATTTGCAATGTGATTTAATATATCAGAGTATTATCACTTTAATTGACACTGCATTTTTTTATGCATTATTCTTTATGCATTATTATTTTTCTTTTTTTCTTAAATTTTAATGTCTGTTTAGAATATTGCAGGCTTTGCAATATCAAATTAATTTTGCAGTATATATATTCACAATGCTCTTACAACATATTATTAAAATTAGCCTCTTTCAGAATTGTAGAATATGTGGTGGAACTGAATCCCCATATATGAGATTTAAAACTGTATTTTTATTTCTACTCTGTGCCCTAATCAGTATTTATATACATAATTGCAGCAGCATATAGCTTTTAAAGAAGCAATTATTTCACTCATGTGTGGTTGACTGTGGACTTTTTAAAACCTACTTTTTAGTTTTTTTATAAATCCGTTTCTGGCTTTGAGAGAGCAGGCTACTGAATGCATGTAAATGCTGTTATTGCCTAGTCTATATACTTTTATTTATAAACAACATTGATATATTGATATATAAACAACTTTGATATTTAATCTTATTTTATGAAAACCTAGTTTATGAAATTCACTGAGATTACATGTGTCTGATCTGATTACAGTCAGTAGTACAATATAATTGTTCTAATTTCCTTACTGCTAGTACGGTGGGATATTACCACTGATTTAAGTAAGCTTTCCCTTTTAAAATTGGTGGACTTTAATCCTGCCATTGCAATAGACTAAATACTGTACCTGAGTAAGCAAAGTCATTATGTGCAGGAATTGTTCACTTTAAATGGTAGAATACTTATGCTATTCTAGTGAATTGGGCTGGCTGCTTAACACATCATTTAGTATCTTTTGGTCACATTTAAAGCTGTAAATGTATTTAACATTTTATTTAAATAAGCCTTTAATAATTAGTTTAAAAGTTATTAGAGATCCTGTATAGTTACAATTTTATTTTGCCCCGCTGTATCTTTCGTATATATTATTTTTAATAATTTTATAAATATTTATTTTTGCAGAGCATTTAGAGAAGCAAAGGATGTATAACCATCTGTTGCCCTTTTTTCTATCAGTAGTATAATTTCAACTCTGTTTAGGAAAAAATATAAGCTAGTTATCTTATATTATATAACATATATGCTGCAGTATACTGCATTGTACTGCACTCAATGTATTTAATAGCCATGTATTTTTCTTTATGGCTGTATGTAATAATGTTGTTCATAATTTGGAATATAAAACAACGACTTCTCAATTCCTTGGAATGTTTATATGTCTCTATCTCCGCAACCTTGGCTGGAAATTCCAGTCTCCAAAAATAGTTATGCTGTTATAATTCCTGATTTTCAATCAACAGCTAGCCTAACTGACAATATGGAAAATATCACTGTTTTCTAAAACCTTTCTTATATAGTGGACATTAGAATCCAGAATGCAGTAATGCAATAATTAAAAATCCTGTCTATCTGTTGCATGAATGTTTTCATTAAGCCATAATTCAATTTTCTTTGCATTCTTGGAATTAGACTTCAAATTTCATCGCTCTGTCTTATCACTTTTCTTTTGACAACATTTTGCATTAATCTTTTTCCTGCGCATGCATACTAAGCAGCTACAAAGAGAACATATCCCCCTGTCTGCAATCCACTGTCCTGGAACTAACGGGCCATGCTATGCTGGTGTATTAGGCATTTGTTCTATTAGAATATTAGTTAAGATCCACAATTTCAGCATTGTATGCTAATTACGTTGTACCTGGCACCTAAACTCACAGTGCCTTGTTCACATTAAAATCATCTCTAATGATGAAGATCTCTCTCTGAGTCTGGGCTACACATAGCTCATTAGATTCTTGATATTTCAAGATTTGTGCCATGACAAAGTACTGTGTCTTCTCTTACGTATAAGAGGTTACCTAGGTATTTATTTTATATTTAAAGCTTCCAAGTACAAAGTCCCTTCGTGGTCGCCAATTGTAACCGTGTGTGGTTCCCTTATTTACCACTATAATGTCTTAAAGCATAGAACTTAGTAGGGCTAACCATACAGATATCTTAGCCATAATTTTATATAGTGTAAGAGATCCTCTATTTAACATATATAAATAATTGAGAATACAATATAAAATAAGGATTGTCTTGGAAGCAAGATTGTCTTTTGGATATTTATTATATAAAAATATAAAATCCATTATAGCAGAGTTTATAAGATTAAATTACATGCTTGCAAATATCATTAATAGGTTAACATACCCTTCTGAACATGTCATCATGTCAGCCTCTCTGTCATTTTAAGATGGAGCAGCGTCTGTCTCCAAGTCTCTCCTCTGTGTCTTAACATTTAAAAGTACACCTATTTATACCTTAGGTGTCTCCATTTTAGGTTACAGTAGTTCAAATATGAAAAAGTAACACTTCTTTTACTTTATTCAATTTAGGACCTCCCTTAACTTGGCAAACATACAAGGCCATAACTAAAGGGTGTATACATCATGGAAATTTTCCTGACTTAGTTCAAGATGGCATCTTAAAGTCTGAATAGGTTATCTGTTGTTTATACTAAGTCGTAAGTGTACAGTCGTGGGAGATTCCAGGATTTGGGGAAGTTCCATTAACTTGGGGTTACCACAGTATATTGTGTACTGCAAGTGTCGTAGAATAGCCTTGAAGCTTGTTTATGCATTATTGTTATTGTAATTCGTCTGGGACAAAATGGCGCAAACATATTATGCACTGAGGTTATTGCTTAAAGAAACATCTATGAAAAACAATATGTTCCATTTCTAACACCTTGTCAGTTTGCAATATCTCTTAAAGACAAAGTACACAGTTTAAGAAATACAACATTTCATTCTAAAACTTGTAATATTTGCATTTGCCCGTAACAATATGAAGGATCTGGGGGGGTGTAAGAGATATAGAAAAGTAGGCTAGAAATTCAAAAGGGGGGTTACGAGAAAGATAAGTGAAGGTGCATTTTTGCCCCATCCCCCTGCAAAAAAAATACATTTTCATCTGTGAAGCCAAAACACCTAACACCGGCCCTGTTGGGAGCTAGTCTGTGCCATGTGTGGATTCTGCTAGAGAACCCAAAGCAGCCAGAAAACAGCACCATCTGTTGGTTGAAGGCTACTGTGTTGTAGTTATATGCCACTGGCAATATAGGTAGAATTATCTGAATTTTACTATCCTTGACTTGCCCTTTCTTGTGTCAGTCATGCTTAATTTTGTGCTGTTACCTTCATGAGTTCCCTTACTGTTATGTTTTACATTTATTACCAAGAGTTGAATGTAGTTTTGTGAAAGGCTAGTCCTGATCTAAAATATATAGAATTGGTATTACTTTTGGATTTGTGGTCTAAGGGTCCATAAATAGAGTATTCCAGCTTGTTGACTGCACAGGGAAGCAACCCTATACACAGAGAATAAAATGGTATTTATCTATTGCTACTCATACCCAACTCCACAACCTATAATATATCCAATTACGCTGGCCTGATCTGAGGATTAGAAAGGGGGTGGTGGACATAATTGGATCACACAAGTGGGATTGATGTATGGTTGGAGCTGCTCAGAAAAAGCTCTAGGTAGGGCAATAGTGGTTATGGTGCCACTAGTGCCCTGGTGAACCCCCCAACATAACTCCTAATTGTCCCTATTTAGAAGGTGCAGTCCCTACATTGAGCCCAAATACGTATGTCCCCTTTTTCGGTCCTAATGCTCCTCCTTTCTATGAGCTCCATATTGTTGATGTGCCTGAGTACAATACAGAGCATCACAACAATAATACTCATAGTAATGTATCTTTAAACTACAAGGCATGTGTGTTCTAAAATCAGTCTGTGTAAATAAAATGCATTGTTGTTATTTGAAATTACGTTTTAGTTCCTTAAATTATTATTAAATCTCTCATAACCGCTCCGCCACTGGCCATACTCCTCATTCACACCTCCCATTTAAAATATCCCTCTTTGTCAATTTGAAGTGTATTGACAACTTACTTGGGTTCCAGGGGCACCTGCTCCATATCGTCTCTTCTCTCAGCAAATACGCACGACCCTGCATGTCCCTGCTTGTCTCTTTAGAGCTAACCAAGTTGTTCTGCTGAAAAAGACTGGATGCGGGCTGTGCCCGTGGGCATCTTGCAGGACCCAGGAAAGTTGTCAAACTGCACTAAATCGGTTTGGTTACTTACCTGGGATGACACTAGCAGTCTGTAGTGCTGGGAGTAGCACAATAAATTATCCAGGCACTCAAGGTGTTAAAGCTGCAGGTAGTTTTAATAGAACAAAAGGAGCAACCACGTGTCAAGCTCGACAAAGACCTCTTAACAGGTCGAAACGTTGCTGGTCCTACTCCGGAGCACCGGGTGGCTGCCGGCATTGAGTGCGGCTCCTATCACCATTTTTGCAATGTAGTGCTGGGAGTGTCCGAGTTGTTAGTTTTTACAAGAATCATGTCCACTCACCTTTCACTCTATAAGCTATGCAGCTGTTTGCAGAATATTTTTCACTGTGCTAATGTTTGCTGAGTATTGTAAAGTTTGCCAAATATTTTAAACCATGCCACTGTATGTAGAATATTTTTTAACTGTGCCAATCTAATCTGAGAATTTAAAATTTTTCCCCTGTTTGCTGAATATTTAAGCTGTTTCACTGCTTAATATTTCAAGTTGTTAAACTGATTCTTGAAAATGTTTAGCTCCGGGATACTTTTGGGTTTATTTTTCGACCCTAATATAAATACATGAGATGAAATGCCCTATTCTTGGCATCTCTCTGATAACTTTTATTAATCCATGCCTCCAAACTGTTTCAGGTTCAGCGGGACAGTCCTGAATTCGGGTTCTTCAGGGATTCGCCCCCAGTACATGCATTGTGCATTGAAGGCTATCAGCCCATAGTAGACTTTCTTACAAAAGTGTACGGGTAGTGAGGCAGTCATCAGCCTAGTGTGCCCTTGTTTTTCCAGATGGATGTAACCTTTTTAGCAGGGCCTGCCCATTTAGACATTGACACACATCACATTACTAGCACCCCCCCTCAATTGGCCCACGCCTGTTATCATTTTATACTTCCCAAAGATGAGCGGCACAGGCAATCCACCATTCTAAAAGGAATATTCCAGTCAATCCAATATGTTACATTTATTTGTACTGATTAATTATCGAGTGAGCAACAAGACTCCATTTTATAATTATCTTAATGTGTAATGTGAGAGCACTTCTTAAGACAAAAACATCAGAAAGAAAAAAAAATGATGATAAAAGGATTAAAGCATATTGCAAATCTGTGACGGCCACATGTAAACTACGTTACCAAAAGAAAAAGAAAAATCTTGAGAATGTGTTTGTGTTTCTTTGTTTTGTTTTGTTTCTTGAGAATGTGTTTTTTTTTTTAATTCTATTGTGATGGAGAGGCTTTGATTAATGATTGAATTGGGCAGAGTATAGAGGCATGTGCACTCTGAAAGGAATTATAAAATGGCAGAAGAGAACTAATTGAACGTAGGGTGATGAGCTCATTCTGTCTCCTTTGTAGGTCATCAAGCATGTTTTAAAATAGATTCCTCATATAATAGTTACCAGTAGAGAGATTAGTGAAAAACAATGCATTTTAATGTTAGCACTGCTTTATGGCTTCCTAGACCTAATCTGTCAGATTCCCCATTGAAGAGACCGCTTATTAAACAACATCATGGCAGTATCTCTCAAAGAAAGGCAGCTTCAGGAGCGTATAAATGTGACAAGCCACACATTGAGTGTCATTCTCAAACATGCCTGCACAAATACATTTCTAAACCACTATAAATACTGTTGTGTGGGCTATTATATAGAGTTCAAGTTGCATTGTGTTAGTTTGATCATTAAAAAAAAAAAAAAGGCACGCGATAAGAGAATGAAATATGTTCAGTGGCTGAATGGGATAAATCATCAATAAACTGTAACGTTTTGTTCTGTCTCCAAGATGTGGCATTACGACCATGCAGTATTTTAAGTGATCCATCTGCTTTAACAGAAACAAAGCCCTAACTTAAAAACAGATGGTGCACTGTCTGAACTTAACCCCTTAAGGACCAAACGTCTGGAATAATAGGAAATCATGACATGTAACACGTCGTGTCCTTATGGGGTTAAAGACAAAGTATCATCATTGTTTGTCGTTACATAAACCCTGTGTGATCTGTCTTAACAATTAGGTTACGTCAAAGCTACGATTGCCACTTCTCCATGGCTGTCCACCATTGCCATCTTCGAGTAGGAACAACATGTTGTGCATTTTTGCTAAATTTTTGCTAAATTTATGTTTTTGACTGTTTTTCTACACCATGCAGTAAGAAATTTAAAAATCTGAACTCTTTGTTGCACTTTTTTTGTCATTTAGTAGAAATGGATTATTCACACAAGGCATGAAGTCCTGTGTGAGCTTTTATGAGGACCAACATGTTTTTTACAAAAGTAGCATACAATTGTACAACACCGTTTCCAGAACTGTAAAAGTTTGTTCATATTGTCTTTTCAGATTGCACTATGCCACTAAAATGCATTGATTACTAGAGATTCCAATCCTTTTACCAGCATCACATTTGAGGATGCCAAGTCTAACAATTGCAAGCTAAACATGTTCATTCTTATGGTCTTTACAAATTCCACTGTACAGTTTTGTTCTTGTTTGTTTTGTTGATAAGAGTGCTAGTTTTTCACGTCAAGCTAAATGCATGCATTTTTCACACATTTAAGCAAAAACCTCACCTGGCATATCTCACAGTAAATGCGTTCAAAATGTACAGCTCAAGAAGACAAAGCTATATTGCATCTACTGTGCTTCAGTCAAATCCACCCTCATGAGCTGATATATGTCCAATAACATACCATTCCCATTGCATAAAGAAGCTCAAATAATATTGTATTCACTGTCAATCCTAAACGAGAATGAATTGACAATCATGGGTTACATACATACATAATGCTTGGTTTTCATACGAAACGCGTAGACTATTGTTGTCCCAGGATTGCATCTAAGATGAAATGACAATTATATTTTTGATGCAGAATTATCTGGACTTTAAAAATCCTGTTGGATTTTAACAGACAACTTGTGAGCTTAGATGGCATAAGGAATTTTTGCTACATTTACAAAGGAATGAAAAATCATGTGAAATGCAAGGTAAATGGTTACTGCCACCATCATAACCACTAGCCTGTTGGATTGGGTTTGATGGTAGAAGTACCCTGGTGCCATTTCCCGTTAAAGGACCAAACTGTTTTACAATCGTTTGCCCTTCTACCTGGTCCTACCGGACGCCAAGTCTCCTACTTAGGCAGATATACAACATCTGGCTACTGGTAAGCTATGGAAGCATGATGTCAGTTCTGCCGCTCATTCATTGGCTGAGAGAGTCACCTGACCGCTCTCAGATCATTGATGTGTGACTGTGTATCGGAAATTGCACTGAACTGACATTAGATAGCCCGAAACTCTTGTTGGCATGGGGCTTATAAAACCCCCTAGCGCTGCCAGTGGTAAAATCACATCTCCGGCAGCAAAGGAGTTAAACCCAGTATGTGTGTACCTTCACAGTGAAACACTGCACATACAGATTCTAGGCACCATGACCACTTCAAATAATTAAACTGTTCATGGTGCTTGGAGTAACCCTTTAACATGACTTTTGCGATAAGTTGGACTGAGAGTGTGGACAGGTATAGTTATAACACTTCATTCCCATATATATTTGTAAATATCAATTATGTTTTTAAAACATGAAGTGACCTTGTTCACCATTTACATTGGATTCAATTCTAGTGATATATTTAGAAAGTGTTTTATGTGTAAGAATACATTGCAATTATTCTAATTTTCACGTTTACCTGAAATGCACAATTCAATAGTTACAAGGTTACATATTTAAAGTAGATACAAACCATTAGCATGGTAGACATTGCTACAGTTACGGACTGAGTGCAGATTCAGAAAGGCAATAAAGGTATCTTATAGAAACATAGAATGTAATGGCAGATACGAAACAATCGGCCCATCTAGTCTGCCCAATTTTCTAAATGTACTTTCATTAGTCCCTGTTCTTATCTTATAGTTAGGATATCCCAGGCATTCTTAAACGCCCTCACTGTGTTAACCTCTACCACTTCAGCTGGAAGGCTATTCCATGCATCCACTACCCTCTCAGTAAAGTAATACTTCCTGATATTATTTTTAAACCTTTGCTCCTCTAATTTAAGACTATGTCCTCTTATTGTGATAGTTTTTCTTACACAGCTGCATGTGTAGGCTGGCAAAGAAGGTTTGCTGCTCCGATAATAGGAGACATTCTAGGAAGTGACCATTAACCTAGTCCATGAATGGGCAACCTTTGGCACTCCAGATGTTGGGACTACATTGCACATTCTGTACGTACCACACCAGGTCATCAATGTTTAACTCATGCAAGTACATGAACATAGAAATGTGTGATTGGTGTGTCCAAATACAACCTAACGCAGGACTTAACTGGCCTCCAGGCTCTTCTTTAGGGTTCCATTGGCACTTTTGCAAGAGTTTCAGTTAGATTTTCTTTAATAAATCACTGGGAAAACAAATAGTTAAATAGTGACAGGAATACCAACACGTATATCTGTCATTAAAGCTCTGAAAACACTATTTAGGTGACCGGCCCCCTGTAATCAATGTAAACAGTGAGTTTACTCACCTTTATTTCAGTGCTGCGTGGCTCTGCCGGATCTGGCTCCGCCTCTGCTCCACCCCCTTGGTTGAGATCATCAAACTTATGGAGCACTTTGCACACTGATCCAGGAAGCACCTCTAATGGCCATCTGAGTGACTGCCACTAGAGGTGTCCCAAGGCAGCAGTGTAAACACTGAACGTTCCTCATAGAGATACATTTATTCATTCTATCTCTATGAGGAAATGCTGATTGGCTCAGCGTTTCGCAGCACATGCACAATAGCCTCCCAGTTGGCTGAGATTGCAGCCACATGCGACTAAACCCGAATAAAGGCAAGTAAAATCACCTTTAACATTGGTTACAGGAGGGCTGGGCACCTAAATAATGTTATTACAGCTATAATGACAGGAATACATGTTTGTATTCCTGTCACTATTGTGTTCTTTTAGTTATATTTAGTTAGTTTAAAGATGTACATGCTGTCTGCATGAATGAAAGCTTATTAAGATGTAAGAATGTAGATTCGGTGCAGGGGCTCCCACTTATGTTTTTGGCCTCTTTGGAAGATGATTTGGGAAAATCCTTCACTGTTCAGAAGTGGGGGGTGGGGGGGTTTCTTCTTGCACATTGATCTTCTCCCGACTTTAATATGTTGAAAATTGTCACGTATTTATTTGTATACATTTTCTTGATATTTTAAAGTTTTGAAAAAAATTATTTTACATTTTTTATCCACAAATATGAAATTATTTGAAAAGGTGATCCATTGTCCTTCTGGAAGGCAGAAATTGCATTCATTTTAGAGGATGTCCCCCTTTCAAACCACCCTCCAGCAGTGACAGGCTAGGGTCGGTAAAATATATGGAATTGGACAGAAAAATGCACTTTGCCATGGTATCTTATGGTATCTTTTGTCATGAAGACTGCACTTTATAGCTCCACTCCTTTTCTTTTTCCTTCCTTTTTTTTCCTTCACCTTATTCTTTTGTTTTTCCATTAGAGATTGCCCCCAAAGTTGTTGACTGGTTCTGTATTACTGCTGACTCCTTTGTGGATAATTTGTGCTACATTTCTCTGTTACATAGCTTTCTGTTGTTACTGTTAATATTATTGTAATCTGTATAAATCTTTCAAATAAACGTTTTCAAAAAGAAAAAGAAAAATGTAAGAATGTAAACTTTAACCAATCTTCACCTTTCAATAGATCACAATGACGAGTATTATAATCACATTGCCACCCAAAATCACCTTTGAAATCACACATTCTGATTGCTAATGTAATTATTTTCTTTTCTCCATTTCAACATATTATATATTTAATTTATTTCCAGGTATTCTTAAATATTGATGTATTTCTGCTCATTTATCACAAATTCCAATTTAACATTCCCATATTTACTCCTCCCATATATATTCGAACATTTGTTCTTTACACGTGTAGACAGACTGTCAGGATGCAAGACTGTCACTGGCTCGGGGGATTCTTAAACCCTGGTAATAGATTCAATGTATTGTTCTGTAGATTGTCAGAATGTGATTGGCTCATTGTTTTGACTCTGCTCTGGGTATTTGTTCCATATGCACAATGTATCACTCATCTCGGGGAAATAAATATAATTTTCGTCACACTTGTCACATGTAGATGTAAACCTTTATCACACTTGCCATGTTGAATTTTATAACTGTCTGCAGTGTTACCGGAGTGAGTAACGCACACGATATTGTATTTCTTTCTAGTGGTTTAGATTGATTTACTTTGTAATGTGTTGCTTCTCGATTTAAAGCGCCCTAGGCGTATTTGACAGTGAAGCATTAAACGCTAATTCCCTACAAGTTCTGGAAAATCATCCTCTGTGGGTGACCACTAAGGATTCTAAATCAATATTGTCTTTAGAAGAATGATCTCTATCATCAGATTGAATTGGGCTTGGAGTTGAATTGCCCAGATTGGAGCCTGTGGCCCTGATGTAGCCCTTTCGCCTTAAAGTGCAACTCGGCATTTAAGATTGACGTTTTGATAAAGGATGCAGTGTTCCCCGTGTAAAATAAGTATGTGTTATTTTACAGATAAAATATTGGGGGGTTTTAATACTCACTGCTATTTCAACTACAGCATCTTAGGACCTGTTTCAGTAAGCAGTAGCAGTCAGGCAGTCACTTTCTATCCAAAATAAAAATAAAATAAAAAATATCACAATAATGCACTCTGTCAAAAAGGAATAATTCTTCAGAATAAATCAATGAATAACTTTCTTTATAAAACACCCCAAAAATATGTTCAAACATTAAAACAACGGCAGATAAATTGCACCACAAATATTTGTGAAATAATGTGCTAACAGTACATTACAGTGTTTGAACAGTACAGTATTATTATTTATTTTACAGTATGTTTTGGTTCTGTTTATCTGCCATTGTGTTAATGTTTTGGATATATTTTGCAATGGTAAGTAAAGAAAGAAATTAATTGATTTACTTGTTTTATTTAATTTTTTTTAGGATTAGCGCGAACGTCCATCCTCAAGGAACCGATTGTACCTGCTGTTATCTGTACATACGGTTTTCAATTGAATTTTTTTTTTTTTTTTGCGAAGTGCTTGAGCGCAGGGCATTATTTTGTTTATATATATAAAAATTTACCTCTCTGCTCCATTACACTGTGAAGCCCACTTTTAACGCACTGACTGCAACCCTTATTTGTCCCTCGAATTATGTCTGGCCAGTGGTTCCCCCTTCTTAACTCCCGTGATACCCTTTGCAGCACACTGACTGCTACCCTTTACTTTGTATTTTGTGCTGGTTTGTACCTGTCCCTTTATTATTATTTTATTATTTATATAGCGCCAGCAAATTCCGTAGCGCTGTACAATGGGTCTTTAGCTCCCTCTCTCTTAATTCTATACTCTTATTCCTTTACACCAGTTACTGGATTACATGCAGTGTCTTGTATTCTCCTAAGCTTATGATGTTATTAAACCTATCTGATTTTACTGATTTCTTTTAGGTGGATCAGCCTTAAGCATATATCTTTGAAAATATCCATTTTTATATTACATTAATTCATAAAACTAACATAACTTAAGCACATTATTTTTAAAATAACATAATTAAAATACAGATACTGAAAAAATAAAATCCTGTAGGGATAAACAGTTCAATGCAAGGATGCAACCATTCCCCCCCACCCCCTCTGGTTTTTGTGCACACCTATGGAGAATTTACTGTCTTTTAAACACCACATCCACTTCACCATTTGTAGTGATTATGATGCTGGCAAGCTGCTGGTGAGATCCCCCAGTTCTGTGTAAAACTGTTTTCGCATGGTACTTGCAGCCCTGCCCCTCACTTGCCATTTTGCATACGTGCATTGACTATTTGGACAGAGAGTGTTAGCGGGTTCAAAACTTTGAAATGAGTTGGAATTTGCAGGTATAATACCTCTAACTAGCTTCCCTTTACTCCTTTTATGGCTGATTCAAAAACTGCATTATTCCTCAATATCAGCAACTCAGGCACGGTTTTAAATTTTGTCATTAACCTACCAAGAATCTTTATAGGAGCTTTTAAACCTAGTTTTACCCTCTCTGTTATCCCCAAACTATACTCGCTCTTTGATACACTCCTACTAATGTAACAGTGATGTTGACGTTGCAGAATATTTTCTTATGAGAAAGTGCATTCCCCCTCCCTCCAACTCCCCGTCTTATACAAATAAAACATACAGTTTTGTTGGCATTATATAGCAGATCTAGGACTATTTCCTGCACCATATCTCAGGAGACTTGTATTTTCCATTAGAAATATTCAGAATAACTTGAAAAGCAATTTCCGTTTCAGCAGCTGCATGTTTACTGCAGCTTTTTAATAACTTGCATAAATCCACAGTAGTCGCTATGCAAATAAAAATACCTCTTGCTAAATACCCATCATAATTTTTAACAATAGATTGTAGCTGATTTAATAAATAATAAATTGTTGGTTTTGTTAAAGCAGGCATGTTCTCTAAGAAGATTTAATCAGTAGTTCAAAGACATTTTTTTTTTTAGAACAGCTTAACTGATTTTTGAGTGATACATTTTAACCTTAAAGTGTTACTCAAAGCACCATGACCACTTCAGTGATTTGAAGCGATCATGATGTCTTGTGCCTGTTTGTGCAGCATTTCACTAAAAAAAACACTGCAGGTAAAGATATTAGCCTCTATGCTGCTAAAGTAGTTATACGGCAGCATCATTGGGGTGGAACAAAAGTTCGGGCTGGAGAATATAAATTGGGTGCAAAATTGGCACGATGCCAGCACGCTTTGAATGCACCATGACCCACCTCCTCTATGTCAGTGTTGAACTTCTCTCAGACCATCGTCCCTGATATCCTGCCAGTGAGGGAGTGTCAGGCTGAGGATAAACCTGGGCCTCAGAGCTGGAATGGAGATACATTTTAGCATTTTTAAAAAAAAAAAAAAAAAAATTTTTTTTGCTACTTAAATGTTACATACAGCTTGACTTATATTTATGGTAAGTGTATAGACACCTTTTTTAGTGCCATTTATTGTCACAGCGCACACACAATAATCAAAATCTGTTCCATTGACCTCTTGGGGGGCTGCAGATGCTGTTTGGCATCTTAGCTGTGTTTTACAGTAATACCCCCAACCTACCCCACTAGTGACACTTTTTATAATTGTACTAAAATCTGTTATTCTCTATTAGTCCTCAGGAGCCCTTCCTGCCCCCAGGGTTTGACCAGAATAGTGATGTCCTGAACGGTTCGCCGCAAACTCATCATTGAGTAAACTTTGACCCTGTACCTCACAGTCAGCAGACACATTCCAGCCAATCAGCAGCAGACCCTCCCTCCCAGACCCTCCAATCTCCTGGACAGCTAAGAATGCAGCTTCACAATGGATGCTGTCCAGGAGGTGGGAGGGTCTGCTGCTGATTGGCTGGAATGTGTCTGCTGACTGTGAGGTACAGGGTCAAAGTTTACTCAATGATGAGTCCGCGGCGAACCGTTCGGAACATCACTAGACCAGAAGTGTGAAGTTATAAAAAAAAAAAAAAAAAGTTTCATTCTCATTTATTACTCTCTGTGATGTTAAGATACATAATTACCATACCCAGTGTGCTTCTAACTTTACACACGTGAATGGTTTAACAACTATTAACGCATAGATAATTTCATATGCTCTGTTGGGTTATGTATTATGTGCTTTTAGGAGAATGATCCTTTTAATTTAATTACAGAGATGAAGCGGTTCAGATTGGGGGCGAGTAATTGCACAGTGACTATGTCAATGCTTATTTAGTGTGGACAAGTAGATCTAACTGCTATGTTACCCAGCTCAAGATAAATTGACCGCCATTACACGTTCGGATCCTAGCCCTTACCTTACTGCATTAATTGAAGTGTTGAGACTAAAAATTAAATTTTATTTTGAGCTGATCATGAACACATTACTATGTCTGCCAAATGTTCTATGTCCCGAAGGCTAACAAGAGTTGAGAAAAGTATTCTTGTATAACAGTACATACTCTGGAAAATGCTATTTCATAGCCTTGACTTTACAGATTCGTAAGTGAAGTATTGACCGTTAAAGTGCCTTTTCCATTTTAATATTATTGTTGTGCAAGGTCATTTTATTTTACTTGGAAAATACATAGAATTAAATAAGCACAGGGACGGGAATCAACCACAGTGATGTCCACTTATAGGAGTAGGAGGGCTGTTATTATTCAGAGGAATAGCCAGGAGAGATGGACTCTATTAACCCGTTAGTAATCTTTAAATGGTTTATAGGACCCCAAAATGGCTATTTTGTTGGCAAAAGTAAAAGTGATGTATGCAACAAAATTCTGTAGGGGTAAAGAGCCTAAAATATTTAGTCACTCTTTATATATCTGTTTTCCCATGTAAGAGAAAAAGGAATTATCAGAAGTTTGAAACAATAATTCGGTTGTTTATACAGCAATAAAGTATTGTATCACTCTTTCTTGAGACACATTTAAACACTGACTTTAACGGCACATTAAAAGTATTTTTTAATGTTTTATATGTGTATATATATATGTGTGTATGTGTGTATATGTATATGTATATGTGTGTATATATATATATATATATATTTATATATATATATATATATATACATTTCAGTTGTATTTTGATATTAATATAATTGTGTGTGTGTGTGTATATATATATATATATCTCCAACAAGGGCTTGTCACTTACATTCCTGTCCTGTTCTTGCCTTGGTGCTATTTCATGCCCAATACAACGTCCCAGAGAAATGCAATCAGAGGGCTTGTAGTCTTGTGCAATATATCCTTTATTTGTACAAAGGTACTGCCAACGTTTCAGTCCATCTTGAAGTCGGACTGAAATGCTCACTGTACCTTTGCACAAATAAAGAATATATTGCACAAGACTACAAGCCCTCTAAATGCATTTCTCTGGGACATTGTGTGTGTGTGTGTGTGTGTGTGTATATATATATATATATATATATATATATATATATAGTGAGGGGGGTGGAAGTATTTGATGAGTATTTGGTGTTTTTCTGCAAAGGGGACTGGACAACTGCACTGCATCAATGAGACGATGGATGGCTCCATGTACCGTCAGATCTTGGGTAAGAACCTCCTTCCCTCAGCCAGAGCATTGAAAATGGGTCGTGAATGGTTATTCCAGCATGACAATGACCCAAAACACACAGCCAAGGCAACAAAGGAGTGACTCAAGAAGAAGCGCATTAAAGTCCTGGAGTGGCCTAGCCAGTCTCCAGACCTTAATCCCATAGAAAATCTGTGGAGGGAGCTGAAGGGTCGAGTTGCCAAATGGCAGCCTCGAAACCTTAATGACTTGGAGAGGATCTGCAAAGAGGAGTGGGACAAAATCCCTCCCGAGATGTGTGCAAACCTGGTGGCCAACTACAAGAAACATCTGACCTCTGTGATTGCCAACAAGGGTTTTGCCACCAAGTACTAAGTTGAAGGGGTCAAATACTTATTTCACTCATTGACATGCAAATCAATTTATAACTTTTTTGATATGCTTTTTTCTGCATTTTGTGTTGTTGTTGTTGTTGTTATTCTGTCTCTCACTGTTAAAATACATCTACCATTAAAATTGTAGACTGGTCATTTCTTTGTCAGTGGGCAAACGTTCAAAATCAGCAGGGGATCAAATAGTTTTTCCCCTCACTGTGTGTGTGTGTGTGTGTATATATATATATATATATATATATATATATATATATATATATATATATATATATATGCGCTATATAAATGTCAATAATAATAATTATATATATATATATAACAAGAAAAAAAAACATATAAACCTGACATATTTATATATGTCAGTTTTATTTTTATTTTTTTCTTGTTTTGTATTTTTAATGCCGAATTACTATATATGTACATGTTATTATGAAAAAAAAAACTCTTGACTGAGGTAAAAACAACAACAAAAAACTATATAGGTTTCTTCATGTAAATAGTACAATAGGAATATAATTTGAAGATAACAAAATACATACATTTGGCTTACACTCCCTTACGTCAAAAAAATTAAATAAATTATCTCTAGGATTTCACTCGAGTCAGTGGCAGATGTATATAGGAGCAATCCACAAACTCCCAAGACCTAAAATACCAAAATAAAATTGTAATTGTCTCCAATAAGTCTAAGTTTCAAAATCATCATGGTATGCAGAGCTTAAATGCTAATGATCTATTTTCACGGCTTCTGAACAACGTTTACATTTTATTTTTCGATAAGCCTGGTATGCATTCGATATTGTCAGAGCGTATCTTTAATTTCATTACTATAACTTACAATAACTGCATTGTTTATTTAAATAAGTGCATTGTTTATTTACAATAACTGCATTGTTTATTTAAATAAGTGCATTGTTTATTTACAATAGCTTGCATTGTTTACATAATACCATCAAGGTACTCACACATGTTTAACCCCTAAGCAGTAAAATATTACAAAACACCATTCCCCCCAGTAACTGGACGACACACAGTTCTGGGAGTCAACTCGTTTTATTTTGGCCACACATGGCTTTTATGGACTGACCCCTACGTAGGGTATCTAACACAAAATTACGGGTCTTTTCCTCCCAAGATCCTCTGTGCCTGACAGATAATTGTGTGAGAAAAATCTATAATGTAATTATCTCTCCGGTTCAGAAAAATCTACAATAATTTCAAACACCCCAAAATTGCACTTTAATATTTCAGAACCGCACAAAATTCACATCACCGAATAACTTGGATCTGAGTGCACACTTTGACAAAATATCACTCAGATCCCTTTGGTGGTTTGAGAACGCCATTGGAATGAAGTTTTGACCGGTCAGCCACGAGGTGATGCCCAAAAACAATTCCAGAGAAAAGAAGGCAAAGGCCGGTCATCTTTCGGGGGTCCTAGCATGAACATAGACGAATGCTCCCCCTGGCTGTTAGCATATGAATGTTCCCCCTGTTCGGTAGTCTGTCTCCCGAACGCCGTTCTCCTAGCGGTCTGTGAAGTTGAATGGGCAGCGGTATCAGTTTACCAGGTGTTCGGGGGGTTGTGTAGCTGAAAACAGTTCCATGTAGGCGACGACCATGTACCACTGCCCGCCTTTGAGAGACCAAATGGGCGCCATTTGTTTGCACACGTGCGTTCGGTTATACAAACGGCGCCCACACAGGAGAAATACTTTCCTTAACGAGCAGTCTGTGGTTAACAAACAGGGTTGGTGGGTTGGTAAAAGGTGCGAACACAGGGACCACACAGATGGAGTTTGGTAAACGAACAAGGGGGCTACGGACAGCCGAACAAAGGGAATAAAAGTATATAAAAAGTGTCCATTCCGCTACAATCACCCCTCCACCAACACGCTTGACTGTTGATATGTTTGTGCTGATATTTTATGTTTGGTTTTAACCAAATATGGCACTGTGCATGATGGCCAAACATCTCCACTTTGGTGTCTTCTGTACAAAGGACATTGTTCCAGAAGTCATGTAGTTTGTTCAGATTCCATGTTGTTTTTAGAGAGAAGAGGCTTTCTCCTGGCAACCCTTCTTTACAAACCATACATGTTCAGTGTTTTTCTAATTGTATTATTATGAACTTTAACATTTAACATGCTAACTGAGGACTGTAGAGCCTGAGATGTAACTCTTGTTTTTTTTTTTGTTTTTTTTTTTCTCTGAGCATTGCACGGTCTGACATTGTGGTGAGTTTGCGGAGACATTCATTCCTTGAAAGATTGGCAACTGTCTTGAATGTTTTCCACTTTTGAATACTCTTTCACACTTTAGAATTATCGGCTTTAAATTGTTTTGAAATGGCCTTATAACCCTTCCCAGTTGAGTGGGCAGAAACAATTGGTTCTCTAAGATCATTGCTGATCCTCCTTGGGCATTGTTTTCTCACATCTGAATGCTCCAGACCAAACTGTTAAAACATTTATAGAGGTGGTCACACATTATTATTATTATTATTATTAATACTATTATTGATATTTATATAGCGCAGCACTGTAAAATTTTATGAAAGGGGGAAATTTAACAATAAATGAGACAAATACAAAATGATACAGGAACAATAGGTAGATGAGGACCCTGCTCAAACAAGCTTACAGTCTAGAGCAGTGGAGTATAAAGACACAGTAGGAAGGGCATCAAAGACAGCAATCAACAAGGTAGAAAAGTAGCAGAACTGGAGGTGAGAGTGGACACTTGCTGATGACCAATTAATCAAGAGCATTTGATTGGCCTCTTAATTCCTATGGAAGCAGTAAGGGTGTACTTGTTTTTCACACATGGCTTCTCCATTTTGTCTCTATTTTTGTTAAATCATAACACGGTGTAATATGTCATGTGTTATTGTTCATCTGAGGATGTATTTACCTAATTTTAAGACCTGCTAAGGAGCTGATGGTTGTTATTATGTCATGATAAGTAAAGCCATAGAGGGTGTACTTTCTTTTGCCATGACCATATGCAGCTATATACAGTTGCAAGAAAAAGTATGTGGTATGCTATGGATTTCTGCACAAATTGGTCATAAAATGTGATATGATCATCATCTAAGTCACAACAATAGACAATCACAGTCTGCTTAAACTAATAACACACAAAGAATTAAATTTTGCCATGTTTTTATTGAACACACCATGTAAACATTCACAGTGCAGGTGGAAAAAGTATGTGAACCCCTAGACTAATGACATCTCCAAGAGCTAATTGGAGTGAGATGTCAGCCAACTGGAGTCCAATCAATGAGATGAGATTGGAGGTGTTGGTTACAGCTGCCCTGTCCTATAAAAAACACACACCAGTTCTGGGTTTGCTTTTCACAAGAAGCATTGCCTGATGTGAATGATGCCTCGCACAAAAGAGCTCTCAGAAGACCTATGATTAAGAATTGTTGACTTGCATAAAGCTGGAAAGGGTTATAAAAGTATCTCCAAAAGCCTTGCTGTTCATCAGTCCACGGTAAGACAAATTGTCTATAAATGGAGAAAGTTCAGCACTGCTGCTACTCTCCCTAGGAGTGGCTGTCCTGTAAAGATGACTGCAAGAGCACAGCGCAGACTGCTCAATGAGGTGAAGAAGAATCCTAGAGTGTCAGCTAAAGACTTACAAAAGTCACTGGCAAATGCTAACATCCCTGTTAGCGAATCTACAATACGTAAAACACTAAACAAGAATGGATTTCATGGGAGGATACCACAGAGGAAGCCACTGCTGTCCAAACAAAACATTGCTGCACGTTTACAGTTTGCACAAGAACACCTGGATGTTCCACAGCAGTACTGGCAAAATATTCTGTGCACAGATGAAACCAAAGTTGAATTGTTTGGAAGAAACACACAACACTATGTGTGGCGAAAAAAAGGCACAGCACACCAACATCAAAAACTCATCCCAACTGTGAAGTATGGTGGTGGGGGCATCATGGTTTGGGGCTGCTTTGCTGCGTCAGGGCCTGGACTGATTGCTATCATCGAAGGATAAATGAATTCCCAAGTTTATCAAAACATTTTGCAGGAGAACTTAAGGCCATCTATCTACCAGCTGAAGCTCAACAGAAGATGGGTGTTGCAACAGGACAATGACCCAAAGCATAGAAGTAAATCAACAACAGAATGGCTTAAACAGAAGAAAATACACCTTCTGAAGTGGCCCAGTCAGAGTCCTGACCTCAACCCGATTGAGATGCTGTGGCATGACCTCAAGAAAGCGATTCACACAAGACATCCCAAGAATATTGCTGAACTGAAACAGTTCTGTAAAGAGGAATGGTCAAGAATTACTCCTGACCGTTGTGCACGTCTGATCTGCAACTACAGGAAACGTTTGGTTGAAGTTATTGCTGCCAAAGGAGGTTCAACCAGTTATTAAATCCAAGGGTTCACATACTTTTTCCACCTGCACTGTGAATGTTTACATGGTGTGTTCAATAAAAACATGGCAACATTTCATTCTTTGTGTGTTATTAGTTTAAGCAGACTGTGATTGTCTATTGTTGTGACTTAGATGATGATCAGATCACATTTTATGACCAATTTGTGCAGAAATCCATATCATTCAAAAGGGTTCACATACTTTTTCTTGCAACTGTATTTGTATGCCTTTCTCTGCTGTTTTTTTATTAGCTTATTGACATTCCTGTTTATTTACTTATGTCATGTCTTTTCTCACCTAATCTGCCCTTTTCACTCTCCGACACATCTTCTGCTATTTATGACACCCCATTTGCCCCCCTCCCCTTCTCTAACAACATTAGTTATTTTAAGTGTTAAACTCTATCATATTGATCTGTATTGCTTAAGACCTGAGGAAGAGAGGAAAACTCTCAAAGACTTGTCTTTTAAGTATTATGTTAGTCCAATAAAAAAGGTATCATTGGCATTATCTATAACATAAAACTGCGCATAAAATGAAATTATATATAAATATGAATAAAGTTTAATTGTACATGTAAATATAAATTATTTATATATTACTAGTTTATTTTACTAATTATATTGTGGAACATGTCTGACAATCCTGGCAATCCTGCCTGTCAGGCCGATTTGAGTCACGTGATAGCATTGTCACCGCAATCACATGACTCAGATTGACTAGATTGGCCACAGTGGCACTGCCTGGGTTGCCAGGCAGTCCTCCTGATTGGATCCGGGGAGCCGAGTATGATTTGGGGGACTGCAGGGGCACAGACTTTAGAACGCGTCATTACGCTCTTACGTCTCTGAAGCCCATGCCGTTGAGGACATAATGACATGTCCTAACGGCGTAAATGGGTTAACTTGTGAATTATACACAGATTTAAGTTATTTTCAAGTAGTAATCCCATGTGCGTTATAGTCCGTTAAGTGGCAGGCGTTGCCCAGTTATTTGGATACCCCGCAAAAGGTTCTGTAAGGGACCCAGAATTACTGGTTGTAGAGCTTGATACAGTGCTGTAGCTCTGGTTTAGTTTTGTCTAGATTGTCAAGTGTAGCAAAAAATACAATAGGAAACAACAGGATAAATGAAAGTTTGAGGTGACAGCCATTTTAAGGCAGCTGTATGGGTGGCCCTGGGTACAGTGCTCCAGTTCTTGATACGGTACTGCACGTTACTGGAAAGATACAGTGTTTCAGTCTGAATGAGCTTCTGCATGTTATAATCCTTCCCTTTTGTGTGAGATACTGCGTATTACAGATATATCTACTGACTAAGCACTGAATGAGAAGCTCCACAAGAGTATTGTATTGATCGCCTTCATATGTCCCGCAGCTGTTTTTAAAGACAATCTGGGGAGCTTTATGCTACGCTGTATACCAATAAATATCCGCTAGCATCTGTTATTTTATTTTTATTTATTCAATCTATGATATTGATTTGCAGTAACTGTGCAGACTTAAATCAAAATACCCCCAGTTGCGATTTCAATAATAAATGATTAAAAGATCGCTTGAGATTCTGAGTCAAATCCTAAATTTTTCACATTAACATACTAGGAGTTTCTTTGTAACTTGTTAAAATTTAACCAGAAATAGAGAAGCTGGGCAGCACACTACACTGGGTTGCACAACTCCAGGGAAAGAATGTTAGGAGGCCATAAGCCCCTCCTGGCCACCGGACTCCAGGGGTCTCCAGCATCACTGCACAATCCTTCAAGGAAAACTGACAGGTTTTATTATTCCTAAAAAAATGAAAGTTTGCACATAAAATTGCTTTATTGTGTATTATTTTAAAGGAACACTATAGTCACCCAAACAACTTTAGCTTAATGAAGCAGTTTTGGTTTATAGTTAATGCCTCTGCAGTCTCACTGCTCAATTCCCTGCCATTTAGGAGTTAAATCACTTTGTTTATGCAGCTTTGACACACCTCCCTGCATGTGACATACGCAGCCTGCCTAAACACTTTCTCCAAAGAGTCATCTAATGTTTACACTTCCTTTGTTGCAAATCGTGTTTTATTTAGAATTTCTTATCTCCTGCTCTGTTAATAGTTTGCTAGACCCTGCAGGGGCCTCCTGTATTTAGTTAAAGTTACATTTACAGAGCAGGAGATAAACACTTTTGAAGTAAGTTACATCTAATTGAAAATTAAACTATTTTGTTTTCATGCAGGCTGTGGCAGTCACAGCTAGGTCTGCATAAACAGAAACAAAAGTAATGTAACCCCTAAATGTCAGTGAATTAAGCAGTGAAACTTCATGATCTATGCACAAAAACTGTTTCATTAAGCTAAAGTTGTTTGGTGACGATAGTGTCCCTTTAAATAATTAGATATAAGTCTGTGCATTTTCTGGCTTACCTGGTTATGAAGTGGAGTACACTGAATTTCCCATGATTATATAAATGTAAAAATATATGCCCTGCGCATAATTTAGCAAAAATGTAAGACGACAATAATCACAACACTTCAAGGACTTCGTAAAAAATAAAACATAACTTTTATTGGTCAACGTTTGGGGTCCTGATGTTTTATTAATATACATCTGAGTTTGGTAAAATAATGGGCACTTGGTTTCACTATATGAGCATACATTGTTGTTATGTAAGCCGGTCACAACATCAATGTACCTCCATTTTGACTAGATTTGACAGATTGTTTTGAAAATATTTGTGGACTTTAAAGTTAGTTTATTATATAGTGTGCTGAATTGTGTATGTTGTATTTTTTTGTCATCAGCACATCAGGACATACTTGAAAACGAGAGAAATCTCAATGTATCTTTCCTGGTAAAATATTTTATAAATAAATAAATAAATGTATAGGTGAGCTTTGCCATTCTGTCTGTCTATCTAATTCCACGTTTAAATCCTCTACTGTGTATGTGTGCGTACATCCATATATGAACACACACCTATGCAAGTAGTCAGCCCTTAAAGATTCTTCGCCATTGCGAGCCTGTGTGGTTCGTGGTACACTCACCAGAGGTAAATATCTACTTGCCAGGGTAGAAATGTATATATGTGTGTGTGTGTATATATATATATATTTTACTATGTTTTGTTATTAAAAACATTAACAATGTATTAATTAAAATTTTATCATTGACATTATATATATTTTATAGAATGGGAGCTGCAGACAACATATATAAAGGTCGAAGCACGTTTATGGAAGAGTTGTCAGAGACTGCAGATATAATAAAGGCTGCAACATCTAAGTCGCTTGTTATATTGGATGAGTTGGGAAGAGGCACCAGTACCCATGATGGAATAGCTATTGCCTATGCCACGCTTGAATATTTTATAAGAGATGTAAGTGGTAGCTTTATTTTTTTTTTTTTTTATTAATTTGTTTAAATAAAACCTGAATTATTGTTTCTTGTGTTCATAACAGAAAATGTTTTAAAAGTTGTAAAACAAATATTTTAAAAGTCGACTTAAGGCACGCAGACCAATTCATCCCAATGAAGTGGTCTGGGTGCAGTGGCCTTTTAGTTTTAACCCTGTAATATAAACCATTGCCATTTTTATAGATGTGGCATATTATGATTGCAGAGTTAACACAACTCTTAATGACTATTACCACTGAATAACCAATTCAGACTTCTTAATCAAATGCAAGAGCATTTCATTAACACTGTAAACACCAAAACAACTTTAGCTTGATGAAGCAGTTTAGGGCTACTCCAACCACCTTGGCCACTTTTACTTTTTGAAATGGTCATGGTGGTAGGAGTCTGGATGTGCAGTATTTCTGATAAAAAACACTGCACATCCTAAGTTATTTGCACCTGTGTGCCGAGGGCTAGTTGCACCGCCGGCACGTGTAACAGAACTAATATCAATTCTGTGTGTATTTTTGTATGAGGGAATGATGGCATAAAGCCAATAGGGCATTACTCTATCATAAATGAAAAAGGGTTCAAGAAACCCAATTATTTTTTCCCGTGGAACCCTTAGACCTAGTGTATCAACATCATGTAACCCCCACCTTCCCCGCCCCCAGGTTAAAAAAAATTTGCGCCGTTTTTGTATGTGTTGGTGTGTGTCTGTGGGTCAAGGTGTGTGTATCTGTGTTTGTATGTGCCAGTGACACACAGAGACACACATACTCTTTGACAGACACACATACAAACACATATACTCTCTCACTGACCAGCACACATACACACACACTCACTGACAACACACACATACAAACGCTTTAATAGACACACACACAATTTATTTTATTTTTTTAAATTTCACTCCACCCAGCCTCCCTACCTTTGGGAGTGCTGGTATGGAGTCTCTATTTCCCTGGGGTCCAGTGGGGCTGCTGGGCTGAGTGGCTGACGTGCAGTCCCTGGGGTCCAGTGGGGCTGGGCTGAGCGTCTGGTGTGCAGTCCCTGGGTTCCAGGGCTGAGTGTCTGGCGTGCGGGTGGCGGGGGAGCAGTGATCTTCCTGCTCAACTCCCTTGCGTGCCTCTTAGTGATGCCGGAGTGACGTCATATTCCTGCTCTGGCATCACTGCTATGCGCGCTGCAATAAAGGCTGCCGCGATAATTGAAGCGGGCATCGAGGGAGCACTCTCCCCTGCTCAGCTCCCTCACCACCCACCTCAATTATTATGGCGGAACTCCATTTGTGTTCTCGGAGAACCCTATTTGGGGTTAAATCAGTTTTCTTTGCTTTAATGCAGCTCTTCTGGCTGTGACTCATACAACCAACATGAAAATATGATTTCACTTTCAATCACATCTTACAGCACAGTCTGTTTACTTTAGAATGTCTTACTTCCTGCTCTGTTGAATTGAACTTTAATCACTACTCTGTTTACAGGGAGTATGTAGGGAGGCTACGTGAGTCACAGGCAGTGGAGGGCTACATAAACAAAGCAGTTTAATTTCCAATTGGCAGAAAACTGAGCAGTGGGAATGCAGGGGCTTGATTTATACACCAACACTGCTTCATTAAGCTAAACTTGTTTTTGGTGCTTAGGGTGTCCTTTAATATCAGGGCAAAATCAAAGCTACATTGCTGACCAACTTCCTTGTTCTCTGCTGACTAATTGTATCCCTTATCTATGTGGTATAAAAGTATACAGAATTTTCACCACATCTAGTGTAGCAAACATCCTGTGCTGGAATAACATAAAACCTATTTTGTAGAAATGCCTGCATCTTTGAGACATCAGTCGAGTTACTGCACGTGGCGTGGTTGTATTTGCCAGGATAGGGTAGGAACTTAATAACACAGGCCCAGAACACAACAAAGGATAGACTAGCCCTATACCGGTCCTTAGAGTTGCTGGGCTGATGGTGGGCAGAATGAGAGTAAAGCCAAGGTCAAGGATAGGAGAAAACAAGATAAATGGTATACCAGCCAAGGTCCAAGGAGTGCAGAGGTCAGGAGTAACGATAAACAAGCCAAGGGTCGGTTACCAGACATACTGAATGTAGAAGAACACTCTGTTGGGCTAACTTGAACCACAAAAGGGCAACCACAAGTGAGACATGTAAGTATAAATAGGCAGGGCTTGTTTCCTATTGGAAAACATCATCTTAGAGTCGCAGATGACTTAGGGCAGTACAAAACCATATCAGGCCGACCCATGATGCCATCGGAGCACTCTGGATTTGGTCTGGCGATTGCATCATTTGGATGCAAATTTGGGGGTGAATAAAAGGACACACTGAGAAAACATGCAGCATCCAGAAGAACGCCGGAGGAACCGGGTAAGACGTCAGCAACCCTGACAGTAATAATTTATCAATGTACAGAAAGGCATGTTATATGTCTTATAGATAGAGGACATTTTCTGGTGATGTTAGCCATGACTGCCCTGCATTATTCATTACACAAGAGAGGTTTAAACTGAAGTTAACTTATTTTTATGCAGTTTGCTTGATGTTCTACAAAAATGACTTTTTTTGTTTATTTTTTTCCTACAAAAAGTATTGGGAGCTCTTTGGGCGCATGCACATTTGAAATAGTAGCCCTTGCAAATGAGTATATCATTTGAGTATATTAGGACATTTTATAATAGAAACTCCATTATAGAAATTCCAATTAATACTATTATCTTGGGTTTATTGATCATTTTGTTATGTATTTGTTCATATACAACATATTGTTCATTCTTTATGATGTATTTATAATATATCTCTCATGTTTTCAGGTTCAGTCACTAACACTTTTTGTTACACATTACCCTCCATTATGTGAACTAGAAAAGACATACCCGGCACATGTTGGTAACTATCACATGGCATTCTTTCTTGATGACGGGGAGAGTTCAGACAATGGTAAGACTGCTATAAAATTGTGCTACCATTTTCCATGTTTCCAAGGTGATTTTCATGTAATGCTTTGTTTTATAAATCAACAAAATACAATATAAAAACAAGCAATGACTAAACTAGAAACTAAAATAGTAGGAGATAAACCAATACCAACAATATATTACTAGAGGCTGGAGCTGATCCATATGTTCGCATGCATTTATATGAATAATAAATTATTATATTTTACATTTTTTTTATACGCATCGTAAATAAAATATACCATTTGATAGATGTTCATAGATTTGATGTAAATCCCCAAGATTTGAAGATATGTTGTTTTTTTTTGTCCCTTTGGAAAAAATAAATAAATTAGTAAACACAGTAAAAATTCTGTAAGACTGAATACTGTAACTTTTCTTTCATGTTTGGCAAATGGAAAACAATACATGAAATCACAAATAGTCACATATTAAAACTGTCTTGCATTCATTAACCACATAAGGACAAAGGATATTTTGAGATGAGATATGTTTGTTACCAAGCCCTTGGAGAAATAGGGCTTTCTTTTGATATCCAATGTGTAAACGTAACACAATATTAAACAGGGAAAAAATATTGAAACATGGAGGGGGGGTTGGGGAAAACTACTTTTTTACCTCAGTTTTACATTTAAGAATTTCTACACACCACATGCAACTAAAGAAAACTAACTTCAAATAGATTCACTAATTCCTGATTAAGTCCTGATTGATAAAATATCTAATATGTCTAGGATTTCAGTTACTTTTTAGAAGTTATAGAGCAAATATTCTATGGAGTGAATTTCAAAGCTAAAATTTTGCAAGCTAGGATGCTGAGATTACAAGGTTTAAAGTAATCACAGAATCCAATACTGCTATACAAAAGTATATATTTGTAGAAGGTACATCCCCCAGGTTCAGAGCATTTTGACACATTTCATTTAGCCATGTTATTATGGACCTAGGTCAAAATATTTGTCTTTGTGCTTTTTTTCACACTTGTTCTATTTTGGCGATATTCACAAACCACACATGTCCCACTCCTGTAAACACCACATATTTGTATTCTTTTCTCATTATCACTGATACCCTACATGCTTTTATCTATTGCCCTAATTCAACACTTTAAACCAATTCATAATCCAACCCTTAATCCAACCGATAATTTACTTTATAATCCTATGTATTATCCGACCCTAATCCTATCTATAATCTAACCTATAATCCAACCCTAATCCTAACCATAATCTATTTTATAATCCTATGTATAATCCGACCCTAATACTATCCATAATCTAACCTATAATCCAACCCTAATCCTAACCATAATCTATTTTATAATCCTATGTATAATCCGACCCTAATACTATCCATAATCTAACCTATAATCCAACCCTAATCCTAACCATATATTTTATAATCCTATGTATAATCCGACCCTAATACTATCCATAATCTAACCTATAATCCAAACCTAATCCTAACCATAATCTGTTTTATAATCCTATGTATAATCCAACCCTAATCCTATCCATAATATAACCTATAATCCAACCCTTAATCCTACCGATAATCTATCCTATAATCCTATGTATAATCCAACCCTATTCCTATCCATAATCTAACCTATAAACCAACCCTTAATCCTACCGATAATCTATCCTATATTCCTATGTATAGTCCGACCCTAATCCTATCTATAATCCAACCCTTAATCCTACCGATAATCTATCCTGTAAACCTATGTATAATCCGACCCTAATTCTGTTCATAATCTAATATAATAATATAACCCATAATTCCAGTCCTAATCCTGCCCATATAACACCCTCTGAGCGAGATTGCACAGCCGCAGAATTTAAAAGGTTTTATAGGGCTATGGGCAGCGCTCACTTTGAATGCTGTGCGTAGCTAATCTGTCAGACTGGGGGCACTAACTGTTTACAGTTACAGAGGGGACCCTTAGATTATCGGTAGGTGTCTAATTATACCTGGAGTTCTTTGATACCAGCAGGAATTTAACCCTGCTGTTATTTTTTACTGCATGATGGTCCAAGATGCCAATGAGCATTTAAGCCCTGCACTGCATTACAATAAAGACAGTCACGTAGTCCTTAGGTAATTAATATATTTTGTTTCTTTTCAATCTACTAGATATTCTAGTTTTTGGATTGTCTTGAGTCATGTTAGGCTTCATATCTAATTGGATATGTTATTAAACTTTACAAATAACTCTTGGTTCTTTTAAATTCGTAAAAAGTATTTCTAGAATGTAACCATATAACTTTGTTAAGATACATAAAGTTTTTCCCATTGTCTGGAATGTATCTACTTTCAAACTCACACAGATATCATATTTATCTTGTTTTTAGAGTTTAATATAGGTTTATATTTTAAGGCAATTCTAGATAAAGATGGATATTTACTAAAGTGAGATCCCAAAGAGTGAATTCAACATGTTTTTTTAAATTTATGGCAGTGTAGCCAAACCGAAAGTATACCTGAATTAGATCATTTGTCCAGATCAGCTATTTACATAAGTTTCACATTAAAGTGACACTATAGTCACCAAACCAACTACAGCTTAATGTAGTTGTTCTGGTGAGTATAATCATTGCCTTCAGGCATTTTCATGCAAACACTGAGAAAAGGCAGTGTTTACATTACAGTGTAGGGACAACTTCAGTGGCCACTCCTCAGATGGCCACTAGAGGTTCTTCCTGGGGCAGTGCTGCACACTCGTTCAGCATCTCCACACTCTGCATGGAGATGCTAAACTTTCCTCATAGAGATCCATTGATTCAATGCAACGCTATGAAGAGATGCTGATTGTCCAGACCTGGGTTTGGCCCCGCTCCCACGCCGCTTTCTTGGTTATCTCAGGCAATACAATACAATTTCCTATAGGAAAGCATTGAATTGTCCAAGATCTTCAATTCTGATGATGTCAGCCAAAGAGGCGGATAAGGGCGGGGCCGGAAATTAGCTACATTTTAACCCTTTCTAACTTGGTGGGGAGAAGCAAGTTACCTAAATGGTGGTTTTAACACTATGGGGTCAGGAATGCATGTTCCTGGCCCTGTAGTGTTCCTTTAAATTTGAAATTCACCTTGAATTCTCAAATTAGTGAATGTCCCTGAGAGTATCACTGCTAGAAGCCAACACAATGGTGTTTTGTATATTCTTGGTTAAAGCTTTTATGCACATTAAATTAATTTATATATGAATAATTCACCTTAAACATGACCTGACCTGCCAATTCTCCTTTTTCACTCAGCATTCTAGAAAAGTTAGTTATGTTGGACACAGTTGAGAAACTTCAAGGACATAATGATTTTAAAAAAAATAAAAAAAATTTTCATATGATCACACCAGTGTTAATTTTGTTGTCTAACAATTTTAGTCAGATTTTAATCGACTAAACCTTTTGAGATATAGTCAACTAAATCTAGACTAAAACTAAAACAATTCAGATAATGAAATTACGACTAAAACTAAAATGGCTTTTTAGTCAAAAGACTATGACTAAAACTAAATTGAAATTTGCCGCCAAAATTAACACTGGATCACACCCAAATGTGAAATACCTACAATACATACACAAATAATACAGAACTCACCAAAGTCCAAGCAATTTTCATATTATCTGAAACAAATAATGGATAATGAAAGAAATCAATGGCAAGTGCTTTCTGCATCAACTTGGTTCGATGTCTCACCTCTCTGACTTCCAAACTCAAAAATAGTAAAATAAGCAGTTTTAACTCTGACATTCCCACACTTACTGACAGTTTATTTATATCGGCAGACATTTTGTATTTAGACAGAAATTAAAAGTGTATATTGCCAGTCACACTTAGAACAAAGCTGACTCCATTTTGTATTTTCAGGCAAGACAGACACAGAATATCTTTCTTTCTGTAACTTTATTCATTCAAGTCTGAGCGAAGGAATGTGTTATGTAAACAAGATAAGTGATAGGGAATGATGTCTCACAGCAAGGAAGGGGGATGGAATACTATTTCTTAATGTTAGTGGAATAGAAATAATTTTAAACTCAGACACAAGAACCAAACACCAGTGACAGATAACACTTAGTAATTAATTTTACTTTCTAAATCTTACAAAGTTCCATTGTAATAAAAAGGGTGGAATTAAGTTTAGGAGGTGCCAATTCTAAATTACGATTAAAATTGCTGCCACGAAGACTGGGGTAAAGCCTTTGAAATTGGCAGGAAATTTGATTTATAGGGACATAAAATAGATAAGTAAATGACATCAAAATAATCATCAAATTCAGTTAACCCGTTATGCATAATGGCAAATGGACCCCATGACAAGAAATTTTGGTGATGTGATTGCGCCATCTACTGACCAAAAACTAGATGATAGTCTGTAGTTCCCTATTGGTCCTATCAGCTAGTGACATGCAGAGAGTTTGGCCCTTTAAAAAGTAAGGACAAAGGAAAGAGAGGAACATTTGGACATTCAAGATTCAAAGATTTACAGACTCATAGTCTTTGACCACATTCAAACTCTCTTTGACACAACTCAAGAAACACTTTCCTGGACACCTAATTTTTACTATTACTTTCCAACCAACACCACTTTTCTATTAAATACAATTCTATATACATCAATCATACTTGCATTCAAGTTCCTGGGACTATCTACTCATCCGATAAGAACATCTACAACATAACTGGTAATTATGCTGGTTTTATTTAATTAAAATTAAATTAATTCAAATTTACTAGTAGCAAGAATATCTATATCTGGATAAATCTCGGTCAGATTTCAATCATTAGAAATCTTAGTTAGCTAAGAATATATGGTTATAAAAATTCCATTCCTCTAGGTGGAATAAAGATAACAATATTTTAAAGGTAAATTTGCCAACAAGTTAGCTTACCGATGTTTATCCTGATGTATTGATTTGTTCTGAAATAAGATAGTGTATCTTATGCAGGAAAGTTAAAATTCGGCTAACGTAAAATCTGGTAGAATTATCTTATTGGATGGTTCCAGGAATGGTTAATTATCTGGTATGAACATTACTTTAATTGTACAGTTATGACATAATAGGATATTATATGTCTAGGAGTATTGTAGCCAGCAATGAAAGGGTTACTCAGTGTGATCTGTTAGCCAAGGATTTATTGCTTCTCGCTGCACTGTTGTATTCTGTGGAGTTTAGTTTTCTGTCTGTGAAGATTTCTAAGTGAAGTGTCCTGTCATAAATTTTGTAAATTCTTGACAACTGGTTCTTTTAGCCGCTGTATTGTGTTTAAACCATTGCCATATTATATGCCTATGTTATACCTAAATATTCACTGATTGTCACGCATGTTACATATTATTATTATTATTATTGTCACAATAAATTATATTTTTATAAAGAAATTGTGATTTACTGTGTGAAGTAAAATCCTCTGATGACTTTCTCTAGGATCTAAAAGAATTAAACTAGTGGGTAATTCTCAGCTTTATTATATTATTAATTTCGGGGAACAGTGCCGAGATATACATTTTAATATAATAAAAATTCAATTAATTTTTGATAATTTTTATGAAAATATTATTTTAACATTTATCACCCCATAAATATCCTCACATTACTGACATTTAAATTATTGCCATCCCCCAAGCTGATGGTCTTTGGAGGCATGGCAAAGGTAGAGATTACACAGTAGCTTCGCCATACCAATTCATACCAGCAGTGAGCAACTGTGATAGGCTTAAAGAAGTCAGTTGACGCACAAAGCCAATCACCACCACCCATTGCTGCTTAAGCTAATGCTCTGAAGTCATCCTTCTTACCATGCTAGATACCAGCAACACCAAACACTTGGAATTCTTCTTTCTTCCTTCTCACCTGTTGGAGTATGTTAATGAGGAAGGAAGGCTTTTTAAAGGAACAATATAGTGCTTGGAATGCAAAATTGTATTCTTAACACTATAGTTTCACTCTGCACGGTGGGACACTATAGTGGGATATTAACAGTGGGACACAAAAAGTGCTATTAACGTTTGGCCGCTGTGCCCCCCAATACAGCAAATGATAATAGTGTTTTTTTTCACTTGCTGATTCCAGTGCCAATCGGGCTCTTCCTCCGTTGTCGACGTCATGGTGATTAGGAAACCTAATGCGCATGCGTGGCGAGTAATACGCTCGCATTAGACCTTCCCCATAAGAAAGCATTGATTCAGTGCTTTCTTATTGGGTTTTTCAAGATGCTGGACATCCTCATGCAAGGGTTGGAAGGCTTCCCGAGAGACCCCAGTTGGCAGAGGTAGTTGGTCAGAGTACGGGAGCTCCTTCACATGCAGTTTCTCAGAAACTGCCGTAGTTAACATTGCAGGGTTAATGGGACATGGATACTGCACCCAGATCACTTCAATGAGATGAATTGGGTTGGGTGCCTATAGTGTTTAAGCATGCATTTATTTGTGTGGCTGGTTACATATGTATATGTCTAACTTAACGTGATGTATGGGACATGGTCACCTTAATAAACTCCATGGGGGAGATTTATCAAACTGTTCTGTTCAGCAAAATGGAAAAAGGGAGCAATCATCAATGTAATGTGCATGCTGGCTCCACTGGTTTCCATGGTGACTGCCCCACTTTTAGTATTTTAGACTACTTTTTAAAACGTAACACTGATAAATCTCACCCAATGTTTCTAGACGTAAATCCCATTTAATATCGTTGTCCATGATTTGATAGGTGCAAAATATCACATATAAACATTACTTCCTATGTATTGAATTAGACAGAGATCAGTTGGTGTCACTTTGAAAATCTCCCCAGCCTACGCAAAGGGCCCACTTGTGTAGCAAACTGAAGTTGTTCTCTGGAACAGTTCTCTGAAGCTGGCAGATAGTCTAACCTGTGTAGGAGAAAATGAAATTAGAATATTCCATTCCAATTATTATTTTCTTGCACTTTTCTATATATTATATTTACATGTGTATAGCCGGTTATTAGTTTAATCCAAAATGAGTTTTTATACAAGGCTCTTTTGTGCTTTATTTATTTTTAGTTTAATTAGTGATGCCCTCCTTTCTTCATTTACAGAATCTGTTGTTGTACAGCATCCAGAGTATATCACATTTTTGTACCAGATAACCAAAGGGATAGCTGCAAGGAGCTATGGACTGAACGTTGCTAAACTGGCAGATATCCCAGAGGAAGTTTTAAAGAAAGCAGCTTGCAAATCAAAAGAGCTCGAGCTACTAGTCAACACGAGAAGGTGAGATATGTAGGAATCGCTTTATATGGAATGGCGTTTTAACAGAGAAACCTCATTTGAAAACCTTATTAAATATGATGATATGATAAACATAGCACACTGCAGCCCTGCCAATGTTACAAAGTCTCACAGTTACATACGTGCACACTGCAGCCCTGCCAATGTTACAAAGTCTCACAGTTACATACGTGCACACTGCAGCCCTGCCAATGTTACAAAGTCTCGCAGTTGCATACGTGCTCACTGCAGCCCTGCCAATGTTACAAAGTCTGTTACATACGTGCACACTGCAGCCCTGCCAATATTACAAAGTCTCGCAGTTGCATACGTGCACACTGCAGCCCTGCCAATGTTACAAAGTCTCACAGTTACATACGTGCTCACTGCAGCTCTGCCAATGTTACAAAGTCTGTTACATACGTGCACACTACAGCCCTGCCAATGTTACAAAGTCTGTTACATACGTGCTCACTGCAGCCCTGCCATTGTTACAAAGTCTGTTACATACGTGCACACTACAGCCCTGCCAATGTTACAAAGTCTGTTACATACGTGCATACTACAGCCCTGCCAATGTTACAAAGTCTCACAGTTACATACGTGCACACTGCAGCCCTGCCAAAGTTACAAAGTCTCGCAGTTACATACGTGCACACTGCAGCCCTGCCAATGTTACAAAGTCTCACAGTTACATACGTGCACACTGCAGCCCTGCCAATGTTAGTCTCACAGTTACATACGTGCACACTGCAGCCCTGCCAATGTTACAAAGTCTCACAGTTACATACATGCACACTGCAGCCCTGCCAATGTTACAAAGTCTCGCAGTTACATATGTGCACACTGCAGCCCTGCCAATGTTACAAAGTCTCGCAGTTACATACGTGCACACTGCAGCCCTGCCAATGTTACAAAGTCTTGCAGTTACATACGTGCACACTGCAGCCCTGCCAATGTTAGTCTCGCAGTTACATACGTGTACACTGCAGCCCTGCCAATGTTACAAAGTCTCACAGTTACAAACACTTGTGATCACAGAATGAAAGTCGGTTTGTTCATCGTGAGCTCAGTTTATTTTCTTTGTACTAGGATCAGTCCTTTTGTAGACATGTGTAAGAGAAGCCATTAACCCTTCCACTATAGAGACTTTTTTGTTTTTAAAAAAAATCAGCACAGCATTTATTTGAAACGTGTAATGCATAGTTAGCACATGGGGTTTGAATGTTGCATTCTTCCTGATACATAGTATAAATAAAACACAACTTTTAAAATTGACAACATTTGGCGAATGACCTTTTGGCCATGACTTTTATTACGGAATTTCCCAATAATAATAATTGTAAACCATAACTTTAAACCAAAACCAAATAACCAAAAACCATTTCCAGGCTCCGTCCCTTAAAGCCAGGAGCCATAAATAAATATTTCTAACCAAATAAGCCAAGTCCACCCTCCTGTGATGCCCAGGAAGGTGGCTTATATCCCAACAGTGATATCTGAAAGTAAAAGGAGCGAGTGGGTGGGGCTTCAGCTTAGTAACTAGACAGCAACCGTGAATATACCCCCCGCGGTTCCTGCCGCTAGGTAGCTCCCTGCCCTGCACCTGACACTTGGCTCGCGCTACTTCCTCGCACTCACCTGAATACTTACCCACAAACCTCCGCTCCATCAAACTCCATAAGGCTGCTCCTTCTCAGTCCGCCAGCCCGACATCACTGTTGGGTCAAACAGCAGTTTTGTCTATGGATTACTATGCATACATACTTTATTTCAGATGCTGGGAGGAAACCGAAACCGAAACCGAAAATTCAGGATGCCCTTGATCGAAAATCAAAACCGAAAATGAAATTTTCAACAAATTATTTTAAAACCATTTTATATTCACCACAATTCCGTATTTAGTACTCTGATAGTCAGCCACACTTGTAAAACACACTACAGCAATCACAAAACCTCTTCCTTACTGTAACATTGCACAATTTGCCTCCACATTATACACTAAGTACATTGCAGTTATAACAACTATGAGTTTGAAGCCGTTATATAAGCAGACACTGAATAAATATGTAAAGCTCTCACAGCAGCATTTACCAGTGCTTTCCATCTACTCCATCTCCAGTAATGATTAATCCAATTCAAACGGGTTCCTGACAAATCCCCATTCCTCTCTGGCAGGGTGGCTTCCTACTGATGTCATGACCCCACCACTGTCGCTGTTATGCGTTTCACCGTGGAACGCAGTGCCCACATCCAAAGATGCTTTGGTAGGTGCTGGCAGCCATCTTGGCCAGTCTCTCTTCATGTGCACGCTGCTTCGGTGGGGTGGGACGAGTCAGAGATCCCGCAGAGTACAGGAGCGGTGGAGGCTTCCGCTTTTCCTCCTGTGTCTCTCCTGGGCCATGTTAGATTCCCTGGCGAAGCATAGTTTTTCGGTATGTTCCCTGCGGAGCCATGTTTCCAGCCGGGTCTACTTTCCCTGTGGGTTCTTGGCCCAAACTGATGGGAATGCGTCACCCACAGGGTATGTGAGAGAGGGAGGGCTGGCACACCGCTAGATAACTCAGAGTTACCATCATGGAGGGAGGGGGCAGCCTGCACCGTGCTATCAGCTCTGTGTCTGCTGCTTCATTCATTATCCAGGGCCATCTCACTGCCAAAAAGATTGGCAGATTTGATCCTTTTCAGCTGAAATGGGATAGGCTCAATTTCGGTGCATCCCTAGTTATATATCCTGCTTACAGGTATTGTTATGGAACATGATGGCATTTTTAGGAATGCAGCAGATTATTAAAAATGCCAACAGGATGTGAAATTAACATCTATTTGGAGGCTCAATGCCCTAAGGTGTACTTACATTATCTATTTATACTACAAACAGGGCCTTGCAAGTTACTCTAGCGGTTAGAAAATAATCCCCAGTTTAAATCCCCCTCTTCATGCCTGTTAGATTTCAGCAATACATTTTGTTGTTCTTAATATTCTGTACTGTTTGGGGGGGAAGGATAGGGCTAACACTTCCAGTCCTTCTGCAGAGATGCGGATGGATAGAAAAGAATGCAATGCAAGTAGGTGTAAACTAAAGCCCAAGTATTGTTGGGAGAGGAAGGGTTCGTACAGCACCATATCGATTAAACATTTACGTGGTTCATTCTAGTTCTCAACAACGACTTACTCCCAGAACTCCTCCCCCTTCATCCCCTTTCTCTCTTTCTGTCTCTCTATGCGTTAAAAAAATGGCATTTGAGTTTAACCCCTTAAGGACACATGACGTGTGACATGTCGTGATTACCTTTTATTCCAGAAGTTTGGTCCTTTAGGGGTTAATATTGGAACATTGTTGAGTGACGCTGTAATAGCACTATGTTGATCGTAGTGTAGAGTGTCATTACAGCGCTGTTCCAAATAGGGTCAGTTTGGAATGTTGCAGTAGTCCACATGGTCATACGGAGACTAACCAGGCTAGCTAGAGAGCATGTCTGCACTCATGACTGTGGGGGAGGTTTATCAAAGTGTTGTAGACACTAGTAGGACTATAATTCTGAGAATATTTGGCACAGTTTATGAAACCGGTTTGACATATTCTTTCATGTGTTTCTTATTTTCCCCCTAGCCATCATTACTTCAAAGAATGCCATATTTTCAGGGTGTAACAGATCATTGGCAGCCAATGAATGAACTTCTGTGCTTAGAAATATATGTACAGAATTGACATTTGCTTGTTCTGGACTGGCTAGTCATGATCCAATAATGCTGCTAGAGGTGGAGTTATACCTGCAGCAACAAAGTTTACTTACTCCAAACCCATATAGAGCTGGTATAGAGAGATTCCCTGATATCAGCAGTTCCCATCTGAGTGAATAATAACTCTTAAACTACCACTTCAATTTGTGTTTACACTTTCTTTTAACGAGTACAGGAGTAAATTGTGTGAATATAAAAAGGGAACATAGTTTTTTGTTTATATAAATATTTATATAAATATGTGTGAGATTTTCCTTTTTTATTTTTTAGAAAGAAAATGAAAATATTTCAAAAGGCTTGGAATATCTTTTGTTCTGCAGAACTTGCAGAATTGCTGGAGGCAACAGAGTGAAGAAAATAAAACCCTGAAAGCCTTGAACAGTCGGTGTTACTGTGTAAATCACGATGAAAGAAATAGCTGTTAACCCGCAGTTGTCATCATGGGCTCTCCTAATCTGAAAATGTGGTTATTTTATAGAACACTTAAATTGATCATCTCATTGCTTATTATATGTAAAATCAGCTCTCGATCTTTATTTTATTCTGTTGTGTTCGTCTATGTATTTTCTTTTGTATCCTGTGTTGCAGAGAGCTGTTCTGTATCAACAGAGAAGACACAAATCATTCTGAGAAATTGTAAAAAGAAGAAATGGCAGGTCTCTATAGATTTATTGTGCACTGGCCACAGGAAGGTCAGACTTTAGTAAATACCATTTTAAATGGGCTCCAATTAACCTGCCATGTTAAAGCATTTTAATCCTCTGCTTCTAGTCATTAGATGCATGCTGTGTCTGTAAAAGGTCATGCGTCAGCATCTAGTATCACGTGTGATGGCTAAACATGGAACCAATAACTCGGCTTTGCTCCAGCAAACATCATTTACAGTGTGATTATAAAACATAACACACTGATTACCTTCCGGTTGGTTTTAGGTCATTATGGCATTAAGTAGCCCAGATATTATGTAAATAAAAGTGTGTAAAGGAAAGCTCGGAGTTAATTTACTGCTATTTAGACACTTATTGAATATGATTGGCTTGCCCAAGACATTGTACAAGAATGAAATGATTTTTATTTTAGTAAATCCATTTAAGTAGGAGAGATACATCTGTACTTCAACACTTACTGTAACCACTGCCTGTTAGGTATCACTGCAAATTGATGTTTCCTCCTAGATATCAGTGGGGGACATGTACGCACACAAATTCTCTCACTGGTTTTCAATGAAGACAGGTGATTGGCCGAAGTATGTCAAACATTTCTGGCTTGAGTGACATCACATGATGTTGATTGGAGCTAAATTATTTGGTTCTGGATGTATATCTCTTCTTAGACTGGTATCTTTTTCTTATGTATTATGGAAGTGATGTGCTGAAAACCTGGTAAATTTGACTTTGGTGCATCCCTTGGTCTGTGTAGAATTCCATGGAGGTGATCAGTTTTGCTGTAGATGGGCAGTAGTGAGTGGGCAGTACGCTTCAATATCTTTATAAGCACATTTTAATGACTAAGCCTACAGCTGAGGTGTGAGCTGCAAAATTCAATTAAACACACACATTTTAGGGGCTCATCATTCAGGATAATATAAGCTGAAGTCGAGAGCGGCTGTCAAACCTTCTTGCACTCAACAATCGCAGCTCTGCACATTTATAACACTGTGATTCTGACACTCATAACCATGCTCAATGGGATTAAACACAATTGTAAACAACATAGGAGCATAATTATACACGGCTTGGAATCTATCTGGAAAGGACAACTATTAAAAAAAAGAAATTACACGGGGTGAGGGGGACCTGACCATATGGTGTTGGATGCTCCAAATAGTCACTTCTAGCATATTGGGAACATTTCCCACAAATATCCTCACTTAAGTAAATGAACCCTTGTGACGACATTGAAGTCAAAGACCAAGAGATCCACCATTAATGCTAAATGTTACCAATGTGGGAGCACTGCCATCACCATTCATTCTCTGCAGTAACATAGCACCATAGCTTTTGGTCCATGTGGTATATTCGAAGGATTCACCCCAGTCTGATCTGCAAATATTAATTTATAAAATTTTGGCCAGCCGTGCATGTTTTTACAAATCAGAGCAACTCTATAACCTCTGAAATTTTAATCTCATTAAATTAGCGATATGAAAAATTATATGTTGTGTATTTATTTGTGTAAAGAGTACTAGTGTTAATAAAATACAAATGTTTGTACGCATACATAAATACCAATCTATGATCTAGTTTTCATGCTTGTCACAGTCATTTACTGTCAGTGATTGGTAAAATGGCTGGTTTCTATGCTTCTAAACTTATGTACTGGTAATTATAACATCTTTTTTCCATGCAAGATTGTAAAAATTACCACCTGTAACTTTCATTTTTAGTGAACTAAAACGTATACCTACCTCATCTTGGTGTAAAAAGGAAAAGAAAAGTGAATGGCTGCAAATTTTCAATATGTCATATATTAGACAATACCTTTATTCTATTCTTAAATACATTTAAATACGAAAGTCTGTCTATAAGCATGGTGTCGTTTTCAAAAATAGTCAGCTATATACAAGATAGAAAGGTCAAAAACAAGTCAGGAAAGGTAAGAGCAACTTGCTTAGATGATCACAGGTAAAATTACAATTCTTTCTATAGCAATAATACATTCTGTAATGCTGTACAATAGGTAAAACAAGATTCTAACAAAACGTGTGACATACAGGAACATTAGGTGAAGAGGGCCTTGTCCAAATGCGCTTACAATTTAAAAAGTTGAGGGACAAATACACAAATCAAGTGAGATATATGAAAGGATGGATGAGCTGTTTGTGAAGAGGGAGAGTGGGAGATGGGAGAGTACAATTATAAAGGATGAGGAGTTAATGGAGCTAATGAGAGACTGAGACTGTCAGCTGACACTATCATTGGGACCTATTTCAAGGATTCATGAATGAAGCCTTTCATCTTTATAGGAAGTCCAAGGGGAGTGTGTTAGGGCATCATCTTCCATACTTTGGTAAGATGGCACCTAGTACTTCATCACACCATAGCAACTTTCATAGTGATGAAGTTATTGTGCCTGAAGTGTCCCTTAAAGAGGAGAGTCGATAGGCTTCTCTAAAGAAGTTTGTTTCAGTGATTTATGTTGAAGGACAACAGAGACTGAGAGAGTTGAATATGTGGTGGGAGGACTTTCCACAAGGAGGGGGCAGCCTCCTCTAATGTGCATGTCCTTTATAGTGTGGTGGAGTTCATATTAATTGGGCAGAGCACATGTTCGGTTTAAATATCGATAAAAGGTAAGTTGTGGTCGATATCAGTGGAGGCAGCTGTGAGTTCTGTACAATTGGTAAATGCTCTGGTGGACAAAAGAAAACCTGTCTTTTAGCCACAAACATCTACTGACTGTTGGTATTAACAAGCCTAATCTTAATTTAAAAAAACTTCAAAATTCCGGGTAAGTGATGAAACCTATAGGAAGTAGAGATAAAAACTATTCTTGTGATAGTCTTGTTGTCCTGTATAATAAAGAAGAGATTGCGCACTAGATTTCTCCTAAGAGATACACATGTTTTATTGGACAAAACAAAGTAACAAACACAAAGCAAAACATCAAATGGAGCAAAATAATTAAAGTGACAAGAATAAGGCAAATAAATTAAACAATGACAATAACCACAATTTACACAAGCCTATTCTGGCAGAAACATGAGCCCCTAAACCCCCCAACATTTCTGTTACTCCTGGCTGCCTTTCTCAAGGGTGTTTTGTTGTCCTGTGTCATAGATGTTGAGCTGCTGTTCATTCCTTTTGACATTTGAGGTTGGTGACCACTTTACAAGTGATCTGCGATGACAGCAGCTATCTCAGACAGCTTACATGAGCATGTCCGTAGAAAGCCCAGGTAACCATACAAGATAACTTGTGTGATGATAACCATCTCTCTGGACCACTTGGATCTTAACTTTATCTGGTTTCAAACAGAAATGGGTTCTCCTAATCCATAAAAACTACTGTATATAGTATACAATGTGTTCCCACTGGAATTTGGGTGGGAGATTGTACACATCCTATAACGCTTCCTTTGACTTGAATAAAAAACAGTCATGTTCTCCTCCTCCCCGATTGTATCTTTTGCCAAAATAATTTAATCTATTTTACATAAATTCTTAGATAGTCGTACTGCATCAGACCTTCTACATCATACCACCACCTCAATTTTTAAAAAATAATCACTTACTAGGTGTACTCAATGTTGTCAAACAGGAAGTCCCATTATTCTGGAAGCAGTACATTTCACCTCCCCCTTACACCTTTGGTTTAGTAAAAATGGAAGTGTTGAGGTTGTTGGAGGAGATTATTTTCTCTGCTCAGTGAAGACTACAGATTTACACCAGCATTTGAATGCAGTGGTGCTGCCTTACTTCATTCTCATGGACAGACTATAGGCTAACACCCACCGCTTGAGTGCCAAAATATTGGCTGTACCGTTATTCCATCTCTCACTTGGTTGCCAGGTTTTTAGTTACTCATCACGTTTACGGAGCATGTCTGTGGTACCCTTTATGGTCTAACGTCTAATGGCAGCAGAATTTAGATGGGCACATCTCTTTTAACCCCTTAAGGACACATGACGGAAACATTCCGTCATGATTCCGTTTTATTCCAGAAGTTGTGTCCTTAAGGGGTTAATAGACCCTACCCACTGGTTAAACATTGCATTCTTTATTCTATTGTTTTGTGACTGTTGCATTGCACTTGACATTCCAAGACTAATTTCCGCACAGATGAACCTGCCGCCACTTTCAAGTGCCACAATTCTTTTGAATGTTATTTCCAGGTGTCTTTGTGTAAAATAGCTCAAACTGCAAGCCATGATTAATGTATGTTAATTTACATATGTATTGGTACATTTCGAGAAATCATTAAAAGCTTATTCGCAAATAAAAAACCTTTAATGTTGACATGGCCAACTAATAGGTTCCAAATAGAACATAGTACATTTTATCAACCACTTAAAAGATTTGTCAAAGAACCAGGGGACAGCGCCAGTGACTTAATGGCACCATAACTACTACCACTGCAGAACCAGGGGACAGCGCCAGTGACTTAATGGCACCATAACTACTACCTCTGCAGAACCAGGGGACCACGCCAGTGACTTAATGGCACCATAACTACTACCTCTGCAGAACCAGGGGACCGCGCCACTGACTTAATGTCACCATAACTACTACCTACTACCTCTGCATGCTGTGTTTATTGTGTATAGACTGTCCTTTTTACTGTTACTGAAAACATGGCTTTAAATGTTGATACTATGTAATGCAATTGTGTGACAGAATACAGTGTTAAAAATGATAAAATGTGTGTGTGTGTGTGTGTGTGTGTGTGTGTTTTAAAAATGTAGCTTTTGAATTATGGGAATGCCTTAACTTGTACAAGAGAATTATCCAATGCCTTAATCCATTCTTAAATAGTTTTGTTTGTTTAGCTTTTTCGAGTATCCATTCTTATAACAAACTGCTGTGACTCTCATTACAATATCCAGGATACGACGCTCCTGGAAGCTAAGTGATTGTCCTCTGTTAATCTGCCGCTTGGTGAAGAAATAACATCCAGCACCTGTGTTTATCTCTGCATGAGATTCACCGACACAGACGCTACCATATGGAGTTGGATTTTCTAAGAAAAGATGCAGAATGCTTCCGAGATGCAGATAGTATACGTAAAAACTGCGGATTATGAGATGATGCCCTTTTGCTTGCAGTGAGATTTTACGTCGCTCAGGGGATTAATCGGAAATGTATAAAGCATTTTGACAAACATTCACGTAATTTGCATAGAAAGTAATATGTAACCGTTGGTTGGAATTGGCTTTATATGTATTGATCACAATATAATAATATATAAGTTCTATAATTTCATCTGGGTCTACATAACTGGAAGGAACTCTGGTACCTTATAAATTGACGCTGTTTGGGTTCATTCTAAGTTGGCTGTTGTGTATCGCCTACATATTACAAGTCAGGTCTTGGGTAAAGTAACAGTCAGTGGGGCATTTTAGCGTATTTACTGAAATCCTAGCGGTCTTTAATACTTAGCTCTATTACTACCAGAAAGACTTAAAATCCGTGACCACAATTAATATTATGCTGATGAGGCCCTAAAGGTCAATATTGTAGAGCTCATATTTGATTTTTGGTATTTATTAAAGTCTTAGCTGGTTTTGGCTCTTGGTTGTTTTGAACCACAACCATTGTATTGGTATCAAAAGCCATGTTTTAACAGTGCTGCATTGCTAGCGTTATTTTAAGCAGTTTGACTACTTACTCTGGGAGGATGCAGGATGTTACTTAGAGTGTTCTTTTAAAGGGTTAGTATAAAAAGATGGACATGCATAGATATTATATATTGCTACTATAGGTGTAGCTCCACCAATGGCGGAATGAGAGACAGTAACAGAAGGAACTTCAAAAAAGAGTATCATTATTAAAGAATAATCCATTTGTGAAGTTTATGTATCTCCTTTTACTATTCAACTTAACGGCCAGATCTTCTCTATTAGAAACGGGAAACACCTCAATCTGCACAGGTACGGAGAAACTAACCTTTACTTTTACTTCATATTAAGGCTAGGGCGTGCTGGCGGAACTGCTAGATCAGCGCTGACGTGTTTCATGCATTTACCACCACTTTATCAGAGACTCTGTTTAAAATGACTTTCCCTTAACCTGAACATTTGCTTTTTATTTTAATTTGTGATGTTTCTGTGTTAATTTTGTATATGTTACAATTATTATTTACCAACTATTCTGTGCTTTTAATAGGGCTGGATGGTTTTTTTGTTTTGTTTTTTTTAAGGTTGAACTGAACAGCTGGTTTTTCATTTATTCTTTAAGATTCACATCGTGTTCTAGCTCTACAAATAATAACTCACTGTCCATCAAGAATAAATCTTGAATTGTGCCAAATGACTGTTGATGAGAACATTGTTTACTACAACGTGGGATCAGAGTGTTCACATTCTTTATATAGTATCTGTCAATCATTACATTGGCTTCGTGCACCCTACAGGTGTCAAATTAAAATACTAACCCTTACCTATAAAGCACTAACCAACTCTAGCCCCTCTTACATTTCTTCATTGATTCATAGGTATGCCCCCTCTTGGTCTCTCCGCTCTACTGGTGACCTTCTCCTGTCTGCTCGCACCCTTACTGCAAATTTACGCCTGCAAGACTTCTCACGGGCGGCTCCTTTCCTTTGGAACAGCCTGCCTACCCCTGTCAGACTCTCCCCTAGTCTTCAATCCTTTAAGAAGTCCCTCAAAACCCATCTTTTAAGGATTGCAGTAACTTCTATCTCTCAAACCTTCCTCTTGGTCTCTCCTATAGGGCCACTCTCCACTCTCACCTCCAGTTCTGCTATTTTCCCACCATGTCTATTTGCTGTCTCTCTCAATACCCTTCCTATTGTGTTTTTATACCCCACCTCCTCTAGACTGTAAGCTCGTTTGAGCAGGGTCCTCAACTACTTATTGTTCCTGTTACATTTTTTTAGTGTTTCATTTGGTAAATTCCCATCTTATTGTAAAGTGCTGCAGAATAAGCTGGCACTATATAAATACTACTACTAATAATAATATATCGGATTATTGCATTATTTTATCAGTCAAACAGAATTTTAGAACTGAGTTTTGCGGGATCTTTCTTTATCAGGTCTAAAGGATTTCTGAACTGCTTTAGACTTCTAGGGGGTACTCTTTCCACTATAACCGCTATAGTTTATTTAAGTGGTTATTGTGCTATAAGTCCATGTCTTGTTTTTTTTCAAGCCATTTTACGCTGCTTTGACCAAAGATGGCACTCTCCCCAGCACCCAGAGTGTCCCTTCTTCAACTGCACTGGCACTGCAAAAACAAAAAATTACGATTCCATATTATTAAGTGTAAAACCGTGTGGTAAAAAAGTGTGGCATCAGTGAAAGGCTGAGAGGATAGGGCTAATCCACCCCATGGGAGCCTATCACTGTAAAACAGGCTATGTAGTTTTATACTTGATAAGTGAAGTTTTTGCATATTTTTAGTGAAGAAGGTTTGACTTATGGGGAGATGGCTCCTGTAGCAATATACAATCATAAGCACTGAAATGAGCTGTAGTGGTTTTTGTTTCTTAGAGTGTGCTTTTACTAAAAAGAGCAACTTTGATAAATTCAGTCTTCCAAAATGATGTTCTACATATGGCAATTCTCCATCATTCTGCATCTACATCGTCCAACTAATATTTTTTTTTTATTAAATCAAAATAATAAAATTGATAAGCAAGAAATGCTGGAAAATGTCTAGGTTAGAATATAGTACTAAAATTGTAAGGGATCGGGTATTATCTCTAGAGGCAGCTTTCAGAGCTCTTACACATGCATACATTTGACACCTGATTCTGTTCCAACCCATAACATCCATACCGATGAAGGCTGTATAAAGATTCTACCTGCTAAATTCCCAGAAACCCTTTCTGTTCATCTTACTTTACTTAATAATGTATCGTTGTTCATCTGCTTTCTAATGCAGTGATTGCTGGTACTTATCATTTTCCTGTTTTATGCAATTCGTATAGCTGTTTAATATTGTTTTTCATCTTCTTTTTGTTTATCCATAACATCACTGCTTCATTTTCACTCTCCAAACAGTTGTTTTCTTTGTATTTTATAGATAGGATCTCAATAAATAAAATTTACACACAAAGAAGAAAATATGGCTTTTTTTTAATGTACATTAGGCTGCTGGGAGCTGTGACTATTGGTTAACTGCACAGTGCATAATACACATGATTATAACTCAAATACACAGGAGGGACATGGGGTATAGTGAAAGGTTCTATTGCAAATAGAATACAACTCTGTCCTCTGCACGTCCTTGAAAACAGATCAGTTCACAGTAAGTGGATCCCTGGAGCCAAATGGTGTACATCTGCGTACCTGAGTTTAGACCAGTGGTTGTCAGACAGCTGTTCTTCGTCTTCAAGAATTTTTATCTAATCTGGCATGGCACCAAAATATGTGAGAGGAGCAGATGTGATAGCCCTTTTTTATTTATTTTTTTGAGCATGATGTAAAATATAATTGTAGCTGAGCATGCCAGTCTCCATGCAAGAGAACTCAAACCCCTCCCAGGCGTCCCTGTGTCTGGGAGATAATTGAGTCAAAAACTGGTAACTCGATCATCTCTCAGTTACAGGAACCAGACCAAAAAAATACAGAAAACACCCCACTACATTCAAACCATGTACGAATAACTCGGATCTGAGCGCTCAAGTTGTCCAAATAGCGCTCATATCCGTTCGGTGTAACGGAATCGCCATTCGGGTAAAGTTCTGACTGGCCGGAGACGAGGTGGTAGCCTAAAATAGTTCCAGGGAAAAAGAGGCAATGGACGGACAACTTTCGGGAGTTCCTGTACGCATACTAGAATGCTCGCCCTGGCTCTTAAGGAGCGAATGCTTCCCTCAGACGAACGAGACTTTCCCCCGAAAAGCACACTCCTGGCTTGTCTGTGAGCATAGCAGGCAGCAGTATAGTTTCCCAGGGGTTCGCGAGCTATGGTAGTTCCAGGCGCTCGACTACCAAGTACCGCTGCCTTGGTTCAGGAGACACAATGGCCGCAATTCCATAAAGCACGTATGTTTGGTCATATGAATGGTGGCCACCCAGAGAGAGCACTTGAGTTAATGGGTTCTTTTAAAGTTTTAATGAGCCAGGGAGTGGTCGATGTTCGGTAGTATAAAAGGGGAAAACGAAGGAACGTTCGGGAAACTCCAGAATAGATATGGGCAACTGAATGAGATAGGACAGGGTCCGTCACAATAATGTAATACATTTGTAGCTCATTATAGTTGTTTTGATGCTTGAAGGAACAATCCAAACACCATAAAAACTACAGACATTGTAGTGATTATGGTGTCAGGAGTACCCTAGCACACCCCAATTTATTTTGATAAACCATTTTAGAACTGTTTGACTTCGTAGCTGATAATCTCTCTGCCTGAGCTAGATTCTTTGTGTCTTTTTACCACCCTTTTGTGTCACTTACCCATCTTGCATCTATTACCCCTTTTGTGTCTCTTAACCCACCCTGTGTCTCTAAACGCCATTGTGTCTCCCATGTGCCTCCCAGCTACCTGAGTCTCTTACCTCTCCCCCCACCCCATTTTGTCTCTCACCCCCTGTGTTTCTTGCTGTCCCTCCTTTTGTGGCTCTTTTTCATCTTGTCTGTAGCCTCACAGACTGCAATAGAGAATCTTCTTCTTATATCAGGTCTAACAGTCAGCTGCTCAGTATTCATTCCCCGTCCCCTTCAGTCACAGATAGCTGCTCCTTGTCAACCCGGATAGAAGCAAAAGAAGATTCTCAACCGAGAGACCACGCTACAGAGAGTGAATGACTCTATGCAAGCCTGTCCTGCCTGTCACCTGGAAATTTCACCCCCTAGGCCGGTGTGCCGTAAAGCACCTGTTCCAGCCTATGGTAAGGCCTGCCATGGTTATAGTGGGTGCACAGAGGGAGAGAACCTTAAGATGAATGAAGAGGGTCTTGGATGGAAAGGCGTTGTATGATGATGGAACAAAAGTAAACTTCAGTAGGCACTGGCAGGAAAGCGGTCATAATTGAAGGGATATAGGTGTTTGGCAAGCAAGGGGTTCTACGCCATATTTGTGTGTATATATATATATGCAGCATCTACGCCGATCATCTTCACACTTGCATGGTGGAAACGCTCCCCGCTGATTCAATGCAACTCTATGAGGAGATGCTGAATGGCGCTGCGCAGCATTCTGACTCTCATGTGCAAATGCCTGCCCAAGCTATAAGAAAGTATTCCATTGGCTGCAATCATCAAGTTTGATGATCTCTGTGACGAGACCAATCTCGCCACTGTGCATTGGAGGAGTCTGGTTGCCCGCCTGCTGCCTTTAGACTATGGCCCCATGTTGAAACGCTTGATTTATCCCTGCAAAGACACGAAAGCCGGGTCATTTGGTGCTGGCCCTGTTTGAGCAGTGATACCCCAGATAGCTATGCCATGGAGCCCATTCGTATAATGAAAGACTATGGGAAAGACTTTGGCTCCATGGCAATTGAACTGTATGTGTGTGCTCTGAGCGCCATTCAGTAATAATGTGAGCTCAGATCTGAGCTATCTGGGGATATAAAAACAAAACAGAGAGTAAGCGCTAGCTAATATGAGGGCAGCAACCCTATAAGGGAATCCCTCAGGAACCCTTAAAAATAACACAGAGAGAGAGAAAGAATAAAAGATAAGGGCTGCGCCAATGCAAAATAAAATAGCAAATAGTCCAAATAAATGAATGTAGTAAAACAAGAAAGTCTTATCTAGAATATGCTCTTTGAGGTCATGGAATCTATCCGTGCTTGATCCGGAACAATTGTCCTTTATATGTTCATCCGTGAGGGTCTGCTCGTATATAGAAGATAAAAGAGTGTAGAGCCAATAGTGTAAAATGCTTAAAACAATAAAAATGAGTAAAAAGGAAAAAATAAAACTCACATTTGAAAGAGCTAAACTTGCTCTAGTATAGAAGGCGTACAGCGGTTTGATCCTGCTTATGGGATATAGGGTGGACTTCCTCCGTCAGTGGTGTATCCAACACTCGGGTAGAAAGAAACAACCAATAGTGTACACTGAGTAAAATATTGGTAATAAAATTAAATAAAATAGAATGGGTACTCACAAGACGGGAGCAGAACAACTGCTCCTTGACGTAGCGCTGGTGGTATAATCCCCACCTAGGATTTCTTGGAGTCCGGGATGTTGAAAGGATGCCAGGTAGTAAATGAATTGGAGTGTATAAAAGGATAAGTGGCACAGATAAAAAGTAACCAAATATACTTTAATATATATAAAATACACAATTAAAAGTCCATAAACGCGTTTCGCCAACAATGGCGTTATCAATATGGGGTAAGAACCTGAAACCTGGCATGACATTGTTTATATAACAACTGTAATTCTATAAAATTGGCGCCAAAAGTGAGCAGCCAATCAACAGAGAGTTAAAACATAAAATGATAAAACAATATAAGAATAAAGAAATCAGTACTTTTATGCAATAGTATATTCATTATAAATGTTATGGCATTAATAGATATAAAAAACGAAGAGTGTAGCTAAGTATTTATAACTTAATGTGCGCGGTCATGTGACCGGCACCATGCCGCTAAGGAGTATGGGAGTGGTAGTATAGGCGCCAGCGCGCACTGCGCAGCCGCCGGCGTCTATGAAGATAATGGGAGGGAGACGTCAGCTCGCACACTGATTGCGGCTGACGTCAGTGGGAGGGGTGGGGTGACGGCGGCACGCACAGGAATGCGGCCGTCGTCAGGGAGACAAAGTAAACATAGACGACGGCGAGCACAAGGCTGCAGCCGTCGTCTAAGCAACAAGAGAAGCCTGTCGGCACGTTAAAAAGTGCGGCCGAGCAGGCAGTATAGAAAAATAAAAAGAAGGAAAATAAAAATAAAAAAGGGGCATTAATAAAGGAATAACAGTTAAAAAAAAGAGAGAACAATAAAACATAAAACATTAAAAAGATGTAAGGTGTAAAATAAATATGGGAAGGTGTACTGGCTGCATATATTTTAAAACAACAGACAGAAAAAATATGTAAAAATTTAAAGTATTATAATTTTTTTTTTTTTAATTATAAAAAATTAAACATATCAAAGTCTACATTGAGACCATGGGGTGTAAGAGTTTGGAGTCTGTACACCCACTCCATTTCTATTTTATCTAAAATATTTTTAATATTTTCTATAGATAAGAGCAGTTACCACTATCAACCCTGGTTAGACAGTGCTCCAAAGAGTCAAATATTGAGACTCCGGAGGAACTGCTCAGAAATAAGTGATTTCAACATACAAGCTAATGTACTGAAAGATAAATTCATTGAAAAAAATTATTCTGAAACGGAATTGACTAATACCATTAGAGATATTCAAAACAAAGACAGACATGAACTCCTAAAATATAAACCTAAAACTAAAGATGAACCCATGCCCCTACCAATTATTTTTAATTTTAATAACAAAAGTAATAATGTGAAAAAGATCATAAAAACACTGGCATATCCTACAGCAAGACGACACTCTCGGTAAAATTATACCAGAGCGTCCGAATGTAATATTCAGAGGAGCCAAAAATTTCAAATCAATACTAACTAAAAATTATACCAAGGAAGTGAAAAATATACCCCCTCTATCCTTCTTTCCTCAGATTAAAGGTTTCTGCAAATGTAAGATGTGTATAGTCTGTAGAACTACCGACCCTGTTGTCCCATGTAAAGTTACTCAATTTATGTCGAATTGGACAAACAAAGTCTACAAAATTCATGATTTTATTAATTGTTCTACTAAAAATGTTATATATCTGCTCGAATGCCCCTGTGGTCTCCAATATGTTGGAATGACCACAAGGTGTTTGAAAACACATTTAAGTGAGCATTGCAGAAACATCAAAAATGGATACCAGAATCATTCAGTATCCAAACATTTTATTCAACACAACAGAGACCCTAGTATGTTGAAATGTATAGGCATAAAAAGATGTATGGTTCCTTGGAGGGGTGGAAATATTCAAAATATTTTAGGTAAAATAGAAATGGAGTGGGTGTACAGACTCCAAACTCTTACACCCCATGGTCTTAATGTAGACTTTGATATGTTTAATTTGTTATAATTTTTTTTTTTTTAATTTTATAATACTTTTAATTTTTACATATTTTTTCTGTCTGTTGTTTTAAAATATATGCAGCCAGTACACCTTCCCATATTTATTTTACACCTTACATCTTTTTAATGTTTTATGTTTTATTGTTCTCTCTTTTTTTTAACTGTTATTCCTTTATTAATGCCCCTTTTTTATTTTTATTTTCCTTCTTTTTATTTTTCTATACTGCCTGCTCGGCCGCACTTTTTAACGTGCCGACAGGCTTCTCTTGTTGCTTAGACGACGGCTGCAGCCTTGTGCTCGCCGTCGTCTATGTTTACTTTGTCTCCCTGACGACGGCCGCATTCCTGTGCGTGCCGCCGTCACCCCACCCCTCCCACTGACGTCAGCCGCAATCAGTGTGCGAGCTGACGTCTCCCTCCCATTCTCTTCATAGACGCCGGCGGCTGCGCAGTGCGCGCTGGCGCCTATACTACCACTCCCATACTCCTTAGCGGCATGGTGCCGGTCACATGACCGCGCACATTAAGTTATAAATACTTAGCTACACTCTTCGTTTTTTATATCTATTAATGCCATAACATTTATAATGAATATATTATTGCATAAAAGTACTGATTTCTTTATTCTTATATTGTTTTATCATTTTATGTTTTAACTCTCTGTTGATTGGCTGCTCACTTTTGGCGCCAATTTTATAGAATTACAGTTGTTATATAAACATTGTCATGCCAGGTTTCAGGTTCTTACCCCATATTGATAACCCCATTGTTGGCGAAACGCGTTTATGGACTTTTAATTGTGTATTTTATATATATAAAAGTATATTTGGTTACTTTTTATCTGTGCCACTTATCCTTTTATACACTCCAATTCATTTACTACCTGGCATCCTTTCAACATCCCGGACTCCAAGAAATCCTAGGTGGGGATTATACCACCAGCGCTACGTCAAGGAGCAGTTGTTCTGCTCCCGTCTTGTGAGTACCCATTCTATTTTATTTCATTTTATTACCAATATTTTACTCAGTGTACACTATTGGTTGTTTCTTTCTACCCGAGTGTTGGATACACCACTGACGGAGGAAGTCCACCCTATATCCCATAAGCGGGATCAAACCGCTGTACGCCTTCTATACTAGAGCAAGTTTAGCTCTTTCAAATGTGAGTTTTATTTTTTCCTTTTTACTCATTTTTATTGTTTTAAGCATTTTACACTATTGGCTCTACACTCTTTTATCTTCTATATACGAGCGGACCCTCACGGATGAACATATAAAGGACAATTGTTCCGGATCAAGCACGGATAGATTCCATGACCTCAAAGAGCATATTCTAGATAAGACTTTCTTGTTTTACTACATTCATTTATTTGGACTATTTGCTATTTTATTTTGCATTGGCACAGCCCTTATCTTTTATTCTTTCTCTCTCTATCTGGGGATATGTTGAATGTACCTGTTTTGTGCAATGGCTTCACAGTTATATATTTGTATGTGTTTTATTGTCTTTTGCTGCCATGTGTTCAATGGAGTTTTGCCTCTGTCCTTGGAGATAATTGGATTACTTCCCAATTATCTCCAGGATAGAAGACTGGTTTTGGGCAGAAAAGCCATGCTTCATTTGGTCACAAAGGACTTCGATCAATCTTTTGAACCAATGGACCAATTTGGATGACATATGTTTGTATTTGGAGTATGCTGATTCTGAAAATGTAAGTTTTAGATGCATACTTTTCAAGTTATGAATAATGTGGAAAAACTGTATTTCTCTGCCGGTGATAATTACATTACCCATTGTGTAAGGTAATTGTATCACAGGCAGAGGAGAGGATTTTGTGTGGGAGTGTCTGAGTGTATTGTATGTGTTTATTGGTTGTTTTCCAAAACCCTCTGGGTGGTACTAATGTGTATATAAGAACAATAAACCCACAGCTCTGACTGTTCACTGCTTGACCCTCAAAACAGAGCCTTGTCTCGTTCTTGGGGGGATTTATTGTATGCTGTTCCAGTTTGACTGCTACGAGTGTAAACCTATTCGTATGGTTTTTCCTATTCGGCTGTTTACAGCATTCATATGGTTTCCTGTTCGGTGGATTGGTGTTCTGCAGTAGCTGTGCCTGTGTCTCTGGAAGGGAAGATCTACTAAACGGCGGTTTAACCCTTTTATGCCTGGGGGTGTCGTAACAATTGGTGGCAAGCGGTGGGATCATTCCTACAGCCAGAAGAACAGCTACAGGAGACACCATTTCTTTGGATTTACAAGTGGGAGCAATGCATGTCCCAGTACAGTGACCCTAAAAGCAACAGAATGGAACCAGCAGTGTTATACGAGGAGGAGGACCTGGAAGGCCGGGATGCATTAAGGAAAGGCATCTGGTACCAGGCGGGATAAATACCAGTGGTGTGAGAGTCTCCCCAGTGAAGAGCAGCGGTTGCAGAAGCAAGTGGCCCTGCGGATGCCCTTCCTGGGAGAGCAGCCCCTGGAGGAATGGGTGAAGGAACTAGAGAACCGGGTATGGCAGGAGCTATGGCTGGAGGATGCCTACCAGGCGCTCTGGTGGTATATGGCACAGTATATACCCTGGACAGCCGAGCATGACAAGCCAGAGGGAGAGGAGTTTAATGGTCCAGGTTTGTTATGGGAATCCTTTGCAGAGTCTGACTTCAGGACATTTTCTACAAGAGGGAGGCTAGGCATGACTGGGATGACCCCCATGAGGTAGAGCAAGACCTGGCTCACCTAGCAACCCTGGAGTGGGAACTGGAGCAGGACTACCGAGATCTCTTCCACTCCATTGGGAAGGCTCCACAGGACAGCAGAGTGACAGATCCAGTTCCAGACCCCTTCAGCTGGGAAGATATTGTTGAGATTTACTGGGAGGAACCCCAGGCGGCAGGTGGAGATGGGACAGAGGTCTCTCCACCGGCCCTACAGGGATGCTGGGCGGTCAGCCCAGATCCAAAGCGGCAGATTGATTTGCAGGGAATAGAGAGCCATGTCTCCTTTCCCCAGCGGCAGTGTACCTTGCAGGGAGAGTAGAGCAGTGTCCTCCCTCCCCAGCGGCAGTGTGAGCTGCAGGGAATTGGGAGCCCCGTCTCCATTCCCCAGCGGCAGTATGAGTTATTGGGAAATGGGAGCCCAGTCTCCATTCCCCAGCGGCAGGCTGAGTTACAGGGGACAGAGATAGTTGCTCCTGTCCCCCAGCAGCAGAATGAATTGCAGGGAATTGGGAGCCCAGTCTCCATTCCCCAGCGGCAGTATGAGTTATTGGGAACTGGGAGCCCAGTCTCCATTCCCCAGCGGGAGATACAGCAGGGAATTGGGAGCCCAGTCTCCATTTCCCAGCGGCAGAGTGTCCTACAGGGAATAGAGAGCCCAGTCTCCTTTCCCCAGCAGCAGGACTCTGTATTGGGAGCAGAGACAGTCGGTTTCCCTCCCCCGCGGCTGGAAGTATAGATGGGAGAGGAGCTTGTTACCCCCTCTCCCCAGAGGCAGCTTAACGTACCAGGGGGAGACAGTAAGCCCCACAACCGTGCAGATGGGACCGTGGTCTCTGCACTTACAGCACAGGGGGTAGGGACGGTCGGTCCTGCCCCCCAGCGACAGGGCTGTTTAGCCAAAGGGGAGACAGTTGGTCTCCCCCTCTAGCAGCAGAGCTGTGTATCTAAAGGGGAGACAGTCGGTCTCCCCCTCCAACAACCAGGCTCCAACCATGCTACTCCCGTGGTAGCGCTGGCACCAGGGCAGAGTACCGCTGGTCTCTTCCCACTCAGCAACCCACCAAGGCAGCTTACCAGTCACCCACACAGCCATGGTGAGGCACCTGGACATGGACAAAGTTCTCCTCTACCCAGGTGTAGTAACCAGTTATTGTGGGTGGGCTGTATTACTGATTGTGTTTTGTGGGTGGGCTGCTGGACTAACAAGGGCACTGACCAGCAGGAGGTCAGATACCCTGTTAGTCTGTTTGGAAAAGGGGAGAGGTGTGACAAGACCAATCTCGCCACTGTGCATTGGAGGAGCCTGGTTGCCCGCCTGCTGCTTTAGACTATGGCCCCATGTTGAAACGCTTGATTTTCCCCTGCGAAGACACGAAAGCCGGGTCATTCGGTGCTGGCCCTGTTTGAGTGGTGATACCCCAGATAGCTATGCCATGGAGCCCATTTGTATAATGAAAGACTATGGGAAAGACTTTGGCTCCATGGCAATTGAACTGTATGTGTGTTCTCTGAGCGCCATTCAGTAATAATGTGCGCTTAGATCTGAGCTATCTGGGGACATGTTGAATGTACCTGTTTTGTGCAATGGCTGCACAGTTATATATTTTTATGTGTTTTATTGTCTTTTGCTGCCATGTGTTCAAGGAGTTTTGCCTCTGTCCTTGGAGATAATTGGATTACTTCTCAATTATCTCCAGGATAGAAGACTCTGTGGAACTGGTTTTGGGCAGAAAAGCCATGCTTCATTTGGTCACAAAGGACTTTGATCAATCTTTTGAACCAATGGACCAATTTGGATGACATATGTTTGTATTTGGAGTATGCTGAAAATGTAAGTTTTATGTGAATGTGATGCATACTTTTCATGTTATGAATAATGTGGAAAAACTGTATTTCTCTGCCGGTGATAATTACATTACCCATTGTGTAAGGTAATTGTATCACAGGCAGAGGGGAGGATTTTGTGTGGGAGTGTCTGAGTGTATTGTATGTGTTTATTGGTTATTTTCCAAAACCCTCTGGGTGGTACTAATGTGTATATAAGAACAATAAACCCACAGCTCTGACTGTTCACTGCTTGACCCTCAAAACAGAGCCTTGTCTCGTTCTTGGGGGGATTTATTGTATGCTGTTCCAGTTTGACTGCTACGAGTGTAAACCAATTCGTATGGTTTTTCCTATTCGGCTGTTTACGGCATTCATATGGTTTCCTGTTCGGCGGATTGGTGTTCTGCAGTAGCTGTGCCTGTGTCTCTGGAAGGGAAGATCTACTAAACGGCGGTTTAACCCTTTTATGCCTGGGGGTGCTGTAACAATCTCAGCCACAGAGGTGGAGTAAAATCACTGTTTTACTGCAAAGGGATGGAGGCCAGCAACCTAAACAGTTATTTTACCACTATAGGTTTAGGAATAAATGTTTGTGTTCCTGACACTACAGGCATTTCCTAATTTAAGAGCTCCCACCTTAAGTTCTCCTGCCTTTACAAACGCTTCCAGATCGCTGCCATTTTGTGTCAACACTCCGTGGATCCGGACATTGGAGCATACTTTAGAGCACAGAAAAGAAGAGAAGAAGAAGAATTTGTGGCCACCAGAAGACAAGAAGAGAGAAGAAAAGAGAAAAGTAAGTCTAAAAAACGTGTTTGTATGTGTCAGACATAATGCCATGTTTTGGCACAGTGAGGAGCAGGAGGAGGGCTGAAGAAAGGGGAGAAGGAATAGAGTTTGAGTGCTGTAAAAATAAAAGGAGGAAAAGAAAAGTGATAGAGGAGAGGGGGAAGTTGATAAAGAAGAAAGTGAAGGAGGAGGGATTAAGAGAGGTGTAAAAATGATACAAAAAAAGTGATAAAGGAGAGGGGGAAGAAAGTGAAGAAGGAGGACTTAAAATGTTGCCAAAAAGAAAGGATACTAATGTTGGTGCGTGTAATGAAAACATAAAAAGACAAAAAGTAATAACATTGGAAACAAAAGTGAACACCATAATCGAACATGATGCGGGAAATGCCAGTAAAGAATTATCTACCAAATATTCACTAAGTAAATCAACTGTGAGTACAATTTTAAAAGACAAAGAAAAATATTTAAAGGAAGTCAAAAATGTGCAATCCCGGCATTCTAATAGGATACGAACAAAGGAAAATGAAAGCCTCATTCCTCACATGGAAAACTTTTAACGGCATGGATAAGTGATCAAACTAGACAGTTCCATATGTCTCTTATGGTTGCTACCATTTGTGCTAAAGCTTTATAACTTTTTAAGATGCTGAAAGAGAAAAAAAAAGAAAGCAACATTGAAGACGTTTTGTGCAAGCAGTGGGTGAGTGTTACAAAAAAAGAGCTGGTTGGCATAATTTAAAAATCCTTGGAGAATCTGCAAGTGCTGGTACAGAAGTGGCTAGATTATTCCCTACAAAATTTGCAGAAATATTGGAAAAGGGAAATTACTCACCATCACAGGTTTTCAATATGGGTGAAACCAGTCCATAAAGAAGCTACATTGCATAAGAAGAATCGTCAATGTCCACTTTTAAAGCAACGAAAGATCAACTAGCTTTACTGCTTGGTGGGAATGCAGCTGTAGACTGTGAGTACAAAATTATTAAAAGTATGATGTCATGTAGAATTTTTTTTTTTACAAATGTTGGGTTACTGCTTCGGTATTCGAAGAGTGGCTCTACATTATTTTGTGCCTAAAGTAAAAAAAAATATTGTGCCGATAAATCAATAACTTTCCAAGTTATTCTGCTTGTAGATCCACCCTCTCTTCAATATCACCACCCTTACGTTAAAATAATATTTTTGCCGGGTGGAGAGGCCTGGCAACTAAGATGGCCGGACGTGTTTTCTCTTAGCTTCGAGCTTTCAGCACAAAACCTGCTATAAATATACAAACCCACACTGGTTGCTGCATCCCAAGCACTGTGGACTGACCGGTACCGAGTGGGAACTCCGCGATTCAAAATTTGTGCCGATACAAGCCTTCGGCTATGAGGCATAGCTTGTACTGTGGCCTGGTGCCCGGGAGAGGCGGCCGATCTCCCGACATAGTGCTGGCTCCTCATGATGAATCTCATGAAGTTGAAGAGGTCTGGCACGGAGGGCAATCCGCATCCCTATAGTATAGCACATGGGACAGTGAAGACCCCAGCAAGCCTGCTCGTTTACTATGCCTACTGACAGTGGGAATTAGGTGAAGCATCGACCGTAAACATCGGATGGACTATCCTTAACCCCTTGAGGATGGCGGGCATGCTATGCCGTCCTAGGGGACTCAGCTCTAAATGCCGGTGGGCGGCATAGCTCTGTCACAGGTGGTGGTCTGCAGACTGGGACCCCTGTATGCCTGATGATGATGACAGGAGTCTCAGTGTGGAAATGGGCAATCAGGGCTTGGTGCAGGGTAACCACACGCCCCCTGGTGTTGAGCACCAGGGTTTGTGCTGCCACATACCAGGGCCCTGGTATTTTAACTTTATTTTCCTATCTTATGCTCTCTGTGTCCCATGGCCTCGACTACAGCCCCCAAATTTACCCTATGTAGGATGTTTTGTAAGCATGACATTTATAGTTAGTACTAACTTGCCATACCTATCTAATCTTGCTACCATACTGTCAATTGCCATAGCCTGTATTACTTATGAATCAGCATACTCGTACCAAAAAAGTGCTGTTTTACCATGTGCCCCTACTGTCTCTCGTGAAATGCTTGCTATCTCTATTGTGGCATAACAAACTTGTCTGTCCAATTCAGCTTCACAGGTCATACTATCTCTACCCCAGTGGCCTATTAACAAAGCTAATATTGAATCCTGCTGATAATTGCTTCAGATAACTATTCACCTGTATTTGTGGTTCTGGTACCATCTCAATGGCGTAGAGATCTAGGCCTCACTTGGATGTGTCTGAAGACTTGGAGCTTGATGACCCTCAATCTGATCTCAGAAATGTAGGTTTTAGCAGGGGACCTTATATTTCACGCAGCTACTCACTCACTGACAAGCGCACATACACACTCACTGACAAGCACACACACACTCACTGACAAGCACACACACACACTCACTCACAAACACACATACACTCTCAGTGACAAACACACACAATTTATTTCTTTTTTTAAATTTCACTCCACCCAGCTTCCCTTCCTCTGGGAGTGCTGTCATGGAGTCTCTATTTCCCTGGGGTCCAGTGGGGCTGATGGGCTGAGTGCGGTGCATGCGAATGAGCTGAGCAGGGGAGAGTGTTCCCTCGCCGCCCGTCTCATTTGTCAGCATCAGCCATTTTGTTTCCCAAAATTGCGGCGAAACCCTATTTGCGGAATACTCTGCTATAACAGGGCGAAAAATATATCTTGGAATCTTGCATATTAATACAAATTTGACCAGAAACCAATCAATATGTGGGTAACCTCTGGACTCAGGAAGAAGAGTCATCGCTCATCATTCAGCACTCAGGAAAGGAAAAACCTCCTGTGGAGGAAACCTCTGGGGAACTATGGCTTGAAAGACTGTAAGAGGCAATTACAGAGAATTCAATAGATGCAGGGCTTACTATTTTATAAACTATTTAACATCGCAGAGAGACAGACAGACAGACATATATAGAGACGGCCAGGCAGATATATAGATAGACAGATTAAACAGAGATTGATAGATTGAGAGATGATACCGATACCTGGAAAAAAAAGCTGTACACTGGACAATTTCCTCCTTTCCCTATTTGCAGTCCACCTAACACATTGCGTGCAATGCTTTGAATCCCCTTTGAAGAAGCACCAGTTTTTGATAATGGGTATATGAGTAGCTGCGTGAAATATAAGGTCCCCTGCTAGAACCTCCATTTCTGAGATCATATCCATCATATGCACAGAACACAAGCTCCAAAACCATTAACCAGTAACATAAAGTGCTAATTGTGAGCACATAGTCCGTATACTGTTTACATGACGTGCAAGATGTGAGCAGAAAGCCAGGATGTGAGCAGAAAGCCATATGTGTAAAGTGCAGGATGTGAGCAGAAAGCCATGTGTGTAAAGTGCAAGATGTGAGGACATAACCATGTGCATAGGTGCAAGATGTGATCATATAGATCATGTGCATAAGAGTGCAAATGTGTACACATTGCCAATATACATAGAGTGCAAACTGTATATTGGTCAGGAGCATAAGGTGCAAATATAAACACATTCTACCATTATGACCATATACATAAAGTGAAAAATTATAAACACGTCCACTGAATGCGTATGTGCAACGTATAAAGAAATCGCCTTACTTCCACACCTCAAATAATGCAAATAAAAATAAATTAATACAAAAAAACACCTTCTATGATTTAACTTCTAAGAATCACAGTTCCTGACGTGAAAACGATCTCCATTAATATAAAAGGGGGCCGTGCTAAACATGTAAAAGGAATGATTATATTCAATATAAATATTATTTAAATGTAAAAGTAAACGTTGTAATCTCCTTTCCTGTTGAACCTTTTGTCCAAGTGATACGATGTTTTATTAGTATATGTACTTTTATCAGTTTCCAGCATATTATGGTCTCTCTTCAGCTGTCATCCTAATCACGTTTCTTCTCTTTTATCACTCCCTTGCAGTAATTCACACATTATATTCCCCTATTCCCCATTGTATTTCTCAAAATAGGGGAAGATTTGCAGTGCGTTAAGCAAATGGCAAAAGTGTTTAGTTTTTTTTTTGTTTTTGTTTTTAAAGAGCTAAAATACAGTTTTAAAGTGACAGTAATTCACATTTTAGCAAAAAAAAAAAAATCCTCTTTTTTTCAGAGTGTTTTTCTTTCCCATTCTATATTTTTCTTTATTCTGAGCAGAGCTGGACAATCATGGGACAGCACCTGGGGGAGGGAAAATAAGGCAAACCCGGACAGCCCTCCATAATTTTTATAATCTAGTACAACCAAGCACCATGGGAGTATTAATTCTGGCACACTCGCTCAGCACCCTTTAGTTTGTACGAAGATTCTATGATAAAAGGATAGAGTATTGGGTGAGAGAGTGCCATGATGAAGCAATGGTGTGCTGAAGGGCTATGATGAAACTGCCCATTCCCCACCCCCCTCCAGTCACAGGATAGTCCGGGATAGCACAGCGCCTGGAAAGGGCAGGTATCTCTACAATTTTATATTGGACATGGGATGTATAGCAATTACATTAGTACATTTGTTTTCACATGTAACATGTTTGACAAACAGAGATAACATCAAATTCCCTGGTTATGGGTATTTAGATAGAAAACTATGAATTTTTTCAGAAGTCAGATTTCTACAAATACCTTATCATACTCTGATAAAGTGCCCATGAGGCACAAAACGTGTAAGTGTCATCATCGTCGGATCTTCCCACAGCTGTACAGTCCCAGCGGAGAATACTAAATTAAGAAATAAATGTATATTGTTTTAAATTAATTTGCAGAGTCTGGCTGTGAATCTCTTCCTGCTTAATCTGCTGTCTACAAATACATGCAGTTTTTTATATATATATATATATATAGAATTGTATATAATAAACAGTACACTAGATCCAGCGCACTCTCCTATCTACTAAACAGCAACTTCAATGTTGACAGATTTTAGTAGTTTTTTTAAAAAAAAAGTTTTTTCTAAAAAAAAACACCTAATCTAGGCAAAAAATAATGGGGGTTTAGTTACATTATATGATCATATATTGCATAAGCCTGCCACAACGTCAATGTACCCCATCTTTGGCAGGTCCTACTCTCACAGTCTAATGTCTACTCTTATGTGAATAACTCACCCCATTTATGCATGTTCAATGAGTGCAACCACCCCCCATGTTTCATATATATATATATTTGGGAGTCTAGCCAACTCCTTGGTTTTGCACCCCTCCCTGTTACAGGTGCCTCATCTCAGGTCCCTATTTAGCCTTGTACTGCAGAGAGCCCCAGATGGAATTTTTTCCTCAAGTAAGTGGTTAATCTCATAAGAGCAGACATTAGACTGTGAGAGTAGGACCTGCCAAAGATGGGGTACATTGACGTTGTGGCAGGCTTATGCAATGTATGATCCTATAATGTAACTAAATCCCCATTATTTTTTGCCTAGATTAGGTGTTTTTAAATAAAACCTTTAGAAAAAAACTTTTTTTAAAAACTACTAAAATCTGTCAACATTGAAGTTGCTGTTTAGTAGATAGGAGAGTGCGCTGGATCTTGTGTACTGTTTATTGTATAATATGGCCCCCAGCAGCACCCCATTTAAGCATGTTCAGGTGAGTGCAACCACCCCCACCCCCCCATGTTTCATATAGAATTATATATACACATGCCCACAGTACAGTTTCATGACAAAACAGACATATGTACAAAGTCACAAGTATTGTGGCCTAGCCGCAGAATTGTAAACTTCTTCAGGGCTCAAATTACTGCTGGAGAAAATATAACTGGGACTTTTTTGTTTTGTTTAGCTCTGCAGTGTTGGTGGAGTGTGATTGTGTATTTGGTTGGCTGAATGAGGTTTTGTGTATAATTGGTATAATTGTGTGTATGGTTGGCTGAGTATAATTTTCTGTGGAAGTGTCAAACTGTTTTATTTTATTATTAAACAATCCCCCCTCTGACCTTGCAGGTAGAGGAGTATAATCCCTGGTTATCCAGTGGGTGTTGGCAGTGTTCCTGGGGGTGCTGTTGGCATTATCCGGTCTAGTGGAGGAGAATGCAGTCTGCACGTCCGGTGGGTGCAGACTGTTGTCATGGAGACCTATCTGCAGCACTCTGACTCGTTGAATTAGTGATGGGACTGTTAGGGTACACTTGCCAAGACTTCTTTGCAAGCGTTAAGAGTTAACATATCGCCAAAATGGCAATATATTAAAAAAACGACTTTGGAAGAGGGCCCTGGGCCACCCCTCGACAGGCGGAAATCGAGGCCCTGGCCATAGTAGTGACTGCGATGCCCCTGGTTTTTCTGCCACTTTTGATAACATAATCCTGCAGCAAAGAGTATAGAACATGACAGCCTCCCGTTCATTTTAATTTATTAAAACAATACATCCCATTGAAACTGAGACTGATAACAATGCACCCACTGCAGTATGCGCTGCTCAGTATTAAGATATGTTCCACTTATTAGTACAAAGTAAATGTATGAACCAGTCTTATCTCTGTTTGTCTCAAAGCAGGGTGTCTATTCTTTCTGATTCCTAGAGTAACTGATCCTGACCACAAATTGATGGCTGACTGAATCAATTACAATGGATCCCGGATAACATGGTAATTTGTATGTCCTATTTCAAGCCAAAAAAATCTCCCAATAAAATCACCATGGGCTAAAAAATGAGTGACAGTCCTTTAAAATTAAAAGGGTCATTCCGTTATATAATCTAAATATTATATAACCAACAGGGAAAGCAGGCACACAGTGCATCCCTGCTTTATACTAGTGTAAAAACTGACAAAGTACATCATAACAGCAAGGAAATGAATTAGGCATGATATTCCAAATGCCCTTAGATACTATTGCCAGCTAAACCACAACAGCTAAATGTGCCCTTGGGTTAGTTAGTGTGAAGTACAGCAGTCTTTATGGATTAAATTATGTACAGTAGCTATAGTAACTGAGTGCTATCTGCAAAGAATGAAATATCACGCTAGAATGAACTGGATTGTCTAAATATATCAAACGCAGAATGAAAAGAGAACATTTTGTCATATACCCATAGATTTATTTTTTTTAATTCTAGGAATAGAAAATTGCTAGATGGTGCTGCTTTTGGTACTTTTTAACAAGATAAATTAATTGTAATTATTATCTTCTGTTTACAAGCTGACAATATGTTATGCAGGGACAATATTAGGGAGATACAGCAGATGTCTGTGTGGGAATGCAGAATTAAATAAAATAGGTTTAAGACTCTGCTCACAAGAGCTGACAATCTAGTTTGGGAGAGTCAGTTCCGTGAAGAGTGATGTCAGTGCATTTGATTGGAGGAGCATGGTGCTTGGAGCACATGTGCTTCTCTTCTCCAATACTGCTCTATTAGAAGCATTGGATTGGACAAAAAGCTGAAGAGGAATCATGACAGGGCCGTCTTTAACGTGGGGCAAACGGGGCAGCTGCCCCAGGCCCAGTTACTCCAGTTGGGCCTAAAGCAGGGCCCTGTTGCCCTCAACTATTATTTTTTTTTTTTCATGGGCCTCCGCACACTAAGGAGGCCCACCGGGTGGCCCATGCACTTAGGCCCTTTAACAGCGCGACCAAGCTGCTGCTTTTCAACCGCCTGGGAGGAAGTGACAGCCGCGTGTCAGTGGATGTGTCTTTGTGTGCCAGTATATCTGTCTGTGTGAGTTTGTGTCAGTATGTCTGTCAGTGTAAGTGTGTGTGTGTGTGTCAGCATGTCTGTCAGGGTATGTATCTGTGTGTGTGTGTCCGTATGTCTGTCAGTGTATGTGTGTGTCAGTATGTCTGTCAGTGTATATGTCTGTGTAAGTATGTCTACTTTAGTTCCCCCACTGTGTTGGGGTGAAATGGGTGTTTGCATGCCAGGAAGTGTGAGAGGGCAGGGTCCAAGGTCCAGGGGGCCCAAGAAAATGCTTTGTCCAGGGTCCTATTAATATTATAGACAGCCCTGAACTGGGCAGACTAGATGGGCCAAATGGTTCTTATCTGCCGTCACATTCTATGTTTCTATGTTTCTATGTCCCCTTTATATTAATAAAAATAATCTTCACCCTAGGAGCTGTGATCCTTAGCAGTCAAATCATAATAAGTGATGTCATTCTGTGATGTCATAAACATAACTGCTGCTGTAACTGCTTGAACATTCTATTTCTTTTCAGGTATAACTGAGACTCTGACAGAGCGTCACCTATATTCATGGTTCTCGTACCTTCTCAATGGCATAGAGCTCTGTGCCTCACTTGGATCTCTCTGAAGACTTGGAGCTTGACTACCCTCAACCTGATCTCCGAAATGGAGGTTCTAGCAGGGAGCTTTATATTTCATGCAGCTACTCGTATACCCATTATCAAAAACCGGGTGCTTCTTCAATGGGGATTTTAAGCATTTTGCACAATGTATTTGGTGGACTGCAAATGCGGAAAGGAGGAAATTGACTACTGTACAGCTTTTTTTCCCCGGGTATCGATATCATCTCACAGTCTCTGTTTAATCTGCTCTCCTAATCTGTCTATGTGAATATCTGTCTGTCTGTCTGTCTCTCTCTCTCTCTCTCTCGCTATAACTCGACCTCTAGCATCATCATGGGGTATCATCAGCCTTCCCAGAACAAGAGTTCCAGACTGGCTAATGTCAGTTCTGTGCGAATTACAAAGCACAGATACTTATTCGTTGGCTGACGGTCTCAGCCAATGATTGAGCGGCAGGGCTGACGTCAGGCTCCTGCAGCTCTGCAGAAGCCGAATGTTGTAAACTTGCCCACAGAGGGGACTCTGAGCCGGGCAGGATATAGTGGTTATGATGGTTAGAGTAAGCCTTTAATAAAACAAGTGGAGTCCACCAGCTCGATGCTTGTGAGTCTTGTGTGTATTGACTTTTTATGGCCTTGCGAACCAGATGAATGAAAAGAATGAACCCATAGCTTGTTTATTTTAGGAATAGAAAATTGCTAAATGGTGATGCAGCGATAATATTAGGGAGATACAGCAGATGTCTGAGTAAGAATGCAGAATCAAATAAAATAGGTTTAAGACTCTGATCACAAGAGCTTTCAATCTAGTTTTGGAGAGTCAGACTCAGTTCCATGATAAGTGATATCAATGCTTCTCATAGAGAAGCATTTTATTGAAGGAGCATGGCGCACATGCACTTCTCTTCCCCCAATGCTATTAGAAGTATTGGATTGAATGAGCAGGAGGATCTTTCTATACACTGTCTGACAGAGAGCTGCTTTCTGTGACTGGAGAGGGCAGGGAATGAGCGATGTACCCTCTCACTCAGTACTCTCTCCCTTCATACAGATTTCTGGTACAAACTAAATCGTGCTGACAGAGGGTGCACTCTCCAAGAATTCATACTCCCATGTTGCTTGGTTGTCCTAGATTAAAATATATGAATGGCCGGTTTGCCTTTTTTCCCTGCCCCAGCTGCTGTCACGTCTCTAGGGTTATACTGGGACCCGTGATGGTCCAGCTCTGCTCAGAATAAAGGAAAAGTAATCGAGAAAACCACTTTGAAGACATATACTGGGGTTTATTCACTAATTTGTGAATTCGATCTAACAACAGTGCTCTGAAAGTAGTTTGTGGGGTTTTGTTTTAATGAAAAAAACAGCAACTTTTGCCAATTGCTTAACTCATTACACATTTCCAAATATACTATTCTTACAAATTATAATAGGGGCAATATAATGTGTAAATAACTGTATGGCAACGATGGGGACGGGGACAGGGGATGGGGGGGGGGGAGAAGAAATGGGTTTAGGGTGACAACTAAATGGAGACTATAAAAATGGTATGGTGGGTCAAATTGTAAAGAGGGTCAACATATGTGAAAGAAAATGGGATTATAACATTTTTAGATTCCTATAAAATTTATATTTATTGTATAAACTCATTTTACATGTTTATCACAGTCCCCTTTTATATTAATATAAATAAGCTCCACCCTAGGAGCTGTGATCCTTAGCAGTCAAATCATAATAAGTGATGTCATTCTGTGATGTCATAAACATAACTGCTTCTGTAACTGCTTGAACATTCTATTTCTTCCCAGGTATAACTGAGACTCTGACAGAGCTTCACCTATATTCATGGTTCTCGTACCTTCTCAATGGCATAGAGCTCTGTGCCTCACTTGGATCTGTCTGAAGACTTGGAGCTTGACTGCCCTCAACCTGATCTCAGAAATGGAGGTTCTAGCAGGGCGCATTATATTTCATGCAGCTACTCGTATACCCATTATCAAAAACCGGGTGCTTCTTCAATGGGGATTTTAAGCATTTTGCACAATGTATTTGGTGGACTGCAAATGCGGAAAGGAGGGAATTGACTACTGTACAGCTTTTTTTCCCGGGTATCGATATCATCTCACAATCTCTGTTTAATCTGCTCTCCTAATCTGTCTATCTGAATATCTGTCTGTCTGTCTGTCTCTCTCTCTCTCAAGCTATAACTCGACCTCTAGCATCATCATGGGGTATCATCAGCCTTCCCAGAACAAGAGTTCCAGACTGGCTAATGTCAGTTCTGTGCGAATTACAAAGCACAGATACTTATTCGTTGGCTGACGGTCTCAGCCAATGATTGAGCGGCAGGGCTGACGTCAGGCTCCTGCAGCTCTGCAGAAGCTGAATGTTGTAAACTTGCACACAGAGGGGACTCTGAGCCGGGCAGGATATAGTGGTTATGATGGTTAGAGTAAGCCTTTAATAAAACAAGTGGAGTCCACCAGCTCGATGCTTGTGAGTCTTGTGTGTATTGACTTTTTATGGCCTTGCGAACCAGATGAATGAAAAGAATGAACCCATAGCTTGTTTATTTTAGGAATAGAAAATTGCTAAATGGTGATGCAGCGATAATATTAGGGAGATACAGCAGATGTCTGAGTAAGAATGCAGAATCAAATAAAATAGGTTTAAGACTCTGATCACAAGAGCTTTCAATCTAGTTTTGGAGAGTCAGACTCAGTTCCATGATAAGTGATATCAATGCTTCTCAAAGAGAAGCATTTTATTGAAGGAGCATGGCGCACATGCACTTCTCTTCCCCCAATGCTATTAGAAGTATTGGATTGAATGAGCAGGAGGATCTTTCTATACACTGTCTGACAGAGAGCTGCTTTCTGTGACTGGAGAGGGCAGGGAATGAGCGATGTACCCTCTCACTCAGTACTCTCTCCCTTCATACAGATTTCTGGTACAAACTAAATCGTGCTGACAGAGGGTGCACTCTCCAAGAATTCATACTCCCATGTTGCTTGGTTGTCCTAGATTAAAATATATGAATGGCCGGTTTGCCTTTTTTCCCTGCCCCAGCTGCTGTCACGTCTCTAGGGTTATACTGGGACCCGTGATGGTCCAGCTCTGCTCAGAATAAAGGAAAAGTAATCGAGAAAACCACTTTGAAGACATATACTGGGGTTTATTCACTAATTTGTGAATTCGATCTAACAACAGTGCTCTGAAAGTAGTTTGTGGGGTTTTGTTTTAATGAAAAAAACAGCAACTTTTGCCAATTGCTTAACTCATTACACATTTCCAAATATACTATTCTTACAAATTATAATAGGGGCAATATAATGTGTAAATAACTGTATGGCAACGATGGGGACGGGGACAGGGGATGGGGGGGGGGGAGAAGAAATGGGTTTAGGGTGACAACTAAATGGAGACTATAAAAATGGTATGGTGGGTCAAATTGTAAAGAGGGTCAACATATGTGAAAGAAAATGGGATTATAACATTTTTAGATTCCTATAAAATTTATATTTATTGTATAAACTCATTTTACATGTTTATCACAGTCCCCTTTTATATTAATATAAATAAGCTCCACCCTAGGAGCTGTGATCCTTAGCAGTCAAATCATAATAAGTGATGTCATTCTGTGATGTCATAAACATAACTGCTTCTGTAACTGCTTGAACATTCTATTTCTTCCCAGGTATAACTGAGACTCTGACAGAGCTTCACCTATATTCATGGTTCTCGTACCTTCTCAATGGCATAGAGCTCTGTGCCTCACTTGGATCTGTCTGAAGACTTGGAGCTTGACTGCCCTCAACCTGATCTCAGAAATGGAGGTTCTAGCAGGGCGCATTATATTTCATGCAGCTACTCGTATACCCATTATCAAAAACCGGGTGCTTCTTCAATGGGGATTTTAAGCATTTTGCACAATGTATTTGGTGGACTGCAAATGCGGAAAGGAGGGAATTGACTACTGTACAGCTTTTTTTCCCGGGTATCGATATCATCTCACAATCTCTGTTTAATCTGCTCTCCTAATCTGTCTAACTGAATATCTGTCTGTCTGTCTGTCTCTCTCTCTCTCAAGCTATAACTCGACCTCTAGCATCATCATGGGGTATCATCAGCCTTCCCAGAACAAGAGTTCCAGACTGGCTAATGTCAGTTCTGTGCGAATTACAAAGCACAGATACTTATTCGTTGGCTGACGGTCTCAGCCAATGATTGAGCGGCAGGGCTGACGTCAGGCTCCTGCAGCTCTGCAGAAGCTGAATGTTGTAAACTTGCACACAGAGGGGACTCTGAGCCGGGCAGGATATAGTGGTTATGATGGTTAGAGTAAGCCTTTAATAAAACAAGTGGAGTCCACCAGCTCGATGCTTGTGAGTCTTGTGTGTATTGACTTTTTATGGCCTTGCGAACCAGATGAATGAAAAGAATGAACCCATAGCTTGTTTATTTTAGGAATAGAAAATTGCTAAATGGTGATGCAGCGATAATATTAGGGAGATACAGCAGATGTCTGAGTAAGAATGCAGAATCAAATAAAATAGGTTTAAGACTCTGATCACAAGAGCTTTCAATCTAGTTTTGGAGAGTCAGACTCAGTTCCATGATAAGTGATATCAATGCTTCTCATAGAGAAGCATTTTATTGAAGGAGCATGGCGCACATGCACTTCTCTTCCCGATCTCTTCTCGATCTGAATGTCTGTCTGTCTGTCTGTCTCTCTGTCTGTCTATCTATGTCTGTCTGTCTCTCTGCCAAGTTAAACCGTTTATAAAAGAGTAAGCTCTGCATCTATTAAATTATCTTTATTTGATTCTTATTGTCCAGAGGGAAGGACAATCCTTCAAGCCATGGTTCCCCAGAGGTTTCCTCCACAGGAGGTTTTTTCTTTCCTGAGTGCTGAAGGATGACTCTTCGTGAGTCCAGAGGTTACCCACGTATTGGCTGTTTCCTGGCCAAATCTGTATTAATATCCAAGATTACAAGATATATATTTGATCACTAATTCCTAAATTTCCCTAGCAGAGACTATAATATATATATATAATGTTAATATACTCAATAAATGTAACATTACTTCATATTTACTCAGATTTATGTATCTTGTTTATTTTTATATATTAATAATTGGTAATTGAATTGGTTTGATCTGGAGGAGTGAAATGTCTTCTGACAGGAGTAGAGAGCAGCCATCTTGGATCGTTGTTATGGTGTTTTAATTTAAGTGGAGATTATATGTGGTTATATATTGAAGCTGTACAAAAAGGGTTACACTTTTACAGTCTCAACGATTTAATTATCATTGCTCTATCATGATTTGCGTAACATAAGAAAGTTTTGAGCAATACAAGTAATGTGTGTCATATTGCCAGTAAATTCAATTAAATTAGATTGTGTGTAACAGTTTATACATTAGACAAGAAACATTGGTTAAAATATATACAGATAAAGGGAAGTGTATACTAGATCGGAAGAGGAAAGGGAAAAACAACTCAAACTTATAAAAGGTTACAATAGCTTCTCCTGGAAGAATATACTCTGTACCAGTGTTTGTAAAAATAAAAACATAGAAACATAGAATGTGACGGCAGATAAGAACCATTCGGCCCATCTAGTCTGCCCAATTTTCTTAATACTTTCATTAGTCCCTAGCCTTATCTTATAGTTAGGATAGCCTTATGCCTATCCCACGCATGCTTAAACTCCTTTACTGTGTTAACCTCTACCACTTCAGCTGGAAGGCTATTCCATGCATCCACTACCCTCTCAGTAAAGTAATGCTTCCTGATATTATTTTTAAACCTTTGTCCCTCTAATTTAAGACTTATGTCCTCTTGTTGTGGTAGTTTTTCTTTTTAAATATAGTCTCCTCCTTTACTGTGTTGATTCCTTTTATGTATTTAAAGGTTTCTATCATATCCCCCTGTCTCGTCTTTCCTCCAAGCTACACATGTTAAGATCCTTTAACCTTTCCTTGTAAGTTTTATCCAGCAATCCATGAACCCGTTTAGTAGCCCTTTTCTGAACCCTCTCTAAGGTATCAATAAAAGTGTATAGGGCTCTCAAACTCATATAAACATGCTACAACAGAAAGTAGATGTTGAAAAGAAATTAATAAATTAATCAACTGCGCTGCTTATAAAGACACCCCTTCTCCTCCCCGCTGTTTCTACTGCCAGGCCTGGGTTCTAAGAAAAAATGTTTGCCGCTGGCAAATACTTCTTCATGCACCTCGCTCCTTTTATGTCCATGATGGTGGTGGCTGCCTTTTTATATGTCTGAAGCACAGATTTATTCTGCTGCACCTGCTGCCTCCATACTGTTTGCAATGTTTAGGAGGTATGGAGGCCTACGCAGCTTCCCACGTTGACTTATGATAAAATAATACTGGAACTCCCATAGCACCATGCACTGGAACTCCCAAACAGTTAACAAAGTGTTGGTGACTAACCAGAATCTTGTTAATATTTAGGCTTTTTTTTTTTCCACCGGACTTTCTGACTTATCTGATTTTCTGACATTCTGATTCCACTTTTACCCTGGTGTAGACAGCAAGGCGGAACGTGAAGCAGAATATTCACACAACATCCTTACTCAGTACGATGTAACCGTGGAAGCAAAAAGCCTGTCAGATTATACAAAGAAGAAAGGTGACATTTATCAGACTATGTTTAAAACGCTTTTTAAATCCCACAGAAAGACACTATCTACATCAATCCTGTAATACTTATTGCCAGTATGGGGAGTAGGAAATGCAGCCAAAGTTATAAAGCAGCAGTCACCATAACTCAGTGGATTGTGGCCATCTGTAATTACATAAAAGCTTTTTAGATAAAATTAAAACTCTTTAAATGCCAACTTTAAGACCAGAATTTAACTCATTTCCCAAGCATGTTGTATAATATTCTCCTCAATTTATGGCTACAATATCTCAGCTCCAACCACGTTCCAATAAGCTCCAGGAGAGATACTGAGATTTCTTCACTCCAGAAAGGACCCTGGAAGTGGTAACTAACCACTTCTCTGTGAATTTAATTGAGGAAAATCATTGACCTTCAATATGACTCAGACCAGAAAATCAAGCTTATACATGAAAGGGGCAAACGTTTGCAAGAGGCACAAAGTTGAGGTTAAGAGGCCTACACAGGCAAAGGCTCATTCTTGGGGGCAGTGGGCACAAAGTACCTCTAGGCCTATGTGGCCAAAAATCCTTGAACTGCCCCTGTTGGGGAATTGCAAATGTTTCATAAACTCAACAATGACAATGTAAAAAAAAATATTTTGAAGTGTTCCTTACAGGAACTTTTAGCTTCTTTAATGGCTTGACTGCTTGCTGCAAGAGGGCGAGAGGGCACTCTTGGCACCATAACCACTACATAGGACTGTAGTTCTAATTGTGCTTGGAGTTTTCTTTTAACTGTGCTCAACTCCCATGGTGATCAGGACAAACATCAATAACCCTAGTTACATGCAGGTAACCATCCTTGGAGTATAATGTTTGGCCCATATAAGTGCTTTCTTTCCTCACTTGTAATATACAATAAAGCTGCATGCAGGACAATATATATCATTTGCCTTAAGTTGTGATGGTGATCAGAGTGTCCCTTTAACCAGATCCTGTTAAAATACTGTATTTGGTTCCCAGCAAGCTGCCAAAAGTCAAGTTTAAATCAAAAGCATTCATCATGCCAATCACGATTCTCTATTCGGTGTCTGAAATACACTGGAAATTGTTAAATTGTTAGGTGGAAATGAAAATTATTAGGTAGGGTACTTTTACGTCAGGTTAATAGTCTCAGATTGAATGTCAAAATTGATGCTTAGTATAATAGTCTGTGGGTAATTCAAGGATTTATTAAGGACATAGTATTCATTAAAGATAACCTACATATATCTAATTAAAATTTCACAGATTACATAAATTGATCTAGAAATGGTTTTTTTGTGTGTGTCTATATATATAGATATATATATAATCTTCCAAATAGGTAGCTGCACTCACCGATTTTAAAAGTCCAAAAAAGACGATCAACGTTTCAGTCCTCCATAGAGGACTTTCATCAGGATCAAACACATGTATTTGATCCTGATGAAAGTCCTCTATGGAGGACTGAAATGTTGATCGTCTTTTTTTAAACACTTATCAATAAATTTTGGACTTTTAAAATCCGTGAGTGCAGCTACCTATTTGGAAGATTGGATAATAATACAGCTGTAGTTTGCTAGCACCCGGTTATAAAGGGACACTAAAGCGTGAGTGCAAGAGCATTTTTTAAAAATATATATTATATATATATATATATATATATATATCCAAAAAAATACCGGCACTCTAGGAATTTCCAATCTTAAATATTCTTTTATTCCATAACCAACGTCAATGTTTCAGCTCCCCATGGAGCTTTCATCAGGACAGGTTGGTTATGGAATAAAAGAATATTTAAGTTTGGAAATTCCTAGAGTGCCGGTATTTTTTTGGATATATATATAAAAAACAGAACAAATTCCTGCACTCCAACCAAAAAGAAAAAATGATACCTGGTGCTCTGGTCGCTTTAATAACATATCCAAAAAAATACACACACACATATATATACACACACACACACACGAACTAAGAGATATTCTTGACACTCACCCCTTAATTCTCAACAATGTGGTACTTGCCTCAGTGCAACCTGTGTCCATATATAAACTTGAAGCAAGGAGGTACACTCAGTAATCTTTTTCAATATGCTTTATTCAAATCAACTTTGTGTCCTGATTGACGTTTCGACCCTATAGTATGACACACACACACACACTATATTTTATGGTTTAAGGTACGCTGTAGACAATACACCACTTTATCTCCTTGAATAGGTTATGGTGTCTGGAGTCCTCTGATTCCATCCTTCTGTTCCGTGTTAAACTGGTTTTAAATAATTTAATGCTAAAAGGAGGAAGCCATTATGCCATAATGCTAGCAAAAGCATCAGTGGATATGCAGTCCGCGAAATTTGGTGTGCCGAAAGTTGCTTACCTCTTTCAAAGGGCCTAAAGTGTCCCTTTAATAGGGGGTATCAATGAGATCTAAAGAAGTTCTACAAATAGCCAATGAAAAAAGATCTTTACTTAAATGTGTGCAATACACAAAAATAAATGCATAAAGGGTTTGTAATACATGTGAGCATTTATTTTAAATAGCAATGAAAAAAATAAAAAATAATAAAGACAGATACTTAGTATTTTATTAATGTATCATGCAACAATGACACACAATCTGCCAGTTTGTTGAGACCCAGCAGTACGGAATATTAATTATTGGTGGTTAAAACTGGATGCATTTTTTTTTTTTTTTTGTGGTCTATTTTTTTTTCAAAGAAATCAGGGGTACAGAAAGCAAGAAGTTGAGATACAGCTGTTAAGGCAATCCATCCACAACATTTAGGTAGCATTCATATCAATACAACAATACATTGTCAGTGTTCAACCAGTATACTTTCGATTCCCTGTAAGAACCTCGTCCTCCTGAACCCTTTATGGAGAAAAATTGATGCATTTTTAATGAACAGTGATAACGATAGTATTTTGAAAATGTAAACTGTACAATTTCAGATTTTCTTATGAGTTATCACATGAAAGTCTACTTTACTCCAAAACCTTTTATAAATATCTGGAAATTCGACTTGGCAAATATCTATAATACACACTTTCATACCTGACTGACATCCAATAATGCATTCAATTAGAAAAAAATCTGAGAATTCTCTTCCTGTGCGCCAGTGCTTGCTAGGAGGGGGCTTCTAATAATACATACAAGAAGAGGGGGTGGGGTGGACAATGGACATATCATAGATTGTAAGCTCGTTTGAGCCGGGCCTTCAACTCTTGTCTATGTTAATCTTTGTATATCAATTACTTGTTGTTAGATCTCTCCATTGTAGAATTGAAAAGTGCTGGGGACATGTTGGCACTATTTAAATGCTGATAATAATAATAATAATTCCAGCACACCCAAATTTGTAGAGATGGGGGCAACGCAAGAAATATCTGTTAAAAAATAAATAAATCTTTTTTCTAACTCTGCTTTTCTTCAGCTCCAAACAAAGGCAAAAAAACCCCAATAATAAAGTGAAGCATTCACCCGCATTAAAATCAACACAGAACACACTAAGCACCATAACCACTACATCAATCTCTAGAACTCTCCCACCCTTACCATTACCTAATGGTGTGAGAACTTACCTTGGATCTTCCTGGCACCAGAGGGGGATGTGACTGGTTCCCAGCAGAACCCAGTTACAATGCCAAACCATTAACAGTTTAACAGTTGGTGGGGTGTGGGCACCAGGACACCCCCTGGCACCATAACCACTACAGCACACTGTAGTATGAATACTGTGAATAAAATCAACATATAGTGTCTGTCCTCTAAACATCAATCATTTGTTTCCCCATAAATCACGGATGGAACTCTGAATCTGTTCGCCCATAGCCTGTTTATTTCCTAATTCATCCCTATAGTGTTTCTGAGTTACAGAATTCTGAAACAATTGGCCATTCGCAACACGTTTTAAACCAAAGGCACAATGTCTAGTATTAATATGCATTACCGGACTCAAATTATCAAATTATCTTAAATTAACCTCTTAACTAGACAACTGGAATTTCTACTAACAAGCTTAAGAAGATCCTTAATTATAAAAATTTGATTGCAGATTCATTAGAGAAGAACATTTGTGCTGAGTACAATTAAACCATAATAATTCATTTTACCAAGATACAATAGGAGCAGAGGGTTCTTTTCAATATTCATTAAATAAAGACATTAGAAGAAGGAAGTTGGGTAAAGGTGTCAGTTTAGCTTAACAGGAAATCAAATATTAACTGAAAATGAATATGCAGTGTTTTGATCTTTGAAACAAGGCATTATTTTTAATTGACCATCCGATTCTGACAGGGCTGGGTACTGGCTCTTTAATTAATAATATCATTAGAATGCAAACTGGTAGATATTACAACTTTAACCATTGCTTAAGGGCTACTTTACGTTAATGGAATTTGTCCAACAAAACTATATAATGATAAACTAACTAATATACTAAGATACTGATAAACTGATCAACTTTATTTTTATGAAAGAAACTACTCATTTCAATAGTTGGGAATGTAAGAATGCTTTAAGGGGCAACTGTTACTTTCCTGGATGTTTAATATTAGTTTACTCATACCTATATTTAAAGGACCACTATAGTGCCAGGAAAACATACTAGTTTTCCTGGCACAATAGTGCCCTGAGGATGCCTCCTCCATCAGGGACCGACTCCCGTTGGGCTGGATGGCAAGGAAAGGGGTTAAACTTACCTTTATTCCAGCGCCGGGCGGGGAGCTCTCCTCCTCCTCTCCGCCTCCGATCCTCCTCCTGGGCTGAATGCGCATGCGCGGCAAGAGCTGCACGTGCATTCAGCTGGTCTCATAGGAAAGCATTCATAATGCTTTCCTATGGACGCTTGCGTGTTCTCACTGTGATTTTCACAGTGAGAATCACGCAAGCGCCTCTAGTGGCTGTCAATGCGACAGCCACTAGAGGATTTGGAGGCTGGATTAACCCATTTATAAAAAAAGGGGTTAATCCTAGAGGGACCTGGCACCCAGACCACTTCATTAAGCTGAAGTGGTCTGGGTGCCTAGAGTGGTCCTTTAACAATGATATATTTGTTGTAACAAAACAAAAATCAAATGCTGAAATCCACAATGCCCTATCCTGCAAATGGCTGCTTCCTGGCAATCATTGTTAGACTCTCTGGCAGTCAGCATAGAAAAAGCACACAGAGGACAGGAGAAATGAAACAATCGCTCTGTTTCTCCTCTTCATTGCCAATCTTTGCCCTGGCTTTGCCTCGTCTGAACTGGATTATAATGGCATTCCCTAAATCTTCAACACCAGCTTGAAGATTAACACAAGGTTAACACAAGTTCGGGGTGGTTTTCCAATGTTTTATTCCATAGTGTAATTTCCTCGAGAAGTGATAAACCCAAGAATTCTGTTGACAGGTTGACAGGATGCACAGAAAGATGGCTGTACATGGAAGAAATGCCCTGGACCAGCCCAAGACGACCGTTGTTATTACTTCTTGATCTGATCAAGGGATTAAGGTTACTCCCCCTGTGGTTCTAGATTCCTGTTCTACGCATACATAGTTAGCCTTAGTAACACTGTAACTCTTACCAAGACCTGTGCTGTAGCACATATTTAATCAATATTATCGCAACATCTTATTCTCTCCCAGACAAGGAGAGCTAGTTACTGTCTGATTGTCTGTGCTTGACAAGGTACATAATAATGGCAAATCCTTTCACACAACATCTGACTGCAAAAGCTCACTGCGCATGCTTACCTCAGCCTAAATGTATGGGTCTCTCCGAAACAGGGTAGTAGTTTGCTTTCTTGGCCTTCATAGTTTGGTCCTTCCTGTCATTACGATTTTCTTTATAAAGCCCTAATAGGTTAAATGGAATATAATATAAATAAGCAGTTGATTTACTTACTTCACTTTTTCTTTTGCATGTGTTCATTAACATTTTTGTGTTTTATACCCGCCTTGTACATTGCAACAAAATATGTTAGCACTATAAAAACCATGATAATTATTATTGTAAAAATAATTAAATGATGTGAGTGAGGCAACAGGAATTATTACTATTATATTTCTAATTATGCATACATATTGTGTTTAATTTGTCAATATTCTAGCAAATGATATGGACTAGGACCTCTATCCTTCACTGCTAGAAAAAAAGAGATCAAAGCTGAAATGAACAGACAAAATCCAAATCCCACACACACTTTATATAAAATCATCACTGTGAATGGCATTTGTTTGCTTCTACAATTCAGTTTTTTTTCAAAGCCAGTTTTGTTTTTATCAGTTTTCTTTGCACCAGTGTTAATATTGTCGACAGTTTTAGTCCACTAATATTTTTGAGATTTAGTCGACTCAAACTAGACTAAAACAATTCTGATGACTAAAATATGACTAAAACTAAAATGGCTTTTTAGTCAAAAGACTATGACTAAAACTAAATTGAAATTTGCCGCCAAAATTAACACGGGTGTGGGAGGGAGCCACAGATGGGCTGTGGACAGGGCATAAGAGACAGACCGGGGCTTGGGAGAGAGACAGCCAGAGGGGCTGGGGGACACAAAGAGGGGCTGAGGAAGGGGCAAAACAGACAGGTCCTTTAACTAAAGAGACAGATCCTTTAACTAAATCCATTAGTACTACTGGAGATTTAGTCAACTAAAACTATTCAGATTACTAAAATAAGACTAAAACTAAAATGGCTTTTTAGTCAAAAGACTATGACTAAAACTAAATTGAAATTTGCCGCCAAAATTAACACTGCTTTGCACTTACATTCGGGTGTTATCTGGTTTAACCAAACCTATAATGCTGATTCACTTATACAAAAACTGCTGAATTGCAAACTAATTCCCTTCTTTTGTTTCATCTAGATTCCCCGATACAGGCCGGGAGAACCATAATAACTGTCCCCCTGAGGTCCTCATAACCAATGATAATTAGACCTTAACTGCCATACAAACATTACTCTTACCTTAGCACCAACAGTATTAGAAGGAAAATTCAGTTGCCAAATCATTAGTATTACATTACAATACGCCAGAGCTATTTCCAAAAGATTCTCTCTCTAGTAACGAGATCAAACGGAACACAGTTAGAACCAATTTATAGAGGTTTCAGTTCAGTTGGTTGTAAATCAAGTGAACCCTAAAGGAATTATGACTTTGGTTTAATAAGCTTTCTAAATGATTCCAAAATTTCTAAAATAAACAACAAAAACAAAATAAAAATAATTTTCGTATTAGAAATATATCATAAATATATAATTCACTAAACCAGGAACTGTTGAGAACTGCATGTTTTAGGCCAAATTAGCCATTCTGGACACATTTTAACTCAGCTATTTTTTTCAGCTGGTCTATTTTGTTCTAAAATAAGTACCAGGAGTCTTGTGTAGTCCAATCAGCCTTCTATGCTTGCAGAAACAGTTATAGAGGGTGTAAATCTCAGTGCTGTCCCAGCTCCTCCAGTGTATGTGAGTGAGGCTGGACAGGAAGTGGAAGGGATCACTTCCCATCTGCTCACTAACAGCCTCTCACACAGGAAATGCCTTGCAGGAGGAGCAGGGACCTTGAGTGATGCACACTGTATAACAGCTCCTGCAGCTCTAATATCAGCAATTTCCCTTAAAATACAACATGCTCTGAATATCCCTTTTCCCTAATCATCCCAAATCTAAGCACACAATGCCTAATACTAAAATAAACAAATCTTTACCCTAAATAAACACAATATAGTGTTAGTGTTCCCCTACCTATTTAGGCATCCCCCCACTACTGTGAAGATTTGAAAGGCACTTATTACTAACCTTTCAGCCCTCACCATGCTGATAGCACGCAGCTGTTACACCTACATTCAGCTATACAATATGGCCATATGGTAGAACTGAATCCCCTTGCTTGCCAAGAGAGGAATTTTAAGTAGTTTGTAAAGTGTGTGTGTGTGTGTGTGTGTGTGTGTGTGTGTGTGTTTCCTTAATCTGTATTTTGTATATATTTTGGTTTCTATGGCAGCACCACTACTACCACTACTGTACCCAAATACTGCTAAATACCTCTATTACCACAAACTCTCAACCTCCTAATGCATTTAACACTAAACACACTGTGCAATCTAATCACCTCTCAAACATTAAACCCCTTCTTTAACCTAATCGCTTGTATCATCGGCATCGAGTTAACATTTGCAGATAAGCTTTTCAAGTGATATATAATTTTTAGACACATTTTTATAATGCTTTTTTTCAAAATAAAAAGTGTAAAATATATATCATATATAAAAAAATATATATATCTTCAAAAGATGAGATCATTTTAAGAGTTTATCCAAAAATATTAAATAATTTGAAAAAAACGTATCCAAAAATATTAAATCACGGCCATTATCGTTAACCCTGCATGCATTTACACAGTTGGACAGATTCACTACACTCACAGATTAACCCCTTAAGGACCAAACTTCTGGAATAAAAGGGAGTCATGACATGTCACACATGTCATGTGTCCTTAAGGGGTTAAAGCACAAACTCTTACAAGTATAAATATGTGCATACATATCATGTATAATATGCATTTGAAAAATATTAATATATATTTTTAATATGTTTTTATGCCTGCAATATCCAGTTAAACATTTCAATAAACTCAGCCTTTTCTGTTTGTTTTTTGGTGGGGGGTTGAGCAAGCAGGCGATGCATTAGAATTCCATCATGTCACCTGACATGTACACAAGTGCCTTTATTGAATAGCCCTGAATTGTAAAACCAAGGCTAACATAGACTCGCTGGGACTAAAATGAGCTGGAATCCTTTCAATACCTGCTATTTCAGCTTCCGTTTTGTCATTCAGATTACAGTTTGAACCCATTTTAAATATCCTGTTAAAGTGCAACGTTTTAAGACATCTCTTTCAGACATCACAAACAATTAATATAAAATGTCATGATACTAATCAGTCTTTCACTGTAAGAGGTTTTGCAAAAGGCATTAAACAGATCATCACCATACCAATAAATACAGTGGGTTGATGTATCTTATTTTATTATCTTTTACAGCTGGGCATATTTCCTTTCTTCTTTATAAGTGAAAATGCATGTTTTGTACTTGTGAATGTATGCGATTAAATGAGAGCATTCATATTAAATTATTAGGGCTGCTTTTAGGAGGAAGTGAATAAATGCAGTAAGTATTGATAAATTACAAAGACAGTTTGCTCTAGGCTCTCATCCCTCTAGCAAACACTCTGTATTAAAGATCACTATAGCATTTGGAACACAAACATGTACTCTTAACACTATGGTGTTCTATTCTCTAAGAAAACAGACGTGGAGATTTTACTTTTAAATTCCTCTATTTTGTCTTATAATTTCCCCTAGTCATTCCTCCCAAGTTCCCGATTTAGTGAAGACCTTTCCTACACATGTACACTTACGGGTTATAGATTTTTACGTTATGGGAGACATGCATTTGCTGTCATACATTAAATTATATATTGCAAGAGGATAAAGTAAGCTTTCCTTTTTATTCTGCATTTGTATATTTAAATCGCTGAATATTTATTTTTTTCAGTCACAAGTATAGTAATGCTCGAAAACCATTATTAAAGTGCTAAATAATCGCCATCCGACAAAAATCATTTACTAGAAACCACTGTGAAAAGACTCCGTTTATAATAGCTGGCTTTATACACCATTACCACAGCATTTAATGATAGACAGAACATTTGATAAACTGGCTTTCAGTTATAAACTGCGTTAGTCTTCCACATAATCAAGCACTCCATGCTATGAAATGTCTTTGTAGATAAAACGCTGGTTATTTATTACAAACCTGAAATCAATTTCTGTTATTAGAAAGTAGAGATGGCAGAGTCTGATAGCAGAGCGCGTGTGTTTGATTTCCTGTGGAGAATGGAGCCAACATGACATTAAACTGTGTGAGACAGTGCAAAATGTCACATTAAAAGGATTGATTTTAAGCCACGCATTTTATGTTGCTGAGCTTAAAAGATATCCTGAATAGTGTGCTGATGGGTTCTCGGACTCACCGAATGTCACTCTAAGATAAACTATATTTATAAAGTTAAATTCCTACAAAGAAGAAAACATTCCTATGCACATCTAGGCGGTAAATTTCTTACAGAGTGTCCATAGCTCTCTATGGCAGGGGTAGGTAACCTTTGGAACTCCAGATGTTGTGGACTACATCTCTCATAGTGCTCTTACAGCCATAATACTGGCAAAGCATAATGGGAGATGTAGTCCACAATATCTGAAACGTTGAAAGTTGCCTACCCCTGCTCTACATGAAGGCTGTGAATGCACAGTGATACTAGTTTGTTTTTGGAAAGCCACTTTAAAGCACATTTATTAAAAAGGTTGTGGGGAAGATTTTTTGACGGTAGGACTCTCCTCATAACTTCTACATTAGCAAAATGCCGAGTATAGGGGCAGGCCACATGTTCATTTGTGTGCTATGCTTGTGTCGAGCTCCGCAAAAATAGCATGACACAAAATTCTAGGCTTTAATGGTTATAATGCTTAGCGTGTCCCATTAAATCATCAGAAGATTTGCTAAAGGTTAGTTTTTAACCACTTTGCCGCCAGGGTCCTTCATGCAGCTAAAGTAATTTTATTGAGCTTAAATGGCAACTGTCAATCCAAAATATTTTTAATAAAATATTGAAAGGAAATAAAAAAAAAATTTTAAAAAAATTTATATTTGTTATGCAGAGATACTTTTGCAGGCATTGTCAAAACAGCAAAGGTTAGCGTAATGAGCTTGTCAGACTATCAGACACGTAGTAAGCTGCACATTTTTTTTCAAGGTAATAGTAAGACGAATATTGATTGTTCAGAGCACAAAATACAAATAAACAGAAAGAAATGTAATCAAATCTGAGTGACTTGGCTGCTGTTGTGTGGCCCAGTGGAAACAGGATCAAGTGGCGGGATGTTGGATATATAGTCCCTAACGCGGATCTGTAGTTAACTGTTTCCCTCCAAAGGCAGTCCCTGACATTATTAAGAAGGCCAACTACCATAGGTCGAGGTCTAAGTAATTGTGCAAACAGACAGGGATGTTTGAAGGGGCTCACAGGCTGAGGTGGCGACTGCTGCTAAGATACAACTCTGATTGCCAGGTAGGTATGAAACTGTGGCCCTCTGAGATTAGAGTAATAGCCACGTGTGGTCTCTGTTCTAACAGGCAGGAGGGGCAGCAATTTTCGTGGCCTCCACTATTGTGTGTAGGGATGCACCCTCGTGTGGAAAGGCCTCCCTACGTGCTTAGAAGGAACATTTGGTACCCAATTCTCAGGAGGGATAGGGGTGTAATCAATGGTGGAACTTGGTCCAGACGTCTGCAAACAATTTGTCCAGACTGGTCAGAATAGTCGATGGCTGGTCTCTGGAGTCAGAGAAGCATCATAAGGATCCTTCAGCATTATACTTTTGGTGTGAAACAGGGAAGACTGTAGACATTGTCTGTTTTCAAACACTATTAGAACAAAGGTGCTTGCATATTAACAAAGGATCCTATCATATACTAAAGGTAGGGATGCATTTTTCTAAAAAAAACTTTGCCATACACTTTATTAAAATAAAATCTATTTCATTTTAATACTCAATGAAAGTGTTATCTTATTTAAAAATATATATATTTGAGGTTACAGTTGTCCTTTAAGAGAAGGCATTAAATAGGTCTAGACAAAAGATAAGACCACATAGGTCTAGGTGGAATGGTCTGGGTAATACATTAGATACTATTCCAAAAAGTGATCACTCTGGGACAATCCCACCCAGGGCCGCCACCAGAAATTTGGGGCCCCTAACTGAGCTCAGGGTCTGGGCCCCTGGGGGCCCGCCTCCAAAACCACACACAGAAACCGCCTCCAAATCCCACCCACAGGAATACACACACACATTCACTGATACAAAAGGACACAGATACACACACACTGATACATACTAACAGACACACATACTGATACGCACATAGGCATGCATACTGACACACACATACTGAGACATACACACATATACAGACACACAGGCGTACATAGTGACAGACACATACTAACATACATACAGACACATTATTATTATGAGATTTATAGAGCGCCGTCAAATTCTGCAGCGCTTTACAATCGGTGGACGAACAGACATGTAGTTGTAACCAGACAAGTTGGACACACAGGAACAGAGGGGTTGAGGGCCCTGCTCAACGAGCTTACATGCTAGAGGGAGTGGGGTAAAATGACACAAAAAGGTAAGGATAGTAATAGACTAATGAAAGTTGCAGAAGAGGAATCAGTCAGGAGCTATTAACAGTTTAATTGATACGCTTTTATGAAGAAGTGGGTTTTTAACGATTTTTTGAAGGCGTGGAGACTGGGTGAGCATCTAACGGAGGAGGGAAGCGAGTTCCACAGGAACGGTGCAGCCCTCGAGAAATCTTGAAGGCAAGCATCAGAGGTGGGAGTACGGACAGAAGATAGATGTAAGTCTTCAGCAGATCGTAAGGACCTAGACGGGACATACTTGTGTATAAGGGAGGATAGATAGGTGGGAGCAGCATTATGTAGAGATTTGAAAGCAAGAACCAGAATTTTAAATTGAGCTCTATATTTTATAGGAAGCCAATGTAGGGACTGACAGAAGGGTGAGGCATGGGAGGTGCGGGCGGACAGGAAGATGAGCCTTGCCGCCGCATTCATTATGGACTGTAACGGCGCAAGTTGGGAGCACGTAAGACCACTGAGAAGTGGATTACAGTAGTCAAGGCGAGAAAGGACAGTGGAATGGACCAACACCTTGAAAGGAGAAAGGATGCGCGCAATGTTCTTTAGATGGAAATGACAGGATTTGGCGATAAATTGAACATGAGGCTTGAAGGAGAGGTCGGAGTCAAAGAGAACACCTAGGCAGCGAGCCTGCGTGGTGGAGCTGATGGTAGCACCGTTGACTTGGAGGGAGACAGACACAGGAGTAACAACACTTGAGGGAGAAAAGACCAGAATTTCAGTTTTGGTCAAGTTTAGTTTAAGGAAGTGGGCAGCCATCCAGTAAGAAACAGCAGAGAGGCAGTCAGAGACACTAGTCAAGAGGGACAGGGAGAGATCAGGAGAGGACAAGTAGATTTGCGTGTCATCTGCATAGAAATGATATTGGAATCCAAAGGAGCTAATGAGTTTACCAAGGGAGGCAGTATAGATGGAGAACAGTAGGGGACCAATGACTGAACCTTGGGGGACACCAACAGAGAGGAGTTGGGGAGAAGAAGCAGAGCCAGAGAAAGAAACACTGAAAGAGTGCTGGGAGAGGTAGGAGAAGCACCAGGAGAAAGCAGTATCTTGTAGACCGATATTGCGGAGGATGAGATGCACACATGCATAAGGACATACAGACACATGCATAAGGACATACAGACACATTCATAATGACATACATTCATACTGGCATACATACATACATTCATAATGACATGCACATATACATACACTGACATTCATACACACATAATGACATGCATACAGACAAAGACATGCATACAGACATACATACATACATACATACTGGCGTACACACATACATACATACATTCATACAGACACTGACATCCATACATACACATTCATAATGACATACAGACATACATTCATACTGGCATACACACATTCATACAGACAGACATACATACACTGACATTCATACACACACACACACAGCTCATTTTCCAGCCACCCTCCTGTCTCTTACCTTGTCTTTGCAGGAGGGTGGCTGGGGCTGATGGGACTGGAAGTCTGCTGGCTCTCCCTCTTCATTGCTGGGCGTGCGCTCCTCCCGCGCGGAGTGACCACTTCCTCCCAGCAGCATTTGCGCTGCGGCAGCATTTTTTTTTTTTAATGGGGCCCGGTCGCGCTATACCACGTCACAGCGCTGACCGGGCCCCTGAAGATATGGGGCCCATCGGGTGGCCCTAACTGCGAGGGCCACCCGATGGGCCCCATCAGCATGCGGGCGCCGCTACATATGGGGCCCGGTCAGCCGGGCCCCCCAGTGCCGCCGGGCCCGTGACAACCGTTATGGTTGTCACCCCCTGATGGCGGCCCTGATCCCACCACATGAGTTTATATGTTCCTTTACTGTCACAGTTCTATCAACAGAGGCCTGAAGGAGTTCCCCACACACTACGCAACTTTAGAGGAGTCATGTACCACCTCATCATGATCTTAAAGTGGATCTATTACTTTGCATGTCTTGTTTTAAAATGAATTATGTTTGTCCCTCTATTTCTGCTTGTTTTTACTGCATTAAGTGACCCTGAATAAAAGGGTAAAGTCTTTTTTTTCCCCTAAAGTCCCGAATTATGTTTGGATATTTTAATTCCCTTAACATTTTGTTGAGTAAGGGGTGGGAAACTGATGAAAATAATAATTATTAATGTGTTTTGAAAACGGCAATAGATTCCATTGTACCATGTGTGTTCCTTTGATAAGAGTTTTTGTTTCATAATTTACAATGTATTAAAACAATATTAGTGTGAGTAAATGTAAAATCATCGGCACATTTTTTGTCAGGCTGAGTTGAATCTCCATCACTAGTTCGACCATTGTTTGTGGCAGAGGAGATGGACAATAATGCTACTTTGTTGCAAACCTTTGTCTGTGAATTGATTTGTTCGTGTGATTTATGACAGTACATATTACCATGTTTTTATTTTCAGTAATCACAGTAGGGGCTATATATCAGTAGGCACAGCTCCAAGCTAACAGGTGTGTTCATTGTTGCTTAATTGATTTTAATCATCTGTTCATATAGATTCAGCCAAGCAAATTAAAAAATGATGCTTACACACATACGCTAATATACAATTTCTACCACACCTAAACATACACATATACATACATACATGCATGCATGCTTAATTTGACACGTAGACCTGCACACACACACAAACCAGTGCACACACACACACACTTTTAATTTGCCATCTCCATCCCTCTTTTGTTCACTTTTAAAGAGATCAGGTAGGTAGCTAGGTAGGAAGAAAAGGTTGAATTAGGTCAAATTATAGTTGAGCACTAGGTAGCTCAGATTTATTTTCTGTTCCCCAATTATGTGTTCCGTGTTTATTGGTAAATATTGGGATATAATATCAAATACCAACATCTACAGTCTGTAATGAAATGTCCATTATGAGCAAGCAAAAAAATAGGTCTATACCACCCAGTGCATCAATGTCTAGCTTCCTTGTAGCATTAGACTTGGACTCCAGGAGTTACAGATCAATCAACAGCCACAACGTCCCCCAACTGCTAGGTCCATTTCATTCTTTAAATAGCTAGGAATTGTGAAAATTAGACCTGGAGATTCATTTCAGAACAAATTGCAAGTTTTTCATAGCTGATCACCAACTACCTTTTTGTTGCTTAGAGGAACACTCCAAAGTCTATAACAATTACAACACACTGTAGTGGTTATGGTGCCAGGAGTCACCTGGTGCCACAGAAAAAAAGTAGTCAAATTATTTTCTAATGTTTTTTTCTTCATCTTTCTTGGGGTAGGAAGTTCCATTAGCTCTACTGAACTAAGCACTGCAGAATTTTGTATACATTTCATTGAAATCTCATTAGGAAAAACAAAACAGAATAAATGGCCTCAAGTATGCAAATGTATTATTGTATTAAATTAACTAAATGTAACAGAAAGCATTTACAGTAATAATAATGATTTATACGCTCTGTATAAGAGTAAGGATTTAATATAAGCCAGCATGCAAATCCGAGCCACCGCTAAACCCATTATAAGTACAAAATAAAAAAAACATAGAGAGATGTATACTTACTGCACGTTAGAGTAATCAGAGTGGTGTGGGAGTGAGCATTGTTGCATGTACTGGTGGTACAGGGAACGAGACGGGCATTCTTGATAATAACTATGTGCTTTGTGATATTGGTTCGATTGTTGATGTCCTTTTTGAAAAGGTAATTTTTGTTGTGTAATATAACATTACATAAAAAAATTTTTGCTTTTAAAAAGAAGTGGATACGTAGCTCTAGATTAATTTTGTGTTGGAAGTTACAATAATGGGTACATTTGTTTTTTTATCCAAATTATGATTCCTAGCATTTATAGCACCAATATATTATGCAGCGTTCTTAGCTTACCAATAGCAGTACTAATGATTAGGCTTGTGCAAAAAGTAGTTTGAGCATGTTCATCCGAATCAAATTCCTTTTAATCCCCACCTGAATCTAATTCACCCTGGAATTACCTGTGGAGTCGTATTCATTAAGTAGAATTTTATTCTGACAAAACTAAGATTTGCACAAGTCTGCTAATGACTAGCCTTTCCAACTGGCCTGATTCAGATTCCACAGTCCTGGTTTTTTATGACCTAACTGTTTACATTTCATGCATAACTGGCAGTTAGTTATAGAGATTTAAAAGTACAGCAATTAAAAAAAAAAAAAAAATTTAAATTAAGGAAGTCATTGAAGATCTCTTTACAATGAATTACCGCAGGCAGCTGCCTCAGATTCTACGCCTTTAGCTTTAATAACACGTGCTGTCACAACTTGCTCCATCAACCTGCAACCAAATGTCAGCAAGATGTGGAATATCTAAACTGTGATCAGACCTTCGCTAGCATTCAACACAGGAAGATTAAGAGAGATTTTTGATTGCAGCCATCAGCAAAGGTGATCTCCCATTCAGCAATTAGAGATAGGCTGATAGACAATAATTTAACCCTTTGCCCACCCAATAAATCAAGGTTCTGGTATCAACCATTACAATGTAACAACATTTCCCACACTACATTGATGGATTGACAGCAGTTATTCTGCTGATGTCGTAAGTTGAAATCATGATGTGTGATTATTAGGTCTAAAGTATATGGAGGGAGCAGCTATTTTCTTACATCAGACATTTAGGAAATGGATGTCTGACTCCAAGATACAGTACATTAACATACAGGAATGCTGAGCCATTGTTTATTTATTTAAAAGAAATCTATCAGCGCACTGTTATACAGAAAGCTGGATCAATGTGAAAGCCATATGCGGTTGTTAAATTTCACTAATTAGCAGAGATTATTGATGAGGATGTCTACTGTCAATCTCTAATCTAGCAGCAAAGTACTCAATACTCTTATGAAGATCATTACGCAGCACGTATTTGTGTTTTGTTGTGATTGCCTTTGCAATTGCGTTCCTCACAAATGTGTTTAAAGGATAAACCAGACTGGATGTGACCCATTCTGAAAAAAAGAAAAAACAATAATCGCATTTAAGCTCAGACGTTTACATTTTCTGCAGTGAGCGCCAACATTTAAAAATGACTCAGACAATTGGCTGATTTTTCAAAAGGCAAAACACTCTGCAAGGAGACGCTGAACGTTCCCATTGATTCAATGCATCTTTATGAGAAAATGCTAATTGGCTCAGAATGGAGTTTTGCTGCGCATGCACAATAGCCTCCTAATGCTTTCCTTTGAGAAATCATTGGATTGGCTGATGTCATCAAGAATGATAATCTCAGCCATGGAGGCGGGGCCAGCCGGGGTTACACTGGAGCAGCAATGGAGAAAATGTGACTAAAATCATTTAAATTAGAGAGAGGCCAGTCACCTAAAATGCCACATCAGTCTATAGTGTCAGGAATACATGTTTGAAAACCTGACACTATAGAGTTCCTTTAAAAAATTACTCCCCAGTCAAGTCTTATTGCACTCAGCACAGGGACATTTCTAATAGCCAAGACTAAATTTTCATTCGCCAATGGCGAACTGGACCATATTACCTCATATATTCCAACTACTGTCCCACAAATATCACCCAGAGCACAACCAGTTTTTTCTATAATATATTGATTGTTGTGGATCAGAAATTTGCTATATTTTTTATTTTATTTACTGTACCATAGATAAGCTCGCTGTCCTGTGTCTAATGTAAACAATGTGCTTCTGTGAACGTTTCTGGACAATTAGCTAATTAGCAGCAGATGTGATCACATCTGTCAGGTTTGGATTGTTAAGTTCATGTTTTTACATCCAAGGTATGCTTTTAATTCTTTGTTCACCTGAACATATGTTGTTCACTACTCTTACTCAAAATAGAATGTGATTTGTTTATGCTTTTATGATTCTGAATGCTGTTATTAATATTCTAATTTTAACGTAGCTTCGAGAATCTGCATCAACACTATAGCCGGCTGAAGTGATACATTATTACCATAGAAATTAACCTTGGAAATAGATGGAGGGACAAAGCAGTGGTCTGTGGAAGATGTTGCAAGACTGTGGTCCCACTATAGAGCTTCTTGTAAATGTGCAATAAAATCCCATTGGCATCGATGGCACATCAGCTATCACCTCCAATGGCAGTGTCCAACGCTTGTAATGGTGGAATTTCTGCCAATTGCCAAACATTATTATTGTTACAGGGACAATAGGTTGATGAGAACCCTGCTCGTAAGAGCTTACAGTCTAGAAATACATGAGACAAACGGGTTCTTATTTTGCCTTATATTTGCTGATTGCACTGGAATTTCAGCCAATTTTTATTTATTTTTTAATAAAAAAATTATCTTTGTAAAAACTGAACTGCTTTAATATTCCACCACGTAGAAACTGGACTTGCTTGAATAGATAGACAGATACACATATAGATTAGATTAGATAGATAGATAGATAGATATACAGACAAATAGACAGATTAGATAGATAGATACTCTAGACTGTAAGCTTCTTTGAGCAGAGTCCCTATCAACCTATTGTTTTTGCAACATTTTGTAATTGTTTCATTTATTGTTATATGTCCCCCTTTTTCTAATATTGAAAATAAGTTGGTGCTATATAAATGCCAATAATAATAAAAATAATAAATAGATAGTCTCTTGCTCTCTCCTAAAGGGCAGCACTCTATTCTCTCCTCCAGCTCCGCTTCACTCCACTTTATTTGATTGCTACCTCCTGTTCTGTTGTGTTTTATACCCCACCTCCTATATATTGTAAGCTCGTTTGAGCAGGGCCCTCTTCAACCTATTGTTCCTGTAAGTTTTTGTAATTGTCTCAGTCATTGTTAAATCTCCCTCTTTGATAATACTGTAAAGCTCTACGGAATATGCTGGCGCTATATAAATACCAGTAATAATAATAAATAGATAGATACGTAGATAGATGGATGGATGGATGGATAGATAGCTAGATAGATAGATAGTGCAGCCATTCATAAATTTCCATTAATGTTGTTGATCCAAAAGAAGACAGCACCCCACAAATTTGAAATGTTTTCCAATTTTGCTGAAAACGGCAAAATTTCAAAATGGCAATATGATTTTTTTTTCTTGGATAAATATGATTTTACTTGACATATTAATTATTATAGCGTTGAATATTCAGGTTAAAAAAAAAAAAAAAAAAAAAAATCAGACAATGTTTAAAAACATGTACAGGATCTGATAAAACAACCTCTTTAATCAGATAATTACATAGCCTTACTGTAAAATACTTATTCCTGGCAACTGACAGCGTGTTCCAGTTGAGGGAGATATTTCTATCTCCCCAAATTGACCATATTGCTGTAAAGTGTCCTTGTAAAGTGTCCTAATGAGAACTACCCCCCAGGCATTAAGATAGAATTAATAGTTTTGTTGGATTTTTCACTAAAATAAATTCATTATAGTAATTTATACATCAAATACTATAATCTATCTCTAAGTATACTGTCAAATATATTCACAAATTAGCGCTAGATACGCATGTTAAAGATACAGGGTAATATTTTCTTTGAGAGTGCTGTCTTCATGCAACTTACCATACAAATGTTCTTTGCGATTTGCCACAGTAGTGATATTTGAAGCTTTGAATTAAATGGTACTATCATTCACCTTTCTTTTTTTTTGCATCTGGTTAGTACATTCCCCACCCCTTTTATCTTTAGTTTGCACACTCATCACTATTTCCAGTATTTTATAGCTAGGACATTTATGCATTTTTATGCCATTTTCTATTATTGATTGCTATATGAATTACCAGATATAACATTACAATATGAGATTTCGACACTTGTTACAGAATTAGGTATACACAGCTGTCAAAGAATTTGTGGACATCTCTCATTAATTAATGAATTTCAATACAAATATACTAACTAAATTTATTCATTAATGTTTAATCTCACTTTAGGATTTGAAGCTTAAAGGGACTCTCTAGGCACAAAAACAGTTTCTTCTCACTGAACTGGTTATAGTGCTTGGAGTTCCCTGGTGCTTAAAGGAACACTATAGTCACCAAAACAACTTTAGCTTAATGAAGCAGTTTTGGTGTATAGAACATGCCCCTGCAGCCTCACTGCTCAATCCTCTGCCATTTAGGAGTTAAATCACTTTGTTTATGAACCCTAGTCACACCTCCCTGCATGTGACTTGCACAGCCTTCCTAAACACTTCCTGAAAAGAGTCATCTACAGTTTAGCCTTCCTTTATTGCAAATTCTGTTTAATTTAGATTTTCTTAATAGTTTGCTAGACCCTGCAAGAGCCTCTTGAATGTGATTAAGGTTAAATTTACAGAGAAAGAGATGCAATTGTTTAAGGTTATAGAGGGACAAAGGTTTAAAAATAATATCAGGAAGTATTACTTTACTGAGAGGGTAGTGGATGCATGGAATAGCCTTCCAGCTGACGTGGTAGAGGTTAACACAGTAAAGGAGTTTAAGCATGCGTGGGATAGGCATAAGGCTATCCTAACTATAAGATAAGGCCAGGGACTAATGAAAGTATTTCGAAAATTGGGCAGACTAGATGGGCCGAATGGTTCTTATCTGCCGTCACATTCTATGTTTCTATGTTATCTGATTGAAAGTGAAACTTTTTTTTTTTTATGCAGGCTGTGTCAATCAGAGCCAGGGGAGGTGTGACAAGGGCTGCATAAACAGAAACAAAGTGATTTAACTCCTAAATGGCAGTGAGTTGAGCAGTGAAACCTGAGAGGCATGATCTATACACTAAAACTGCTTCATTAAGCTAAAGTTGTTTAGGGACTATAGTGTTCCTTTAATACTAGCCATACCAAGTGATACAATCAATGGTGGACATGATAGGCTGAAATTGTGAGCTGCCACTAATTGCTTCCTCTTTAGTCCAAGCAGCCCATGTAAGGACATCACCAGGGGCTTTGAGACACTATAACCACTTCAATAAGATGAAGCTGTTACAGTGTCCAGAGTGTCCCTTCAACAAGATCCTGTCTACAATGTTACAAGGAAGCGGTGTGGAAGACTATTGTATACTTTTATTTGTTTTTAATTATTATTTATAATTTTAATTTATTTTATTCATTTATTTTTCAAGTTTGCAATATATATTTGCTTAGGTGTTTCTATCATGAATTAAAAATAGATTTAAATGTCTACTACTATAAGTAACCGCCTACATTTTCCCCCTAACAGTTCAAATGGCTAAAGAGGGTCACTTTTATTTTAGGGTTATGGCTAGGGCACGGGTCTCTTAACCCATTAAGGACACATGACGGAAATATTCCATCATGATTCCCTTTTATTTCTGAAGTTGTGTCCTTAAGGGGTTAAGAAACATTTCCAGTTATTTCTCTACCTACAATAAACTGTGTTTTTATTTTGCTAGGAGTGTCCCTTTAAGTACGGTAAAGTATTCTGGGAAAAATGATTCTTGTCTGTAATTAACTTCAACTATGCACCTATATAGTAACACAAATTGAGAATGTGTATCTATGAAAACGTGTATTTAGCCGTGACAATCTGGCTCTGTAAGTCAATGGAACATTTGGTCTGTCCTCATATAAGGGCATGCTTACTTTAGCAATATGTTGGAAGAGATCATTTTCATTTGTTTCTCTCACGGGGATATTTTTCTCTCTCAATGCCACGTGTTAACTATCTTGCCTACTGCTTCCCTGTTTGTGGATTTAATCTGTATTTGTATTGTTGGAAAACATTTCAATAAAAAAAAAAAACCAACACACTGCATAGTCCATTCAGTAAAATATAATTCTCTCCTTAGATTGTAGATTGCCAGTGATACATTCCACACATGCTGTTGCCAGGCAATCCATATACACATACTGCAGGTGTGCAGATTTAGTGTTAGTATAGTGTGTGAAGATGTTAGTGCATAGCTTGTTGCATGTACAGTGTAAAACAACATATACCGGTAACGTTTCCATGTATGTGTGTCGGTATTAGTCCCTAAAATGTGAATTACAGGGAATTCAACGGAAATAAAAATTAAATATCAGTTTGTAATTCAAAATTCCCAAACTGCAAACATTGCTGACTTCCCATTTCCTCTCAGTTTAGTTAATAACTTTGTGAGTGGGCAACGTAATTCCAAAGCACAGACAACAAATTCCTCACAGTAATATGAGCTGCCAAACACCAAGCTAATTGCTGGGCGATAGTACATCTGACAAATCTACTCCACAATGGATATGGATTAAGATAAAGTTGCACCGTTAACGCATCCAGGGGATTATTCACTAAACTGTGTAATTATATAAAAGTTGAAAAATCGAAACTACATTTAAAGGTACCTGAAAAGTCATCTGTATTTATTTTATTTTCATGCTCAAAGCATTTATTGCAAAAGTCCCAGGAGAATATGCAACCGTTATAATTCCTACACAAAAATCTTTCTTTCATTTGACCAGGCGTTAAAAAAATAAAATTTGTTTAGAGAATTCCCGTTGTAATTTTCCAGTAATGTACAGTAAGGAAAGATAAACTCTTCATTGTCATGTGTGCTCACACGATGGGTAAGGCCAGATTTACTCTGTTGCTAGATATTTCTCCTAAGAGCTATTTCTTCCAAAGAAAGACTATGGAGCCTTGGGGTGGGTCTGCAGCCAAAATGTGTTTTCAGAAATCATTAGATAAGGTAATAACAGATACACTATTCTTTCTGGGACAAGGATAAATCAGTGCTTCAAACTGTGTTTTTTTGCCTTCTTGTAGATCAACAGCAAAAAACTAATATGAGGAAGGCTGAACTTGGTGGACACAAGTCTCTTTTCAGCCCATGTAACTATATCATATATACATTGTGATGGGCAGCACAGGAAAAGTGTTGCCCTGTAGCATGTAGAATTCAGAAGGAGGCCTTTAAGATTAAAGGATCCCTATAGTGCCAGGAAAACAAACTAGTTTTCCTGACACTATACAACCCTTAGGTCCCCCCCACCCTCAGGGCCCCCCTCCCTCTTGGCTGAAGGGATTAAAACCCCTTCAGCTACTTACTTTAATCCAGCGCCGTGCTCCCTCGGTGCTGGTGACCTCTCCTCCCACTCCGACGTCAGCTCCCGAGTAGGGCGGAATGCGCATGCGCGGCCCATTAAAACCGCCCATAGGAAAGCATTTCTTAATGCTTTCCTATGGACGTTCTGCACACTGAATGTGATTTTTCGCATTCAGAAGCACCTCTAGCGGCTGTCAGGAAGAAAGCCACTAGAGGCTGGATTAACCCTGCAATGTAAACATACCAGTTTCTCTGAAACTGCTATGTTTACATCTGAAGGGTTAAAACCTGGGGGACCTGGCACCCAGACCACTTCATTGAGCTAAAGTGGTCTGGGTGACTCTAGTGGTCCTTTAAGCAATTAGGCAATGAAGAATCTTGCAGAATATGCATTTTACATACTGTAGGGCAACCCTTTTCATAAAAATAACTAAATTATTTGTGTCCCTGTAAACATGGTGGATCTGGTCACCCTGGGTAATAAGGAACCAGCCAAATCCTCTAGGAAACAATTCATGAACAAAGAACGATCACATTAAAGGAAATATCAATTCTCCAGAGATATGAGGTCTAGGTTAATGTCTCCTATATTATGCTGTGTAATTTGTAATCTTCTAAAATGCAGGTGGAAAATACTGGACTAGATTCACAACTCACTAACAAAACCAAGGAAGTAAGAGCGTCTTGCTTGACAAGTCTTTGATACATACATAAGATATAAATGAACGAAAGGCCAGGACGAAGAAGATGAGTGATTGTTTCATCGCCTCACTGTTTGCGATTGTGGTGTACATGTTTGGTCCACAGAGTAAACGTTAGAGCTGTATCAGTCATTTACCCATATTACCAACCGTGCAATCATTTTTTAGAGTGGTCGCATGTCAGGAAAAGTAGGAAGACAAGCACTACTAGTAACAGTTACTCACGAGTTTGTTGCAAAATTGGAAGTTCTTCAAACTGTTTGGGTTTTTTTGCCTTCTTTTGGATCAAAAGCAAAAAACATATGTGAGGAAGGCTGAACTTGATGGACGCAAGTCTCTTTTCAGCTATGTAACTATGTAACTAAAATACATGCAAAATTCAAATCTAAAAGCTGGGACTGAATTCAAAAATGTTACAGATCAACCATTTTGTGATTTGGTGTTACAGATCAACCATTTTGTGATTTGGATTTTAAAGTGCTACAATTCAGAGTTTATTGAATAACCCTGTGTGTGCTTCTGGGAGGCTTAGAGTAAACCACTTCTTATTAAATACAAATCAATCACATCCATTAGCCTGCGGGGTTTTCTGCGTGGATAGGCCCATTACTGAAGTATGGGCTTTCCTGCCTTGACGGGGCTATTGGGACACTAGGTAACATTGCTCTCATCTCGATGTTAATTGGACAGGGCAGGTTCAGGCTGAGAACAATGGCTTAATACATTTCAGGATTTTGTTTTTTTTTTTACCTGTTTGCATTAGCTCGTATCATGTGACAGAACATTCAATATACCCTTGAAGGCTAGTTGGTTGCTGAATAATCTCCATCAATGGCAGGGATGAGTAAACACAAACTTTATTTTCCTTTGGCATGACGAACTCTAATAAAGAGTAGGGAGATTGGCAACTTGACTGTGAAAAAAAAAAAAGGACAACATTATGTGAGCTCATGTTCATCTTTAATTAAAAACATTCCTGTACAGAAGAACGCAAAAAAAAAAATCTAGTGACAGTAATTTGACATGAGCCTCACAGCTGATTGCAATCAACATTGAACACGTCGATTCCCCTTTCATAATAACCCTGGTTTTCCAATTCAGAATAGAGTTATTATCTGCAATGTCAGAAAAGTCGTGTTATACACCCAGGGACTGGCTGGTAGTGTTATTGTAAGTGTCCACAGACCTTCTCATTAGAGGCTCCTACAAACCAAGCCAAAACAAATTGCCACCCAAAGTGTTTAGATGTTGAACTACATGTCTGTTCGTCCACCCACTGTAAAGCGCTATGGAATTCGTTGGCGCTATATAAATAATAACATAATAAATCTAGGACGCGTTTACATCAAGCACAAATGCTCTGACTAGAATGTTAATTATAAGTTGTTGTTTTTTTACTAAATAGAAGAGTTTCATTGCAATTTAAGTTTTCCATCATATACTATTTAGATAATTTTAGCTACATCCTCATAATGATGAAATTTGGTTGTTTTACTCAGGTCCAGACTGGCCGATGGGCATATCAGACAAATGCTGATGGGCCACGATGGCCACAGGATGAGGCATACAGGAGAGAACAAAGGATCTCCCTACCCAAAGGAGCTGCATGGCCGGTGAGGCCGTTAATGCAGAGAGGGTAGATCAGAGTATGTGGTCTGCACAACTCGCAGTTCCAAACCAAGTTGTGTTGTGTGCTGCAGATAATGTATCAGAGTGTTGCCATGGTTACCACATCAAGTTTCGGATACGTTTCTGGTGGCAGCCACAATGAGAACCTATACCTGCTACAAAGTAAAGAGAAAGACTGGACCATCATTCCCCCCTTCCTGCCCAAAGGTGAGCAAAGAGGAGGGAGACTATATATTTTTCTTCTTTCTTTTTTTATTATTAAAGAAAACCAAAGTGGTTAAACCCCAAACATACCATACAGTTCCCCCAAACAGACACACTATACTACCTCTCCTCATAGATACACTACACCCTCTATCATCCTGCATCTCCTATCATTCTCTTACAGACACACTACCTCTCCTATCATCCTCCTTCAGGCTTACTACCTCTCCTATCATCCTCCTTCAGGCTTACTACCTCTCCTATCATCCTCCTTCAGACTCACTACATCTCCTATCATTCTCCATAAGACACACTACATCTCCTATCATTCTCCATAAGACACACTACATCTCCTATCATCCTCCTTCAGACTCACTACATCTATCATTCTCCTTCAGACACACTACATCTCCTATCATTCTCCTTCAGACTCACTACCTCTCCTATCATTCTCCTTCAGACTCACTACCTCTCCTATCATTCTCCTTCAGACTCACTACCTCTCCTATCATTCTCCTTCAGACTCACTACCTCTCCTATCATTCTCCTTCAGGCTTACTACCTCTCCTATCATCCTCCTTAAAACTCACATCTCCTATCATTCTCCATAAGACACACTACATCTCCTATCATCCTCCTTCAGACTCACTACATCTATCATTCTCCTTCAGACACACTACATCTCCTATCATTCTCCTTCAGACTCACTACCTCTCCTATCATTCTCCTTCAGACTCACTACCTCTCCTATCATTCTCCTTCAGACTCACTACCTCTCCTATCATTCTCCTTCAGACTCACTACCTCTCCTATCATTCTCCTTCAGGCTTACTACCTCTCCTATCATCCTCCTTAAAACTCACATCTCCTATCATTCTCCATAAGACACACTACATCTCCTATCATTCTCCTTCAGACTCACTACATCTATCATTCTCCTTCAGTCTCACTACATCTCCTATCATTCTCCTTCAGACACACTACATCTCCTATCATTCTCCATAAGACACACTACATCTCCTATCATTCTCCATAAGACACACTACATCTATCATTCTCCTTCAGACACACTACATCTCCTATCATTCTCCTTCAGACTCACTACCTCTCCTATCATTCTCCTTCAGACTCACTACCTCTCCTATCATTCTCCTTCAGGCTTACTACCTCTCCTATCATCCTCCTTAAAACTCACATCTCCTATCATTCTCCATAAGACACACTACATCTCCTATCATTCTCCTTCAGACTCACTACATCTATCATTCTCCTTCAGTCTCACTACATCTCCTATCATTCTCCTTCAGACACACTACATCTCCTATCATTCTCCTTCAGACTCACTACCTCTCCTATCATTCTCCTATCATTCTCCTTCAGACACACTACATCTCCTCTCATTCTCCTTGAGACACACTACATCTCCTATCATTCTCGATAAGACACACTACATCTCCTATCATTATCCTTCAGACTCACTACATCTCCTATCATTATCCTTCAGACACACTACATCTCCTATCATTCTCCTTCAGACTCACTGCATCTCCTATCATTCTCCTTGAGACACACTACATCTCCTATCATTCTCCTTCAGACACACTACACCCCTTATCATCTCCACATAGACAAACTATACTCCTTATCCACCCACACAGATGCAATACACACCCTTTTCCTCCACAGACAAATTAAAACCCCAACCCCACACACATGCAGTACAAAACCTATCCCCAACACAAACACAGCACACCCCATTCCCCCACAGCACACTACACCATTTATGCCCACCTCAGTCAGAGACACACTACACCATTTATCCTCACCTCAGTCAGAGACACACTACACCATTTATCCTCACCTCAGAGACACACTACACCATTTATCCCCACCTCAGAGACACACTACACCATTTATCCCCACCTCAGAGACACACTACACCATTTATCCTCACCTCAGAGACACACTACACCATTTATCCCCACCTCAGAGACACACTACACCATTTATCCTCCCCTCAGAGACACACTACACCATTTATCCTCACCTCAGAGACACACTACACCATTTATCCTCACCTCAGAGACACACTACACCATTTATCCCCACCTCAGAGACACACTACACCATTTATCCTCCAGTAAACACTCTACCCTCCACAGACACATTACACCACCTAATTTCCCCACGGATACATTAAACCCCTTACCCCTCACAAACACACTCCACCACCTATCCCACCCACACACAGACACACTAAAGCCCCTATCCAGCAACACACACACTACATTTAAAACAGATCCATCCCATAGGCAGCCTCCCCCACATGAAACCCCCAAAAACCTAACCCCACAAACAGCCTCCCCACACACCACACAGCCTACCCACCATACAAAACCTCACATGCAGCAACCAAACACATACAAAACTACAGTCTGCCTCTACACATACACACACAACACCCTCTCACAACCCATTTACAGGGACACAGAGATCTCTAGCAAATGCAGAACAATTGTGTTATTAAAGGGATACTCCAACTATAAATACTATAGCATGCAGTAATAAGTGTACAAACCTTTTGCCAATGGTATGACTTCTTACCTTGCCATTCCTACAGCCAGAAATGACCTGCCTGGGCTAAAACTGGCAGTGAGGGCATAGCTCATTAACTGAGACTGATGAGCTGAGGTGATACATGAAGTGTTCGGAAAAGCCTGTGTGCCATTGGTGATAACACAACACTCCTAATCTCCTGCCCGACACCCTCAAATTGGGCTGCTCTGCCTTTAAATGCCTGGGTCGAATTTTTATCCCAGTCCGGCACTGATCGTACTCATGTATTTGTCAATCTGAATTCGATGATGTCAGACTGGGAATGAATCAACATTAACTACATTGATGCTACATAAGTATTTGATTTCAAGGCTTTGAGTTGATTTTCAAAGACCCCATTAATTGGCTTTTCAATATATTAATTAACATCTTTTTCACATTGGCACTTGCAGTAAAGCAACAAGAGCTTATTTATTGTGGATAAGACATATTTGAAAGGGTGTTTTGAAGCATCAGTTGCTGCCATACTTTGTATTTCAGTGTAGAGTGTTTCAAATACTTTGTTTCTGGTATAAAACCATCCGCTTCTTCTCCTCTTCAAAGGCAGTGAGTGATGAGATACAAAGCACATTTAGCATTGGAATCAATCTAATGTTTCCTAGAATATGAGAACAAGGTTATCAAAGCAAATGTAACAATATATAAATAATAACATAATAATAATAATAATGTAACCATTTTTTTTAATAAATATTAGTTTTGTAATAAGGATGTATATAAACCACCAGGATCAGGCAGAGATAAAATATATATTGCATGTCTTCATTGTTTGAGAAATGTGGAGAAATCACAATGGAATTTGATTTTACACCAGAATAACCATCAATTTGCCTAAAATTTGGCTTAACTCTTCATTTCATCTTAACTCTTGGTTTTAATCAATATAACTTTGCTGGTCTGTAATCTGCACTATTTGGCCTCTACATCAGTGTCTACTTAAAGTACCAATCCACAAATGTAAAGCACCTTAGCTTGCAAAAGAGCTTTATATGTGATGAGTGTGTCCTCTTTTTAGAAAAAGTGCACATTTCAATAGAAACTGGCACTTTTATAAATTAACCTTGTTACCTCCCCCTCCCCCCCCCATCAATAAGACATTGAGTCATGTTACTTCCTGGTTTGGTTAGCTCAGTGGAACTCAGTGGAACTCAAGAGGCAGAAATTGCCCAGAGCACCTGTCTTGCAAAGACTTCTCACTGAACTGCATTGGAAAGTGGTGATTGCACATGCACAGAAAGCGTGGGCCGGGTTAGAAGAAGGGGCTTGCAAACAAAAGATCTGCAATTTTTGCAAGTGGTTTTTAGTAATACCCCAAATTAAAAATGCTTAATTAAATGCGTGCATGGTTTTGTCGAGGGAATTTATTGGGCAGTGAGGTGTCTCTTTAAATGTGCTATTCCTAATTAGTAAACTAATTCTAGCCACCACCTCATATAGATAAAATATATGGGGAGCAATCAATGGCTTAATTACAGGTGCTGTTATATAATATCTTGTAGTGGTAAAGAGAAACAGGTGATACACTTTAACAAAGTAGTCTATAAGATGAATGTATGTGTAATAAAACACATCTAGTGGAGATATACAAGATACAAAGAGAACTACATTGCTCTATTTTGTGGATGTTAAAGAACCAGTAGCTATCATCACATCAGAAGCCCTGTCACTCTTCCTTGGAAGGTATATAGAGAGGCATGGTTAACTTTTTTCCTAAATAAAATGTCTCCCTGGCCCCTTTAAATAATTTGCACCTTTTATAAATATCATTACTCCTATCACTCCAATTAAATGCAATCTAAGCAAGAAGTCATAACTTGCATTGAGCTAAACTGGTTTGCTCACTGAAGATGCTGCACAGCCTGCGGATTTCCAACAAGTGCAGTATTTAAAAGTGACTCTTTGTTATTTACACATTTTTAAAATAGGTGAACTGAAGCGCAGAGTGTCCCTTTAAGGAGACAATGATCAGAAGCAAAGGTATTCAATGGATACAGGAAGTACTTCATACAACCTGTTAGAGAACTGCTCAAGTACAAACCATCTAACAATCCAGTGGGTTATTGTTAAAGCGCTTTCTTTTCTCGCAAACAATGTAACATTGTATCCATTTTTTATGGACTGACTGCCAAACAACATTTTCGTAAATAAAATATTTTATATAATTTAGGTTTAGTGTTATATTAGGATACATATTTTGTTTTTGTAAAATACCACTTTATTTCAAGTTCCTGGAACTATTCAAATAATACCACCACCCTGTTTTTTCTCTTTATGTGTATAAACCACCATTCTTCATAACGGGGACACTTCTTCACTGGGTCACCTATCCCTGGTGGCATCATGTCGTCCTGGTGGAAGTGACACACTGTGATGGTGAGATGTCACATAGGCACACATAGCACAGGACTGTTAATTATTAACCTTTCCCTGTCAGCAGCCCTATAATTAGTCAGGGAGATTGGTATAAAGGGGATAAAGGATATCTGCCCAGGTCCTGTGATGTGACCTCTGGGTGCCATGCTGTGCGGACACTAGGTCACTGACAGGCGGTGTGACTCCCATGGGGGACTAGGGACCCTTGCAGCAGTTGTGAATCTCATGCTAGCAGAGAGTTCCCTGGCAGGAGGTGTGACCCCCCATGGGGGCAGTGTGGACCCTGACAGGAGGTGTGACCCCCATGGTGGCAGTGTGGACCCTGACAGGAGGTGTGACCCCCATGGTGGCAGTGTGGACCCTGACAGGAGGTGTGACCCCCATGGTGGCAGTGTGGACCTTGACAGGATGTGTGACCCCCATGGTGGCAGTATGGACACTGATAGGCGGTGTGACCCCCATGGGGGACTAGGGACCCTTGCAGCAGTTGTGTACCTCATGCTAGCAGAGAGTGCCCTGGCAGGAGGCGTGACCCCCCATGGGGGCAGTGTGGACCCTGACAGAGGTGTGACCCCCCATGGTGGCAGTGTGTGACCAGTGGGGCAGTGTGACCCCCAGTCTGGACCCAGCAGGCAGACAGTCAGGACTTGCCCAGTGTAAAGAGATAGAATCGGATTAGTGCTCTCCACGTGACTTGCCAGCGCCGTCCCCGCAGGCTGAGCTCGGAGCTCCATTCCTCGCAGCGATCGCTCGGTCTCCCCCCGGCTGGGACTGGGGAGTGGGCTGGGGGCGGCAGCAAGTTTGGGGCTCGGTCTCGCAACACGTGGGATGACAAGGAGCATCGGATCCAGCACTTCCCGGGACTCAACATTCAGCAACAGCGGAGAGTGACAGAGACCCTCATACCCCGGGGCACCAGAGGGGCACACTGCTCTCAGGACCTCCACCAGAGGGGAACACTGCTATCAGGACCCTCATACCCCGGGGCACCAGAGGGGCACACTGCTATCAGGACCCTCATATCTCCACCAGAGGGGCACACTGCTATCAGGACCCTCATATCTCCACGAGAGGGGCACACTCCTATCAGGACCCTCATATCTCCACCAGAGGGGCACACTGCTATCAGGACCCTCATATCTCCACGAGAGGGGCACACTCCTATCAGGACCCTCATATCTCCACCAGAGGGGCACACTGCTATCAGGACCCTCATATCTCCACCAGAGGGGCACACTGCTATCAGGACCCTCATATCTCCACGAGAGGGGCACACTGCTATCAGGACCCTCATATCTCCACCAGAGGACACACTGCTATCAGGACCCTCATATCTCCACCAGAGGGGCACACTGCTATCAGGACCCTCATATCTCCACCAGAGGGGCACACTGCTCTCAGGACCTCCACCAGAGGGGCACACTTTTATCAGGACCTCCACCAGAAGGGCTCACTGCTATCAGGACCTCCACCAGAGGGGCACACTGCACTCAGGACCTCCTCCAGAGGGGCACACTGCCATCAGGACCTAAACCAGAGGGGCACACTGCCATCAGGACCTAAACCAGAGGGGCTCACTGCTATCAGGACCTAACCCAGAGGGGCACACTGATATCAGGACCTCCACCAGAGGGGCACACTGCTATTAGGACCTCCACCAGAGGGGCTCACTGCTATCAGAACCCTCATACACCTACCAGAGGGTCTCACTGTTATCAGGACCCCCATACCCCTACCAGAGGGGCACACTGCTCGCAGGACCCGGCCTCATACCCTCACCAAAGGGGCACACTGCTATCAGGACCCTCGTACCCTCACCAGAGGGGGATACTGCTATCAGGGCCCATACACCCCACATTAGGATCCCCCAGGGCACAAGAAGAAGAGCTGTTAGACCCCTATAAAAAGGACATCAATGGCACGGAGCTGGAGGAGTTAGTCGCCTGCCCTGACAACTGGGCTCTTTTTAATAAAGAAATACAAAGCCCACCTTACCGGCAGCACTGAGACCCCAGTTTATCCGAGGAACAGGTTGCCATTACATGGAGCTCCCAAGCCAAACATCCTGTAACATATACCTGGACCCTCTGCACCCCTTCTTAACTTAATAACTCCCTGTACCCTTTCCTACATTACTGGACCCCCTGCACCCCTTCCTATATTACTGGACCCCCTGTACCCTTTCCTACATTACTGGACCCCCGTACCCTTTCCTACATTATTGGACCCCCTGTATCCCTTCCTAAATTACTAGACCCCCTGCACCCCTTCCTGCATTATTGGACCAGATGCCCCCTTTCTTAACTTATTAACTCTCTGTACACCTTTCTAACTCCTTGTACCCCTGCACCCTCCTTACTTTACTGCCCCACCGCACCCACTACTACCTACCTGCCCCACTCTTACCTTACTAACTCCCAGCACCCTCCCCTCTCTTCCCTGAATCTCCCTGCACCTCACTCACACTTTCCCACCTGACTGAGACACAAACTCCATACTGCCCATTTATCTGCTCTCTCTATCCTGCACGAGTCATACATACTCCCTCTCTCTTACCTCATTCCCTTGTAATCACTAATCTTGCTCCCTCCTCACCCTCTCTCACCTCACTACCCTGCACCCTCTCTCACCTCACTCACCCTGCACCCTCTCACACCTCACTACCCTGCACCCTGTCTCACCTCACTACCCTGCACCCTCTCTCACCTCACTACCCTGCACCCTCTCTCACCTCACTCACCCTGCACCCTCTCTCATCTCACTACCCTGCACCGTCTCACCTCACTACCCTGCACCCTGTCTCACCTCACTACCGTGCACCCTCTCTCACCTCACTACCCTGCACCCTGTCTCACCTCACTACCCTGCACCGTCTCACCTCACTCACCCTGCACCCTCTTTCACCTCACTCACCCATCCAACTTCACTCCCCCTGCTCCCACACACCTCACTCAGACCGTTGTCGCCACACTCCCCCTGCTCATTATCCCCCACCACCCCCTGCACCATCTCACTCCTCTCCCTGCACCTTCCCCAGCCTCACTACCCACACTACACCCACTATCACATTACTTCCCTCTGCACCCACATCCAGCTCTCTCTCCTCCTGCACCCTCTCCCGCCCCCTCCACTCTCAGCGACCACCACCAGCAGCACTGTGAGCAGAGCCTGATGCCTCCCATGCTCTCCCTGCAGCCAGCACTGTGCCCTGTATGGACTCCCTCACTGTGACTCCCCCAGAGACTCTCTGCACCCTGGGTGGTACCCATGCCGAGCATGGTCTAGATGCACTGTGAAAAAGGTAAATGTGCTTTCCATGTGCTATGTGCATGCCCTAAACACCGGACCATAATGCACTCACATCCCAGGATAATATTATATATTTCAAACCCCATGGAATATTATATATACTGAACCCCTGGGATATTTTATATATCAAACCCATGGGATAATATTATATATACACTGAAACCCTGAGGTAATATTATAATAATATCATATACTTAAAACCCCTGGGATAATATTATGTATACTAAACCCCACTGGTAACATTGTATAAACTACCTCTCTCAATGTTAACTTTGTATAAACTATCCTCTTAAGGGTAACATTGTATAACCTACCCTCCCCAGGGGTAACATTGTATAAACTGCCCTCACCGAGGTAACATTGTATAACCTACCCTCCCCCAGGGGTAACATTGTATAAACTACCTCTCTCAATGTTAACTTTGTATAAACTATCCTCTTAAGGGCAACATTGTATAACCTACCCTCCCCAGGGGTAACATTGTATAAACTGCCCTCACCGGGGTAACATTGTATAACCTGCCCCTCCCCAGGGGTAACATTGTATAACCTGCCCCTCCCCAGGGGTAACATTGTATAAACTGCCCTCACCGGGGTAACATTGTATAACCTGCCCTTCCCCAGGGGTAACATTGTATAACCTACCCTCCCAGGGCTAACATTGTATAACCTACCCTCCCAGGGGGTAACATTGTATAACCTGCCCTCCCCAGGGGTAACATTGTGTAACCTACCCTTCCAGGGGGTAAGATTGTATAAACTGCCTTCCCCGGGGGTAACATTGTATAACCTGCCCTCCCAGGGGGTGACATTGTATAAACTACACTCCCAGGGGGTAACATTGTATAAATTACCCCAGGGGTAACATTGTATCCTACCCTCCCAGGGGTAACATTGTATAACCTACCCTCCCAGGGGGTAACATTGTATAAACTGCCCTCCCCAGGGGTAACATTGTATAACCTGCCCTCCCAGGGGGTAACATTGTATAAACGACCCCAGGGGTAACATTGTATCCTACCCCTGGCTGCATGCTGCCTATTGATCTGTATGTCAATGTACACGCTCAGTGCGCACACGCTGGGTGACCTGCACACTGTCGGCACCCCCTGTCACTCTGCTGCCTGCCTGCCTTCCTGTAGGTGAGGTGTCCCTGCTGTGCCCAGGTGTGCCCTTTCCCTGCCATCTGTGCTGGGGTCAGCATGCCCTGAAGGTCAGGATGCAGAAGGGCATGCGCTGCAACGAGGGACACGCTCTGTACCTGTCCCTGCTGGCCCGCAAGGAGGGCACCAAGAGGGGCACCATCAGCAAGAAGGCGGCCGAGACTAGCAGGTTTCACGACAAGTGGTTCGCCCTCTTCCAGAATGTCCTCTTCTACTTCGACAGCGAGCAGAGTGGGAGACCCTCTGGGATGTACATGTTGGAAGGATGCAGCTGTGAGAGGGTCCCAGCACCCATGGTGGCCAGTGGAGGCAAGGAGAACATGGAAAAGCAGGTAACACTCTAAGGCAGCTTCCTCTGTTTCATCACATTGTATCACTGTGTCTGAACTGCAACTCCTAGCAATCTCAGGGCGCCAGACTGAGGAGGCTAGGAGCTTATCCCTCTATCTTCTGGCAGCTGTTAGACTGCCACTCCTATCATTCACAGAAAGCCATTTGGATGGCTGAGTCTGAGCACCATGGCAAAAGTAGTCCAAAGCATCCAGAGCTTAGCCAGATCAGTTCCAATACTCCATTAGAAGGGTGGAGATAAGTTAGACCCCAAAGCTGTGGTAGGACTACAACTCCCTCTATCCTTAGCCAGTCCTGAGGGTACCATAACCCTTGGAGTTCTGAAACAGATTGTTGCTTTTGGCCACCACTCCTCTACAATGTGAGCAACAGGATGCTCTGTTATTTTATTATTCCACACGTTCCCTTTTTATTTATACCTCTATCGTTTTGTACCACAATAGAGGGTTGTGTGTACAGAACAATTCTGGCACAGCGTTCTGAAAGAGGAGCAATCAGCATAGACGTTCTATTGGTTTCCATGGTGATTTCCCACTTGTAGAACTTTTTATCCAGGAGTTCGATTTATTTGCCAAACCTCTTGAATAAATCACATTAACTGCCATGGCTGCTTACTTGTAGAAGATTATTATTATTATTATTTTTAATTTTTTTGTATTGTTATACTTTATGGAACTCCTAACATGCTCACACAGTATTGGAATCTTTCAATGTACATTATTGTGCTTGAGATAAAGAGAGATTAATATGACAGACAGTCTATGGTCACGTTGGTGCACAGATTGGTGTTTGTACATGTGGTTATGTAATAAGGGGGTGTGTTTGTCTGATGTCTTCCTAACTAGCTGACTGGTGTTTGTGTAGCCTGTGTTTGGAAATGGTTGTATTGTTTTTGTAGGTTTTATTTTTCACTTTTCAATAGCTTTATTATATCTACCCCTATGATGAGCCAACGTCCAATGTTTAAAAAAATAAATAAAATCAAAATTCTACTAAATGATACAGGTGATTGCATAGATTCTATTACATAGATCTATCTGTCTGTCTGTCTGTCTGTCTGTCGGTCTGTCTGTCTGTGTGAAAATTATCAATACAGCCCAGTTTATTAACTAACTAGTAAATGGCTGTGAACTGAAGGCTGAAATGCAAAATTTTGTTTAAAACTGCCCCAAACTGTAACCGAGTTTACAGTGAATACCCTGCAGGTATCTATGTCTGAAAATGGAAAAAGGCGCTCAACTGGTTTCCTGACATACATGTATGCTTAGAGAAAAGTGTCAATGTGTAGCTGGTTGACTGATTTATTGTGTGGCTTATTTACTAACAATGAATTGTAGTGAATTGAAAACTGAATTGCAAACTTTAAAATAAACAAGCTGGTTTGATTTTTTCAATTCCAATAGTCACAAATTGACCATTTTATCTTAAACTTTGCAATTCTAAACTCAATTCACTACAATTTGGTGCAAAATGAATAAGACCATATATGATTGTTAGGGAAACATTGTACATTAAAGTTACTTGTGCAGAAAATGTGCTGTAATTTAAAAGAATCATGCAATGTGGCTTTTTTAGAAATAATGAAATGACTATTTTTTGCAACTTGCCCTCAGTCAGGAGTCCTTTGGAGGTAATAATCTTGTGTAATCAAGGAGAAAATCTCCCATCAGGAATCTTTATTACAGGGAATATTGCATATTTATGATTAATGCTTGTTAGTTAAATGCAATGGCGCCTGTGAAGTTTAAAGATGGTGGGACACTACTGCCCCCAGCCTTTAACTTGTTGTCTTCACCCCATGAGATGCAACGCGTTGTTTAAAATCAGCATTAATGAAACAGGAGATTTCAATCTGCAGATATAATCATGGTAGACATGTTTCTTCTAACACACACTTAATCTAAATTATGTTGTTATGGTGACAGGAGGCCCCTGGGTGCACTCTTACCTTGAAGGGTTAAGCCATTATTGAACAGTTTAACCCCAAAAGTTGCACCAGCACCGATCTCCAGGTCCCCAAGGTGGCATCTGACTTCTGAATCTCAGAAAGCGGGGAGTGTCGGCACGGGCGCCGTTGATTGGCTAGAGTGGCCATGTACGTTTCTTTTTTATTAGTGGGGAACTACTGATTGGCTTATAGAGACTGCTCTAGCCAATCAGCAGCAGCCCTGCCCAGTGGCACTTTGTGCTTCCTATAACTGAGATATAGAAGCCGGATGCCATCAAGGGTACCTGGAGATCAGTGCTGAAGGCAACTTTAGGGGTTAAACTGTTAGAGAACAGTTTAACCCCTTAGTGTAAGAGTGCGTCCAGGGACTTCCTGGAACCATAACAACATAATTTAGATGAAGTTGTTTTGGTGAGCAGAGTGTCCCTTTAAGCGTCATTAGATTTTATACTATAAAAGTGTATAAAAAGAACTACGAACAAATACTCTTCCAAATGTCAAAATACCATTGGTCTAGGATGCAGGACTTGTGTTCTCCATGCTTGAATCCCCGTCTGTGGTGCATAAGGTCATAAGCCTTTAGCAAATGAACTGCTGGAAATTATAGCCCACAGCTGCAGGGTCAAAGGATAACCACAACTGGGTGAGAACTGGCCAAGGGATAAATCAACAGTTGTTAAAGAATTACAACATCTGTGAGATCCAATTGTATGACAGTGTGCCACCAAGCTTAGAACATTAATATCTAACCTTGACATCTCAGATTTAATTTATAAATGTCTCGGGAGCAAGGTTAAATCCAGGGTGCAAGGCCACTAGCGAACACCAATGAGATGTGTGACACCGGATGTTGGTACTGATACTCACATACTAAGATGTATACCCTCTTCTCATAATACCACCAACAGCCTATGAATGCTAAATCAGAAAGCTAGTTTACCCTTCAGAGTTATTGGTTCAGGGAAATTCATTCCAAGAATTGCTGTCTGAACGTCATTGACATATGCCGGTGGGAAGTCGTTAGAGTTGCTGTCAACCAGTAACCAATGCTTGTTTCCACCATTTCACCAGTACATACTAATATTTCAGTTTCCTATTGATCCTATCAGTATGAAACATATTTTTGTGTAAATAGTAACTTGGTATCAGTGATCATTCACACCGTGAAGTGTTTGTGCTAACTGCTATAAACACACATGACACATGGGGGACATGTTAGCATTGTATTAGTGGGATTTTAACAAAAAAATACCTGCAGTTTTCAACTGCATTTTCATAGCTGATTTATCCACTGTGGACCGCAAAGTGCTGTTGATGGGGGGACAAAGAAACCTCTCAGAGGTCTACACTGAGAACTGACTGACAGGTGAGATGGGAAGCAGATTTTGAAATAGTCTATTTTAAAAAAATCAACAGATTTTTTTTTTTTACAATCCTGCATGAACAATTTATAAGTTATACAAAGCTCTCTATCCTTTAATACAAATATTTGCACTGTGACGTTTACACTTTAAGGATGACAATACAGCACGTGTTGTCATTTATATCTTGGGTCTACCTATTAGCTGTGCCTGGTGTACAGTTTTTATTATAAAATTAAAATATAATATAACGTAGTTGTTGCTTGTTTTTTTTCCTTACAATTTGATCAAACTCTTTCATCACAGATGCATTGCCAGTCTAGCCATGGTATGAAGGGATTTGCCTCAAAACGTGTCATGAATAGGTTAAAGAACCTAACTGACTTACTGACTTTCTAAGGTAGCAAGGCGTTTATGTAGAAATTAAATCAGAATTCTTTGCTTCAGTGCTTCAGTATGTGTGGTTGCCAGTGTTGTACAGCTCTGACCATCATGTTTATTTATTGTCTCGATATAGCCCCCTTAGGTCTTAAGTTTAGCACCATGTCTAAATGAGAGCAAGTCCGCAAAGACTCATGTCTTGAAGGGATAAAGTGGGCTATGGAGATGGGGAGGGCAAACTAGGTCACAGGGCAAATTTAAGCTTCCTTTTTTGTAACGGTCTGTCTCTCTCCTAACATCAGACCTGTTTTCCCCTCAGTGCGTTCAGTCCTGTCACGTATAAAATGCCTGTTGCACACACCAGTTTCCTTCGCAGACTCTCCTGGTTATAAAGTTAGGATCACTGTCAAGCTGTGCACACTTCTTTTGTCCCCCAAGGGTAAAAAACTTCAAACTGTCAACATAGCTTTTTATGTGCTTTAGAAGGAATATCATGAATATAAACAGACTTGTTGTTCGGCTTTTATTCCTGTTTTTTTTTTATTTCATTTTTTTTGCACATGCTAATTTTATTGCTTGTTTCCGTCTGTTAGGCAAGGACTTGTATAGCCTTGACAAGCAGCAACAGCCTCTGTAGTCACCGTGGCCTATATATAAGGGTAGTATGTAGGGTGTGAAATGGATTGGAGTGCGCCCTAACTGCCACATTCGTAAAACCATAAGGGGCCCAACAAAGACAGTTATTATAGTTTAGAAAGAGAAAAGTAAAAGATTAAAATGGAGTCATTGATTCCCAGGAATTGTAATATTATATTTACCTATCCCCAATATAAAAGCACACTCCAACATTAAAAAACAACATTGGATCTGTAGGTCAAACCTGTATTCCTAAAGCTATAGTGTGCATTGCCCCTTACATCCTCCCCAACCACCGCTTTTAAATGGGTTAAAAAACATTTTAACACTTACATCTTTTCAGTGTGAAATTAATTCTAAAAAGTGTCAATTTCTTTTGTAATTGGCACTTCTATGAATGCGGACAAGGGTGGAAAGCAAGTTAACCCCTAAATCCCTTTAATATATGTAGCAGGCCTTGGCCGAGGGAGCTGACAACCCCGTGACCCTCATCGTCGGTTACCTCTTCCTGCTTTCCAAGGGGATTCTGAAACTCCTCTATATGGGAGTGCCTCCACGTGATTGGGCATCCAGGCTATGGATGGGTTTCCCAGACAGGAACATAATAAATAACTACCATACAAGGCAGTAACAGTAAAACAGTATGAACATGTATTAAAGGATAATAGCAGATAAAATTAAGGCAAGTAATACAGTGGCTGACTAAGGTCACCAAAATCTGCCTAACCAAGCCTAGCAGCCTCCCAGACCACTTGCAGACCCACCCTTAGGCTTCACACTAATGGTTGATGGATACCAGTTGGTGCACTGACGTGTTGGGGCCCTTTAACCCCTTATGGACACATGACATGTGTGACATGTCATGATTCCCTTTTATTCCAGAAGTTTGGTCCTTAAGGGGTTAAGGTAATCCACAAGATTAAAGGAACACTATAGGGTCAGGAACATAAACATGTATTCCTGATCCTATAGTGTTAAAATCACCATTTAGGTGGCTTTCCACCCCTTAGAAGGTGTTAAAACTCTCCATATTTCCAGCGCTGCGCGGGTCCATTGGTGTTGGCCCCGCCCCCGGTCCGCCTCCTTTGTGAGATCCCAGAATTAATGATTTTTATCCAATTCATTACTTTCCTATTGGCTAAAATCGGCAAGGAGGCAGGATGAGGGGCGGGACTAACGTTGTTTTGGCAAATCAGTACCTCCTCATAGAGATGCATTGAAGGTGCCTACGGTGCACTGCTCTAGGAAGCACCTCCATCTGAGGAGTGGCCACTAGAGGTGTCCCTGGGGGGCAATGTAAATGCCCCACAGGGAATGATTATACTCACCAGAACAATTAAATTAAGCTGTAGTTGTTCTGGTGACTATACTGTCCTTTTAAAGCAGTTGTAAATCACAGGAAGACTGTTACTGCAATGCCATGAGGGACTGTGTAACACTTTATGAAAGATAGATAAGATACTCCTTACCACTATTCAGTTACACAGGGCCAAAGAGAATCTCCAGGGTCGGTCAGCCATTTGCTGTGTCTGGATCCTGCTCCACAGCTCTGTCACTGGATCAGGGAGCAGCTGGCAGCTCACACTGGATTCACACTGCTCCACAGTTCTGTCACTGGATCAGAGAGCAGCGGGAAGCTCACACTGTATTCACACTGCTCCACATCTCTGTGACTGGATCAAGGAGCAGCTGGCAGCTCACACTGGATTCACACTGCTCCACATCTCTGTCACTGGATCAGGGAGCAGCTGGCAGCTCAGACTGGATTCACACTAAGCTCCACAGCTCTGTCACTGGATCAGGGAGCAGCGGGCAGCTCACACTGTATTCACACTGCTCCACAGCTCTGTGACTGGATCAAGGAGCAGCTGGCAGCTCACACTGGATTCACACTGCTCCACATCTCTGTGACTGGATCAAGGAGCAGCTGGCAGCTCACACTGGATTCACACTGCTCCACATCTCTGTCACTGGATCAGGGAGCAGCTGGCAGCTCAGACTGGATTCACACTAAGCTCCACAGCTCTGTCACTGGATCAGGGAGCAGCGGGCAGCTCACACTGTATTCACACTGCTCCACAGCTCTGTGACTGGATCAAGGAGCAGCTGGCAGCTCACACTGGATTCACACTGCTCCACAGCTAGGCCTCACAAACCTTCACTGCTGCAGCATGTCCTTCTCCCACTATTGGCTGAATTGGTCGCATGACCCCTGCCAGTCAGACGTCAAAGTTCACCAATTCCAGTGAAGCTGCTGAAAAAACTGTTAGGGGCTACATATATGTTCTAAAAAAATACAATGATGAAATTTAATGTTGAAGTCCAATCATTTTAAACATAGTGCTTCTTACGCAGTGTTTTTCTTAGCGCTTCAGTATAAATGTAGTGAAATAATAAGCTGATTTTACTTTATTGCAGTTTATCTCTGTCTTTTTCATGTAATCTGACTGACACATTATACCATTAAGGTAAACACATTGCAGTATTATATGTCTGGATGCTAAACCTTGCGTTACCATTATTTCACCTTATTTTTTGATCAATAAATACTGTATTTAAAAAAAAAAAAAAATTGAAATCCCCTGCAACTTCTTGCCGTCATCTTGGCTCCCTGTCAATCACTGTTCTAAGTTCTGCATTTGCACCTGTGAGTAAGCATAGGGACAGCATAGAGAGAGGGCAATAATCTGATTGTCCCAGAAGTAAACTGCATTGCAATCTCAAATGCTAAATTCTTAGCATTAAATATTTTCTAAAAAGTGGGGCATCACATGAAGAAACAAAAAAGATGAACACGAGTAATAGGTAATTTTCAATGTTTAATTCAATTATGTAATTTCCAGAGAAGTGACAGTTCCCGGTTGTAAAAAATAAAAGGGAATAAAAGATCAGGTATTATATACCCATGGCAATTCCTGCAGATTTAGGTCAGCCGTGGTAGCCATCTTATTTGTAGTATTGTTCTATAGAAAATGTTATTTATTGCATAGGGTGCAAAATGTGCCCTGACCATCTATATAGAAAAACAGATATAAACTATGAAAACCTATACCAGGGATAGGCAACCTTAGGCACTCCAGATGTTGTGGACTACATCCCCCATAATGCTCTATTAGCCATAATGCTGGCAAAGGTGTCGTCCAAAACATCTGCAGTGCCGAAGGTTGCCTATGCCTGACCTATACTATAGTTGGCAAAGGTAAAATAAAAATTTATTGAGATATGGTATACAGTATAACTCTGTCACTACAATAACCATTTCTTCAATAGGGGGCAGAGTGGGAAAAAGCTTGCTGAAGCTGAACATTTGGCCTAGTTATGTAACAAGAGGAGCTTGCTGAAGCTGAACATTTGGCCTAGTTATGTAACAAGAGGAGCAGGTTGAATCCAAATCAGGACTTTCAAGTGTATAGAATGTTTGTGCTGAAACTGAAAGTGGGTTATGTCGCGGGCATTCTATTTACATGCAAACAGATTTGACAAAGCACGCTAAGGTTAACTGGCCTGAAGCCCACAGCTGAATTTTATTGGATTATGGTATGTCTTGTTAAGATACATTAGCAGTACCTCCTCAGGGCATCTATTGTTGCAGGTTCTCTAAATATGGTATTCCTGTTTTGTTTTTGGTGAGGTTGAGAATAAAATGTTTATGAATATCTTTGGAAGTCTGTGATTTATAGCACGTAGGAGCTGACTAGAGATTTATTGGGGATTTGCTATAATCTCCCAGCTGTGGGAGACCATCAACTAATCATACTCTATGACATTTTAACTGTAAATTGGGAAAACTCGGTGATTGCAATGGTGACGGATGGTTCATTCGTAACAATACATTTATTATGCATAGGGATGTATAATAAACACCTGTAAATGTGTGTAAGTACACAATTGATAACAAACATGATCAAGGGAAAGACAAATTATCATAAGATAACTCAGACCTGCCTTTGTTCATAATACTCACTTTAGTCTGATTGTCTGATACAAAGTGACTATCTGACTAGTCACAATAGTTTACAATAGTTTACATCTCAAGTACCGATGAAGAATCTTTAAATTTATATTAACAGGTACTTGTGGAGGTCAGTCATCTAACAACAAGTTATTTAAATAAATTGCCACAAACCTTGTGACCATACGAAACAGTCCCACATGTTTAAATCTGCCCAAGTTGACTGGTCCAGTGGTGCAGCATGTCCATAGGAAAGCATATTCCCTATGCAGGGCCGCCACCAGAAATTTTGGGGCCCCCACTCCCCCTCCCCCACCAGCCGGCCTCCCCCCGCAATGAATGCAGTGTGTGTGTTAGTGTAATTAATGCAGTGTGTGTGTCAGTGTAATGAATGCAGTGTGTGTGTGTGTGTCAGTGCAATGAATGCAGACTGTGTTAGTGTAATGAATGCAGTGTGTGTGTTAGTGCAATGAATGCAATGTGTGTGTTAGTGCAATGAATGCAGTGTGTGTTAGTGTAGTGAATGCAAAGTGTGTGTCAGTGTAATGAATGCAGAGTGTGTGTCAGTGTAGTGGATGCAGTGTGTGTGTCAGTGTAGTGTATGCAGAGTGTGTGTCAGTGTAATGAATGCAGTGTGTGTGTTAGTGTTGTGGATGCAGTGTGTGTGTTAGTGTTGTGGATGCAGTGTGTGTGTTAGTGTAGTGAATGCAGTGTATGTGTTAGTGCAGTGAATGCAGTGTGTGTATTAGTGTAGTGAATGCAGTGTGTGTGTTAGAGTAATGAATGCAGTGTGTGTGTCAGTGTAATGAATGCAGTGTGTGTGTGTGTGTGTCAGTGCAATGAATGCAGACTGTGTTAGTGTAATGAATGCAGTGTGTGTGTTAGTGCAATGAATGCAATGTGTGTGTTAGTGCAATGAATGCAGTGTGTGTTAGTGTAGTGAATGCAAAGGGTGTGTCAGTGTAATGAATGCAGAGTGTGTGTCAGTGTAGTGGATGCAGTGTGTGTGTCAGTGTAGTGTATGCAGAGTGTGTGTCAGTGTAATGAATGCAGTGTGTGTGTTAGTGTTGTGGATGCAGTGTGTGTGTTAGTGTTGTGGATGCAGTGTGTGTGTTAGTGTAGTGAATGCAGTGTGTGTTAATGTAGTGGATGCAGTGTGTGTGTTAGTGTTGTGGATGCAGTGTGTGTGTCAGTGTAATGAATGCAGTGTGTGTGTTAGTGCAGTGAATGCAGTGTGTGTGTTAGTGCAGTGGATGCAGTGTGTGTCAGTGTAGTGAATGCAGTGTGTGTGTTAGTGTAGTGAATGCAGTGTGTGTGTTAGTGCAGTGAATGCAGAGTGTGTGTTAGTGTAGTGAATGCAGTGTGTGTATTAGTGTAGTGAATGCAGTGTGTGTGTTAGTGCAGTGAATGCAGTGTGTGATTTAGTGCAGTGGATGCAGAGTGTGTGTTAGTGTAGTGGATGCAGTGTGTGTGTTAGTGCAGTGAATGCAGTGTGTGTGTTAGTGTAGCAGATGCAGTGTGTGTGTTTGTGTAGTGAATGCAGTGTGTGTGTTAGTGCAGTGAATGCAGTGTGTGTGTTAGTGTAGTGAATGCAGTGTGTGTGTTAGTGCAGTGGATGCAGTGTGTGTGTGTGTGTGTTTAGTAGTGTATGCATGTAAATGTCATAACTGTTATTCCCCCTCCCTGTTTCTTACCTGGTTCAGGGAGGGGGGAGATTCCATGATCCCTGGTGGTCCGGTGGCATTGTGGGGCCCCCCGGCTCCTTATACTTGCAGAGGGGGCCCAGGGGACTGCAGCTGTACTTTACAGCATTTCCCTCGCTCTCACTCCCGCGAGATTGGGTGTGTGCGCTGCGCGGAGCGTTGCCATGGTAACCCATGGCAATGCTCTAACGGCCGCACATCTCGCGGGAGTTAGAGCGAGGGAAATGCTGTAAAGTACAGCTGCAGTCTGCTGGGTCCCCTCTGCAAGTATAGGGAGCCGGGAGGCCCCACAATGCCACCGGACCACCAGGGATCATGGAATCTCCCCCCTCCCTGAACCAGGTAAGAAACAGGGAGGGCCCGGCGGTCCTGGGTTGTCACCCCCTGATGTCGGCCCTGTTCCTATGGACTGTTAGAATCCGCGTGCGGCTCTTGCCGTGCATGCGCATTCCGCTCCACTCGGGAGCTGATGTCGGCGGGGGAGGAGAGGTAACCAGCGCTGAGGGAGCCCGGCGCTGGATTAAGGTAAGTGGCTGAAGAGGTTTTAACCCCTTCAGCCTAGCAGGAGGGGGAGGTTGAGGGTCCCCCAAGGATTATATAGTGTCAGGAAAACAAGTTTGATCCTTTAAAGTAACACATAGAACTCCCTACAAGCCTGTAAGCTACTTACAGGTAACCCCAAAAAATCAACACCATCTGCACTGTGTGGTGAGTGGCTAACCGGTTTACCAGGTTACCTGTGTTTGTCTGAATCTGAAGAGCATAACTAGAAAGACATAGTCAGAAATATATACAAATGTTAGAATTCAAAGTTAACGCAAAGCAATTTCAAATATATAGGAGAACTGTCATGCCTTACCTGGTCTTCCGCTCCCCTGCCGCAATCTCATTAAAGAGGTGGGTAGTACACTTGTGTAAAACCCACCTCTACTCCCTAAGCGCTTTTCCCCTTCGGATTGATTAGCCCTGCTTGAGGACACTTACCCAAATAGGTCAAACCTCTCCCATGATGCCGACACACTGGCTTTATCATGTCACTCCGTTCCTATGCTAGTGCTGGTTAGGGAGTTGCCATAGCAACCACAGCACATGCACTGTAGTTTGCTATGGGTGGAGAGATGAGGGACCTCCTGTGGGCCTCTCTCTCTTAATTCCAGGTTTAGGCCATGAGTGCTTAATTTTGGGACTAAGGAAATAGTGTGTTTAGGTTTTGGAAGCAATTACATTTAGGGTTAGGGAAAAAGGGGTATTTATGGTGCAGGCATGTGGAGTTTGAAGGGTTATTTGTAAAGTACTCACACTCCTAGGATTTATAGTAGACTTACAGGAGCTATTATACTATCCCTGCTCCTCCTGCAAGGCATTTCCTGTGTGAGAGGCTGTTAGTTAGCAGATGGGAAGTGATCCCTTCCACTTCCTGTCCAGCCTCACTCACAGACACCGGAGGAGCTGGGACAGTACTAAGTTTTACTAAGTTATAGAGGGTCTAGAACTGTTCCTGCAGCTTTGCTAAGGCTGACTGAACTACAGAGGACACAGGCCAAAGCTCCTGGTACTTATCTCCCCTCACCAGCTCACCAAAGCTCCAAAAAGGCATTGTAGGTGCTGAAAACAGGCACCTGCTAGAGGACAGGTGACTGCAGGTGCCTACTCTGCCTAATGGTGAGTGACCCTGGCTGGGTCACTCACGGTTGTATTCAATAAAATGAGCAGATAGAACAAAAGCAGCTATAGGCCCCATGGGATAACTGTGTCTTACGCTTCTGCCCCTTTTGCCCTATATTAAAGACAGCTGTAACCAGAACCACTGGGAGGACTAAGTAGGAATAAAATGAACTGGAAATCACTGCAACAAGATGTTGAGAGTGAGAACAAGAGTTCTATTTGCACTTGGCTACTTAATACATTTCAGGTTACCTTCACAAGCTTTATTGTTTGTCATTAACATTGAATACATGAGCTTGCTACAATATCATTATAATTATATTTTATAAAGCACCAGCATGTACCATATAACTATACAATGCATCATTTTCCTAAGACGTGTTGAGCTATGTAGCATAAAAGTCCATTAACCTCATGCAGTTTGAGAGGCAACACTAAAAATGAAAGTATGTGGCATATTGGGTTAAACAAAGTCTGTATTATAGATAATGGTGTAGATCTACAGGAAAATGCAGATAATTCAGTCTCATTTTTAACAATTACCTAAAAAAAATAAACCCAAAAACCAGACTGACAATTACTCGTGGGCGTTCCACCTCCGGGCCTCTTTGTTCTTCACGAACACTTGCTTTTTTTCTTAGCTGCAGATCAGCGTAGAAGTCAGCGACAGGGTGCTGATTTGCCCAAATTTCAAACACAACATTTAAAAATGTGGAAACTGACATACAAATATATAGTTTACAATATTAATATTATGAACATCCTTACCTTTGAGGCCATGGTCCATGACTCTTCCAAAAACCACATCTTCTGTCCTTTGATGGTCATTAACATATCTGGTAATCACTGACTTTTCACCCCCCCAACTGGTGTGGAGGTCGGCCATTTTTGTTCACTTACCTAAGCATTTTCCTCCTTTTTAAAGAAGGAATCTTATTTTATGGTTTATTATGTCTTTTCTATACACTGGGTATTGTTTCTGCCCGTTGTTTATTGATATTTCTCTCATATCCTTATTATTATGAAACTGTGAAAACTCGCTTTCTAAAACCGAGTAAAGAAGCATATTTAACCAACCTAGAGATTGCACCTAACATGCACCTCTTTAAGAGCTGTTACTTTAGAAAATTACGATTCCTAGAATGCAGCTTATCACAATTTACTGATTGGTTGTTTTTTTTTTTTTTTTATGCTATCATTTATCTTTATTTCTACAAACTTCTCAGATGTTTCGTAGTAGCAGTATTTACAGGGATCTAAGTATCTCTCCCTTATGGAAATTCAGGCCTTCCCTGCCTTGTTTTAAAGGGACACTGTAGGCATCCATACCACTTCAACCCATTGAAGTGGTCTGGGTGCCCACTTCCATCACCCTTAACCCTGCAAGTGTAATTATTGCAGTTTTTATAAACTGCAATAATTACCTTGCAAGGTTAAGTTTTCCTCTGGGTTCTTAGATGACTTTTGGTTGTCTAAACGACGCTGGGCGTCCTCACGCTATGCACGAGGACTTCCAGCATCGCCGGAATCCCCATAGGAAAGCATTGAATAATGCTTTCATATGTGGAGGTCTAATGCGCTTGCGGCCAATGCCGTGTATGCACATTAGGTCTCCTCTGCCCGCGTACATTGGCGTGGGAGGAGCGTAGGCGGAGCCTGTCCCAGCGCCGGCGCTGGATTCAGGTAAGGGACTGAAGGAGTGTTAACCCGACGTGGGATGGGGGGGCGGAAGAGAGGAGGGCACTCCAGGATTTTCTAGTGCCAGGAAAACGGGTTTGTTTTCCTGGCACGAGAGAATCCCTTTAACCCCTTAAGGACACATGACATGTGTGACATGTCATGATTCCCTTTTATTCCAGAAGTTTGGTCGTTAAGGGGTTAAAGATTGTAGAGCAAACGCGATTGAGCTATCTTTGATAAACTTTAAGGTGTACTCTAGAAGTCTGGAATTGTGTAGAACTATATCTAAATATATATAAGAAATTATATATTGCAGGTCAAAATAATCGAGGTGAAACAAAAATCTGAGTTGGTGAGTTTTTTATTTAGTGAATAAACTTCTGTGTTAGTATATCTCTCCCAACACAACATGCAGGTAAGTAGAGATTATCTCATCTAGTTAAAGACGAGAGAGAGAGAGAGAGAGATGTACATGACATTAGGAGGAACAGCAAAGCTTTACCTAACAGCTTACATACGTAGGAAGCTCATATTTGAACTACTAGTTCCAGAACCCTCTGTAATGATCTGAATTGAGGCTTTGATATTTGATATTTGCTAATTAGACCCTTTCCCTACCCTTCAACCGTGCAGTGCTGTGTTAAACTTGTCCAGCAGTTCAGACTCCGTAGGCCCCCAGTGGGCCAAATTGCTTCCTTGACTGTGTAAAACTTTAAGCTGATACAGGGCCGGTGCAAGGATTTTTGCTGCCCTAGGCAAAAGTAAAGTTTGCCGCCCCCCCCCATGTGACATCACAATGCTCCACCCATATGATCTGCCATGTTAACTAACACCAGTGCTGCAGTGCCGCCGTGTTTACATTAAAAAGCCTGCGTGACAGGCTATAGACACCAGAACCACTACATTAAGCTGCAGTGGTTCTGGGGACTATAGTGTTTCTTTAATGTGAGGTAAATTAGAGATTAGTGCCACGAATAATATACTAGATTGCCTACTTACAACCAGATGAGGATGATGATGGGCTCTAGCTGCAGTCTGGCTCCACTGGTCTGGTGTATAACAGGCTCTCTGGAGGCTGTTTGTAACTGTGGTCACAAAAATCAATATTCTGGGAGAACGGGAAGCAGCTCCATTTTTTGGGGGTCCTTTACACAGCTCAAGGTCTGGGTCCCAGGGTCCACCTTCATGTTCCACCAATGAGTTTGTTCACAGGGGGTGGAGTGTGTAGGGGATGTCCTGATATGGGTGTAAGGAATGCATTGTGTGAATCTGTGTTTGTATGTGTAAGGGCTGCAAGGTGTGTTTCTGTGTATGTACAGGATGCAGTGTGTGCATGTGTAAGGGGTGCATTGAGTGTGTGTAAGGAATGCATTGTGTGTTTCTGTGTGTGTAAGGGATGCATTGTGTGTAAGGGTTGCATTGTTTGTGTGTGTGTGTGTGTGTGTAATGCATTGTGTGATTTTCTGTGTGCAAGGGGTGCATTGCATGTGTGTGTGATGGATGTCACTCTCTCCCCCCTCCCTTGTCACTCTCTTCTCCCCCCTCTCCCTTGTCACTCTCTTCTCCCCTCCCCCTTCCCACTCTCATTGCCCCTCCCTCCCCTGTCACTCTCACCCCGTCAATTTATTCTCCCCCCCACCAATTTCTTCTTCTCCCCCCTGTCAATTTCTTCTTCTCCCCCCTCCCCTACCAATTTCTTTTTCTCCCACCCTCCCCATTTCTTCTCCCCCTTCCCCTACCAATTTCTTCTCCCCCTCCCCTCCCAATTTCTTTTCCCCCCTCCTGCCAATTTCTTCTCCCCCTCCCTCACAATTTCTTCTTACCTCCTGCCAATTTCTTCTTCTCCCCTGCCAATTTCTTCTTCCTCCTCCCCCTCCCAATTTCTTCGCCCTCCCTCCCAATTTCTTCTCCCCCCCTCCCCTCCCAATTTCTTCTCCCCCTCCCAATTTCTTTCCTCCTCACAGGCTGTTTCCCCCTCCCCTCACCTCCCAATTTCTTCTCCCCTCTGAGTTTCTTCTTCCCCCCTCCTCCCAATTTCTTCTCCCCCCCTCCCCTCCCAATTTCTTCTCCCTCCCTCCTCACAATTTCTTCTTACCCCTCCCCTCCCGGTTTCTTCTCCCCCCCTCCCCTCCCATTTCTTCTCCCCTTCCCTCCCCAGTTTCTTCTCCCCCTTCCCTCCCAATTTCTTCTCCCCCGCCCTCCCAATTTCTTTCTCCCCCACCTTTGTTGTAGGCGTGGCGAGCCCTGCAGTATGATGGTCCGCGGGTACAGTGAGCTTTTGTTTCCTGTACCCGGCCGGGCTAACAGGAAGTGCACAGATGCTCCCTGTACCCGTCGGACCATCATGCTGCAGGGCTCGGCCACGCTACAACTGAGGGAGCTGACAGGAGGGAGCACTGAGCGTTTCCCTCCTGTCAGACCCTCTCCTCAGGCTGCGCCTGGGCGGTGCGGTCCGCCCTCATGGACGCACCGCCCGGGCAAAGCTGATGCCGCCTGAGGCTCTCTACAGAGCGCTCGGGCGGCTGCAGCATGGGGGGGCTGGCGCTCTTGGCGGCGCCCCTTCCCAAGGGGTGCCCTAGGCGGCTGCCTAGTCCGCCTAACAGGTAGCGCCGGCCCTGAGCTGATACCATAATATGTAGAGATTTGCACAAAAAAGAAAGAACTATAAATTGAAAATGAGTATTGTTTTATTATAGGTTGGTCTTGCATGTATTGCTAGGGCTGTTTCTATAGAATGCATTAAAAATTAACATGATAATTCCTGAATTGAGTGCCTCTTTAAAGAGTTTCTTGCAAGGATGTGTATTAGGAGGGTCGTACAGCTGGAGACAGGCATGATGGCAGGATTTCATCTTGCTGCCTCGATATATGCTTCCTTCTATGGTCCTTTCAGGAGCAGCACAATTCTCTTTATTCTTGATTTAGAGCCAAAGTAAACCTTGTGTGAAGAGCTGGAAATTTATTTTTGGTAACATTTTGTGGTATACCAGAAGATATTCTTATACATTTACAGGTACTGTCGGCAATTACGGAAAAAAATTCTGTTTTGAGAAGAAAACACGGATGTGTCACATGCGAAATGTTAATAAAATACATATATTTTATATATTGTGTTCACTTAATAAGTAGCTGACATTTTTATCTGGCACATAATAGACCCAACATGCGGTTACCTGAGTCTGTTTGTGTTTGTCTGCTGTGTGTTAGTGTTTAGGTCTCAAATTCTTTTACATGAGTTTATCATTCAGGGCAGAGGCATAACTAGAAACCACCGGGCCCTGGTGCAATAATTGCCCTGGGGTCACCATGTGTCTCATCCACCCCAATGTGTCTCATCCCCCCCATCTCATTATTCACCCTGAGGTCCTCCACGTGTCTTATTCTCCCCCCCAGGCCCTCCTTGTGTCTCATTCTCCTCCCCCAGTCCCTCCATGTGTCTCATTCTCCCCCCCCCAGTTCCTCCATGTGATTCGTTCCCCCAGCACCTCCATGTGTATCATTCCCCCCACCATGGCCATGTGTGTCACAGTACCCGGTCTGACAGTAAGTGCTCTCCCAGTAAGCACTCTGTGTCAGACAATGGTCTGCTCGGCCACGCTACATACAGTTACTGGCAGGAGGGGAGAGCTGGGCTGTGCGCTCACCTCCTGTCTGTCACCTGGCCACTGCATGATGAGAAGTTATGCTGGCACTCAGGCCCAGTCGCAGCTGTGATCCCTACGACCATATAGTTACGTCACTTATTCGCGGTTTTTCACTAAAGTTAGAATTGTTGGGAATTCAAATTGAATTTTAAATTTGCATGAATGTATCTGTCTGTGCAACGGAGGAACTAATGAATAGAGAGTTCAAGCGTAAGAATAATTTATCCCCTCCCACACACATTTTATTTCACAAGCTTCCCCCGTCATTTACATCCACCCTCCCAGACTCTTACTCGCTTTCCCCCCATATTTGTAGGCCAATAGTGTCCTGAAAACTGACCCTTCTTTTCAATTTACATTCCTACACTTTGTGAAAATTAACCCCGTCTCTACTCAATATAGATTCCCACATTACCCTACTCTTAATCCTCCCTCCTGAACTAAAATGCCTCATCCCTGCCATTAACCCCTCCATCACAGACTAAACCCCTTATTATTATTCATAAATCCATTTATTTCGAAAAGCAAATCGTGCCTATTTATAAATGATGGTTAACGTGCAAAAAATAAAAAGCAACTGGTGAAAACCTCTGACAGAGTAAATAATAATATAATGTAATAACTAGTATTTATGTAGCGCCTTTCTCCCAGTGGGACTCAAAACGCTTTTCAGCGCACGCTCTTGGAATGAATCAAATTAGCAGCTAAATAGTAATAGATGTTATTATTACCCAATTGATGGTACTTATTTTATCAACCTCGGAAGGATGAAGGGCTGAGTTGACCCTGCCAGGATTTTAACCCATAGAATAGATAGGTGAGAGCAAACACACAGGGAAAGCACAATACTACCACTTTCTACGTTGATAAATGGCAGGGTTCACTTTCCTGTAGAAAAACATAAAGTGCAATACATAGTGTAATTTGTTCTGTTACAATATATAATATATGTTGGATAAACTCACATGTTGCTGAGCCTCTAAATAGCAGGCTCCGACTTTCAGGCTCATCATAAAGGAACCTCCGGATTGCTGGAACTGCTTTTTCCCAAGAAATTATTTTCCAAACTCTGGAAACTCTGGAAGCAGTGGAAAAATTCTATTTATTGGGCATACGTATATTGCAGAAAAAAATCAGCAAGTTAAAAATCAAAGATGATAAAGCACAACGCGTTTCGACTCTGTGATGAGTCTTTTTCAAGTGCATATCTTCTGTCCGTCGGCATCTTCCTCTTATACCCGGATCTGGTGTTCTCCCACTTTAATTCATGGTCTCTTCCGGGTTCGCAAGGTTAATTGACGTCATTTCCGGAAGTCAACGGTATTACTTTGCGTCAATGCGTACTGACATCATTTCCGGAAACAGTGTCCGTTCATTTATTATTGGCAAATGACAGAACATAATCCCCTATATTGGGATTAGTAATCTAAAAAGTCAAAATACAAATTTAAACATTAAACATTTTACAATTTATGCTTAAAAACAAACCATACATTATATATTATCATAAGGAGTTAGCCATATTTAAATGACATCCAGAATTCGTAATAAAGTGCAAAGAAGAAATTAAAAGAGAAATGGAACGGATACTTTGGATCATAATTATTGAGTTATAACCTTTTGAATTTAAAAGGGAAGAAAAAAACGACTTACATTTAAAAAAAAAGAAAATTTATTAAAAGTTTTTTTTAAAAAGAAAGGTAAAAATTACTTAAGAAACATGTATATCTTGTGATTGCTTGTGAAATAGCAGCTAAATAAATTGGTTGAACCTATGACCTTGCATTTTTGAACAGGCTTTGTAGTCAGGGAATTTACCAACTGAGCTACCTTACTGTGCCAAAAAAATACCGTGCCAAAAAAATACCATGCTAAAAAAATATTGTGCCAAAAAAATCCTCACCAATAATTTACAGAAAAGTTCATGAAAAAGTGTGTAACTATGTCTGCATGTATAGAAGTGTACATAAAATGTAAGGTGGAGTATCTTCTTATTATAAAGAATGTTCCGTATATCCAAAGAGCAGAACAAAATAAAACAGATAATAGTGCAATATTGTCTGTTATATAAGAGATGTATATAAAATGGGAGGAATATCACTCACAGGTACAGAGCCTTAAATTATGGCTCAATTTTCCAGTATTGTGGGATATAAGGTTCCCACTGCCTTCTTTGTGTAGCTGGTGATCAAATATTCCTCTTGCAAGCAGGTGATAATTTCCAAAGTGCTTTATTATAAAGTGCACAACTATATGACAAGATAAAAATTAAAGTAAAATAGTAAAATTACAAAACCTTACAGATTGAAGGTTAGGATGGATAAAGTCTCTGATTCAGAAGAGTCTGTAGTGCAAAACTGAATCAGAGACTTTATCCATCCTAACCTTCAATCTGTAAGGTTTTGTAATTTTACTATTTTACTTTAATTTTTATCTTGTCATATAGTTGTGCACTTTATAATAAAGCACTTTGGAAATTATCACCTGCTTGCAAGATGAATATTTGATCACCAGCTACACAAAGAAGGCAGTGGGAACCTTATATCCCACAATACTGGAAAATTGAGCCATAATTTAAGGCTCTGTACTTGTGAGTGATATTCCTCCCATTTTATATACATCTCTTATATAACAGACAATATTGCACTATTATCTGTTTTATTTTGTTCTGCTCTTTAGATATACGGAACATTCTTTATAATAAGAAGATACTCCACCTTACATTGTATATATTTGTATTTATTTGTGAGGTGAAAGGGACTCTCACTAAGGTGTTTTTAGAGGACTTTTTATTATTGTGTGTCTTACTATAATCCTATCACATTGTTTTATATTTAATGTATAGAAGTGTGACTGTGTGTCTGCACAAGGATTTACAAAAAAGGAGGGAAAACTCTCACAATGGAAAGAAGCAAAATAGGACCGAACATGTCTACTCTCCAAAAATAACATTGATATCCGTAAATATATGTAACCAAACAGCTACCAGAAGAAAGTACTGTGGACATGAGTGACAAAAGTGGAAAAATTTCAGCATTTAATGAGAACCCTTACACTTGGCCAAAAAAAACCAAAATACCCAGAAATCTGCATCCAAGATCATTTCTTCTCAGCCAGGAAGCATGGTAGTGGGAGTTTAATAGCTGGAGGTTTATTTCGCAGGATCTGTAACTGGGTAACTTGTGATGTGTGAGCGAGCAATGGATTCTGGATTGTACCAGCAGATCTTCCACGAGAAAGTCTGACACTTTCGAAAATGTGGGTCACTTAGCGTGTAGTAATTCTAAATGCACAAATAAATCTGCATTGCTGAAGCATAAGAAATTCTGCATTTTGGAAAAGCCAAGTCAAAATCCCGACCTTAACACAACTGAAATGTCATGGCATGACCTTAAGTGAAAAGTTCATTCATGTCAGTCAAAAATATTAACCACTTGAACTAGTTCTTTAAAGAGAATTGGGGCACAACCGTATGTGTTGGATTGGACGACAGGTACGAGAGACATTTTACAGAAGTCATTGCGTCTCTAGGAGGTGTTATCGTTTACTCAATATAAACAGTCATATAGTTTTTTAGCTCAGATTGTGAATGTTGTAATGTTTGCTCTGTGTTGTTTGTTAGAAGCAAATATCACCATTTTTCTTGCTTGCTGAGCAAAATGTTCAAAAACGCACTACATTCAGCAAATATCTGTTGTAGTTCTCATACATATGTATTTATTGGATATTTTCCTCGCTATGTTCCGACTTTATTTTTATCTTGTTATGCGTAAAAGCAGTAGACTTTAATTGGAAATAAATATCTTGTTATCTTGTTTACACTTGCTTTCTTGTGGGTTGGTACAGAGATTTATAACAGGATAACGGTTTCTTGGTTTCATTTGAACTCAAGACAGATACCAATTAAGAATGCAGAGAGTGCGTTGAGGTAGTGCTTCCTGTCATCAGAGTATGATATCCATTCTTGTGGCATGTTGTGATCAGAGCTGGGAGAAAATGTGTAATGCTAATGAATCTTTGATATATATGGAAATGCTGTCAACATTCCTTATACCATTTATGTATCTCTTTGAATACAGTGTATATGTAATGATTTATAATATGAACAATGATCTACCCACAGACATGCTCTCATCACAGGAGCAGATTTCAGTCCCACAGAAACATAAATTCTAGATTTAAGCCACGTTAGGAAAATTATGTACAAATTCATATAGCCATTGACAGAGCTAAAACAGAAAAGGATTTCAATACTAGGACAGCTTAAAGTAATATGCCTTGGTGTCTTAAAAACCTTTGGAGTCACTGGGCCCATCCTACCTTATAGACTTAAGCCATTTTCGATTGACTTAAACTGTTTTCAAATTCGTTAACAAAGTTGCCAATTTCATTCCATTAAAGTTGTGATGCTGCTGGAGTGTCCCTTTAATGTCTCTTGTTCTATGCATGTTATTTATATGATTGTCAGCTGCAAAGCATATAACCTTTAACAATGACTGACAGGGAGCTAAGATGGCGGCAACCAGCTGCATGATAAGGAGGTAAGGATTTTTATATAATTGTTTGTTTTTTACATGTAACAAATACATATTTAGTAAAAAATAAGGGATAAGTAAACATAATATAAAAAATACTGGGAACTGACACAGGATATTTCTGTGGTCTGCCTGTTATGGTGGGCCCAAGAGCTGGCCAACTGGGCACTTTAGGGCCCCTAAGGTGGGCGGCTGTGTGCAATGGCAGCAGGCGGTGAGGGAGCACTTATCTCGGTGCTCCTCTTGCTATGCTGCCTTGCCTGCTCTTCAGTGATCCTGGGAGCCGGGATATGACATCACTCTGGCCCCGGCATCACTATACGGGAAGAAGAGCTCCATTGGACCCCAGGGAAAGGAACTACTATAGTTCTCCCAAAGTAGGGAGGCTGGGTGGATAATATTAATTTGTGAGAATGTGAGAGAATATGTATGTGCATGTGTCATTTAATTGAGAGTGTGTGGCTGTGAATGTGTGTATGTCTGTGTATGTGTCCGTGAGTGTGTGTCTATCTAAGTGTGTCAAATCAGTGAGTGAGTGTATGTTTGGGTCAGTAAGAGTGTGTGTACTAAAAATGATAAAAATGTTTCATTAAAAAATAGTTTCACTCAATTCATGTGGTTTGTAGTAATATGCATATATGTGTACATGTCTGTCTATACTGGTATGTATATGCAAACAAACAGTACACATACACATGTGCATGTGCTATTAATAAATGTGTATTATATTAAAGTTTATATAAAATAAGTGTATATTAAAGAGCATTAAATTCCATCTATACACTGTAGTAGCAGAAATGTACAGATTTTAATTTAATGCTTTTTAAAAAATAAATAAATATGGTACCTTCCATACCTGTCAACTTAATCCTCAATATCCTCACACTGGGTCTAATGCCATAGACTGATTGACAGAGGGCCTCACTGTATTACATTTCCTGCAGGTGCTTGCTGGGGGAGGTATTAGATGCACTGATGCCAGTGTTATGTCGGTGAAGCCAGCATATTGGGGGATTGCCATGCTTAGGAAAGTGACCCCAAGCAGGTTAAAACACACTACACATTTACACACAGCCAAACCCCATATACAATCACACTTAGCCAGCTACACACATACGCACTCCGCCATCTCCACACATACATATCACATTCAGCCAGCCAACACAATCAGACTCAACCAAGCCTCACACAGAATCACACTGAGCCAACCCCTGCAAAATCCCACTCAGCCATCACACACATCCCACTCAGGTGTATTGCTTAGGGGGAAACAAGGAGGGTGGTAAAGGGGCCCTTCTTTGATTCTTGCACCAGGGCCCTGTTATGCCCCTGAACCAACAGTTCCCATTTAATATAATTGATCATCGCTCAAAATTCCAGACTTTACTTTCTGCAATTGGCAATCTGCCAGTAGCGTTGTTGCTTCTACCTTCAAATATTCCCATATCTAAATTTGACAAAAGACAACCTTAACCCACCATTTCAATGCTGCCAATTAGTTGATGCGTATACTTGTCTCTTTGTCTTTTGGAATGGGAAATAATAATTTAAGTTATATGAAGTAACCACACTACAATGTGGAATATGTTTGTTCATAGATAATATATAATGATATTATCTCTAATTAGTAGACTTGGAGATTAACTTCAGTCCAAACTGCAGTTCGTCCAGATTTGGGCCGATCAGGAGATAGATCTAATTTCCGAACTCCAAGCCAAATTCTACCGTATCATGCGCAGTGGCCGAGCATGTTTTTTTTGGTTAGTGATTCAAAATTCTACCGGTTGCACCAAAAAAAGAATTCCTGGGAAAAAAGATGATTAATGGCTAAGGGGTAGTCACTAAATTTTATTCACAGATCAAGTGAGAAGTGACCAATAGAGGAGCAGTTAAAAAAATAACGCACCACCGTGGGATCCTCCATAGAAATATCTAATTTTCCTGCAACAGTCAATGGTGATGGCAGGGGGACTGACATGACATGACCACGGTAGTGGCCAAGTGTCAAGAAGTGTCAGGTGTAGGCAGGCCGGACTGGGAAGAAAATTCGGCCCAGGCATTTTTTAATTACAGAGGCCCACTAAAAAGGGGGCAGGGCCAGAAAGGGTGTGTTTTGTCATCACCAATGACAAGCACGCCCCATCACAAAGTGAGCATGTTGGTTCAATGCTCTTCCAGGGTAGACCATGTGCAGAGCTCTGTCAGGGTATTTATATCGGCAGACATCTTGTGCTATGATAGAAATTAAAAGTGTATATTCTGAGTCACTCTGAACAGAGCAGACTCCATTTTGTTATTTCCAAGTTAACAAAAGACACAAGATTTCTATCTGTAAAACTAACCACGTTCCCAGAGCTAAAGGAATGCATAGTATATACAAACCAAGTGATAAGGAAAACGGGGGTTGGATAGACTGTCTAAAATGCTAATGGAATATAATCAATTCTAAACCCAGACATTTGTGACAGAGAAGATTAAATAATTTAATTTTACTTTATATATGTATAAGGTACCATTGTATGGAAAAGGTTAAACTTAGTTCATGATCTGCCATATCAGAAATTATAGCAGGAATCGCGGACACTAAGTCTGGACAAAACTAAGAGAAAACCCTTTGAAGTGAAAGGAAACGTAAGTTATGGCACTATAAAGATAAGACCAAAATGACGTCAAAATAGCCACCAGGAAAAGTTAACTCTTTCCTGGATAGGTATGTTTAGTGGGACAAGACTGCCCTCTATAGACCAAATACCTAAATTGCGATCCCTAGATAAGCACACCTCTAGTGCTTCTATTGGGTTATCAACTGATGACGTACAGAGAGTCTGGCCCTTTAAAAGTTAAGACAAAGAGAGAGGGATGAAAAGAAGGAAAAAAGAGGAGAGAGGAATTGGAAGTTTGGGGACTCCAACCTCCATGCAGAGAAACACAGACAACATCTGAGACTAACATTCTACTCTTAAAACTCTAAAACTTAGAATTTTACTGACTTTCTAACCAACACCACCTTTCACCATAACTCATGCACCTACAGACATCCAAATAAGTTCCTGAGACTATCTACCAATCGGATGAAATATCTACTCAACTGGTAATTATACTGGTTTCATTTAATTAATTAAATTAATTAAAATTTATTAATAGCATGATATATGACTGGATAAAGCACGGTCAGATTTCCATATTAAGAAATCTTAGTTAACTAAAGAATATATAGTTATAAACATTCCATTCTGCAGGTGGAATTAAGAATAATTATATATTGATGTGATATTATCACATGTTAGCATACCGCTCTTTTTATCCAGGTGTATTGATTTGCTCTAATTAAGATAAGATATCTTTTAGACAAATTAAATTCTGCTTATATAAATATGGTAGATCCTCTTATTGGATGGTTCCAGGAAATGACTAATGAACTGGTTTAAATGTTATTTTATTTAAAATTACATAAGAATAGATCTTAACTACCTAGGAGATCTAGCCAGCATTGAAAGGGTTATTCTAACTGTTAGCAAGGGTTTTATGGCCCTTCGCTGTGAAAAGTTTTCCTTTCAGTCTGTAAGGATACCTCATAAATCGTGTAAGACTTGACAGAAAATGCTGTTTAGCCATTGAAACGTGTATACCCATTCCTTTGTATTACATACCATTTTATACTGGATATTCATTGATTATTGTCACGCATGTTACATATTATTATTAATTAATTTGTTATTATAAAATAAAATCTATTTTTATAACATTGTGATATTATTTATATGAAATACATTCCACTTAACACGATAACGATCTTTGGGTCTGAGAATTGAATTAGTGGGCAATTCTCACTGTTTACTATTATTATCCCATAAATATCCCCACAGCTCTGCTGAAGAGCTCTGGCATGAGACAAAAGCCCTGTATTTGTTCTCCACAGCGCAAGCAAATTTAATAACATGCTTGCACTGTGTTTGCTTGAAATTTGTCTCTGGTGTCTCCATAGTTGGGATACCAGGAGACAAAAATGCTAGGAAAATATATTGTGCAGTGTGTGTGTGTAAGGGTTGTAGTGTGTGTGCGAGAGAGGTGCAGTGTGTGTGTGAGGGGTGAAGTGTGTGTGTGCTGTGTGTGAGTGATGGGTGCTGTGTTTGCGTGAGGGTGCTATGTGGGTAAGGGTGTTGTGTGTGTGATGGGTGCAGTGTGTGTGTGCTGTGTGTGAGTGGGTGCTGGTTTGCGTGAGGATGCTATGTGTGTGTGAGGAAGCTGTGTGTGAGGGTGCAGTGTGTGCGTGTGAGGAAGCTGTGAATGTCAGGACTCAGGGGTGCAGTGTGTGTGTGTGAAGGTGCTGTGAGTGTCAGGGGTGCAGTGTGTGTGAGTGAGGGTGATGTGAGTGTCAGGGGTGCAGTGCGTGTGTATGTGTGTTCTAGTGAGGGTGCTGTGAGTGTCAGGGCTGCAGTCTGTGTGTGTGGGGGGGCTTTGAGTGTCAGAGGTGCAGTGTGTGTGTGCGAGTGAGGGTGCTGTGAGTTTTAGGGGTGCAGTGTGTGTGTGTATGTGTGAGTAAGGGTGCTGTGAGTGTCAGGGGTGCAGTGTGTGTGTGTGCTGTGAGTGTCAGGGTGCAGTGTGTGTTTGTGTGAATGAGGGTGCTGTGAGTGTTATTTGGTGCAGTGTGTAAGTGTGCTCTGAGTGTCAGGGGTGCAGTGTGTGTGTGTGTGAGTGAGGGTGCTGTGAGTGTCAGCGGTGCAGTGTGTGTGTGTGTGTGTGCTGTGAGTGTCAGGGGTGCAGTGTGTGTGTGTGTGTGAGTGAGGGTGCTGTGAGTTTTAGGGGTGCAGTGTGTCTGTGTGTGCTGTAAGTGTCAGGGACATGTATTTGCAACAAGATGAATTGAATGTACGAATGTTCAGGAACAGAGGGTGTTGAGGGCCCTGTTCAAATGTATATTAAAGGGACACTATAGTCACCTGAACAACTTTAGCTTAATAAAGCAGTTTTGGTGTATAGAACATGCCTCTGCAGCCTCACTGCTCAATCCTCTGCCATTTAGGAGTTAATTCCCTTTGTTTATGAACCCTAGTCACACCTCCCTGCATGTGACTTGCACAGCCTTCCATGAACACTTCCTGTAAAGAGAGCCCTATTTAGGCTTTCTTTATTGCAAGTTCTGTTTAATTAAGATTTTCTTATCCCCTGCTATGTTAATAGCTTGCTAGACCCTGCAATAGCCTCCTCTATGTGATTAAAGTTCAATTTAGAGATTGAGATACAATTATTTAAGGTAAATTACATCTGTTTGAAAGTGAAACTAGTTTTTTTTTTCATGCAGGCTCTGTCAATCATAGCCAAGGGAGGTGTGGCTAGGGCTGCAAAAACAGAAACAAAGTGATTTAACTCCTAAATGACAGGGAATTGAGCAGTGAAATTGCAAGGGAATGACCTATACACTTAAACTGCTTTATTTAGCTAAAGTAATTTAGGTGACTATAGTGTTCCTTTAAGACTCATATTGGTTAATAATGAGACATTAAGTGGATCTTTCTCTGATCGCCAAAATGTCTTCGCTTGGCGGAATATATCTAAACATTTCATATAAACCCTGTTCTTAGATATCATTCTTTTAGAGGGCCAACCAAGAACTCTAAGTTGGCCCTCTAAAGAGTGATAGTAGGTTTCTCTTGTTCTCTATCATATTGTTTGTATCACTGTGTTGATACAATGTTGTAATTTAGTTACTGTTCACTTTTAGTCCGCAATGATATCTAAGTACAGGGTAGATAGGAAATGTTTAGATACGGTTTGCAATATTACCTTTCATCTCAGACACGTTTTGATATTTATTTTCTATGTCTCCATTTATCATTTTCCCTGGTTGACTCCCTTTACTATACTTTGTTATTGTAACATTCAAAAAACATAATTTTTTTTGCCATGATTGGGGTTCTAGTGATTTGTAAACTAGCTTTTTTGCGATCAGAGAATGGTGTTTTATCTTTAATAGAACAAGGAACAGATCCACTTACTGCCTCATTATGAAGGACATACACCGCTTTCCCATTTTTTTAATATACCGATTTGTGGATTGATATCGGAACCCTGTATATTCAGTGGCATTAGATAGCTGGTTTACTTTTTTATATCATTTATTCAGATTACATGTATCGTTTCTACCTGATATGGTGCCTATTAAAGCTGTTATTAGTATTTTTAAGATGGTTAGTATGCTTTCTCTTACTATTTTGTGTACAATGTGTTGAAATTAACGTAGAACAGAAATGGTTAAACATTATATATATAGCTATAGAACCCTGTATGCTGTGCAGATCTATTTTGTTAGTGTTACATGTTTATGTGCTGATTTGTTCCTACATTCTATACTAGTTATCGCTAATCATGAATGAGAAGTAATTGTTCAGTAGCGTAATGTTGCTATACTACATGCAGTGAGAATTGCTCATATGTGCGCACACTTAAAAGAAGTAATAAGGCCCTTTGAGTGGACTAAGTAATAATACATATACACTGCTCAAAAAAATAAAGGGAACACTTACACAACACAGTGTAACTCCAAGTCAATCACACTTCTGTGAAATCAAACTGTCCACTTAGGAAGCAACACTGAGTGACAATCAATTTCACATGCTGTTGTGCAAATGGGATAGACAACAGGTGGAAATTATAGGCAATTAGCAAGACACCCCCAATAAAGGAGTGGTTCTGCAGGTGGTGACCACAGAACACTTCTCAGTTCCTATGCTTCCTGGCTGATGTTTTGGTTACTTTTGAATGCTGGCGGTGCTTTCACTCTAGTGGTAGCATGAGACGGAGTCTTCAACCCACACAAGTGGCTCAGGTAGTGCAGCTCATCCAGGATGGCACATCAATGCAAGCTGTGGCAAGAAGGTTTGCTGTGTCTGTCAGCTTAGTGTCCAGAGCATGGAGGCGCTACCAGGAGACAGGCCAGTACATCAGGAGACGTGGAAGAGGCCATAGGAGGGCAACAACCCAGCAGCAGGACTGCTACCTCCGCCTTTGTGCAAGGAGGAACAGGAGGAGCACTGCCAAAGCCCTGCAAAATGACCTCCAGCAGGCCACAAATGTGCATGTGTCTGCTCAAATGGTCAGAAACAGACTCCATGAGGGTGGTATGAGGGCCCGACATTCACAGGTGGGGGTTGTGCTTACAGCCCAACACCGTGCAGGACGTTTGGCATTTGCCAGAGAACACCAAGATTGGCAAATCTGCCACTGGCGCCCTGTGCTCTTCACAGATGAAAGCAGGTCAACACTGTTCACATGTGACAGACATGACAGAGTCTGGAGATGCCGTGTAGAACATTCTGCTGCCTGCAACATCCTCCAGCATGACCGGTTTGGCAGTGGGTCAGTAATGGTGTGGGGTGGCATTTCTTTGGTGGGCCGCACAGCCCTCCACGTGCTCTCACACACTTCTGAGCCTCATTTTGACTTGTTTTAAGGACATAACATCAAAGTTGGATCAGCCTGAAGTGTGTTTTTCCACTTTAATTTTGAGTGTGACTCCAAATACAGACCTCCATGGGTTGAAAATTTTGATTTCCATTTCTTTATTTTTGTGTGATTTTGTTGTCAGCACATTCAACTATGTAAAGAACAAAGTATTTCAGAAGAATATTTAATTAATTCAGATCTAGGATGTGTTATTTTTGTGTTCCCTTTATTTTTTTGAGCAGTGTATAATATGCATATGAGGTGCTCTTTGGTGGACTTAATGAGAGGTCTTCTGGCGAGGCTGTGTCATGCGACCACCATCAAGTTTATTTCCAATCAAGCAACGAGTGTGCCTTTATCAGCACTAATGGTGGAGGAGTAAGGTTTTCTATTTAACTCTCTAATCATAAATACGTCTGTTTGGATCACAACCAGTCGATTCTTCTGACAAAAGATGTTTCTGCGCAGTATCACTGGTGTTTGTGGCTACTGTAGAGTTTCTTTATATAGAGATTCCTATGTGAAGTGTTGCAAATTTTTAAACACAACCTCTGATGACCTTATAAACCAACTATTTAAAACAATGTTTTGTTTCATGGGATAAATGTGCTTCCTTTTACATTCAGCAGGTTAAGCGGTCAATAAAAGTGGAAATTGGCTGTATTTGTGTTTCTAACAATTAGTGGTTATTATTTTGACATTATTAAGTTTGTGTTTGGACAGGAAGATTTTTTCTGGTTTCTCTAGATTGGTAGGTCAGTGTTCGAGCAGTGAGTGGGTAAGGCATTTCTGTGGGTAGACATGTTTTGGGTAGCTGACTGCCAAGACTGGCTGTATTATGTCCTGTTGCATTCTGCTATATATAACGTGTTTGTTTCGGTTATGTTAATTGTGTTTTCACTCTTTTCCCAAAATTGCTCCTGTGGTTAACCCTTTACTTTCCTATAATAAAAACATTGTTGTTTGCAAGATATCGCACATAGTTAAGTAAATCCAACAATAAAAGCCTAGAACGTGTTTTAGTTTAATGGTGTTAGTAGTGAGCACTTTCATTCTTTATATTAATTACAATTTCAGTAAATTTCAGCTACAGTAAATTATATTTAAATTGTTCTCCCTCCATTCCCTTCAGCTTGATCGTTCATCATTACCCAGTTCTTCATAAAAGTTTTTTTGTGATTTTTGATAATTTTTGGATTTTAGATAATTGATTATTCCTTGTCTTCAATGTCCCAGAGCTCTCAGTCTAACATTCCGGCACGATGTCCTGGAGACTCAAGATTTACTTTTAAGTTTTGGAATCTCAAAAGGAACACAAGATGATAAAATAAACTAAAGCATGTTTGTCTACATAGAATGTTCATTAGCTCTTTACATACATTACTAGAAACTGTCAGCTTGCTCAAAATGTTTTGCATTTGATTGCTAATTGTCTGGCATTTAAGACAGTTTGGGATTCTCTAAGTGTTAACAACTGGAGGAGAGAAGTACACAGGGTTGTTCCCTTAAGTATGAATCGTGAAAAATAAATAGATTACAATTTTTAGACTAGAATAGACAACCTAAAAATATGACTGACTTGGAATTTTTTTCAATGTGGTTATTTTAGCCTAAAAATTGAAATATGATTTCAATCTCTAACTATAACAAAATTCTGAAACACCAGGTAACTGTCCCTGGGCAGCACAGCATGAGTGCATAATTAAGCGCACACTAGGACCATACAGAGAGAGCTGTCTGCATGGACTAATAGAATGGTAGCCAGCTAGGAGCCTAGTGTACTTAACGTCAGACTAATATGCCCCTTCAGTGCATTGACATGCCCACTTTTCGCAAAAAAGTAGGGTAGCGCTAAAATTAATTGCATTCAAAACCACAATGTGAAAATAAATATGGTGCAAATATTGTGCAGATGTGCATTAGAGTGCAAAAGGCACAGCAAACTACACGCCAATATGATGTATGATGAATGTAGGTGCCAATATCAATCTAAAATTCACCTTTTAAAGAGTACAAATACATTCAATTATGTGTAGATTACAACAAACTCATAAATATTAAATAAGTGATGATATTTATAGACTGTCTCTTTTCAAAGTGCCACAATAAAATTATAAACAGAAAGTGCTCTATTGCAAAACTTGGGGATTTACACAAACGATTACAACCTCCAAGACAAAGAGAACAATACACAATGGTGCAGATTGTATAGTAAATATATATATATATATATATGTATGAATACACCACAAACCCTTATAGGTGTCCACTCACATGAGATAGAGAATTATAATTGGCACTATTTAATTGCCTTGGGGCCACCTTCCTCCTTCAGATTTTGGCAAAATATATCCCAGGAATAAGAGCAGATGAAAAACATATAGTGTAATATGTTCGAGAACAAATTAAATTTTCAAAGATGAATGAAACCACTAGTGTTCCTGAGCCTAAATGTAGACTCTCTGTTCAAATATTAAAATAACATGTATTTGAAGCAAGGGATGTGTAGCTAGACTATATACATACTGTATCATAACACAGCAATTTTGTGTATATTTTTTGTTTGCAGTCATCTTTCAGTCTCTGTAATGCTGATTTAATTCTAACAGTGAAATGGTGGATTTCATTCAATCCTCCCCTTACCTGACAATGGGAATTATATTACCCATTTAAACTCCCTGTATTGTTTGGAAGCATGGGATGATCTTACACTTTCAGAAAATTTACATTAATTCCTTCAGTGACTATTGGCTTCTAGCAAAGAAATGTGTTCCAAAACTATTAACTAGTGTATAAATCAGGGTGAATGAGGCTTCATGGACTAGATTTTATTTTGTAAAATACTTGAAAATAAACATGTTTACACTCGAATTAGGTATTGAAATGGTTAACGATACCGGATTTGGGAACTATTTACTAAATTTCTGAAAGATCAGTAAGCCCTATTCTTAATTTTGATCTTTCTGTTGTTTAAAAGATAAACACAAACACATTCTCATGCACACATCCATACATGTTCAGAGACACACACACACACACACACACAAACACACACACACTTACACACGTATGATCACAGACATATACACATTTTTTCTTTATGCTAACGGCAAGGAGTGAGATGATAACAATGATTGACAGGAAGCCAAGAGGAGGCACACAGCTGTACAACTTTTACATTTAATGCTCAATTTTTAATATGTGGATATGTAAACATTAGTCTCAGAAACCTGACAGTTCCCCTTTAACAAAAACTTTTGGTCCTGCACAAAATCTAAAATGTGGCATGTTTTAAAACATGCTATACAGAATTTAGATAAAAAGTGCAAGTAAAGACACAGAGTGTATTTATTTTAGATTTCTTAATTAATTTTAGGCACAAATTAATCTTTAAGTATATCATATATGTATTTTATGTAATAACCATCCATTGTGGTTTACATGTTTTCACGGATAAAATTGCTTCTCTAATCATTTGTCACATGCATTGTTTAAGAAATGGACACAGCTACAATAATACCAGCTCATCCTACATGACACCATCTTCCATAGATAACTTTTCCTTTTGCAATTTTGGCTGGATACAGTTAAAACGTTGTCATTGAGTTTCAAAGGAATCAACATCACTATAGCAACCCAGTTATGTATCTGCATTCATAAGAACATTGATGCATTACACAGTTAACAAAAGAGCTGGTTTAGAACATCTCTGCAAGGGTAAGGTTAAAGTTAGACTTAAAGGGGTGTCTGCAGTCTTAGAGGTACATAGGATATGAGTTAGGGGGCTTAGGGTTAGATAAGATTTAGTAAGAAAATTAAGGAAGCTTAAAAATATGGGAGTTTGTGGGGAGCTCCTGCCTTCCAAATGCTATGGACTGAAATGTACATGATTGTCAGTCATTGAGGCAGATATCTCTTAATCGTATGCCCCCCAACTCTAAACTCCCCCTATTCCTCAACGTAATTACCCTTAAGTCTGCGGCAGTGTACCTGACACTATATTTACACTCAGTATTGTAGATCATTTTATAATGCTGTCACAATCATTTTATTGCAGTGGTATTAGAGTGTCTCTATAATGATGGCAACATTCTACTGCTTACGTTTTGAATGTAAATCAGATCTAGAGACTGTGAGCTTACAATAGGAGACTAATATTTTCTGCGATCCTGAGGTTAGATACCAACACTTTTTAGATAAGCTGAGATATCTATCTTGCAACCATCATCTGCCCTGAACTCATAATCTGTCACGAGCCGAGGATTAGCTTAAGCTGCCGGGGAAGGCCTTACACAGTCCGGTGTTACAAAGAGAAGAATGTATCAGAGTAAGAACATGGAATGAACCAGTCACAAACACATCCTTCATTCACTAAGACAGCAGATATTCGGCGTATTTACGAAACTCGAATTTTGCTCTTCACAATCAATCACAAAAATACATTTGTAAATTTTACCTTGCTCTTGCACAAGTGTACTCTTTAACAAATGTTACCTATTTTGAGGCTTTTCTACCACAGCAACATCTGAGAAATTGGTTGGAAACTGGATATGGACAACCGTCTTTTCAAGACAGAGTTTACTTTCAGCTTTTGCACATATATTGGTGTTAGTATGATGTCTCTGAATGTAATCTTCTGTACCAGGTGCTCCGGCTGTAATATGTCTGGGGCATAATTAAACTTAGGAAGTCTTCAACTTTGTTTATAGCAGCTGATTGCTGGCCTTCCACGGCTTAACTCGGTCAGTTCTTGGGGCTAGCATTCGTAATCCTTTGCAAATACTACTTTGTAATAGAATACTCTTGAAACTTGTTTCTAACTTTGTTTGTTTTAAAGACATGTAAAAATGTTGTTGCTATATAAATAATGATATAATTTAGTATGACGGGAACTCACAAAGTCACGCAGATTCAATATTGAATAGCTGTTTTCATTCTTTTCCGCAATTTGCTCTAATGGAAATATTACATGGAGTCAGATTAGTCTGATATGTAAATTATTTAGGTTCCCTCTGTTATGGCACATAGTTACATAGCAATCAAGGCTGGAAACAATCTCAGGTCTATCAAATTCAGCCTTTAAAACACATCTTTTTGTAGTGTTGATTCAAAAGAAGGCAAAAGAAAACCCTAGTTTGACCCGATGGCCAGTTATGCCAATAAAAAGGGGAGGGAAGGAAATCATTATTGACTCCATAAAGACAGATTTCTTTTTGGATCAACAGCCTGTTCATATACGTGTTAATTATATCCGTGAATATTCTGGATGATTTTTCCCCAAAATAATCCAGAACTGATGATTTTCACTATATCTACAGAATATGAGAAGACATAGAAACATATAAACATAGAATGTGACGGCAGATAAGAACCATTCGACCCATCTAGTCTGCCAAATTTTCTAAATACTTTCATTAGTCCTTAACCTTATCTTATAGTTAGGATAGCCTTATGCCTATCCCACGCATGCTTAAACTCCTTTACTGTGTTAACCTCTACCACTTTAGCTGGAAAGCTATTCCATGCATCCACTACATCTCAGAGTAAAGTAATACTTCCTGATATTATTTTTAAACCTTTGTCCCTCTAATTTAAGACTATGTCCTCTTGTTGTGGTAGTTTTTCTTCTTTTAAATATAGTCTCCTCCTTTACTGTGTTGATTCCCTTTATGTATTTAAATGTTTCTATCATATCCCCCCTGTTTTGTCTTTCCTCCAAGCTATACATGTTAAGATCCTTTAACATTTCCTAGTAAGTTTTATCCTGCAAGCCATGAACCAGTTTAGTAGCCCTTCTCTGAACCCTCTCTAAGGTATCAATATCCTTCTGAAGATACGGTCTCCAGTACTGCGTACAATACTCCAAGTGAGGTCTCACCAGTGTTCTGTACAATGGCATGAGCACTTCCCTCTTTCTACTGCTAATACCTCTCCCTATACAACTAAGCATTCTGCTAGCATTTCCTGCTGCTCTATTACATTGTCTGCCTACCTTTAAGTCATCAGAAACAATCACCCCTAAATCCCTTTCCTCAGATGTTGAGGTTAGGACTCTATCAAATATTCTGTACTCTGCCCTTGGGTTTTTACGTCCAAGATGCATTATTTTGCACTTATCCACATTAAATGTCAGTTGCCACAATTCTGACCATTTTTCTAGTTTACCTAAATCATTTGTCATTTGGCTTATCCCTCCTGGAACATCACCCCTGTTACATATCTTAGTATCATCAGCAAAAAGACATACCTTACCATCAAGACCTTCTGCAATATCACTAATAAAAATATTAAAGAGAATGGGTCAAGTACAGATCCCTGAGGTACCCCACTAGTGACAAGTCCAAGCTTCGAATATATTCCATTAACTACAACCCTCTGTTGCCTGTCACTCAGCCACTGCCTTACCCATTCAGCAATATTGGAATCCAAACTTAAAGATTGCAGTTTATTGATAAGCCTTCTATGTGCAACAGTGTCAAAAGCCTTACTGAAATCTAGGTAAGCAATGTCTGCTGCACCACCCTGATCTATAATTTTAGTTACCCAATCAAAAAAATCAATAAGATTAGTTTGGCATGATCTCCCTGAAGTAAACCCATGTTGTCTCTGATCTTGAAATCCATGTGTTTTTAGATGTTCATCAATCCTATCCTTTAACATGGTTTCCATCACTTTCCCCCACTACTGAAGTAAGGCTTACTGGCCTATAGTTGCCCGACTCCTCCCTATTACCTTTCTTGTGAATGGGCACAACATTTGCTAACTTCCAATCTTCTGGGACTACTCCTGTTAACAATGATTGGTTAAATAAATCTGTTAATGGTTTTGCTAGTACACCACTAAGCATTTTAATAGCTTTGGGTGTATTCCATCAGGTCCCATTGACTTATTTGTCTTTACTTTTGACAGTTGAAATAGAACCTCTTCCCCTGTGAACTCACATGTAATAAATTACTCATTTATCCTTTTTCTTAACTGAGGTCCCTTTCCTTCATTTTCATCTGTAAATAACGAACAAAAATATTCATTGAGGCAGTCAGCTAGACCTTTATCCTCTTCTACATACCTTCCTTCTTTTGTTTTTAATGTAACTAATCCTTGTTTTACTTTTCTTTTCTCATTTATGTATCTAAAAAATGTTTTATCCCCCTTTTTTACTGACTGTGCTATTTTCTCTTCTGTGTGTGATTTGGAAGCTCTTATAACTTGCTTAGACGACCTCTTTGGGTAGAGATTTCCACATCTTTATTGAACCCTTTCCTCTGCTGTTGTATATTCTTGTCTGTTGTATATTCCTGCTGATGGAGTGAGGTCCAGTATTTTTGAGATCTCAGTGGGGACTAATTGAAGGGTAAGCTGATATGGTTTTTGCCCATTCTCATTGTTTTTTTAACTTGTATGTTGAGTTATTTATATATGAGAAAGGTCTCCTGAAGTCTTAACAGTAATCCAGATGCAGACCCTCTTTTTCCCTAGACCTAGCCTGGTAAAACCTACACATCACTGACAAGGTCCAAAGAATTCAAAATAATCGTGCTCTACAAATTGTGCCGTGGGGACCTCAGCATTTATATCCTGTTTTGAATTATATGGTGGCACATGTTTTTAACTACAACAATATAAGTTGTCTTTGCAAATAGCTTTAACCTAACATCAGCCGGCTGGTTCCTTTCCATAAAATCCTTTACTGTTGATGCCATAGAAGCCACACAGTTCCTAAATCACTTGCATAGTATTACATTGGCATGACAAAGACCTCTTAGCAGACACCTTGAGTGCCTGGAGATTTTCTTTTTGTTTGCCTTACATTGGCATGAAGGCTTTTCATAGTAATCTTGGTGTTTCATACTCCAATGGATATTTTATATTCAAACAGATTTTGTGCAGAATGATTTTCGTATGTTTGCAATGTCAGTGGTGGTGTTTAGTGGCTTTGTGTTGCAGATATGATTGAAACACTCCGAGTTCTCCCCTTACTACGCGGGCATGTGGTTTCATTCATTAACGATGTTCTAATATTCTAATATTCTAGAATACAGCTTAGAGCGAAATCATGTGTTGTGATGTGACATGGTTCGCATCTGGTATGTTGAAGGGTCATGGCACCCGTAAAGAGCAGATGAAATGTAAAAGGTCTTGGATAATTGAAGTTCCATGTGATATCCTCTCGCGTGTGAGAAGGAAGACACTGTAGAAATAAACCTGGGAAAACAGGCTATGGGTTCCGTAGTGGAAGAGTCCTTCCAGGCCCGGGAAAGTTGTCCAGAACAACAGTGACATACCACATTAAAGCATCACACAAAGATAATATTACTGTCGTTTACATGAACTCTTTCAGGACAGCGGTATAATGTGATGTTATTTATAGGCTGACAAGAATTCCCCTCTAAGAGTAAGCTCTCTAAAGCCTTTTTCTTCCATGTAAAGCCATTTTAATTAGAGGCAATACTAAGCTACATGTAGTGTCACATAAGGAGTAAGTTTGTCATTAGACTTAATTCAGTTTTGGACAAATTGCAATTCCTCTGAATTTAGGCTGATCAGCTGTTTGGCCGAATGACTCATCTCTAAAGCGACATGCAGACGTATAACTGAGCAAATAACTAGTCATAGGCTATATGGCTGGTCATAGCACAATATGTGAGTTTGATTTGGTATTCAGAGTTCCTCCTGTGGTGCCAAAACAAAAAATTATTGATGGGATGATTGACGATTAGTGGACACTGAATTTTGATTTTATTCACAGATCAATTGTGAAGGGAACAATTAAGGGAAAAAAAGGAGAAACAATAACATAAAAATCTATGTATATTTATATATTACAGAGGTTTTTTTCTGCTCCTCTTACTCTTTCTCACTTTCTACTTTTTCTCACTGAACCAGATGGCAGGAAAATACACTTACAGTAGACTGCAAAATATTTATATTATGTATATACACTGATCAGCCACAACATTAAACCAAAGGCTATTTCGGATATTTTCATCATTTCGTTTATTTGTTCGGTAGTTTTCAAACTACCGAACGAACGACCACCCCTCTGGCTCATTATTGATAAAGGAAATGTTCAATTAAGCGCTCTCTATGTGCGGACGCCGTTAGTATAGCCGAACGCCACATGGCAGAGTAAACGGTGGCCATCTTGTTTGCACGAAAGGAGGCAGAGGGACTTGGTTGTTGAGTGTCTTGAACTAAAAATTGGACACTCGATTTCCTGAAACACCGGTCAAACTGACGAACGCCTGCTTCCTTTTTCCGAACAGCTAAGAGCGCGCTGTTCGGTAGTTTTGTTCCCACAAACGAGTGGAACAATCGCTGCTATGAGCCAGAGGGATCCATTCGTGCATTAGTTCATTTATTTGGACTTAATGAAATAGACCGACCGCACAGCCTGAAATCATGGAACTGTATTGGGTAGGATCCTCGTGTGCGGTCGGTCAACTGGGACTTCCATGAAAATCGAAAACCCCTGAACCGATCTGGGTGATTTTTCAATATGTTAGTCCCCCAGATCGGGGCTATCAGGGGATGTAACCATTTGTGGGGGTCCTGTAAGTTTTGGGGTGGTTTCCAGAAATTGTGAAAATTGTGTTCCCTCTGCCCAGAGATAATTAAGTTATCTCACCCAATTATCTCTAGGCAGAGAGGAGGAGATTTACTGTTTGTACTGGGAGTGTCACTGTTTTGCTCTGTATTTTTATTGGTTATCCTAAGTTGTGTCCCTGTTTTTCACAAGGTCCAGAGGGGTGTTCCCCTTGCCTGAAAACTTGCATAAAATCCAGTGTGGCACAATAAAATTTCATTCCTGTTGCACCCTTCATTATGTTTCGGCTGATGTTTGGGTACCTGATTACTGCTTTGGGAAAATTCAGCTTAAACGCTTCACTTACTCTGGATTATTAGGCGAATGGAGAACCGAATGACGAGCTATAATCACTCTTGCTCTCTGCCGTTCGGTTAAAAACTGATGAACCCCTAGCTACCACTTCAGGGTTCATTACACCCGCCACTCCAGGGGACCCAGCCACCCTACGGACCCCTGCGAAAGCTGTGCATGTAGCCATATGGTAGAACCACGAGGCTGCACGTTAAGGGGACCATCGGGTGGCCCATGCTCTTAGCGCCACCCAATGGAAATTAATTTCCAGGGGGCCCAGTCAGCACCGTGGCGCTTTAACAGTGCAACTGGGCCACCTGAGATGACATCACAGCTGGTAGGAAGTGACTGCCTTGGTCCCAGCTTACACCGGTAGCTGCATTGGAGGAAGAGGAGGGAGTCAGAGTTCTGACTCTGACTCCCATCAGGCTGAGCCACCACTGGACCCCAGGGAAAGTCACCTTCCTGCACCTAAAATGTAGGAAACAGAAGGGTGACAAAAAAACTTTTGTATATGTGTGTGTTTCTTTGTATGTATGTGTGTGTATGTGTGTCTGTATGAATGTTTCTCTGTATGTGTGTATGTATGTGTGTCTGTATGTATGTGTGTTTGTATGTATGTGTGTGTGTATGTCTGTGTGTGTGTCTGTCTGCCTGTGTGTGTGTGTGTGTGTATGTCTGTCTGTATGTCTGTATGCCTGTCTGTGTGTCTGTATGTGTGTGTGTCTATCTGTGTGTGTGTGTGTGTGTGTGTGTATGTATGTGTGTGTCTGTCTGTGTGTCTGTATTTATGTGTCTCTGTGTATGTATGTATGTGTGTATGTATGTGTGTCTGTATGTCTGTGTGTGTCTATGTCTGTGTATGTGTGGGTTTGTATGTATGTGTGTGTGTGTCTGTATATATGTGTCTGTTTGTATGTATATGTCTGTATGTATGTGTGTGTATGTGTGTTTGTATCTATGCATGTGTGTGTCTGTATGTAGATGTGCCTGTATGTGTGTGTCTGTGTGTATGTGTGTGCCTCTCTATGTGTATGTCTGCATGTGTATCTGTTTCTTTGCATGTGTGGGGAGGGTAGACGTATGGGGAGGGATGGCGGGGGGTAGACGTATGGGGGGTCCCCAGGGCAGCTTTTGCACAGGGGCCCCGTGGTTTCTAGCTATGCCTCTGAGTAGAGGCATGGACTCTATGTGACCTCGGAATGTGTACTGTGGATCCTTCAAGTCCTGAGTACTCTGCTATGCACTGTGTGTTCTGACAAATTTCTACCATGACCAGAAATTTCAGCTACAGTAGCTCTTTTGTGTGATTGGACCAGTTGGGCTAGCCTTTGTTCCTCACATGTATCAGTAAGTCTTGGTAGGTACTTCCTTGTGTTACTTTTGGTAGGTAATAACCACTGTATACTGGGAACAGCCCACAAGACTTAGCGTTTTGGAAATGCTCTAGCGTTTTGGAAATGCTCTAGCGTTTTGGAGTCGTCTAGCCGTCACTATTTGTCCCTAGTCAAAGTCATTCAGATCTTTAGGCTTGCCCATTTTCCTGATACCAAAATACGAAATTCAAGAACTGATTATTCACTTGCTGCATAATATATCCTACCCCTTGACGACAAGGCACAATTGTAACAATATAATAATAATATTTAATTCACTTCACCTTTCAGTGGTTTGAATGTTGTGGCTGATTAGTGTAATTTGCAGTACACTTCTTGGCCCATTTTCGTGCCTTTTTTTTCCTACATTGTTTTCCCAAATATTTTTTATGGACGATAATTGGATAAGCCAAACGATCCTCACGCTGGAAAACTTTACTTTTCTATAATGTATGCATTAATGTTTCTTTAAATTTGGTAATTGAGAAGGAAAAAAAATGATGTGGGGTCAGCAGAAACTCAAAGATACCAGAAGTTACACAGTAACTTTAGATCAGCTCGCCATAACAATATTAAAACACAGTTGATGGTCTCTTTCTCCTAGATATGTAGCTATAGAATGGCAAACATTCTGTCATTATCAATTGCTAAATGTTGCTCATTCCTAGCATACATCTTAAAATGTTCAAAAAGATAAGAAGAACCCCCTGCCATTAAATCCCCGGTTAATTGATGTTTTACAAATTGCAACAATGTAGATCTGTCATTTTTATATTTTCAGAGAATTGAAAAAAAGTTAGATATATGGAGAGTAGATGAGATATGACAGCTCTGTGTTAGAGCATCCTATTGGAAACCGAGCTGAATAAAGTATAAATGGGATATTTTACACCACAGAAAATAACTAGTTCCACAAAGGAATCATTATAGGTTCCACAAAGAATGTTCAGGTTAAAATACATTTGTGTGTATATGTTCCACCTCCATATAATGAATTCATATTGTTATCGTGATGATGTTATATTCCCACATTTTTAAGTATTAAAACATTCATGAATATAGTGACTCTATCATACTATAGGTATCTTTATTAAATCCAAATAAAAAATGCAAATAGCATTTAGTCTAGTAAATGTCAGGCATTTTGTCCTAGAATAAGAGACGAAATGCTTCAGGGCTAAGCAACCTTCTGCATTCCACATGTTGTGGACTATCCCTTCCATATTCTCCAGGGGAGATGTAATCCACTAAATCTGGAGGGTTGGAAGTGGCCTACTCCTTTAAGAACTCTGTTCTTCTGGTATTTGTCCCTCTATCACTATGAATTTTTTCACTTTTATTTATTTGTATTTTTCCATTTAATTAAAAGGACACTTGAGACCCCTAAAGCATTTTAGCTTGTTGAAAAGCTTTATGTGTGAAGAGTATGTCGTAGTTTTTTTTTTTTTTTTTAAACCTTTATTATATGTGAGTTACTTTCTACTTTTATCCTCTTTCTGTTTTTTTTTGTTTTGCATATTAAGTTATCTGAAGAGCATCGACCAGCCCAGTGCTACCCTATAATTAAATACATGCATATTTTTATTGGGGATATATCTCACTAAACATTAATGTTTTTACAAATGTGGGCAGTGAAACGTCTCTTTAAGGTCTGAAAAGTAAGAAAACAGACACCAAGGTTATATTCTGACTTCTAATTCTGCAGTGGAGTAGTGCTTGACTTGTGTGTTGCTCCACTTTAAAGGGATAAATGATTATCAACTGTTTGTATGCAGGGGATAGCCTCATTCTTCACTGTACATAAAGTAAAGTCTAAAACAGAAAATGAGAACTCTGAGCACGGACAAAAGTTCAGAGAAACTCAGTAGTTTCCCCTTTAGGAAATACCTACTCATGTAACAGAAAAAACACATTTTGCTCACTTGTGCCGTTACAGAGAGAACCTATACAATTAGCATATCAGAGTGATCCTGTCCATAAGGGTCATGCAGATCTAAAATGTGGGTCAGCTGCCTCTGCACGAGAGATACGGCAACCCCAAATGATTATTTTGGCCTTCTTTGGGCCTTGTCAAAGCTGGTATCCCTCTAGGCACAGTGAGCATGGGATTCCCCTTTAAACTTAGGGAGACCATAACATGATTGCTGGAATACCTCCTCTGGCGTCATTCTAAACTGCAGTAGACAGGAAAAGGCACAAGGAAATTAAACCCAAAGCCATATTTGTCTGTGTTTCAGTTTGCTCATAATGAAAGGGTAACTATGATAAACCAGCACCTAAAGAGTGTAAATACGATATGTGTTTTAAAACAATCTTAATGTTTAATGTAGTCAGTTTTATAAGTTAAATGATGTGTTGTTTGGGCAGTACATGGTGTCATGTTCTAGACCTGTGGTGTATGACGCTGTTGACATAACACTTACTCATAGGCGTGCGCAGCCTATTGTATAAGGGTGTGCACCCTAAAGCAGAAACACACACGCCGTATATATATATATATATATATATATATACATATATACATATATACACATACACATACTGCTGTGTGTGTGAGGGTGCTGTGTGTAGGTGTTGTGTGTGAAGGCGCTGTGTGTGTGCAGGTGCTGTGTGTGAAGGCGCTGTGTGTGTGTGGGTGCGCTGTGCTGTATGTGTGTAAGGGTGTTGTGTGTGTGAGGGTGCTGTGTGTAAGGGTGCTGTTAGTGTGTGCATGTGTGAGGGTGTTAGTGTAAGGGTGTTGTTAGTGTGTGCATGTGTGTGTGTAAGGGTGCTGTGTGTGTGAGGGTGCTGTGTGTGAGGGTGCTGTTAGTGTGTGTATGTGTGAAGGCGCTGTGTGTGTAAGGGTGCTGTTAGTGTGTGCTGTGTGTGTATGTGTGTGTGTGCTGTGTGTGTAAGGGTGATGTATGTGTGTGTGCTGTATGTTTGTGTGTAATGTGTGGGGGCCGTTTAGTTAATAACCCTCTCCCTTCTTACCTTATGTAGGGAGGGGGGACTGTGCTCCTGCCTTCCCTGGTGGTCCAGTGGAGAGCCCTGTGGGGCTAGAGTTCACTCTCGCAAGATACCACGGCAATGCTCCGACCGCGCAAGAGGAACCCGGCGGAGCTGCTGGCAAGAGCTCCCCGGGTCCTCTCCTGCCTCCCTCCCTGCCTGTGGGTCGATGAGGGATATCTTTGATCTCCCTCACTGGCCCACGGAGGGAGGCACATAGTGCGTGCCACGGGGATTAGGGCGTGCCTAGGCACACCCGGCACTCCCCGTGCGCACACCTATGCACTTACTCTGTCTTGTTGAACATTTATCATCTGTAACCGTTAATGGCAGTGTGTGCTGTAATACAAATATTTTCTTTCATGTTTTTTTGCTAATATATTCACTTCTGCAAAGTTGCTAAGGCAACCAAATGTCATACATTTGAATGTGATAAAGTGTTGATTTCAGCTATAGATGTGAAGTGTGTGGTGTAATTTCCTCATTATGACGTATTACGTCCATTTGTACTAACCTAACATAACATGTATTTCAGGTAATGATGTACCCACTCACACAACAAGATAAGTGTTGAGGTGTTTCGTGCTTTGTGTTTTGTCTGCTCTTTCGTTAAGTGAAAAAATACCATATTTAAAGAAAAAACAAAAAAACAAAACCAACTTTCCTTAGCATAAATTTAAAGGAACACTTTGGTGCTAGGAATACAAAAATGTATTTGTAACACTAATGCGTTCCTCTGCCCCGGTGCCGCCGGTGATATAAAGGGTTAAATGACAGCCCAGACAGTGCCCTCACGGCTCTGAAAGAGCAATCACATGGCCGCAATAGGCATCCATAGTGCTGCCTGCAGGGGGACTACCTAAACTGACAGGCAGTCTCCCTGCTTCTGTAAAATAAAAATAAAAACGTTATTAAATAAAAAAATAAAAAAATAATATATATATATATATATATATATATTATTATATATTTATGTATATATATATCTTATATATAACGTCATACTAAGTGTATTTTTTTATTAATGTATACATATGTTAATATAAAAACACACTTAGAGTAAAATTGCACACATATACATAATATATATATAATAACTATATATATTGTATAAATATTATTATACAAAATAAATAATAATTTATTAAAAATAAAGTAAAAAATATATATATTATATATATATATATGTAATTTTATTCTAACTGTAGTTTGATACATATACATAATTACATAAATAATTTCATAAATATACACATAGACTTCAAATATATAAATATGTATATATATATTTTAATTCTACATGCATATTTATGTAATATTTTTACATAATTAAATAATTTTATTAAATGCAATTTGAGGGACCTGCATGACAACCCAGGTCGAAAGTCCAGAGAATTTAATTTGCTAGCACTGTCTTTAACCCTGTAACTTTCCATGGCACCCTAAAACCTGTACATGGGGTGGGGGGTACTGTTTTACTCAGGAGACTTCGCTGAACACAAATATTAGTGTTTGAAAATAGTAAAGCATATCACAGCGATGATATTGTCAGTGAAAGTGAAGTTTTTTTAAATTTTTCACACAAAAACGGCACTTTCAACAATGATATCATTGTTGTCATACGTTTTACTGTTTTGAAACACTTATATTTGTGTTCAGCAAAGTCTCTGAGTATAACAGTTCCCCCCATGTACAGGTTTTATAGTGTTTTTCAAAGTTACTGGGTCAAATATAAGGCTTGATTTTTCATTTTTTTCACATTGAAATTAGCCATATTCGTTATGTTGCCTTTGAGAGCGCATGGTAGCCTAGGAATGAGAATTACCCCCATGATGGCATACCATTTGCGAAAGAGAACAACCCAAGGTATTGCAAATGCGGTCTTTTTTAGTAGCCACTTAGCCACAAACACTGGCCAAAGTTAGCATTCATAATTTTTTTTTGCATTTTTAATACACAAACAAATATAAATGCTAACTTTGGCCAGTGTTTGTGACTAAGTGGCTACTACAAAAGACTGGACATACCCCATACTGAATACCCTGGGTTGTCTACTTTAAAATATATGTACATGTGAGGTGTGATTCATAGATTTATGACAGATACCAGTGTTACAATGTCACTATTGATATATTTTAGAAATATATATTTTGAAACAGAAATGTCCTACTTGTACTTATAGCCCTATAACTTGCAAATAAAGCTAAGAACATGTTAACAATGGGTATTTCTCAACTCAGGACAAAATGTAGAACTGTTTTTTGGCGGTTGTAGATGCGTAACAGATTTTGGGGGTCAAAGTTAGAAAAGGTGTGTTTTTTTATATATACATATTTTATAGTAAATTATATGAAATAATGAAAATAATGGTATATTTAGAAAGACCTTTTAATGGCGAAAATAACTATATATAATATGTGTGGGTACAGTAAATGAGTAAGAGGAAAATTACAGCTAAACACAAACGAAATGTAAAAAGAGCCCTGGTCCTTAACGGTAAGAAAATTGAAAAACGGTCTGGTCACTAGGGGGTTATGGAGGCCTTAAAAACTTGAATTGAACTATATATACACAATTGATTTATTAACTTTGTAGATTTTAACAAATTATGATAAATGTTCTCATAGTTTACTTCATGGTGCTTCTCATAGAGTCTATTTAAAATATGTAATATTAAGAGTGGAGGGAGGCATGGACAGCGGAGTGAGGGAGGCTTAAATGAACATTGCGGTGTGGTTTTAACATTAGGCAGAGCGGGCTGCCTAAGTCAAGAGTGCTGCAGGTGCAAGAAGCCCCTGGCACAAAAGTACAAATATCTCTGCATGTTCAGTGCTTCAAGCCAAAATGCTGCACATACAGACTCCTACCACCATGGCCACTTCTAACAGCAATAATGGTCATGGTGGTTGGAGTAACCCTTTAAGCTTACATGCATGATATGATTAATATTATCTCAGTGAATACTTTCCTAGCATGTCGTACTATGCAAGATAAATAACAGTGTCTTATTTCACATGATAAACTACTGACTTTTTTACCTCAAATCTCCAAAGAGCGTTCATATTGATTGATAATGAATACAACCGGTAACTCAATGAATTTTTCAGTTGTGTCTGTCTCTCAGGGAAAAAAAAGCAATTTTCTAAAAACAACAATCAGGCACCTTGATTTAGTTTATAAGAAAGTGCCATGATCCAGAATAGCGGCATGTCTTCTAGTTCTGCATTCATTTGTAAGGTCACAAGAGCTATGACCCGTCCTCCAAGCAAATATTTTAATCAAAATCCAACGGAATGTACACAATCACAGTATCAAAACCCAGCAGTCTGCTCATGGGGAATCTAAATAGCAGAGACAAGAAATTGTTATAGAGTTTAAACGATTTGTATCCCGGTTGAAAATATAACCAGCTGTACAAAGGACTGGGGAAGTTATTAAAGCAGAAATTCTGATGAATTCAAAAGGGAACGGAAAATGTTAAGTTGAAATAGCCAAATTGTGAAAAAAATCTCCATCTCAGTTATTGTGACTGAACATTTGTAATTCCCCTGTCAGTTATAAACAATTTCATGGTTTAGGGAATAAACTCATGTCCGTATACATGAACCCAGTAATGTAGATATGGAGTAACAGAGGTTTCGGTTTGCCTTACTAAGAAACAATCAAAATATTCTCAGTAAGGTTAGTAATTTAATGTTGAATTTGTTTCCTTACTCTTTGATATAAAATGACAATCTTGTTATAGGTGTTAGCATTACCAATAAATCATACTTTTTGTAAAAGAAGGTGATAAAAGAACAATCGATTTATCGTCAAAGTGGGAAGCCAAATTTCATCTCTATTTCGATATCTCTATATCTCCATATTGTGCTAGCAGAATTGCTAGCAAACGTCTAAATTTCTTTAAAATCAGAGGTTAAAAAAACAGTTCAGTGTGTGCCAAGCAGAGATGTATCTACAACAAGGCAAACAAGGCATTTGCCTTGGGCGGCAATTTCCAGAGGGCGGCAAAAAACTCTGCAATGCCCAGGCAAATACCTTGTTTGCCTCGTTTTATGGGAACCCAAGAGCTGGCCGGTTGGCCACCTTTGGGCTCCCCCAGGGCAGACGGGCAGTGTTTTTCTGGGTGGGCGGCGAGGGAGCACTTTTCCCTGAGCTCTCTGCTCAGCTCCCTCGCGCGGCCCGCAATGATGCCGGGAACCGGAATATGATGTCATATTCCGGCTCCCATCATCATTCTGCAGCGTGCGAGGGGGAAAGTGCTCAGGGGAAAGTGCTCAGGGGAAAGTGCTCCCTCGCCGCCCGCCCGCCCGCACGTACATTTGTGTGTCAGTGAATGTGTGTGAGTGTGTCTGTCAGTGAGTGTGTGTGTCTGTCAGTCAGTGCGTGCGTCAGTCAGTGCGTGTGACTGTTAGTGAGAGTGTACGTCTGTCAGTGAGTCTGTCAGTGAGTGTGTGTCCGAGTAAGTGTATGTCTGTCTATCAGTGTGTCAAATCAGTGAGCGTGTGTATGTCATTGTGTGTCAGTGTATATGAGAGTGTGTGTCTGTCAATGAGTGTGTGCGTCTGTCAGTGAGTGTGTGCGTCTGTCAGTGAGTGAGCATCAGTCAAAGTGCGGCCTTGACAGAAAGGGGTGGGCAAAATTTAAATTGGGGTGGGGGGGGGGTGTCTGAGCACCATCCTACCTAGGGCAGCACAACACCTAAATACGCCACTGGTGCCAAGCCTGTGACAGTCAGAGCAGTTCTCTGCTTGTCTGTTATCAGGTAAACCCTCCTCTAGGCATCTATACTCCTAGAGAGAAGGGAATAGTTTTTTGTACACAAATCCAATATAAATTGTTGAGGCCTTTACCTGTTACCGGAAGCAAGTTTCTGTTTCCCAATCATAGGTAGGCAGGAGAGGTGTATCTTACAACAAGTTTAACACCCACTGAGACATGATTGATGATCTCAGCAGGAGACAGAGGTCATGGAACCTCCCTGGCCACTTGGTGATTTAAAGTGGTTATGGTGGTAGGAGTCATTATGTGCAGTGTTTCTGCTTGAAACATTACTCATGCTGAGTTATTGCTAATTGTGTGCTGGGGGGCTAGTTGCAGCCCCAGCAGATGCGACATTGGCAGCCCCGAACTCTATTCTGGACTGCCTAATGTCAATTCTATGCATAAATTAGGCTTGTTGGCAGTGCTCACTGCATGCTTTTTTTTCTTGCTTTATCTGATATACCTTCACATATCATACAGAAGGAAGTCTCCTAAAATGTCCAGGAATTGTCCTTTTGTGCATCCATTGTGCATTTGTGTTTATTTTGACCAAAATTAAAGTCTATACGACACGTGTAGATGAAAGATCCTGAAAAAAATGTTTTGCATGTTTCAGACATGACAGTAGTTGTAGTCCAACTACAAATTTGAGGACAGATGCATTCCCAAGACCCAATGTATAATTTCTTACTTTTTGTAAGGCCATATTAGCCAAAGTCAAGTTGACTTATAAAATGTGTCTGTGTATGTGTCACTCAGCCATGATAAGTCTGCTTAAGGCATCTGGTGTTAGCATACAGTGTGCATTGTCTGTGAAGAGATTAAAATGAGAAAAAAAGAAAAAAGATATTTATCTTGGGAATTAAACATTTTAAAAATTAAATGCTTTGTGTGTAAAATCTTTGCAGCATAACAACTTCAGTTAGGTTGCAGTGGTTATGGTGCTTAGAATGTCCTTTCAAAATATGTATATAAGCGATCAGACTTCTTTGTTTATTTCCTGAAAACACTAATGTCTGTCCAGATGACATGTTGCCAGACATATTATTTGCTCTTAATGCACAATCCACTAATGCACGGAACTATGTGAAGATATGGAACCATTTAAGTTATGAATGATCATTCTTAATTTTTAAAGGGAACAATTTCATAGTGAAAAAAATTCAATATCCAGTTTAACAAAGAAAGCTTCATCTCCAGGCCAGCTTATTCATTTTTAATTTAATTTTTTTTTTTTTCATAGTAAAATTTACATACAAGACAAAGACAAGTGTGACAATAACAAACATAAAATTTACATTATTACAACTGTTCTAATCTTAAATATAAGGTAATTCCCAAGCTAAACAGCTAAGGATATCTTAATAAAAAGATAATTTTTATCTTGTAGAACTATTGTCAAAATAAGAATAAATATGTGCTAAGGTCAGTCTAAACATCATGAAAAAAGAAATATCCCCATAGTGAGATTTTCTATTGAAATCTATCAAAATCTAAGGTAAGAAAAAATACAAAGAAATAATTCATTTATTTTCCAAAATTCGAATCCAATTAATGTATTGGTCTTGTTTATTTATAAGAATTATAGAGGAGACTGGTAAATCTTTTTCCATTTGGAGTTGGAATAGAACTTGATTAACAAGCTGACTCCTCAAGAAAGGAAGATGTGACTTCCATTGTCTTGCTATTATTATTTTTACTGCCAAGAAGCAATGGTTTACAAGGCATTTAGAAGAAGTGGAAGAAAGTTTCCAATTTAAATGTAACAGTGCTGTATCCGGGCCTTTTTTAATTGTAATATTAAATAAACATTTAAGTATTTCAAATGACCACTCCCAAAGATTTTTAACTAAACTACAATGCCACCATATATGAACAAGTGTTCCCTCTGGATAACCACAACACCAGCAGTGAGGAATTTGGGATGGATACATCTTACTTAATTTATATGGAGTCAGGTACCATTTATACATAACCTTATATTGACATTCAAGTAAATTCTGACAATGAATATATTTACGGGTATCTTTAAGAGACGTACACCATTCCTGCTCAGTTATATCAATATTTAAGATATTTTTCCATTTATCAAGTATCTTTAAGGGTTGTTGATCAAGGATGGATAGCAAGTTAGTGCTTTTGAAAGAATTTTATTAACCTTAGTATATCTTAAGATGGTTTGAATAAGAGTATCAATTTTTGGTGACGTATTTAATAAGAACTTATTCAAGACATTTTTAATTCTTAAATAAGAGAAAAGTTCTTTGTTAGGGAGAAGGAATTTAGCTTGAATATCAGCAAAAGGTAAAATTTGGTCATCATGGAGGATATCCCCAATCGTCCATTGAAATTTAGACCAATTATTTAAGGAAATATCCTCGATATTATCTTATAAAACGATCAAATGGGATGACTTAATTATTTTATCGGAGATTTTTTGTTGTTTTTTTATCATCTCCCAAGCACTGATAATTTGTGACAAGATTAATGATTTACTACATAAGAATTCTATCGTTTTTTTGTTGTTTTTAAGCCATAAATACATTTCCAGTCTATCTTTTCCAACTGCCTCGGATTCAATTAAGTACCATGTGTCTGTTTTAAACGATTCAACCTGGAGTTTATATATGTGACCAATAATGTTGGCGTAATAACAATTTCTGATATTTGGGTAATTTACACCTCCGTTTTGGGGTTTCCTAGAGAGAACTTTAGAACTTATTCTAGGTCTTGTCGTTTTCCAAATAAATTTTTGCAAACTAGATTGTATCATGGTTAACCAGATATCTGGGATTTGAAGAGGAATCATCCTAAATAGATACAACCATTTAGGCATAATATAAGCGTTAATTATATTAATCCTGCCGATCCAAGAGGATTCGGTCAAGCGCCATTCTTTTAATTTTATATTTGTATATTTCAGGAGATTCAATACATTTATTTCCATAATATCGTTAACTTGAGATGAAATTGTCACGCCCAGATAGTTAAAAACGTTATGAGACCATACAAAATCGTAATTATCTTGCAGATCTTTTAAACTATGGATATTAATATTAGTGGTTACAACAATTGATTTAGATATATTAAGTTTATAATTAGATACCTTAGAGTAACTTTTTATAGCAGATAAAACTTGGGGAAGAGAGGATTCTGGAGAAGTAAGTGTTAATAATATATCATTGGCATAAAGTGATATTTTTGCTTCTGAATTCTTCGTTGGAAAACCTCTGATATTCAAATTACTCCTAATATTAATTGCTAGGGGTTCTAAAGTTAAGATATAAAGAAGGGGGGATAGGGGACAACCTTGGCGTGTACCATTATGTAGACTAAACCAATTTGATTGAATATTTACTCCTACAGTTCTAGCTATTGGTTCGGAGTAAAGTGCCAAAATGGCATCATGAATCCAGCCTGTGAATCCAAAAGAAGTCAGCACCCCGTCAAGGAAGTCCCAACTGACCCTGTCAAAGGCCTTTACAGCATCCAACGACAGGGTCAGCAGTGGAATCCCCCGACCGAGTGCACCATCCAAAATGTTGTGTTTTTATTTTAAATAAGCAGTTAAAACGTAATGATAATTTAATACTCCATCTCTTTTCATTTTATCACCAATGAGGATCCCACATTATCTGTGTACATCAATGAGCACAGTTTGCAAGAAATGTTATATATTTCTATATACTGCACAAAGCATGGGGATTTGACAGGAGTTACATTTGCAACAAATGGCAAATATTATTCTGCAGTAATTTCGCTGGGTGTATTGTAGCTGAAGGGAAACATCTATGTTTACATCATGATAATGCATTCATCATTTAGGGTGTTTCTCAACACAAACAGAAACTTTTAATTTGTGCATGTTTTTCACAAACAGACGTAGGTTAACTAAATAGAGTAATTTTGAATAATTACAAACTTAAGACCAAACTAATGGGAAAAACTGAGAATCAGACTCAGATCAGTCATCAGAGTCACAGCCCCAGTCCTGAAGTTTTAAGCTTCACACATTTTTAAGTAGCAACAGCATGAGTGTTTTAGGTCTCAGCTGTAGAGTTACTGAGCACTTTAAAGAAGATGGGTATGTGCAGTAGTTATTAAAACTGTTAGTGACAGGCAGCACAGTGCTCTGTGTCAAAAAGGTCTCCCTTTCCTTGTCACACCAGGGCTTTCCTAGCTTTATATATATTAATTATATATTTGAGTAAATCCCCTTGCTTATTCAGCCCCCAGACAGTCACAAGGGCTTTTGGGAGAGAGACAAATATAATATTTTACACTTACATTTGGCATGGACCAGGAGCTGATACTGCAGTGCTCTCTCTGTGTTACTTCCAAGATGACTTCTTGCTTCTCTCTCCTGTGGACACTGTAACCACACCCTCTGGTGCATTCAGCCATTGATGGCCCCTGAATAAAGAGGCCAATAAAGAGGTCTCCACACGTGGGCAGCTGACTCTGCTGTCCAAATGGCAACTCAATGGACATTTCTGAAATGTCTTCTTAAAGGACACTAGGAATGTGCAAACCTGCTGAAACAGGGCCGATTTCAAACCAGACCCATTTTTTTGACATGCCTAGTTGCTCTTAAGTAAGCTTCTCCAAACTGTTACCAATGAGAGGTGTCTGGCAGAACTGAAACCTATCATAGAATTAAAGAGACAATATTTTTTCTCTATATTTATTTGGCTTACCATCGTCACATCCAAAGAAAGAATCTTAATGTTTACTAAACTAAAGCAAATAATTTTTTCCCCACACAAACATTGGTGGGGTGCTTCCACAAGTGCCCCTATGGATGAGCCACCACTGGTTAAAGCTAAATTATTTTTGACTCGTATCATAGATATCTATCCAGGATAATATAAGGTTTATTCACAGACTGCTGAATTGTGTAGAACAGGCAAGGGGACTGCACATGTTAGGACAAATTTGCAAGATGCAAAAATAGCTGAGTTGGAGAATATGTCAATTTTGGCTATTTTGTATTTACAATTCTCTTTATTTACTTCCTGGTTTAGTTATTTGCACGTGGTTGCGCATGGTCTTATTTGCTAGAGTGTATCATTGTCCCCAAATGTGTTTATGTGGTTTTCATTTTCTGCAGGATTCTCCAAGGAACAGCCTTTTCTTTTTCAAGTTCTTCAGGATATCACTAAAGTGGGAATTACGAGTGAATTTCAAATTTACGGCTTTTGAGGCAACGTCTGGCTATTTTAACCTTAAATTTGAAATTCACTTTATTTGAATTCTCACTTTAGTGAATAACCCTGTGAGTCTCTGGGCTGAATACAAGCAATACAAAATAGCATGTGCTTCTATCACTTACAAACCCTGGTGGACTATAAGGTGGATGCAGGGGAAGGGCTAGATTTTGGCTAGATTTTCATAATTTTACATTTATTTAAAAATTTTTTACAGGTGAAGGTTATATATAGGTGAAGGTTGTATATTTTTAGCAGCACGAGGGGGACCTACACAATATTAGGCAGGTTGTTTTAATGTTTTTGCTGATATATATATATATATTATTTTATTATTTATATAGCGCCAACAAATTCCGTAGCGCTGTACAATGGGTGGACTAACAGACACATAATTGAGATCAGACCACTGGACGTACAGGAATAGAGGGGGTTGAGGACCCTGCTCGATGAGCTTACATGCTAGAGGGAGTGGGGTATGGTGACACAAAGGGTTAAAGTAGGGGAATTACATAGTTTGTTAGAGAAGGGCTTATTGAGTGCTTGGTAGGTCATTTTTGACAGTTGCAGGAAAGGAGTCATGGGGTGGGGGATGAGAAACCTGCTGACAGTTTAATTGATATGCTTTAATGAAGAAGTGAGTTTTCAAAGATTTTTTGAAGAAGTGGAGCAAAAACATTAAAACAACCTGCCTAATTTTAATGTTTTTGCTGATATTTTATATATATATATATATATATTATCAGCAAAAACATTAAAACACCCTGCCTAATATTGTGTAGGCCCCCCTCGTGCTGCTAAAAAAGGCATGAACTCCACAAGACCTCTGCATGTGTCCTGTGGTATCTGGCACATTAAGTCGTGCAAGTTGTGAGGTGGGACCTCCATGGATAAGATTTGTTGTTCCAGCACATACCACATACCACAGATGCTCATTCTGATTGAGATCTGGGGAATTTGGAGGTCAAGGCAACCTTGATCTTGAACTCTTTCTCATGTTCCTCAAACCATTCCTGGTGTCAGGGTGCATTATGCAGCTGAAAGAGGCCACTGCCATCAGGGAACACAACTTCTTCCAACACATGAAATTCAAGAACTGACTGTTCACTTGCTGCCCAATATATGCTATCCCTTGACAGGTGTCATTGTAATGATATAATAAATATTATTCACTTCACCTTTCAGTGGTTTTAATGTTGTGGCTGATATTGTGTGAGAACTATAGGATATGTTTTCTTTGAATTAAACATGGATAGTCTACAAGATGATTTACAAACATTATTAGTGCAACTGATGTCAGGGGAACTGGGCATCCCCTATAACCTCTGTGTGTAGGAATTTGGGTTACCTCCAGTTATCTACTTTTTATTTTAGCTCTTCACCTTCCACAACTTAGTTGAAGATATAAAAGAAATCTCAGATCGTGCTTTTAACTATGGCCCTGAAATTACATCACCATAGAACTTGACATGGCAAAATATGTAGAAGCCACCTTTCTTATGTCACACAGGGAGCATATGCAGCTCCAAGTGCAGCATGTGATCCATGGGTGTCAGAATGCAAGTTGTGGTTATGGTGGTAACATGGGTTAACCGTGGTAACATACATCCATATATTGCTGCTTCAAACCTCTACTTAGTAAAGGGTTAATTGTTACAGCTTGCCTTCCATTAACTACCTATTTAATCTTAGTGCAGTAGAAGACCCATGCTCAATTATTAAGTCTCACCCTGGTCTGTTTGCACGTGTCTTATACTATTGCCTTTCAGCTTTGGTTCCTGCTTGTTCCAAGTAATCTGATTTTTCCATCTGCTTGTTTACTGGTTTCTGTCCTCGCCTCTGATACCCTGACTTCATTCTCTGATCTCCTCATTGTACTTCTGCCTGCCTTTTGTTGGATTCCCTGCTACTTGATTCTGTTTGCGGTTAATGGACTACGGTGACTACATGGCCCTGCCACACACTTTTCTGCTCTGTGGTCAATGCACAGCAAACACTCACTTATTTGTGCTTCATATATGTCCACTTCCTCTTGGAAAAGTCACCCTTCAAATTCTCAAATTGCCTCAATCTCATAATGGACATTATATTCTGTTTTCTAGTAAGCTTTCAATTCGGATTTCTCTCTTTTAAACGATGCTGTTCCACCTTCACAAGACGTCGTATTCACATTGCTAATAATGGTTACAGTATATTTACTAAACCTTCACAATGCTTAAATTAACACGTGGGGCTATATTAACGACTTCCTTCCTAAGAGCTCACCAAAATCTTGTTATCTTGGCAGGACAACAAACTGTGAAAGTTATCCACTGAAGTGAGAAATGTCAGAAATTCAGAATTAATTCAATGTGAATTTCATATTTAAGGGCAAAATAATAAAACTGTAAAAAATCTCCAAGTCAGCTACTTTGTCCTTAAATTTGAAATTCACAGACCTGATTCTGTGCGGAGACAGAGACCAAGCACCAGACCCAACAGTAGACTCTACTACCCACCATCTCCCCCACCCTTAGATCTAGAAGCCAGGGTTTAACAACACTATTTAAAGAATTTGACATATACAACACATGGCAACTAATGAATCCAAACACCCGAAACTACACCTTTTATTCCCATGTTCATAACACACACTCTAGAATATATCTAACCCTAGTGCAAAGCTCTGCGATCCCAAGGATCAAACACTGCACTATAAGTAATATAATATGGTCGGACCACGCTCCAGTAATACTCATGATATTAGATAATTACACATACAGAGACAAAGGAACGTGGAGACATCAAACATCGAACAGGAGATAAAGAATTACTTCATGACTAACGAAACACAAGACATAAAACCAAATACATTGTGGCAAGCACACAAACCATTGATTCGAGGCCTACTCCTCAACAAAGCAGCTCGAATAAAAAAAACAAACCACACATAAGACTCTACTGAAAGAACTAAGAGACAAGACACATAGTTACCACTTAAACCCCTCGGAAAGCGTGATGGAAGAAATAAAAACAAACAATCACGAAGAACATAAATGAGATAAACTTAAGGAAAACAGCATATATGCTGGAAAGACTAAAAATAAGACAAGGAAACACAATACGCAAGCAGCAAGCTAGATCCAAGATACCACATATAATTACAGACAACAACACTAAAACCACAAGATATCCACAATGAGCTAACTTAATACTACAGCAAGTTATATAACTTATATAAAGACCAAAGTCCATATAACCCAACCTCCCAAGAAATAAACGAATACCTGGACCTGATCGCACTACCCAGACTTGATGAAGAACAGAGACACATTTTAAGCCATAACTGAACAAGAAATAACAGAAGCCATCAAACAACTCCCTCCACATAAATCAACAGGATCAGATGGATTCACAAACCATTACTACAAAACATTTTCACACATACGAGTGCCACACATGAAAAATACCTTTACCCAAATAATTAGCGAAGGAATAGCACCTTACAAAATGCAACTGGCACATGTTATTACTCTACCAAAACCAGGGAAACTACCAAATAGGTGCCAAAATGTCCCATTTCCCTCCTTAATACAGATATAAAGTTTTTACTAAAACTATACTACAACAGAATAGCTCCACTATTACCTACAATCATACACGAAGACCAGGTGGAGTTTATAAAAGGCAGGCAAGGGACTTACGGAACTCGTAAAATTCTCTATCGAATGTACGAATGTACAGTATCCGCAAACAAGGCACAGGCAGACTTTTTTTTATCTGTGGATGCGGAAAAAGCATTTGACCGCCTCAACTGGCAATTCCTGGAGGCGGTTCTCCACAAATTTAATTTCCCCTCTGAATTCCTGACCCTCCTAAAAGTCCTATACAGCTCACCCACAGCAAAAGTTACCAACGCTGAGTTTACATCAGACCCATTTCAAATCTCAAAGGAGACATGCAAGGGTGCCCACTATCCCCTCTCCTTTATGTCTTGGCATTGGAGCCCCTTACAACACTCATTAGAAACCATCCCAGAAGAGAGGGCATCATACTACAGGGAAAAGAACATAAACTTACACTATACGCGGATGACGTACTCCTATCACTAAGCACCTAAAAATCACTACCACACTTCCAATCCATCTTTGCTGCATACAGCAAAATGTCATACTATAAACTGAATATAGCTAAGATGCAAGCATTCGATATTGTAATTGATCAAACAACGCTCCGCTCCTCAAAATCTTTATACCCTTATGAATGGAGGAAGGACCACATCACATTCCTAGGGATCGCATACATGAAAAATATAGGTAACATGTACTAAGCAAACTACAGAAAAGCCCAAACAGAAATCCGCTCTTCACTGCACGAATGGAGAAAACTCTAGGTATCCTAGTCGGGCTGCTTTGCAGCAGTAAAAAGGATTATCCTCCCTCTTTCGCTCTTTGCCCATATACATCCCTAATCACTATTTTAACACTTTACACAGAAAAGTTTCAAAATTTGTATGGAAAAGATCCTGAATAGCACTACAAACATTACAATGAACTTGGAATGAGCCTACCAAACATTAAATCACATGATCACGCAGCTATAATGAGCATGATCGTACAGGCACAAACAGCAAAACAAGAACCACAATGGAATAATATAGAAAAAAACTGGACCCAAAATGCAGACATAAACTTACTGGCCTGGTTACCACAGCACCTAAGACCTCCAAACCACGATTGGCTACCCTCCACAACCCTCACACTTAAAATATAGGATTTACATTAGCTGTAAGAGATCTTACAGCTAACACACTATTGTCTATAGCAGCACCCATAAAAACCCTTTCACTGATCATCAAAGATTTTAATCACAGAATATGGGAAAGGCACGGGTTCAAACATCTACACCAAATACTTAGAGATCACAAACTTGTATAATTTGATCTCTTACAAAAAGAGTCACACTGACATTCGATAGCCAATTTCATTCTTATACCTAACAATGCACTCCTGGCTAACAAAGAACAACGAGTGCATACACGAACAAACAGAGGATAACCAACTGTCAGACACAAAACAGACGTATATAGCTTCTAAACAACCGACAACGCTAATATCCAGGATATACAAAGCTTTGCTCCCGAAAGAAGACCTACGAAAATACTCGTTCATCCAAGCTTGGGAAAAAGAAATAGGAAAGATGCTCTCAGAAGAACAATGGCACAGTATACTTACGGCTCATCAGAAACTTTCCTTATGCACCTCACACAGAGAAATAACAAAACAACTAATATACAGATGGTACATGGTACCACCGGCGTACCTACCACGGTCGCACCTTATGGGCCAGGGTGCACAGCCGCACCGGCCCGGGTCTGCGGTTTCCGGAGGTCTGGCAGGAAGGGAGAGCTGCACTGTGCTGCTCCACTCCTGGCTGTGTGTAGTGGGGCTGAGCTGTCTGACAGGAAATGCTCACTGTTAGAGCACTTCCTGTCAGACCAGGAACCGCGGCCAGTAAGGTACAGTAGGGAAGGGGGAAGAGAGAGAGGTTATGGTATACAGGGAGGGGGAGAGAGAGAGAGGGAACAATGGGACACATGGAAGGGAGACAGGGAGAAATGGGACACCTGGAGGGGAGGTGGGAGAAAGGGAGCAATGGTACACAAAGAGAAGGAGGAGGAGAGAGGGAGGGTATAGGACACATGTAAGGGAGGAGAGAAGGGAGAGAGGGTATGGGATATATGGAAAAGAGGGGGAGAGAGGACAGAATGGGACAAATGGAGGGGGGGAGAGAGGGAGTGTGTGGGAGGCAGGGAGGGGAGAAGGAGAAATGGGACACATGGAGGGGCTGGGAGGGAAGAGGTATGAGAAACATGGAGAGGCTAAGGGGAGAGGGAATATCACACATGAAGGAGCTGGAGGAGCCTATGGGACACATGAGGGGGTTGAGGGGGGAAGAGTGAATGGGACACATGGAGGGGCTGTGGGGCATAGGGAATGAGACATGGGGGGCCTGGGCACGGGAATGAGACATCGGCAAACTGAAGCCGATAAACACCAAAATGTTTTGGGAAAAAGCACGGGATAAATGGGAAACCTATATAACAAGAAGCAGGGAAAAGGGACAACAATAAAAAAGCACACTCCTTTAAACCAGTCTTTTAACTCAGACTCCAAGGCAACGCAGAGAGTGATCCCACTACCTGCAACGACCACGACTAAGAAATATTTATATCTCATCTTATCAACTCTAGCGAAACATGGTTACCAAACACAAAACACCACCACACACGTACTGCACACCTAAAACACTAACACTCTTGACGAAGGCTACAACGAACGCACACAGGAATGCGATGACGGGTATAACTAGAAATTGAGCATCAGCACGCACCACGGCCCATTATGGACCAAAGGCCACAATGCACAAAATACACAATATATGAGAACCAAGACATTCAAACATATCAAAGACACCTCCTAATGTGATACACACATGGCAATGCAGTACAAACACATAAACCACATAAACAAACAAATAGGATTCTGCCTCAATAAAGGGTTCATGCAGGCAGAATCCCCAATAACAAATATTGGAAAAGAAAAATGTTGAATGTTAAAACGTATGCGATACATACTGTAATCGCTGTAAATGTGATGTCATCTACTGTGAGCAAAACTAAATGTACCCACTTACCCCCTCTTTCCTTTCTGAACCCCCCCTCCCCCTGTTTACTCTATTTGTTTGTATCACATTATACATAATAAAAAATTCAAATTATAAAAAACCTATTTGAAATTCACTTTGAATTATTGCCAATTTTTACATTCGTGAATAAACCTGGATTAGTGGTTGGAACTAGAAAACCAAGATTTAGAAAAAGCTTATTGGAATAAATCTCTGGCAACCAGGAAATGCTGCTTTCGGACATGCTCTCACCACTAGACTGTTAGTAGACTGACTTGGAAAGATAAGGCAAGGATAACTAATTTTTCAGTAAATTCTCATATATTTTTTTTATAATTTCTACCACACTATCATTATGTACAAGGCATTTTATAGGTGTTGGTTACATTGTTCTTTGGGTGTATTTTGTGGAAAATATATATTTGGTATTATGTAGCAATTTGTGTGGATTTGTGCAATGTGTAACCTGTATTTTTCTTTGACTACTCTTGTGCGTGGGACTAGCATGCTTTGCTAACAGTGATGTTCTCTTTGTAATGGAACACTTGAGCTGAACATTTTAATGTGATTGGGTGACACTACCCATAGGAAAAGTATTTTAGCTTTTATCCGTTATCAGGGAACATCTCCTACTATTATCTACTAAATGAGATTGTAAAGAACTGACGAGTTCAAGACAGTTCAAAAGGAGAATTTTGGAACTTTTGGTCTAAAATATGCTTTTCTTGATTTAGATAACTACCTATTTTTATGTAGTTTTTTTATGAAGAAATAAATGATGGAGTAAAAGTTTAATATATTGTTTACATGTATTGAATCTAAAGTATATATATATATTTATTTATTTTTATTTTTAATTAATTCATTTTTAAAAATGTCTTTATTTGCATAGTAAATTAATCTTGGTCAAACAAATATTATGAGAAAATACTGATATTCCTTTAATTCAACTTTTTGGTTGTTAGCAGTGCACACCATTCCTGTTACACTAACATCTGGACAGAAATTTGAAAAAAAATTAAATAAAAAAATAATTTTATAATAAAGCGTCAGTAAATGCAAACTGCATAAAAAATAGCATTAACAGCGTATCTCTCCCCCAAAAATATAGTCAATGCTTTCTTTGAATGCACTGTGAAAATTCACTTAACATAAATCTTGTACATTACTGAAAATAATTAATTTCAGCGGCTATGTATTAGTTCCTGGTTTGACATAAGCCAGTATCAGAGAGTGGAATGATTAGTTAACACATTGTGTTGGGTTGGTAAACATCCACAGAATAGGAACTTTCTCAGGAAAAATCACATCACATACGCCTCACTGACTGGGTTCTGTTTGAGCTGATACAAGGCAGGAAGGATATGTCGGGCGTAGCGATGTTACAACTGCTGCCAATTCACTAAATTGTTTTTAACTGTGAGGTAATGGCTGTAAAAGACAATAATAGGGACACAATTAGAGGGTATTATTAAAAAGTACATGTTTCACTTCTTACGTTGCTTGATAGTGCTTATTATAATGCTTTTATGTTGAGCATATTATTATAACTTAGACGTGATGCTATTCAAAGGATCATGGGACATGAATTCAGCATAATTTGAGCAAAGAAACACAACATAGTATTGACAACACAAGCTCATGTAGGCAAAGGCTGCAGCAGTCTGCAACGTAACTATCCCACATTCTAGTGCTCGTTTAAAGTGGACTAGTTAGTCTCAGTTCTATCACCTTGGTGACGCCACATTGTCATCTTCAGCATCTGGAACCAACTTCGAAAGTTTTCTAGATTGCTCAGTTGTTTTCAACCTCAGCAATGTGATATGCTCCCAGACAGACATTGTGCCTTAAACGTAAAATTACCAAATTCCTAAACACATTAAATATTAACTTACGGTTTCATGCATTGAACTGATATCCTGTATCAGTGACAGAAAAAAAATGCTTATTCTTCTATTTCTACCTCATAAAACAAGTGCATTGGCAACAAGAAACAACTCTAACAGGGTTATTCACCAAAGTGAGAATTCAAAGTGAATTTAAAACTTCAGGCCAAAGTAACTGAACAGATAGCATAACGGACAAATCATTTATGAAGCCAGGGGCATTTATGTCTGCCTGGACATAGGGGTTGCCTCTGATTGGGTTCATCTTCACATACATCATACAGTGTTTGACCAAAGTGGATGAATGCATATTAATCCTTGTTAATGGACTCCTTGGTTATACAGAGTTATATATGCTTCATGTCATGCTATCTATGTTTCTACCACCTCCAAGTAAACGGCACGCGTCCTTACGCCATGAGCAGTCCCAAGGGTTAGTGATACCCCCTTGTGTGTTTTCTAAGTGTTTGGAAATTAATGTTTATATCTGTATATGTGTGTATAGATGTGTGTACATATCCCTGTGTGGTTGTACATTTTAGTGTGCACATTTGTGTGTATTTGTTTCTCTGTATTGTATGTATTTATATTGATTGTCTGTGTGTCCATAAATGTGAAGTTATGTGTATTTGTTTCTCTGTGTTGTGTGTATTTGTATTGATTGTCTGTGTGTCCACAAATGTGTGGTTGTGTGTATTTGACTTATACGTATCATATACTGTAATATGGTAATGGCCTGCTTCTATATACGGTTTATGTTTTACTTTTATTGTGTTTATTTTTATTGATTGTCTGTGTGTCCATAAATGTGTGGTTGTGTGTATTTGTGTTTCTGCCCATGTGCGGATGTGTGTATGAATCTGTACCATGTGCTATTACGTGTACTATGTTGACTCACTACGTACTCCTTACTAACCTATTTTTTTCTTGTTTGCCTTCAACTAACTAATGTTGGCATTACTGGTTTGACGTAATGTTAGTGTTTTCATATAATTTGTTAACAGGTCACTAAATGGTAGTGAATTAGGGATAACCACACACGAGAAGGATTTGGGAATTGTTATAGATAACAAATTAGGCAGCAATATGCAATGTCAATCTGCAGTTGCTAAGGCCAGTAAGATTTTGTCATGTATAAATAGGGGCATAAATTCTCGGGATGAAAATATAATTCTGCCTCTTTATAAATCGCTGGTAAGACCACACCTTGAATATGCTGTGCAATTTTGGGCACCTGTTCTAAAGAAGGATATCATGGCACTGGAGAGGGTCCAGAGACAAGCTACAAAATTGATAAAAGGAATGGAGCATTTTAGTTATGAAGAAAGGTTAAAAAAAAAAAAAAAAAAATTACATCTGTTTAGTTTGGAAAAACGGCGCCTGAGAGGGGATATGATAACTTTATACAAATATATTCGGGGCCAGTACAAACCATTATCTGGAAATCTATTCATAAATAGAGCTATACATAGGACACAAGGTCACACATTTAGGCTGGAAGAAAGGAGATTTAATCTAAGGCAAAGACAAGGTTTTTTTACAGTAAGAACAATAAGGATATGGAATTCTCTGCCTGAAGAGGTGGTTTTGTCAGAGTCCATACAGATGTTTAAACTGAAATTGGATAAATACTTACAAAAACATAACATACAGGGATATAATTTCTAATTAGTGGGGTAATAGCTGCTTGATCCAAGGAGACATCTGACTGCTATTTTGTGGTCAAGAAGGAATTTTTTCCTAGTTTGTGGCAAAATTGGAAGCGCTTCAGACCAGGTTTTTTGCCTTCTTTTGGATCAACAGCAACAACATTTGTGAGGAAGGCTGAACTTGATGGACGCAAGTCTCTTTTCAGCTATGTAACTATGTAACTATATGTAACTATGTAAATAAAAAAATGCAAGATTAATTTAATTGCTGTTTATAATATCTGTAAAATTGTATATCAAAGTCTGTAGCATCAGGCATTCATAGGTGAAAGCTTGTTTGTAAGTGATAGGATTGGTTTTACAGGGAATTAAGTTGTTTTTCTTCTCTGGAAATCATGCAAATTGGTTTCTCCTTAATCTAGTATAAAACTATTTACAAAACATTTGTGCAATATGACAAAACTGCACTCTGCTGCTCTAATTGTAATTGTGATACCATTAGATGCATTATGCCTACTGAATATATAGTAAACATTCATTAAAGGACCACTACAGTGCCACCCTCAGGGAACCCCTCCCGCCAGGCTCTGTGGAGAGGAAGGGGTTAAACATACCTCTTTCTCCAGCGCTGGGCGGGGAGCTCTCCTCCTCCTCTCCGCCTCCTCTCCTCCTCTTCGGCTGAATGCGTATGCGCGGCAGGAGCCGCGCGCGCATTCAGCCAGTCCATAGGAAAGCATTCTCAATGCTTTCCTATGGACGCTGGCGTCTTCTCACTGTGATTTTCACAGTGAGAAGCACGCAAGCGCCTCTAGCGGCTGTCAAGAGACAGCCACTGGAGGCTGGATTAACCCATTTATAAACATAGCAGTTTCTCTGAAACTGCTATGTTTATAAAAAAAAAAAGGTTAACCCTAGCTGGACCTGGCACCCAGACCACTTCATTAAGCTGAAGTGGTCTGGGTGCCTATAGTGGTCCTTTAATAAACTGTACTGTCAAATGCATATTTTGTCTAGTTCTTTATAATTAGATCTAATTACCTATCAAATAAATGACTTATACGTATCATATACTGTCATATGGTAATGGCCTGCTTCTATATACGGTTTATGTTTTTACATGATCTACCCATAGGTTTGAACAGGCAAACCATATCTTAGAATCCATTCTGCTGAACTCATAGTGAGGTCTTCCATGCAATTGTTCCCTGCAATAAATGTAGAATAATGTACAGTTCAACTCTTAACAGTGCAGGGATCCAGGACTGTAACTCCCACTATGATCTGGCAGCATTGTGATATGCATTTCCAAGTATTCATGACCCTATAGTGTTGAAAACACTATGTAAATCCCCAGCCCCCACCTTGCCCCCTTAAAAGTATTTTACCCACCTTTATTCCAGCGCCCGGGCCAGTGGGTCAGTCGGCACTAGCCCCACCCTGATCCTCCTCCTTCGCTAACATTATCAGAATTGATGATCTCAGCCAATCACAATACTTTCTCATAGGAAACCATTGGGTTGGCTGAGATTGTCAATTATAATGATCTCAGCCATTAAGGCGCATTGGGGACAATCAGCACCTCCTCATAGAGATGCACTGAATCAATGCCTCTCTATAGGGAAAGGTCAGTGTCTCCATGCAGAACCACGTTCACACCAAGATGATATAAAAGACAGGAAACAGGAACAGGTGATAGTGCAGACTGTATAATTCAATCAGATAAAAGTATAAGATAACGATGGAACACTAAAAATTTGAAGAGCTATAGCCAGGTCTAGCAGTATTGGTGTACATCAGTATAATCCCCACTTTAAAGGATATGCAGCAAATGTCCACCACGTCCACAAACTCAGGAAGGAATAAAAAATAATAGAGTAATCTCTAATAAAATGAAGTAAAATTATACTTACATAGGATAGAGCAGGCTGACTGCTCTATAAACACAGTGTTGGTGGTATTATCCCCACCTTGGGATTACTTGAAGTATAAAACTTAATATTACCATGAAAAGTGGCTATAACAAAGGAGACTGGCACACAAAGGTGACCAAAAAACCTTTTATAAGTTAAAATACACAACATTAAATGTCCATAATGCGTTTTACCTTTACAGGCTTTATCAAATGGAGTAAAAACAATAAACCTGGCTTTAGGAGTTATATAGGGATAAAAATGGTATTAAATTGTATTCTTAGTGTAGTACAGAGGTTAAATATCATACATTTTATACAAAAGTAGGGTTACATCAAGTGAAAATAGCATTGGGAAGTTGGTCACGTGACGTGGGTGTGTAATTGGTCACAATGCTACATGGGATATGTAGTAAATGATAACATAGCCGATGTGGATGCCGTCGGCCATATTGTGAAGGACAAGAGGCAAATTGCAGCAGCCATATTATAAAGGTCAAATAGTGACCGAAAATAGTGGCGGCCATGTTGGGGAGGGCATTATTTGGAAGATAAAGTAGCCGCAAATGACGGCGGCCATATTGGGGAGGGCAAGGAGAGATTACAGCTCCAGTGGGGGAGTGGTGCAGATAGAGACAATGAATATATTAATACAGGAAATAATTTACATAAATACAAACAATAAACAAGAATAAATAATAATATAAAATTAAAGTATTATGATATTAAAATGGATAGATATAAAATATAAAACTACTGATATTTATAAAAAATTGAACAGATCGAAGTCTGCATTTAGACTTCTAACAAGGGGTTAGAGTTTGTAAATTATATACCCATTCCATTTCTGTTTTACCTAAAATATTTTTAATATTTCCTCCTCTCCATGGAATTATACACTTTTTAATACCTATACATTTTAGAAATTTTGGGTCACTGTTATGTTTAACCCCTTAACGCCGTTACGGCGTTCTATGCCGCCCCGCATTAAATGGTCTTTCAGCCCCTGGAGGTCCGCGGTACTCACCTCCGCCGTGATCCTCTTCGGGAGGACTGCCTGACAGCCCTAAAAGAGCGATCACATGGCCCCCTATAGCTGGCTGTGGATCTGCCAGCAGGGGGACTGTCTGAAATGTCAGACAGTCCCCCTGCTGGTGGGAAGTATAAAAAAAATAATTAAACATGTTTTAAAATAAAATAAATGTATTTATATATATATATATATATAAATATATATATAAAATATATATATATATATAATATATATATATATATTATATATCTAATATATATACATCTTATATATATGTAACGTGATACATAATGTATTTGAATGTTAATATAAGTAATCTTATAAGTTATAAGTAAAAACACATATTAATCTTAAAATACACTTAGAATGATGTTACATATATAAGATATATATATTATATATATAATACATATATATATATTTTATGTTTATATATATGTATAATTACAATAGTAAATCAATAAAATAATAAAATAAATAAATAAAATATATTTTTTAAAATTTTACATAAATTATATATACATATGTAATCTCGTTCTAACTGTATTTTGTTATTAATACATATATATTGGTAACAAAATACACTTAGAATGGCATTCTATATATATCTGTCTATATATAAAATAGAAATAACTGCAAATATTTATATACAGATAAATATATATAATTACATAAATAACTACATAAGTATACATGTAGAATTTAAATACATATATATGTATATATATAAAAATTCTACGTGTATGCTTAAGTAATATTTTAACATAATTATGTGATTTAATTAATTAAAATTTGATTTACGTGCCTGACAACCCAGGCAGCAAGTGCAGAGAATTAAATTCGCACGTGCTATATTTAACCCTGTAACTTTCCAACACACCATAAAACCTGTACATGGGGGGTACTGTTTTTACTTGAAATATTAGTGTTTCAAAATGATAAATTGCATTACAACGATTATATATTTAGTAAAAGTGAAGTTTTTCGCATTTTTCACCCACAAACTGCACTTTTACTGATGATATTATTGTTGTAATATATTTTACTGTTTTGAAACACTTATGTTTGTGTTCAGTGAAGTCTCCCGAGAATAACAGTACCCCCTATGTACAGGTTTTGTGGTGTTTTGGAAAGTTAGAGAGTCGAATATAAGGCTTGCATTTCATTTTTTTCACATTGAAATTTGCCAGGTTGGTTACGTTGCATTTGAGACCGTAGGTAGCCTAGGAATGAGAATTACTCCCATGATGGCATACCATTTGAAAAAGTAGACAACCCAAGGTATTGCAAATGGGGTATGTCCAGTAATTTTTAGTAGCCACTTGGTCACACACACTGGCTAAATATTATTTTTTTGCTTTTTTCACACAAAAACAAATATGAACGCTAACTTTGGCCAGTGTTTGTGACTAAGTGGCTACTATAAAAGACTGGACATACCCCACTTGCAATACCTTGGGTTGTCTACTTTTGCAAATGGTATGCCATCATGGGGGTAAATCTCATTCCTGGGCTACCACATGGTTTCAAAGGCAACATAACCAACCTGGCGAATTTCAATTTGACACCATAAAAACTGTTAATGGGGGGTACTGTTGTACTCGTGAGACTTTGCTGAATCCAAATATGTGGGTCTTTTTGCAGTTAAAGCTAACGGTATTATGGCATTTACAGCTAAAATGTCTTAATTTCTCACAGTTTTTTAAATTTTAATAAATTATGTTTCAAATATGAATAGTTCATGAGAAATTAAAGCCCAGTTTATCCTGAACAAAATGATATATAATAAGTGTGGGTGCACTTGAAAGAGGTGAATTACGGTTGAACAGACATATAGCGCAAATACCAGTTTTTGTTTACATTTTGTTTTGATCAGAACGTGTACTATTGACTCTGTATGGTTTAACCCCTTAAGGACACAGCTTCAGAAGCTTGACTTACGCTTAATGACACAAGCAATTTTTGCATTTTCTTTCTGTTTGCGTTCAACTGCAATTTGCATCTCTCTCATTTATTGCACCGACACATATTATATACTGTTTTTTAAAGGACAGAAAGGGCTTTAATTTGATATAACATATATATATATATATAAATGCTTACTTATTATAAAAAAAATACAGAAAAATGCAAAAAAAATGAAAAATATTGTTTTTTTTTACAGTTTTTGCAATAATAATGTGTGCATAATTAGTGCAGGTTAAGGAAAGTAATTAAAAATAAATTTATTTATTTGTTCTGATTTACAGAATATATAATGTGTCTGGGATTTTAAGTTTTTTTTGGTAGTTACAGGTCACAAAGCACAAGGAGTAAAATAAACTTTTAATGTGGAGCGATTTTAGAATTTGGTATGTTTGTCTTGTAAGCTTAATAGCCATAAAAGAAAACAAAATTGCCACACAAAAGTATATATTTATATAAAGTAGACATCACGGGCTATTTACCTAAGGTTGTTTTGACACTTTCTACGTAGCCATTTCACCGCCAACCTCTGCTAAATATTGGAGTAAAATTGTGTTCTTTTTGGTTTTTGGCACACAAACTTATAACAGAGAAATTCTCGTGTATATTTTGTAAAGTTGGTGTGTGCTATTCCTGTACAAAGTTTTATTTTGTGTTCAGTTACATCTGCTGAGTAAAATGACACCCCCATTGTATGTCTTTTGCACTATTTCGTGAAGTTACAGTGCCATACAGGATACCTGTCCTTTTCAGTATTCACAGTAGAATTTTGAGAGATGAATTTAATGAGCCTTAGCTTCCATTTGGGGTATTATAACAGTTTGACTGTTCAAAAAACCCCCACAAAGGCCTACCATTTGTAAAAGTAGACACTCCAGGGTATCTTATAAGGTGCATATTGTGCCTTAACATGCCCCCATTTTTTCACCAATATATGCCAAAGTATGTGGTAAAAAATAATTTTGTGCATTTTTTACATACGGATTGCATTTTTGCTGGGCGTTTTGTATATTTCATATGTGCCACTAAGTTCAAACCCCCCAAATTATGCTCAGCTAAGTCTTCTGAGTAAAATGACACCCCATATGAATGTCTTTGGCACTATTTCGTGAAGCTACAGTGCCATATAGGAGACCTGTCCTTTACAGTATTCACAGTAGAATTTTGAGAGATGGATTTAATGAGCCTTAGCTTCCATTTGGGGTATTATAACAGTTTGACTGTTCAAAAACCCCCACAAAGGCCTACCATTTGTAAAAGTAGACACTCCAGGGTATCTCATAAGGTGCATATTGTGCCTTAACATACCCCCATTTTTTCACCAATATATGCCAAAGTATGTGGTAAAAAAATTATTTTGTGCATTTTTTACATACGGATTGCATTTTTGCTGGGCGTTTTGTATATTTCATATGTGCCACTAAGTTCAAACCTCCCAAATTATGCTCAGCTAAGTCTTTTGAGTAAAAATACACCCCCAATGAATGTCTTTGTCACTATTTTGTGAAGCTACAGTGCCATATAGGAGACCAAGCCATATCCGTTTTTACCAAACTTTGAATTTTGACGCTGGGCCTATGTGCAATTTCCAAGCATCTTCGCAGGTTTTAAATTCAAACTACCCCACAAAGGCCTACCATTTCTTAAAGTAGACACCCCAGGGTGTTTCAAAAGGTATAGTTTGAACCTTAGCGTGGGATCATTTTTCCGCTAGCTTGTACCAGATGTAGTGGTAATAAGCGTTTTTTCTGCCTTTTTGACATACAAAGTGAGTTTGCACAGTATATTTTGCAAACCTTATGTGTGCTACGACTGTATAATACTTCATATGTTGCTCAGCTATGTCGGCTGAGTACAGCAATACCCCCGTATGTACCTTTGCCAGGTATGTGTGGACATCGGAGGGGCACATTTGGGACACAGCCATTCCAGTTTTTTTCAAACTTTGAATTTTTATGCTGTGCCTATGTCCCATTTTAGAGTATTTTACCAGGCTATATAATCCAAATTCCCCATAAAGCCATACCATTTCTTAAAGAAGACATCCCAGGGTATTTCAAAAGGCATATTTTGAACCTTAGCGTGGGATCATTTTTCCGCTAGCTTGTACCAAGTGTAGTGGTAATAAGCATTTTTTCTGCCTTTTTGACATACAAAGTGAGTTTGCGCAGCATATTTTGCAAACCTTATGTGTACTATGACTGTATAATACTTCATATGTTGCTCAGCTATGTCGGCTGAGTACAGCAATACCCCCGTATGTACCTTTGCCAGGTATATGTGGATGTTGAAGGGGCGCATTTGAGACGCAGCCATTCAGTTTTTTTCTAACTTTGAAGTTTTACGCTGTGTCCATGTTCCAATTTGGAATAGTTTAGACGGTTGGTTATTGAAACTTCCCCACAAACACATACTATTTATTAAAGAATACACCCTGGGGTAATTCAAAAGGCATATTTTGAACCTTGGCGTGGGATAATTTTTTCTCTAGTTTGTTCCAGGTGTAGTGGTAATGAGCGTTTTTAAAATGTATTTTTTTACTTTTTATAACTTTTTTACTTTTAAAAACTAGTTTTTAAACTTTTGTTTTGCTTATAAATTTTTTTTAAACTTTCCTAAACTTTCTTAAAACTTTTTTACAGATTTAACATTTTTCTAAGCTATTTTTTTTACTGTTAACCCCTAACTAGCAGTACGCAGCACTAACAGTAAATTCCCCATTTTCCCATAACTCCCACCCACCCCAGCTAGCAAAATATATAGTTATAAAATATTTTAATTAATTAAATAAATTGAACCCCTGAGGGTTAAAAAATAAATAAAAGTTAATCCTCAGGGGTTAAAAAAAATTAGATCACAGTATAATACTGTGATCTCTATTTGATCGCTGTAGGCAGTGATCGACTGGCAGGGAAGGGGTTAATTTTTATTTGGACTAGGTAAAGTGTGTTTTTTTGTTTTTATTACTTAAATGTTATTAAAACATTTTTTTAAGCTTAATTTTTAACTTTTTAAAGTTTCTTTTAAAACTTTTTTTTAACGTTAACCCCTAGTTAGCCTAACGCCAAATCCCCCAATTCCCCACTAACTTCCACCCACTCCAGCTATCTAAATATATAATGTAAAAATAGTTTAATTAATTAATTTAATTAATTTAACCCCTGAGGGTTAAAAAAAAAAGAATTAACCCTCAGGGGTTAAAAAAAAAAAATCAGATCATAGTAAAATGTAATCCCTGCCAATTGATCACTGTAGCCAGTGATCAATTGGCAGGGAAGGGGTTAATTTTTTATTAAAATGGGTAAGGGGGGGGGGACTTTAAATAAACTTTATTTTTTTTTCCAGCAGGGGGCAGGATCATCACTGATCCGGCTCCCTGCACTTCACACAGAACCAGGAAGTGCAGGGAGCCGGTAGGTAAGTATGCAGAGCACATGTGCTCGCTCTGACTTGCGGTCAGAGCGAGCACATGTGCTGGGCAGCTTGACCGGGTGCTCCCGGTATGCCTCTAATGCAGAGGCATACCGGGAGCACCATTAACCCCGCGATCGCCGTGATAGCGGCGATCCGGGGTTAATTTTACCGCGTGACGGACGAGGTCCGTCACCCATCGTTAAGGGTCTCCCCTGTGTGACGGACCTCGTCCGTCACCAGTCCTGAAGGGGTTAAGTATCCTTTTTTGATATTTCTATAGTGTTCAATTAGACGCATTTTAAGACTTCTAGTAGTCATTCCTACATATTGGAGGCCACAAGGGCACGCCAATAGTTAGATTACATTTTTTGAATTACATTCAATAAAGTCATTTATTTTGTATGTTTTTTTTTTGTTCTATTGGGTGCAAATTGAGTTACTTTAGAAGGGACAAAGGGGTCAGTACTTTTACACACTATACATCGTTTACACTTGTAAAAACCTTTGGCTTCAGGTAAAAAATAAGTTAGTGCCTTTTTTTGTCTTAATTTCTCTAGTGAAATGTTTGGTTTTTCAGGTATAATTTGCATAAGGGTCTCGACTTGTCTTAATAGGTGCCAGTGGTTTTTTTTAATCATTTTTTTTACATATCCACTTTTATTATTGAAATGAAAAATGACTGGAAGGGGTAAAGTGTCTTTAGTGCATTTGGTTTTGTATGTTAAAAGTTAATTTCTTTCTCTTTTCTTAATGGTATCAATTGTTTTGTTTAAGTCAGAAGATGAGTAGTTTTTTTTCAATGAATTTGTGCTTTAAAAAGTCAGCTTGTTGATTAAAATCTTCTAATTGGGAACAATTCCTACATATGCATAGAAATTGACTTTTTGGTGTGCTTTCGAGCCAAGGTTTATAGTGGCAGCTTGATTGTTCTATTGCTGTGTTGACACAGACTTTTCTAAAAAATGTTTTAGTGTGTAGGGCCCCTTCTTTAATAAAAAATATTAATATCTAAAAAGGTAATAGTTTCTTTACTGTATTCATGGGTTTAGATGATACCTCTGTTATTAATATTTAGATTGTCAATAAAAGAGATAAGATTATCTTCAGAACCCTCACAAATAAAAAAGAGATCATCTATATATCTAAAATAGGTGACCAGGTGTGCCCGCCAGCTATACTCACCCCATATGGCCGTAGTTTCCCAATCTGCCATAAACAAGTTGGCATAACTGCCGGCAAACCTGGTCCCCATGGCTGTGCCCCTCTTCTGAAGATAAAAGGAGTTAAAAAAACAAAAGTAGTTGTTGGTTAAAATTAAGTTCATGCCTTCCAATATATAATCAATTTGTTTTTTGGGGGGATTCTACCTTCTGTTGTTAAGGTTTCTCTAATAGCCTGACATCCTATATGATGGGGGATTATTGTGCAGACAAATTGTACGTCACAGGTGACTAGAATATAGTTAGGTTGCCATTTAAAGTTGTTTAAAAAATGTAGAAGTGACATTAAATCTGTTAAATACGATTTCATACATTTGATAGAAGGTTGGAGGAGTATGTCTATATGTTGTGACAGATTACATAAAAGGGAACCAATGCCAGATACAATTGGTCTACCTGGAGGTGTTTATCGTTTTTATGTATTTTTGGAAGGAAATATATTACAGGAATTTTTGGGTATTGTATGTTTAAAACATTGAATTCATGTTTATTTAAAATGTCTGAGTCTAATCCTTTCTTTAAAAATTGCTTCTTTTATGTACATAATGCTTGACTGGAAGAACCTTTAGTAGCCACCTGAGGAGTGGCCAGTGGAGTTATCACTAGGCTGTAATGAAAACACTGTTTTTTCTCTGAAAAAACAGTGTTTAGTGCAAAAAGCCTGAAGGGAATGATTCTATTAACCAGAACACATACAAGCTGAAGTTGTTCTGGGGACTACAGTGTCACTTCAACATTAAATACCTAGCCCTTAGCATTACAACACTAGCCTAACCTACTATCCCAACACCAACCCTAATTCCAACTCTAATACACAATGCCACTGGTAGGCAACGTTTCACACTGCAGATTATGTGGACTACATCTCCCCTAAAGCTTTGCCAGTATTATGGCTGTTAAAGTATTATGGGAGATGTAGTCCACATCATCCAGAGTGTCAAAGGTCTCCTACTCCTGCACTAGTCCAAGCCTTAAAATATAATTTGATGTAACATATATGTAACAATTAATCATGTATTAGAGGAAAATAATGAAATTTTGGGGTTCTGGAGGCATTTATGAGCCACTCGCCTTTCTGTTTTGAGGTTCAGTCTTGACGTTTTTCTACATGACTTGATACGTGGCTAGTTCCATGATTTTATGAAGCACAAATGGCAGAATCCTCTGGCATAAAAACTGCAGGGAATGTACCAGTGCTAATCAGGATCAGTGTAAGGATATTGTGCTTTTTATGTCTCAGTCACACACCATTAATTAAAAATGAATATCAATTGTACTTCCAAGAATTAAAACATTTCATCCTAAAGGTTGGTGTCCCAGGCAACACACCTTTCATGCTTATTGATTTGTCAGCCCCGGGGCGTTTCAGTGGGATCACACCATTATGGAGTACTTTAACAAACATTTCAGCAAATTGTTTAGAAAATAGTATTAGTGCTTTCTTTTATAGAAATTCTATCTTTTGTTGCCAGAAAATGAAATTCGTCCCTAGTTATAATTTATTACCCTTGATTATTTGCAATTCACATATTGATCGTTGTGTTAGTCATAATGACTAGTGAATGGAGATCAGAGCATCATATAGAGTTGGGCCTTGGTAGGTCTGCATAATGTCTGGAACCTGTGTTATTTCCTTAAAAATATCAGTAACATACTCCTTTTCACTGAGCTGTAAAATTAACAAAGTAAAAAAGCAATAATAATAAATACAAACAAAAACAGATGCACAGCTTTAGGTAGACCACTCCTTGACCAGTGAACTTCATTAGGGCCTCTTATTTTATTAAATGGATCTGAACCTATCCCATACAGTCCTGTCTAGCAAGACACGATGGGATAAGGTGTTTAACCTTCCGTTGACAACTTAGAGGGATGTCATATACTTGCAACAATTTGTAATTTTGATAAAAAGGGGGAGGCACAAAGGCACTCCTGGCACCATTTCTGTTTACAGCACTACATAGTGGTTAAGGTAGTTTGGAGTTTTCCTTTACACAGCAATTTGATATATGGTAACCAGCCTTTTAGCAAATTCAAGTTCATTTTGAGAAAAATTTACAAATGCCTCTTTTTTTATGTCCCGATTTCCTCTTAAAAGTAAAACTTTGCCTTTCCCTATATACATTTTAACAGCAGGGTAAACTGAAATTTGTAAATATATTCATTAAATAGCCACTTATATCAATGTAAAATACAGATTAAGAAAGAGCACACACACACAAATAATACAGTTTTAAATTTTCCGAGACTTCTTAAAATCACCTATCTCAGCAGACAAATATGTGGATTCAGTTCCATCGTATAGCTGTATTTTGTATACATTTTGGTTACCATGGCAGCAACGCTGCTGAGAAATGCTTGTTCCGGGTGTGCACCCAATGCCATTTTTTCTTATATCAGTGTAGGCTAAAATGCAGTAAAAGGGAAGATAAATGTGAAATTCTAAGTAGTTATTTGTACATATTTTTTATAATATAACGAATGCATATTTTGCAGAGAAATGTGCTATAACGTAGCATTGATGAATACCTTTTGCTCTGTGTATGAATTCAGCATTCATAGCTTTTACGCAAGCTCACAGTCCTTTGACTCCACTGATGAAACTGCAAGATTATTACATATTATATATTTTTTAATACGGACAAAACACTTTTACATAATAGAATGTCCTGTACAATATAGTTTTGGAGCACAATACGGGGAAAATGACTAATTCATGTTTAATTCTCCCAGGTTGCTGACAAAGTTGACTATAATATTTTGAAAGAACTTTTATGTTCGTCAGTAGATACTGTGAGAAGTTCGCTTGCATGGCCTCATGCAGTCATTTTTTTATGAATAGCGGAGATTGTTAATCATTTCGCTGATGTGGTACATCTGGCATGATGCGTCTTGACAATATTAGCAAGAGTGCTTTCATGTGCAGATGTGCATTACATGAATTGTTCATTGTGAAACACTGATGTAGTCTGCGATTTCATTCACGATAATGAAAAAAAATTATACTAGGTGCCTAAAATATGCATGTGGGATCTCAGATGGTTTCCATGGTAACCTGTTCAGCTGTGTATACCATCTTCAATTATTTTTTAATTGACAGAGCCTTCCAAGTGAGGATACTGTTTTGTACTGGAAAGAAAAAACATTGCTACAAGTCAACTTAGGATGTAAAATATAGGGTGCAAGTGAATAAAAAGTATATTTCTATTGCAGGGGTTAATTCTCAATACTTCAGAATGGCGTATAGACGATAAACAAAATAAAAAAACAAAACATAGTGTAAACTGAATACTAAGAAAACATACATATGGTATGTGTATATATAGCACTCACTCTGCTCCTACATTGTGAGTTGAAGTCTAAATGTATGTATATATTCTCTTTGTATTCTGTGTACACTGTGAGGGTTATTTACTACAGTGAAAATTGTCAGGAATTTCAAGTGAATTTCAAAGTTTAGACCAAAATAGTCAAAGAGGAATGGTTTCAATGTACTCTGTAATATATGATCGTCATTGTTTCTGACGATGGATCTGCCCCTGATATCGGACCGGTCGCTGTGACGGGGCTGTGACGGGGCTGTGACGGGGTGATGGTTGTGTTGTGGTTAAAATCCAAATGGCGCTCATCGCCTCAATTGAGACAGTCATGTAGGCCCGCTGCCAGATGCACGCAATGTTGGAAGCCAGGCAACCCTCCAAGTCATCTACGATTCTCTGGGGTTGGTGAGTTGTATTTGACAACTTTGTGGGGTTATATAAGTTCCTCCAACCTCTCTCTGAATGGCACGCAAAAGATCAAAGGCTGACAATAGAGCCTGCCAATATCTCAAGACGTTGCCATGGTATGTACCACCACCATCTTAGGTAAGGCTAGCAAGTGTAATATCAAGCAGGGCAATGACCAGAAACCAGCCACAGACTGGACAGTTTCAACCTTCTGGGTCCATCTGTATTGAACCAGTTCTGGTCTATAAGATCATGTAGGCAGTCTTTGCTATATGGAGCCATATCACAACCAAGGAAGGCAGAAGGAAACCTGCTGACACCGCTTGAATTCCTAGGATAAAAGATCATCTACTTTGCCACCCTACTAGGTTGTGCATGGTAAAAAAACACCAAATTCAGTCTTTCCTGGCAGCACCAGGTATTTAGAAGGATAAACATCACTAAAATTGTTAAATAAAACAACTGGAAACCCATTTTATAAGCCTATGATTCCAGAAAGGCTCTGGAGTCAATGTTGTCTGCACCTGGCTTGCTTGGCTGCTTAGTCCTTGTCTTTTAAAGCCTTTACCAATTTAGAAAAATATTTTTATATTTATCTGGTTATTTTCTGCAATTCATTACCATTTCAAAACTGATCAGCGAATACTGCTGTCTTCATATTTCACAGATTCTTCACAATTCTTCATATAAAGAATTCTGTTTTTACATCCTCTGCAAGTTACAGAAAATACAGTTAGTGAAATATTTATTATTTTTATTTTGTATATTTAGCAGAAAAAATGCAATAAAATAAGCAGATTAATTTCAAATTAAATACATGAAACCGTTATATTATTATTATTATTATTATTATTATCATTTAAAAACTCACAGTTAAACTAAATTATTTGTCAGGGAGTGAGATCTTACAAACTATCTGACTTTTGATGTATTACTTTCATTTAGCAATATTACACTTAGTTAAAATAAACAAGACCCTTAAATCAATAGTGCACCCCGAGCTCTATACAATGAACTTAATTTCTCCTTTACAAAAGACATTTGTCTTATTAATGCGTTTGTTGTTTATCCCCCGTTAAATTCTCTCAATAGTAATTAGATTTCGTTACCTATTGAGAAAGCACTGTGTCTTTAATTCAAGGTGATGATGATACATTGATATTTATAGTGTTTATTTATTTAGAACTTTCAAAAAGATTCTTAAGGGCAATTACGAAGTGGTTTCAGTGAAAGCATAATTAATATGATACAAATGTAGAATAAGGGGTTCTCAAAGCACCATAATCATGCAAAGTATAGATATCTGCAGCAAAGGCCAATCGGGGACAAGTGATCCCAGCAAATATAGACCAAACAATTGCCTTCATTTAGAACATTTTTAGAAGACTACGGTATTAGCACATCCAACTTTGGTTGATAGCCCCCACAGGCTCTTTGCATCATAATCACATAGAAACATAGTAACATCGAATGTGACGGCATATAATAACCGTTTGGCCCATCTAGTCTGCCCAATTTTCTAAATACTTTCATTAGTCCCTAGCCTTATCTTATAGCTAGGATAGCCTTATGCCTATCCCACACATGCCTAAACTCCCTCACTGCTTTAACCTCTACCACTTCAGCAGGAAGGCTATTCCATGTGTCCACTACCCTCTCTGTAAAGTAATACTTCCTGATATTATTTTTAAACATTTGTCCCTCTAATTTAAGACTATGTGAAAATTGGGTCGCAATCCCTCATGTTTTCTCTAAGTGGAGTTAATTAGATTTGGTTATGGTACTTAGAACGATTGTTTCAGAGTGTGGGATTCTGGATAGAGAATGCAGAGGGACAGACGAAAAAGACCCCTGAGAAAGGAGATGGTTATATTTAAGACAAATGTGAAGAAGACAGAGAAATCAGTTGTGGAGAAGTGTACATAAATAATACAATCACCCTTATAACTTTGGGGGGGGGGAGGGGGTGATACAATGCGCCATAAACAGTGAATACCTACTGCTAGCAGTACAGCCGGGGGAAAAAAGTATATATTTTTTGTCATTTTTTTTATTACAAGCAAAGACTCCTAAGTATACGTCAATATCTCAACCATGCAAGAGAGATCTGCACCATTAGAGACGCTCTCATGGTGATTAACTCCACTTAGAGAAGACATGAGGAATTGCAACTCAATTTTCTCATATTCGAAGTGCATTAATAGTACTGGGTCCTAGGATATCGGATTCAGTATTTGGGCACTACGATGTATCCCGATGGTTCCAACTCTAGTTATATTCTCAGGTAGAGAATTCAGGCTGGTCACTATGTAGATTAACAACTGGACATCTGTCAAGATTGATAAATTAGCTACATTCACTTTTTCCAACTTTTGTTTTCATTCAGACATATACCGGTTAATAATACAGATTTGTATTAGCTGCACACTATATCAAATCATCCTCAGGACTGGGATAGGGGAGATAAATCAGGTACCAGGTGGATGTGTTTGATATTTGTCATAGAATCTTTCAGCTACATCGGAAGGGGGTTCTCCCACCCCAGTTCTAAAATGAGAATGCTTAGATATTGTTTTTGTTACAACAGAAGTCTCAATGTCACCAATGATCTGTCTGTTTATACAACAATTTAAACAGTGATATACTAAAAAATATGATTTTATAACAGGTGTGCTTTTGTTATCTTTGTGATTTTACTGATATCTATTAGAAGGCTTACTATTTTATCCACAAATACAAATGTGTGTTTATACTCAGCTAAACACTAGCCTTGAAAATGTAAGAGTTTTTTTTTCTTTTTTTTTAAACAGCTGACTTAAAAATAATTTAGTTACAGTATATGATTATACAATGCATAAGCCTGCCACAATGCCAATGTACCCCATTTTTGGCTGGTCATTGGGGCTGTAACAGGTTTATGCAATTTATGATCGGATAATGTAACACCCCATTATTTTTACCTAAGTCTTTTTTTTAACAATTACATTTTGTGGGTTTGAAACTTGTGTTTACGGAGTGATTGCGCTGAATTCCGCTTGTTGTATCAATTTGTCCAGGTGCACCTTTATAATGTATTCATGTTTAGGTGAGTGCAGCATTCCTGAGTTCGTACATAGTCTCACCACAAATTACCAAATTTTATGCTCACAGAGAGACTTCATCTTATAGACCAGAACTGGTGCAATACAGATGGACCCAGAAGATTGAAATTGTCCAGTCCGTGGCTGGCTTCTGGTCATTGCCCTGCTTTGGTTTAGAAAAAAACTGTGTTTATACAAGGTAAAGTCTAAAACATTATGTGTATCTGTGCTTATTTGCATATCGAGCTGGGAATTCTGGGTATTTGTGGAAACACAATATATCTGAGTTCCTGCCCAAGGCGGACTTCCCAAAGTTCAATTTGAGATATGCAGGTGATGCATAACAGTAATTTTTCCATCTGCACTGCGGGAAATTTTATGGTGTTTGGTTTGACTGCAAACTATATAAAATATATATATATAATTATATATAAAACTCTGTGCTGGCAAATGTATAGAATAAAGCGTATACTTACATGAAGACCGGATGTATCTCTGTATATGCTCCAATTAAGCCACCGGAAATGGATGCAAGTGGTTGCATGTGCTGCCGCCTGCCCCTAAGCGACATGCACGGCATCCCTCAGAATATGGAACGTGCATCATTTGGGGGCGAGCAGCTGCGCCTGCGGCTGCCCCGATGTCCACAATTGTATTTTTGGACTGCAACATCTCTGCACTGAAAGATTAGGTGTAAGTATTTAGGTTTAAATATATTTTATGCCTTTACTGGTCTTTTTGGCTCAACTCCCCTCAAGGAAGGACAGAATATTCTCTGCTTCTTCTTCTTTTTAAATCTGTGGGAACAACTAGGAAGCCTAAAATGAGAAACCTGAGGAGATGCATGCAAGACCTTTGTCTGTCATTTGCTTCAATTTAGGTCCCCAATAATATTGATTGGCTCACTCTTTGATTCTATGTTTTGATGTGATACTTTGAATAGAATGTGAAATTTTAACCTTTTTTTATTCTTCCAGTGTATCCTTTTAAATGTCTAATATTTGGGTATGTTTCATGGAGGTTTTTTATTTTATTGAAACTTTGAGCTATTTGAATTTATATTGAAAAGCTCCTGGAGTAACACTTGACCCACCCATGACGCTCTATACATAAACAAGTGCTGCACTGAACACAGAGCTGTAATTCTAGGGCAAATTGAATTAGTAAAGCAGACTGCAGGAACAGTCCATTGGTTACCATGGTAACTGGCATACTTGCTATCTATCCCGACCACCTTGTGGACCAGCCTGTCATTGAAGACACATTCATTTTTTGTCCCAGTAGATCGCCTGTGTTGCAGCTGGCTTCACTGATAACCCATGACATTTCCAGTGGCGCCCATCTTGCCCCTACATCTAACTTCCCAAAATATGCAACACATAGTGACTGCATCATTGTTATAACTTCACCCAGTGCCTGTCCTGTTTTTCTAAACCAAAGTAGATTTATCCACAACTAAGTATTTTTTATTTTGTCCACACGGATCTGAGGAGAACATGTAAACAAAGTATAGAAGCCAACCGAATCCCTCACAATCAGTGTTGTGGCTTTGGCCCTCTTAAACCATATACCCTTAGGGCTGGCTCAAGGTCAAAAGGACAGCTGTTCTGTCACCCAAACGGTATTGAGTGGAAGACGAAACATCACAAGAGGACAATATTCCTTGCTCCACATTCTGTTGCACAGTGTCAATTGTTCTTGTGGAAGCTAAAAGTATTGCCACGTTGAGATTGTGTGATCTGATGACCTATGTGTGTCTAGGGAAAAATTTTTAGGAATCAGAAGAATGTAATGTACTAACACCCTCAGCACAGTATAGCTCAATATAATTTAAGAAGTCTGTGGGTTGTAGAATTTGTCATGTACTTACTCGTGCCATTGAGTTGATATTTTAGCCCATTGTCCAGCATAAAGTTTGTCTGTGTAGGTAGGATAACGTGCAATGCTGCACAATAATATCTTGTTATCTAGCACATTAGAACATGGGGTGTCAGGTACTAACTCCTGCAGATAAATAATTTGGTATTTTAACCACTTTGTTGTTAATTGAGAAGGTCTATTATCTCTGACATCCTGGTTTGCTTATTAGATTATTCTGTTTAGCATTATGTGATAAATCGTGTGTGCCAAGATATTACACAGCAGGAATAAGTTTAAGACATCCAAAATTACAATTAAATTAAAAATAAAAGATTTGTAAATGTACGCATTTTTAAATTTTAAGTAAATTAATCTGCACGTAAAAAAAAAAAGATTTATTGGATTATATGTACTAATTATGTTTCCCTTGTTTTTAAATAAATGTTATGCTAATATTTTTTCATATAAAGTGCTTGGGAGTGAAATGATTAAAGAATATATAGCTTAAAATCAAACATTCATAACAAGGAAATATGTTCAATATTATTTAAAAATGTCAGGGAATCGAAAAAGTTTTTGTGAAGACTTTAGAAAGGCAAAACATACCATTTTTTTAATTATCTAACACCATTATAAACTGTATTTCTGGAATGATTCAAACTGCTTATGCCATTAAACACTAAAATAGCTGAATTTATGTGTATTTTGGAGTAATGGTAATTTCATGCATTAAATGTAAAATTAGAATTCATGGATTTTGAAATAGTTTTATGCAATACTTTGCCAATAATGGCTTTTCTCTAATAATAATTAATAGGACAGTTTATCTGTGCTCTGCAATGGCAAATAAGGTTCTTAAAGGAACACAATAGCGCAAGGAATACGAATATGCCCAGTTTAGGTGACTGCGCAAGCACCCAGTCACCTAGCTGCACCGGTCTTGTTGGGGAAGCTCTGCCCCTTTGGCTGAGATCTTCAAGATTGATGATCTCAGTCAATCCAATGCTTTCCTGTAGAAAAGCATTGGGAGGCTATTGCGCATGAGCAGAAAAACGTGACCATCTGATTAAAATAGGAGAGTTTTAAGGCTTAGTTTTGAGCTGCAGGGCTAAAATAGGAGGCACATGACACCCATACCAGTTCACTGTCATGAAGTGAAGTGGGTGCCTGTTGTGTACATTTAATAGTGCTCCTATTATGGTACACAAAACTTAGTCTCACTTTAAAGAGAATTAAATTCCATATACATTTGATTATCAGAAATGCTAGCAAATGTACAGATTGTAGTTTAAAACTCTTTAATAACCTGACAATTAAATCCTCAGTGTGAGACCCGCAGATGGTTCTCTTGCACCTTGACACATAGTTACACCTACTATACAGGATGCACTGCGAAGCCAGCATGTTCGCATCAGTATGAAGGACAATGGCATACACATGACCCATGGGGACCCAGTGCGAAAATTGATCCGTGGGCCCCCCCCGCGTAGGGATGCCGGCGCCGGAAGATGACGTCATCTTCTGGCTCCGGTATCAGTGCGGTGCGCGAGGGAGCTGAAGAGGGAGCACTCAGGGGAGAGTCCTCCCTCGCGTGCCCACCTGCCGGGTGTCAGCAGGGCCAGCAGCACCACTGGACCCCAGGGAATCCCCTCAGCTCTCCAAAAGGTAAGGAGGCTGGGGGGATTCAATTTAAAAAGAAATGTGTTTGTGTTAGTGTGTTTGTGTTAGTGTGTGTGTGTTTGTGTGTGTGTGTTTGTGTTTGTGTCAGTGTGTGTTTGTGTTTGTATTAGTGTGTGTGTTAGTGTGTGTGTTAGTGTGTTTGTGTTAGTGTGTTTGTGTTAGTGTGTGTGTTAGTGTGTGTGTGTTAGTGTGTTTGTGTTAGTGTGTGTGTGTGTGTTAGTGTGTGTGTAAGGTGGCCGGCTCCTGGGCCCCCCAGGAGAAGAGGCTGGCCCAGTGGGTACATACCGGGTTGCAGGGGCGGCCGGGCCCCCTGGTGGGCCGGGCCCAGTCGCAGCCGTGACCCCTGCGACCCTGGTATGTACGCCACTGATGATGGATATCTCTGCTTTTGGAAGTGTCTCGCAGAGGGCAGAAAAGGACATCTGAGAATAGAGATTCTGTAGTGGAGGGAAGGGGAGTGCAGATAAGTAAAGATTTAATAGCTCCCAAAGCAAATAAATATATGATTTACCACTATGATAAAGCATATATTTAGTTGCTTTGGAAGCTGAAAAATCTTTACTTACCAGGAACTGTTATCTGTTAAAGTGACCTGTTAAAGTGAAGATACAGTTCCTTGTTCGGTAATTTCAGTAAATGCTATTACAATGTTTACTGGAGTAAAGCGAGTACGGGAGGTAAGTAAATAGTTACTTTCCTCTGCTGAACTTTGAGCATTGCAGCGAGACTGCCGTCTCTGCGCTTGGAATTCTCTCTCACAGTGCCATACTTAAGCGTGCACCATGTAAGCCATTGCTAGGGTTAAGTGATTTAACTCCTTTGCTAGTGTTTTTAATAATTTTTTTAGCCTTGGCCAGCAAAGTACGTAACTTAAAATATATAGCACAAAGCAAACTTAAAAAAACAAAAAAAATATTTTAACACAACTAATAGCTAACTTTTAGTTAAATGTGAGTAAGTGACAGTTTCTTTTTAAGAAATGGTCTAGTAGCCCTTGCCATAACATCATAATTTTTATGGCACTATAGTCTCCAAGTCAGTGCTGTCTTGGTGGTCAAAGGAAGGCCTAGTCTTTCATTTATAGCATTTGAAAACTATGATTCTAAGTACCACATTTAATCCGTGCATTGCGAACAATGTATAACAACAGATTTTATATTTCTGTTCATTAGTAGCATGGCCCATATACTGAGCTCTCTTTATAGATGTCAGAATTTAATCTATGGTGGGTTATCCAAAAAGAGCTAAGTTGCCCAACAATAACCCTTGGATGGCACCTTTCAAGAAAGATCTTTGGTAACTATGTAAATAATTGCTTGGAATAATGTGCCACCAAACAGGGGTCAGTAAGCTTGTAGTGAGTTACAGAGTCACTAAACTATTTCTGATACAAAAAAACAAAAAAATAAACTAATTCATAAAAAGAGCAATGCATCTGGTCTGGAAACAAATAGCGTGTACATCGTGTACTTTAAGGATAAATGCAATTGTAAACTCTGCATGGATGCTGTCACACTGAAAATTGCATGCTGCCTGGGGCATCAGATATCATTACTAATACCTGCTTAATAATGAACCTGTCATGACAGATATAGGTTTCCAGTTTTCTAACCAAATGAATTTCATTCTGTCCCTTAATTATATTAATAAACTAATATGAATTATATTATAATATATAATATTAATATTAATTTATTCCCATTATTCCCATTACCCCTGTCTAATGCTGAGAGCATCAATCATGTTTTCTGTGGAAGTTGCACTTGCTGTAAGACACACCTCTCCTGCATACCCATTTGGAAAGTACAGATTTGCTTCAAATAACAAGTTAAAACTCCCTAACACTTTATGTTGGCTTTGTTTAAAAAAAAAAAAAAAAATCTGCTCTCTTTCTCTCTCTATTTTCAGATTGCCTGTCTAAAGCATCTGCAATAAATCATTCTGGCTGTTTCTCTCCATGCTGCCTCTGCTGCTCTCACACACAGAGCTGCTGCTCTCTTCCCTTTGCAGGCATCTCTTTCCCTTAGACTGAATTCAAGGAGGAGAGATGCCCAGTGGAGAGGTTTCTGATAACAGACATGCAGAACACAGCCCTCTTATCTTTGTGCTGATCGGCACAGACAATTGCCTGACAATTGCCTGACAATTGGGAGAAAAGGTTGTTCCTAAATATCTGATTTTAGAGAAATCTATACATTAGCTAGTAACTCTGCTAGCAAGGTGTATAGATGAAATTTGATTCTCTGTCACTAAAGATTAGGTTATATTTGTTATAACAGGTACCCCTATAATTGATATATTTTTATATGACTTCATACAAACTAATACAACACCAACACACAAAGTTGATTAGCTGTAAAGCACCAATTAGTGCATTTTGTGGATACTCTCAGCACTGGGGATGCTGCATAATAATTTCAGGCCTCTCAGCTATACCGCGGTCCTCAGAAAGTCAGGTTTCACTCTGTGAAGATCCAGCTTCTCCTGCAGGGGAAGAACAGATGTTCCATGGGTACCAAAGGAGACGCAGGGAAGTTGTCAAACTGATCTGTAGTGGTTATGGTGCTTGGAGTGTTTCTTTAACTTTATTAAATTCCTATGGCACTGTTATCCTTGTCATATAAACTTCAACATAGGTGTGTTTTATTGGTATTTCTGTGAGTTGTAGCTCAATTGTAGAATGTTAACAGCTGGTTTGTAATTCCCAGAAACCTAAGTGATAACATTGCAGACTTTGATATTTATATTGTTCCAAACTGTAATTTGTCTGAATTTGTGCCAATCTGATGGAATTCCCAGAGTACCAGCTGAACTGTAGATAAATCACAAACTAAACAAAGGCCGAGCATGTTCATTTTCATTTCTGATTCTGAATTCTGTCCATGTAGCCCAAAAATCCGAAGTGCCGAAGGTTGCCTATCCCTGGTCTTCACATTCAAAACAATATAATCTTTAAAGCGACACTCCTCTGACTAAATAATGGAAAAATAAATAAATCACTGTTTATTATATATACCCATGATGGCATGCATTCCATTTTACCACATGACAGGAGGCTTTGTATTTCGCATGTCTCTGTACTAACTCCATACATAGGCGTGCGCACGGCGTGTGCCGGGTGTGCCTAGGCACACCCTAATCCCCGCGGCACGTGCTATGTGCCTCCCTCCGTGGGCCGGTGAGGGAGATCAAAGATCTCTCGCACCGACCCACAGGCAGGGAGGGATGCAGGAGAGGACCCGGGAAGCTCTTGCCAACAGCTCCGCCGGGTTCCTCTCGCGCGGTAGGAGCGCGGCCGCGGTTACCATGGCAACGCTCAGATCTCGCGAGAGTGAACTCTAGCCCCACAGGGGGCTAGAGTTCACTCTCCACTGGACCACCAGGGAAGGCAGGAGCTCGGTCCCCCCTCCCTACATAAGGTAAGAAGGGAGGGGGGATATTAACTAAACGGCCCCCACACATTACACACAAACATACAGCACACACACATACATCACCCTTACACACAAAGCACACACACACACTAACAGCACCCTCACACTAACAACACCCTTACACACACAGCACCCTCACACAGCACACACTAACAGCACCCTTACACATACACACACTAACAGCACCCTTACACACAGCACCCTCACACACAGCACACACTAACAACACCCTTACACTCACACACTAACAGCACCCTCACACTAACAACACCCTTACACACACAGCACCCTCACACATACACACACACAGCACACACTAACAGCACCCTTACACACACAGCACCCTTACACACACAGCACCCTTACACACACACACACTAACAGCACCCTCACACACACACAGCACTCTTACACACACACAGCACACACTAACAACACCCTTACACACACACACTAACAGCACCCTCACACTAACAACACCCTTACACACACAGCACCCTCACACATACACACACACAGCACACACTAACAGAACCCTTACACACAGCACCCTCACACACAAAGCACCCTTACACACACACAGCACACACTAACAGCACCCTTACACATACACACACTAACATCACCCTCACACACACAGCACCCTTACACACACACAGCACCCTTACACACACAAAGCACACACTAACAGCACCCTTACACACACAGCACCCTCACACACACACACACTAGCAGCACCCTTACACATACACACACACAGCACACACTAACAGCACCCTTACACACACAGCGCCTTCACACACACACAGTGCACCCACACACACAGCACCCTTACACACACACAGTGCCTTCACACACAGCGACTTCACACACAGGACCTACACACACACAGCAGTGTGTGTGTGTGTATGTGTATGTGTATATATGTATATATATATATATATATAAATATATATATATATATATATATATACGCGGCGTGTGTGTTTCTGCTTTAGGGTGCACAACCTTATACAATAGGCTGCGCATGCCTATGACTCCATACAGCAGTAAAGAAACACATAGAAAAAAGAACCAATCACAGGAGAGCAGGATGTACATAAGGCAATGTGACCTCATCATTTCCTCTTTCTTTACTGCTCCATCAAACAGACAGGTCAGAGTATTACTCTTCTCCATTACTTTATGTTTACAGTGCCTCTTTGAGGTTGTTTCTGTATTATATTTTTATATACTTTACTGTATGTTCTTGCTGTGCTTCTGTACTATATGCAGTTGTGTTTTTCTATGTTATTTCATAGATATTATGTCGATTTAACATTATCCTTATTTCATAACCTTTAGTTGTGATTAATATCACTTGTAATTTATCAGTTTTTATAGGCATTTCATCCTTTGTTTTGATAAGTATTATATGTACTTTATATGGATTTAATAGGTGTTAGGTGTAAATTTTATTATTGACTTAATAGGTTTTATGTACAGTTATAGTAGATGTACTTTATACCATATGTATCATGACTTTTCTTTCGATTTTCCTGGCCTTCTATCTCTCAGGCTGCCCGAGACTGTACACCCGGTAATGTGCTGGATGCTTTCCAACATTCACTACCTTAGTGCAGGGCAGTCTGTGGGCCGACCACGAGGTAGCCCGAGCATGACGTGGCGGCCATCTTTGATCCCGCGTCTACCGAGACTCCAGGGACCATGTTCCTTTACCCTCGACGGCCATCTTTAATCACGCGTCTTGTGAGATTATGGGCGGCTATTTTGCTACTCTTGCCCACCACGATTTCGGCGCTCGAGAGTAACATATACCTGGGCTGTCAACTAGCCTAGCTGCTTTTGTGGCTCACAATGCTCTGACATGGCATTGAACCCCAGGGTTCCAAGTTCAAATCCAGGCAACGGTAGGTATTCTAACTCGCCTATTATTTACAGATTTTAGTTGTACTCATTTATAGTGGTTTGAGGTGCTGGATCAAGATTTCTACTGCAACAATGGAGTGGTAATACTTTGAGCACACTGCTTATCTGCTACATATTCCAGACTCTGTTTGGATCCTTAGATGGAAAGTAGGATTTAAAAAACTTTTTATTGTGTATGAGTTTTTTAACCCCTTAAGGACCAAACTAATGTCATGTGTTCTTAAGGGATTAAAGGATTCTGAGTTTTATTTTCACATGATATTAATAAACTGTGTTGCACTTTCTTTGCTTGGTTTGTATCTTTGAAGATACGTTACTGTGATCACTGCTCTTGGATACAAAGTTTACGCAGAATACTCCTAATTTCCTAAACCACCGCTGTGGAGGTGGAAATCCTACACATTTATCTCAATACCCAGCTTCCCCACAAACACTTATTTGGGGCAATTGCACAGCGCTGACATTTATCTACTTTTAGTTATTACTGCTGATTGTCTCCTCAGTTTACCTCAGAAAATCACACTATTGTTTCTATTTTTATTTTGCCACATAGTTTACCACAGTTTATTTCACGTAAACTGTTAATAAGCGTATTTGAATTTGGGAATTGTCTAAATTGTTTCGAGTGCTTTATTTACATACTGTATTGCTGCGGTTATGAATTCAAAAGGACTTTTGGGTCATTTTTACTGGTTTATAATCCAGTTAATTATTTTAAAATATAATGGTGAATAATTTTTAAAAATGATAAATTTTATACATTTTGATAAGCTTCTTCAATCAGCCATTTACACAACGCGCAATTATTGGTTAAAAGGATGGCACTGAAGTCTAGATCTATAAATATGTAAAACTATATAATAATAAATCCATCTTTTATTTCCTGCGGTATGATCGCAGATGCTGTATTAAACGGTACAGAGACATTGTTCAATAATGATAGTTTCTCACGCCTGCAGAGTTTTTCAATGGTCATCACACTATTGTGATTGTGAATCAATGTAACAAGATTGCAAGCTGCGGTGATTGATTGAAATCACTCTTTCTACATCCTAAAAACTCAAATGCCACTTATTAAAAAAAAATTATAATCCTTAAAAGAACACGATTTTTCTACAGTCAATTGCCTTCATTTTTTTTTCTCATCAGAAAAAAATAGCCTGTGTTTAATTTCAGCCGGACGTTGCCATGAAATGAAAGTCGTATTTTCACGCTGTCTTAACTATCAGTTATAACCATTCACAGATATCAACCTTGTAAAGCGCACCTTATCGATAAACAGAATGTATTGGATATTAACAAGTTAATTTACTAACTGGTTAACCATCTGTAACTGATTAAATGAATTACACTCAGACATACGTTAAAAGATTAACATTTACTATTATTATAAGTATATTTATATAAGTATATTGCTTGTTCTAGCATAAGCACACAGTTTGCAATACACTAGGCTATCACTAGTGCCTAAGGTAAAGGCTTTTGCATTGGGTGCCGGAGGAGGAGGCAAATGAATCAAGCATACGGGAACCATGAAGAGGACAAAGTTTGGGTCAAAGCATTTAAAAAGGGTTTAACCTCATAGGACAAAATGGTGCCCAGGACCTTGAGATGCCATAATGACTTCATAGAGATGATGTCGTTATGATGCCCAGTTTGGTCCATTAGCCATTCAGTCCCACAACAGAAAGCTCCACTCCTGAGTAGCAGGTACCATTTGCCGTTAATTTAGTCCTACCAATAATATGATTGCAGACAGATTTACACTGTTTTTCCCCAGCCTCTTTCCTAGCCTATCGGTAACAGAGTAGACTGAATTAAGGATGATCACTGTAATAATCTGCTACTTCTTCTCCAGTGATTGGCAGCCAGGACATTTGTTATCCAGTGCTACCCTGAGGTTAAAGGAACCTTAACCCCAGGCCTAATCATAACCTTTCCTTTATTTCACACAGACGTTTTACATATAGTCCTTCTGCAGTAATATGTTCCATACAAGATACAATCTTTCACTAAATATATATGTTTATACACGCTCTCTCCACATACAGATGTTCCATTGTTAGTTTATTTACCCAGTAGGTGTCAGGTCCTGGGGCTGACCAACTCTTCATGTGGGCTACTCATTGTTATGTGAAGGTGACTGGTTCCTGTTCTGGGAGCATGCAGTGGTCGACTTTCAGGTCTAGAAGCCACTGGGCCTTGGTGTTATGTGATTTTATTTGTGTAGTGTTCAGTCTGCTGTGGGTCTGTCTTGGGGGGATATGCTGTGGTTACCATGCGCATACACATTGGATGATTCTTCAAACAAGGCATTTATTCTCTTAGCCTCTCCTTCTATGGTGTATCTGCTCATTCTGGTGGCCAGTGCTGTCAGTCTTTGCTTAGCTGTTTCCAGTGTCTCTGGTATGGACATATCCTTTTATTTCCTCAATAACTAGGATCTATCCTTAATCTTTCCATCTCTGTGAAGTTGATCCAGCTTACTAACCTCCTTCTGTGTTGCCTTTATGTTGGCTTTATATCTTAGTCTCCATGGTGGGCATTGTTTCTCCTTCAGCTTATAGGACAACTTATGCTGTGGCATATATGAGATTGTTGGTCTCTGTGATGGTGTTGGTTGTAATTGTGGAAAGAGCCCCATTAACTGCAGCTAGTATACTGTCTGGTGGCAGTTTTCCAGTGATATTTAGAAATCCAGTCTGGTAGTCTGGTTAGCTGTTCTGATCATCTTTCTTATATCTTATATCTACATATCATTAGAACCCTAACTGGTGAGGTGGTTTTACTGGGATGCGAACCTGGGTTTCCTTATTGAAACATTAATCCTGTACTTAGACAATGTTTTTATTTATATCCAATATTGTGTGATGGGTGCATTAAAAACTAAAATACATGACATGACTGACATTGTATATTGTGAGGAATCGTATCCTAAGAGATCACAGGGACATACATGTCCTGGCCTCCCCTAAATATATTAAATCTCAATTTATTTTACTGTGACGCATGGGTGCACTGGTACTGACCCTCCCCCCTCCCCCCCGATCCACCTTCCCATAGAAAAACATTCAGTTTGCTGAGATTGTCAATTCTGTTACTCTCAGCCAAGAGGTGGGTGGGGGCGGAACCAAACTCCACTCTGGACAATCAGCATCTCCTCAATGAGATGCTCTGCATGGAGACACTGAATATCAGTGCTACACAATGTGCAGCACTGAACCAGGAAGAACCTCTAGTGGCCGTCTGAGGAGTGGCGACTAGAGGTGTTACTAGGGAACAATGTAATTACTTCCTTTTCTCTTAAAAAGCAGTGTTTACAACAAAATGCAGTTGTTCTGGTAACTATAAGGTCCCCCTCTGCACTTCCCCCGTTCCTCCCCCAAATTCTACAGCATTGTGGAAAATGTTCGCACTTTATAAATGCGGGTAATAATAAATATAATAATAATAAAAATATTGTTAGTTGATGGTGTAGTTTGAAGTGTCATGGTGCTGAGTAACATAGGTTTTCCTGTAACATAAATCACAGATCAAAAAATATGTTTATGCCCCCCACTGGGACTTTTCCATCTCATCCAGCTTCACTGACTACTTGGAACGTACTCCCATTACTTTAACCTTCTTCTTTGTGCTTTCAACATTATTACTATCCCAGGATGGACAGATTTGGATGAATGATGTGGTAGTGAAGCCTCTCAGAGAAGTATACCATGTTCATATATAATATATTTTTCCATGCTCTGTATAGTTTGAAGGTCTCCATGCTCTGCAATGGCTACACTAATAGCTCCAGATTTTTCTCAAGTGCCACCATATAGATGATATTTTAATTACGGATTGAAATTCATTCAAATCGGTGTTATGTCATTTAAAATTTAAATGTAATGTTCCCTTTATTATTAAACAAAGTCATACAACATTGTCATGTCGATGGAAACAAAGATTAAAAGTCACACTATAGGCATCCAGGCCACTTCATCTCATTGTGGTGGTCTGGGTACATTGTCCCTATTCTCTTAACCCTGCAGTGTAAAGAATTGCAGTTTTAGAGAAACTGCAAAGTTTACATTGCAGTGTTTAGATTGCGTCTAGTAGCTGTGTACCAAGCAGCCACTAGATGCGCTTCCAGCATTTACATGGAGTTTGACTACGTGAAATGACGCTGGACATACTCAAGCTTTGCACAAGGACGTCCAGCATCTTCAAATGCCCCATAGGAAAGCACTGAGTAATGCTTTCCCATGGCGAAAGCCTATTGATCACATGGCACGTGTCCTTTAAGTTCCCCCCATCGGCTGACGTCAGCGGAGGACAACATCGGCACTGAAATCAGGTAAGTAATTAGAGGGTGTTTAACCCTTTATCCACCAAGGGGTGCGGGGATGTTGGGAGTGGGGTGCAGGGACAGATGGCAGTATAGTGTTGTGAATACAATGTTGTATGTCTAACACTATAGTGTTCCTTTAAGAAAAACAAGAAATTAGGGCAGAGTTCCAAAACTCATATAAAGATATTTTTTTTATATCCTAATTACAGGGCTCTCTGCTTTTACTATATCAGTAAGTGTAGCCAGTCCTTTAGGAAACTGAAACCTTTGGCAGGTTGCCCAAACTTGGTAGATGGAACTTGGTGAATCGAAGAAAGTCGATTCGAAAATTTGCATCCAAAACAAAATTGTTCGGTGTGGAATTTTTTATTAGGGTTATTCACTAAAGTGAGAATTCTAGGAGTATTTCAAAGGCAAGAGCAGCACACTATAAGCGCAGCTGACTTGGAGAATATTTCCCAGTTTGGATATTTTAACCTTAAATTTGAAATTAACTTTGAATTCTCCCTTTAGCGAATAACCTTGACGTAGTTCAAGTTATTTAAATGTGCACATAAACTTGTTATTGGAGTCTGTCGAGCATTGCAGATGTACACAGTGAAGTTCTAGAACTCCTCTCCACCCCATCAAGATTTCAAAGGATGTCTAAAGCAAAGACGTCAAAACCTGTGGGCAGTCTCTTCTGCTCTCCCTTGTCATTCAATTATTTTGCATAGAGTCTATGGCGAATATTTGACAGACACGTGGGAGAAAGACCTATGTTTTTCTCCCATTTTCTTGCAAAACTTCTAGAACAATGTATTAACAGGATATTATGTTCTATCAAAAGAACACACGTTAAAATAGTGATGACAGATACCATTTAAGGTAAAGGTAATTGTCTTAATAAAGTGTGGTTATGTTAACACAATATATTGACGGTTAACACTGGATCTTTTCCACAGCATTATTTCACTGTTACCTTTGGCCATGAAGGTCAGAAACCCTTGGAGTTACGATGTGAGGAGGAGTCTGACCGTGACGAATGGGTGGAAGCTATACACCAGGCGAGGTAAGAAGACCAGTGCTGAGCTGGAGATGTAATAATCATTAGACTTGTGCGCAACAAAAACACTTGGTTTGCCTGAATTGATTCTTCCGGGGTAAAAGTAAAAAATAGATGTTTCAGTCAATTTTTTTTGAGTTGTCCATGTAGTGTTTTGGTTCTGACAAATTTCATCCATGAAATTTTTTCAGGAAAAACAATTAAGAGGAACCAAAATAGTGTTAAAATTGGCCAATCAGTACACTACAATATATATGTTTTGCAGTACACTGATAGATGCATTTTCACGCCTTTTGGTACGCAGAATGAGAAGAAGAGACCAATAGAAAGAAGCAGTAAAAAATTTCAGACGAATCGCTGATCACCCAAATTTCAGAAAAATTTAAATTAGTTTGAAACCAAATGTACAAGTCTAATAATCATCATAGAACTCTGAGTTTTCAAAATATGGCAGAGAATATGAATATTTATCACACCGTTTTAAATCCTGGCCGTCATCTTAAAGCTCATTAGAACTCTATACTGGATTCACATTATACTTCAGTAGTGTCAGCGTCCCCAAAATGTTCCATAACAACAAAATGAGTTTAAGAGAATCCTAGTTTTGGGTCACAGTCTTCAGTCTACTGATCTTTTAAAATAAATGGTGTGAATATGTCACTGTTGGCCCAGTTTATTAGGATGCTTCAGAAAGGGATTGTATTTATATATAGGTTGAGTTCAGTTGTATAAACCTGTCTCGTCAAAGCTTAACTGCCAGTAATTAGAACTGTGGGCTATAGAATTATAGGACCTCTGAAAGATATAATGCTTGTCTTATGTTGGGTCTTCACATGATGGTGGACAAAGGGCTTTTATTACTGATTTAAATGAATTGCCCATAACTGGTCCTTGGAGGCTATTTGCTAGATTTATATAACGGTATAAAGATAGGATTAAATGAACACGGTAGCAATGCGGCTAGGAATGAATTGTATTCAATGATTCTCTATGACTAACTGTTTCAGCAATCCGCAGTTATGGAGTCGTGCAGGTTTTCAGTTATATTGTTTGTGTGTGGCAGCCTTGTGTACTATGCAAAATCACCATGTTGCTGACCCTTACTCTAGTCTAGTGCTTGGTTTATTTCCAGAACACATGTAGACACAATTTGTGTAACAGGTAGGGTAGATGCCAATACCTGGATAAAAGCAAACCTTCCCAGTCTTAAGTCACAGTTCAATAGATGAAGTCAGGGTGCTGTCTCTTACTAAGTGTAGTCACCAGGAGCAAGATACTGTCTCTTACTAAGTGCAGTCACCAGGAGCAGGATGCTGTCTCTTACTAAGTGTAGTCACCAGGAGCAGGATGCTGTCTCTTACTAAGTGTAGTCACCAGGAGCAGGATGCTGTCTCTTACTAAGTGCAGTCACCAGGAGCAGGATGCCATCTCTTAGTAAGTGCAGTCAGAAGGAGCAGGATGCTGTCTCTTACTAAGTGTAGTCACCACGAGCAGGATGCTGTCTCTTACTAAGTGCAGTCACCAGGAGCAGGATGCCATCTCTTACTAAGTGTAGTCACCAGGAGCAGGATGCTGTCTCTTACTAAGTGTAGTCACCAGGAGCAGGATGCTGTCTCTTACTAAGTGTAGTCACCAGGAGCAGGATGCTGTCTCTTACTAAGTGCAGTCACCAGGAGCAGGATGCCATCTCTTAGTAAGTGCAGTCAGAAGGAGCAGCATGCTGTCTCTTAGTAAGTGCAGTCAGAAGGAGCAGGATGCTGTCTCTTAGTAAGTGCAGTCAGAAGGAGCAGGATGCTGTCTCTTAGTAAGTGCAGTCAGAAGGAGCAGGATGCTGTCTCTTAGTAAGTGCAGTCAGAAGGAGCAGGATGCTGTCTCTTAGTAAGTGCAGTCAAAAGGAGCAGGATGCTGTCTCTTAGTAAGTGCAGTCAGAAGGAGCAGGATACTGTCTCTTACTAAGTGCAGTCAGAAGGAGCAGGATGCTGTCTCTTAGTAAGTGCAGTCAGAAGGAGCAGGATGCTGTCTCTTAGTAAGTGCAGTCAGAAGGAGCAGGATGCTGTCTCTTAGTAAGTGCAGTCAGAAGGAGCAGGATGCTGTCTCTTACTAAGTGCAGTCAGAAGGAGCAGGATGCTGTCTCTTAGTAAGTGCAGTCAGAAGGAGCAGGATGCTGTCTCTTACTAAGTGTAGTCACACATTTAACATTGAAAAGAAAAGACAAAAACAAACAACCAACCAATAAATAGGAAGAAAAAAACAAAAAACAACATATTGTGAGCCTCAAGGAGATATTTCTAAACTACTGTTAAAAAGTTAGTTATTATTTAAGTATCTAAACCAATTATGCTAATCAGCTCTTTGGGAGCGTAACTACCTAAACTTAAACTGCCTACTTTGTGTTTTAGCTATTCAGATATCCTAATTGAGAGAGAGGTATTAATGCAGAAGTATATTCATCTAGTGCAAATTGTCGAAACTGAGAAAATTGCTGCAAATCAACTGCGTCAACAGCTTGAGGATCAAGATACTGAAATTGAAAGGCTGAAATCTGAGGTATGACAAGAAAGGAGTTACCATTTAGAAATAAAATGATATAGTGCGCTGATTAATCTCTTAAGTACGCTGATTTGCAGGAAAAGCTTATAATTAAAAGATTTCCAGTATAAAAATACGACTTAACCTGTCACATCAGGGTTACATTGATGCAATGGCAGGCTAAGTGTGTTTTCAAAATAATGTATGAGTAAATTCCAGTGTTTTTTTTCCTAAATTGTGTTTTACAGAGGCTTCAAAAGTTCTGTCACTTTATACAATTATCCACTGGTATGCACAATATGCTAGGATGCACCCAATGCATATGTAAAATCTGCACAGCCTGGCAGTAGGTAGGAGACAACATTTAAAAATGCTAAACCTCTGCGGGTCACAGATAGGTTTTTAGTGCCTCACTTTCTAAGTAAAGGTATAAAATGACATATAAAAATACAGATAAACACACACATGGACAGACATACAGATACACACACAGACACATACACTTACAGACATACAGATACACAGACACATACACTGACAGGCATACAGATACACATACAGACACACACACACACACTGACAGGCATACACATGCACATACAGACACACACACACACACACACTGACACACATACAGATACAAAAACGTACACACTAACAGGCATACAGATAAACAGACAACACACTAACAGACAAACAGATACACACTGACATACAGATACACACACACACGGACAGACATACAGACATACAGACACACGTTGACATACATACAGATACACACACACACACACGGACAGACATACAGATAAACACATTGACATATATGCAGATACACACACACTGACAGACATACAGATACAAACACAGACACACAGATACACACAGACACACACACTGACAGACATACAGATACACACACATACTGACAGACATTCAGATACACACACAGACACGGACAGACATATTGATACACACACTGACAGATACACAGACACTGACAGACATATTGATACACACACAGACATGCAGATACACACAGACACACACACTAAAAGTCATACAGATACACACAGACATACAGATACATACATACAAACACTGAAAGACATACAAATACACATGCAGACACTGACAGACATACATATACACAGACACACATACACACTGACAGACATACTGATACACACACACACGCACAATGACACATACACACACTGATAGACATACAGATATTTTCCAGTTTCCTACCTGTTAGGGGCTGGAAAGTGACTTCCCTGGTGTCAAGTCTGCAGACTGAGGCTGTTGGGAGTAAGTGGCTAGCTTTTCCAGTCTGCGTCCCTCCTCTCTTGCCTTCTTTTCAGCTTTTCCTTCTGTCTCTCTCTTCGGGCCCAACCCCCCTCCTCACTGCCTCCCACCCCCCATGCGGCTCCAGTCTGTCTGGGAGGAAGTAAGCGGCAGCCGGGTCACATTGTTAAAGGGTTTAAAGCACTCGACCGGGACCCTGCTGACACATGCCCACCGGGTGGCCCCAAGTACATGGGCCACCCAATCGGTCCTTTTAGTGTGTGGGCCTCATGAAATCCCTTGGCTGTATGTTGTGCAGGTATTGCATAGATTGTAGTAATGTTTTCTAAAAGGGTGGTGATAGATTACTGGTATAAACCATAAAAGTAACTGTATGGAGTAAAATAAAAGATACTGTACATTAAAAACTCATGTTATGAGACAACTGTTGCTTTAATAACAGTTGGACCGGTCCAGCTTTGTGCTTTGATGGATTTCTTTAATCTACATTGTAGGGTTTCTGATTCACAGTATTGCATTAAAGTTACATTTGGTTTTAGGCAGTGTTTGCTCAGATCTTCGGATTATTTCCCTATTGGGAAAATTATAGAAATGTACCGTATATAAACCACTCTAATGAGAACTATTTGAACATGCAAAGAAGTCCTAAGAGTGGATACACACACAGAACTACTTTGGTTATAAATGAGAAGAAGACAACTGTTTCATTTCACTTGACGTTTGATGTTATTTGAAGCTTGTACAGATTTTACACTGGGAAAATAAGCTCAAATCCAATATAACAAGTTGTTTCCGATGAAGGATCTTGTTCATATGTTGGGTTCCAGACTAAGGAGGTAACAATATATCATGTGTTAAGAATCCCGGAGGTCCAGCTATCTTCTTCCCAAGAACCTGGCATGTTCTGAGATTGCAAGGACACCCCCAGTGACTTGTAAATTGTTGGTGTTGAAAATAAGTGTTAGCAAATCACAAGGGATATAACAGTTATCGCTTTCCTAGTATAAGTTAAAACCCATCTCTATTTCTTCTGAAGATGACTGCAGGGAATTTTAGGAAACACTGCTAAACACCATTAAATTGTAAAGTAATTTCAATTTGCATTCTTTTTTAATGAAGCTGTATTTATCATATTGTCTTAGAGATGTCCAATTCCCGTATTACTTTCCATAAACTTTCTTATTTTTCCTCTGAAATCTTTTTTTAAGGTCTACAATATATTTAGTTATATCTTCAATAATATTTTGAAAACCAGCTATTTATTTTTATTCGTTGAAATAATTTCACCCTGATTTCGTACTAATTAAATTAAGTTTGATATTTATCCCACATACATTTGGTTATTACAGAAATGTCAATCACAATCTGACTCCTGTGATATCACTCTTTGACTCTTTTCTTTTGTCCAATCTAATCCTTCTCAGAGGAATATTGAGGATGAAAAGTGCATGTGCAGTCAGTGCTATACTCCTCCAATCAAATGGAGGTTATCTGTGATGACTGAGCTTATCTCGATTCTCACAGCAGAAGCACATCTAGTGGCTGTCAGGTAGACAGCCACAAGAGGTGTTTTTAACCTCTTGTTAAGAATCATGTCTTAAAAAGGACCATTTTGAGATTAAGTGGTCTGTGTGCCTTAAGTGGTCCTTTAATAAAATATTCACTGTAGTATCAATATTGTATTTCAAAGCACAATTTATGACATTACCGTTGCTAACTGCTGTCTGTAATGTTTATAAAATATAAGGGTAATCATATACCAGTATAAAAAACCTGCTTCGCAAATAATAGACACAAATAATCGATGTACAAAGTTAATAAATCATAACTACTACAACCAAAAATGAATGAAAAAAAAAATTTAATGAATTAAAAGAAAAGTCTTTTGCTTGTTTAATATTATGTTTTATTTAAGAATTAAAGTATATATGACAGGGCTGATATATTGTTTTGTTTTATAGCTGTTTGGTTTACAGTCCTTGTAGCAATGGGCATTGATAAAAGCTGTGATATTGCTCACCATAAATTTTGTCTTCACCAGATTGTTGCACTCAACAAGACAAAAGAACGAATGCGCCCCTACCATCTGAGCCATGAAGAGGAGGACCCAGACATCAAAAAGATCAAAAAGGTGAATACTTCATTTTTAGACTGGACAATGGATAGCAACATTTGCAAATATAATTTAAACAAAACAGTAGTTTTGCCATTACAATGTCCTTAACTCTTAAATGTGTGGGTTCTGCCATTTTGCAACACTGTAACTTTTTAAGATATAATTTTAGATGTTATTTAATCATAGTGATTTAATGGTAGCACTTCTGAGTATCGGTGCTTAGATTGGTATAGACAATCATGAAGAAATGATGGCACCGGTACTACTTTTGGCCCCTTTAGACGTCTTTGAGGTGACCCTCAATGTCTAATCACATAGGGAGTTATGTATAAAAAACTTGCTCACTTTTTAAGCTGGTGCTTTTCCCATTTGTTTTTATTGACTTAGTTATTTATGCCAAACTATCTTGATGACTTTGTATGTCCGAGGATCTGGTACCCAGTCTTACAATACATACGTAATATGGGTCACAATACATAACAACAGTCCTCCATTGCCATGTAGAACACAATTCATGCATATCTTCAAGGAAAACTCATGGGCATACCTCTTCATGGATTTCTTAGAGCAGCTTTTCCCAAACCAGTCCTCAAGACCCACCAACAGTCCAGGTTTTTTTAGTATCTCCATTGGAATAAAACAGGGAAATACACAAATCCTGGACTGTTGGTGGGCCATGAGGACTGGTTTGGGAACCACTGTCTTAGAGTAAAGGCACATTGCGCACAAATTTTACTGCTGTAGAAAACAAATAGAATGTACTTTGTGTAAAAAGATTACTGCCAACATCACCACAAAACCATGCTCCTTGCAATCAGTTCTAAACAGGGCTGTTGTAATTAAATGCAACTTGCAAAAACAAAAAAAGACAGTTTACGCTCACTGCTAGTGAGAGAAAGTGTCACCTGGATTGAAACAGTTTCACATTTTCTCTCACTAGTAGTGAGCGTAAACTGTCTTTTTTTGATTTGGGAAATTTTATTACTATTGAGTTAAGCTCTGAGACGCCCCTGGAGTGCTTCCCTGGAGTATAGATTCGGTGGAAGTTTGTATGCGTATAGCTGCACATACATGTGATGTGTTTATATCTGCATGCTTCCTACCACTGACTCTTCGTTTTAGTTTGTAATGAAATGCACCCTTATAATGGTTTTAAAATAAATATTCCCTAAAATTGCAGTCCATTGCCAGTGCTTTGTATTTTTGCTTGGCAATGCCAATGTCAATGGATGTAAGTGGGCAGCGGCTGAAGGGCGCAGTTGACTGGCATAGATCTTTTGAGCTAATGCAAGTATATACTAATAAATGCTGAGAGTGCTTGTGCCTTATTGGGGTGTTTATAAGTTTAATCTATGATATTCCTTTGACCCCCTTAGAAATGATCTTTTCTTCCTTATTTCCACTTTTCACATTATAGGGACACTATATGCACCAATACAACTCTAGCCTAAAGTAATGGTTTTAATGTATACACCATGCACCTGCAGTCTAACAACTCAATACTCAATTTATGATTTTAATCACTTGTTTTTGAAGACCTAGTAACACCCCACTGCATGTGACCTACATAGTCTCCCTACACATTCCCTGTAAAGACAGATCTGATGTTTAACCTGCCTTTATTGCACAGTCTGTTTAATTTAGAATTTCTTATCTCCTGATTTAATAGTCTGATTGAGCCTGCAGGAGCCTCCTGTGTGTAATTAAAGTTCAATTAACAGAGCAGGAGATAGTACACCAAATCCACTCAATTAAGCTAAACTTGTTTTGGTGCATATAGTGTCCCATTAAGTTAGAGTATCCCTTTCAACTTGGTACTTTCAGATGGGCCTTGTTGCAGGGTTAAAACGGAGCCAGCTTGGGTTATTTGACTATGCCATTCAATTCAGATTTAAATATATCACTTCAACAAATGGAAATCAGTGATTGGTTGCTCATACAACGCATGAGCATATATGCATAAAGAAAGTTGATTATATTAGAGACAAAGAATGGAATTTATCAAGTACTTTTTCTAACAGCGATGTACTCATACATATCAAATTAGCGCATAAAATATGGAAAACACTTACTCAAATGTATTTGTTTAAGGGTTAATAAATTGCTTAGGAGCCCTGAAGATATATTTGTGCGAAGCCTGTGTAATGGAAGTAGTGTAGGACCTCAACATTTGTCTTTACGATTTATTAAAGAGCATGATTGTATTGCGTGTAAGAGCAATGAATCATTTCTTAACTTCTGGAAGATATTGTCACATGAACTAAATTATCATATCATTATACGGTGAGAGAACGTACAATTAGTTGCTGAAGTAGGCAATAATTTGTAGGTGATATTGTTTTTTTTTACAGCCACATTATTTTGCATTTAATAGATAACTTTTTTGTATTCCAACACAATTTATTAGCTAAAGAAATGACTGTGTTAGCTTCAGATAGCATTCTAACAGCATGTTTTACATTGCCCATACTGTACTGTTAGTATGGTCACATGGAATTGTGGGGGGTATCCCTGTTGGTTGCTCCCAATTTTTGTGGTACATGGTTGTCATTTTGGAACCAAGAAAAGTGTTGTGATGCCAGTGTTGAATATGTAATTCAGTGAAGTCCACTGTCCACTTTCAGTGTGACAGTCCCTATTTTAGGGTCATGACTCTCTGTTCCGATTTTGTTCCCTGATGTCAACAGATGTGGGCATTAGATGAGATTGCACTTTGATGAGGGCACTAGGACCTGATTCAGCAGGGATTGTGTGAGCTAGCCCTAGGCTGAAGCCCATAAAGTGCTGGCCTGCCTGCAAATGGGGTGGGGTGAATCAAAGAAGCGGCCTGTTAGCCTTGCATCAATGCACACTCTACGTTGACTAACAGTCTCCAGCACGGCCCCACATACAGCACATCATACAGAGAGCGCTACAGGAGTTCTCTGAATGGTCCAAGTGCAAACGCTGTGCTTGTGCTATGTTGTCTGGGGACAGTCCCTTAGTGTTCACTGATCTAGAACACCAGAAACAAAATTAGGATGGTGGGGCAGGATCCAGAAATTGGTGTTCAGAATCAGAAAACAGGATCCTAGTCCCCTCCACTATGGATTAGGCTAGCAGTACCCTAATCCCTTTCACCCCTATTTCCTTCGGAGGTGTATGAGAAGGGGGAGATCTTTCTCTATAGAAGTATGTAATTCTCCTTAGCTCTACCCAGAGGGGTTTGATCAAGTTGGCTTCCTGTTCTAGGATCCCTTTTTCTGTTGACCCTTGGAGCTTCTGTTCTATGACTCACTATCTTGGTTTATATGGTAGGAGTTGGTTATCCCCCTATACTACCTGTGCATCCGCCTGCCCAGAAGAGGATAATTATTTATCTCTTTTTCAGATGTACTTACGTCATTGGCAATTAGTGTCCCTGTGTGGATCTAGTAGCTCATTTTCTGATATTAAAGGGACACCATAGTCACCAGAACAACTACAGCTTATTGAATGTGTTCTGGTGAGTAGAATCATTACCTTCAGGCTTTTTGCTGTAAACACTGTCTTTTCAGAGAAAATGCAGTCTTTACATTACAGCCTAGTGATAACTTCACTGGCCACTCCTTAGATGGCTGTTAGAGATCATTCCTGGGTCATGGCTGCCTAAAATGCATCCAAACATTCAGTGTCTCCTCCATCTGCATGCAGACACTGAACTTTCCTCATAGAGATTCATTGATTCAATCCATCGCTATGAGAAGATGCTGATTGGTCAGGGCTGTGTTTGAATTGTGCTGGTTCTGCCCCTGATCTGCCTCCTTGTCAGTCTCAGCCAATCCTATGGGGAAGCATTGTGATTGGATCAGGCCACCACTTCCACATACATACACACCTTGCATGCACACACTGTATCCACAGTATACACACACAAATACACTGCATCCACTTTTTTTATCCTTGCGAGTAGGAACTTGGGGGTAGGACCTGTTGATGGACTCAGAGGTGGGAAGACTCGGAAGTGAGCCCCGTGGGCCCAGACCTTGAGCTGTGTTAGAGGCCCCAAAATATCTGATGGCAGCCATGCTTGTAGGTCAATTTTTCTCTGTGTTATTAAGTAGTGTGAATGTATGACACACAATAAGTCTTTTTCTGCTATGCTGTACCATGCCACATAGAAACAATCCCTTTAGAAGGAATATACTGTAGGTGGAACCTCCTCTGCTCTGGTTGGAATGCAGTAATAGAATCCAGTTAATGATGGTCCATTACTAGTGTAAACAATGCACGTTTTAAAGTATTTCCTCTTGAATACAATCTTTGTCTGTACGTTTTCATTTTGTAATGTGTCGATCCATTTTTCGAGTTGTGAAATATATATCTGTGAAGTGTTTTTTGCACCCATTTAAGCATAATAATGCCTTATTGTCCCTTACAGCGGCTGACTGGAATTATACTTGGTTGCTAAGTCTATTATTTCCATGTCCCTTTCTTCTAAAGATTTCCTAAAGAATGCTCAAAAAAGACACATTTAGAACTCAATTTAGAACAAGCAGATTACATTTTTTTACATAAAAAAAATAAAAAACTTGTAGGCTGATTTTTAGTACTAAATTATTGAAATGCCTTTTTAGTACGTCTGAATGATGATTATGCCTGTATCCAAAGGGTGTGCATTGATGTATGTATATTTTAATGCTAATTTGAACATATTTCACTTATGCACTACTTCAGATCGGCCACTTGGTAATCCCTTATTAACAACTGACCAGTCACGTTGTCACTGGTATTCTGACATCCTAACAGACACACTCACTCACAGACAGACAGACACAGACTCACACACTAACTCACTGACAGACACACACACACACACACACACTCATTTACTGACAGACACACACACACACACACACACACACTGACAGACATACATTCACTGACACACACACATGTACACATTCTTGCACACACACATCATTGTATTTATCCCTGGGGTCTTCTATCTGGAGATCTCCTTCCTGCTGCTCACTGCTCCCTGACGCGCGCAGTTTAGTGATGCCGGCATCCCTACAGACGGCACGCGAGGGAGCACTGAGGAGAGGCAGTCAGAGACACGAGATGTCAAGATGGGCGGGGAGAGATCGGGAGAGGACAGGTAGATTTTTGTGTCATCTGCATATAAATGATAATGGAAGCCAAAGGAGCGGATGAGTTTATCAAGGGAGGCAGTATAGATAGAGAACAGTAGGGGACCAAGGACAGAACCTTGAGGAACGCCAACAGAGAGGGGTTGGGGAGAAGAGGCAGCATCAGAGAAAGAAACACTAAAAAAGCACTGGAGAGGTAGGAGGAGCACCAGAAGAGAGCAGTATCCCATAGACCGAGATTACGGAAAATGAGAAGAAGCTGTTGATGATCGACAGTGTCAAAGGCAGCAGAAAGATCAAGGAGAATTAGGATAGAATAATGGCCGCGAGATTTAGTAGCGATTAAACCATTGGATACTTTGGTCACAGCTGTTTCAACAGAGTGACGAGTGCAGAATCCAGACTAAAGCGGGTCAAGCAGAGAGTTGGATTCGAGGAAGTCTGTAAATCTCGCATACGTAACTCTCTCAAGGATCTTGGAGGCAAATGGCAGTAGCGATATAGGGCGGTAGTTGGATGGGGAGTTGGGCGTTTTTTTACAATCAGTGTTATGGTTGCATGCTTGAAGGGTGAAGGAAATGTGCCGGAGGAAAGGGAGAGATTAAAAATTTTAGTGAGGGGAAGAGCAAGAGAGGGAGACAGAGTGCAGATGAGATATGAGGGAATAGGTTCGAGGGAACAAGTGGTGGGGCAGGAGGACCAGAGCACAGCAGAAACCTCTTCTGTTGTAGTAGGTGTGAATGAGCATAGAACAGCGGAGGGAGTGGTGTTGGGTGATGTATTGGAAGGGGTGGGAGAGAGGTTAGAGATCTCTTCCCTGATTGTAGAAATCTTCTCAGTGAAGAAAAAGGAGGCCCTACCCTTATTAATTTTAAGGACTACAAGGGTAAGGGTGAAGGTAATAAAATCAGTTAGTTGGGAGAGTATAGCCCTCATCCTCATCCCTATTCCCTTATCCTCACATCCTCACCCTCATCCCTTTTCCCTTATCTCTTGTTATACCTGATTCTTGTATCAACGTCAAGGATGTGTTGAACTGTGGTTCCCGTTTTCTGGCTGATCTTTGACACTTAAGGCGTTTCTGCTGTGGGACCCAGTTGCTATAAGACATCCTGAGTAGCATGTTGTCCCTCCCTACTAACTGATTTTATTATCTTCACCCTTGTAGTCCTTAGAATGAATAAAAGTAGGGCATTCTTTCCATTACTTTTGTCGCTCCTCCATCTAGGACTTTTTCCAAGTCCAACTTTTTTCTTTTTAAATAAAAGCGTATCAATTAAACTGCTAATAGCTCCCGACTGATTCCTCTTCTGCAACTGTCACTTGTCTAATACTATCCTTACCTTTTTGTGTCATTTTAACCCACTCCCTCTAGCATGTAAGCTCATTGAGCAGGGCCCTCAACCCCTCTGTTCCTGTGTGTCCAACTTGTCTGGTTACAACTACATGTCTGTTCGTCCACCCATTGTAAAGCGCTGCAGAATTTGATGGCGCTATTTAAATAACATAATAATAATAAATAAAACATATTTTTTATGGTACATTTTAAACATCTTTTAATGCTCATAAAGAAAACGATTTAGTAAATGTTTTCGAGAGTTTTTAAAACTCTCAATCGAGAGCTAAGTCCAATATGACTTTTCTGAAACAGAAAGATAAAAATACAAGTAAAGTAGAAGAAGAATAACTGCAAATATCTTAAATTAGTTATCATAAAATTAAGAAAATATAGGGAAGGTTAAAAGAAAATAAATATCTCGGTAAATACGGAAACAGGAAATAGAAATATGGGGATCGGGAAATACCTGAGAATTGTATAATTTCATTATACCACCCCTTTGTAACAGTTACCAAGTCAATATTATCTCTTACCAGTTTCAGATTAAACATTTTTCCAAACAATGTGCAATGATGGATGTGGCTATCAGACCTAACAGTTTATTAGATTAAGACCTATCAAAATTATTATTATAAACTTTTCATTTTCCCCCATGTAATAAACAGTTACGGCTAAACAATCTACATACCGGTAGTCATTGAATAATTGCTGGATACATAACAGAACATAAAAAAAAATACACTTAATAAATTTATTAACTGGAAATTGCATGCCTAAACTTCTAAAAAAAACATATTCATATGTTATAACTGCATATTGTGACAAACCTTTTAAACACTGTTCTCTAGGGCAAAATTGCAAGTACCAGACAAGTTTCAAATATCTTTATTTTTCCACACAGGTGTTTACAGCACGTAATAGTCCACAGCAGAGTATCCTTTCCATCCATGTGCTTCCGCCCAAAACAGCAAATTCCACACAGCAAATTGCACAGCAAAGTAGCAAAATGGCAGGCTCCTCTCCGTGAGCCTGACTGGCTCAAAATTTGCCTTTGCTAGAAAAACAGCAAATATTTAAATTATGCCTCCGAATTTAGGACCACACCATAATTAATAAACACAATGCCAATATTGACTCAGCAGCCAGGTCCCAGAGCTGTACTCCATATTAGACCTGGTCTTATGTACCTTCTATGTAATACAAGACCAGGCTTCCTGTCACAATACATATATAAGTATATATGTGCATATTTCTGCTCTGATTGTAATATATTTATAAGTTAAATTTAGCATTTGGTACATAGGGTGTTGCATGATTATTCAGTCTAGGGGTACATTTAGTTTTACATCCTCTATAACCGTTCCTGTAGCTCTGATATTAAGCATATGAGGTTGACTTAACTAGAGGACACTGACCATGACTCCTAATACTTATCTCTCAGCCAATGGCCTATTTAAACTCAAAAAGGCACAGTATGAATGCTGAAAACAAGTGCCCCCTAGTGGACAGGTGCCTGTAGGCAAATGTCTACTCTGTCCTCTTCCTACCATGTCTTTTTTGTAAGCTCATTTGAGCAGGGCTTTTTCACCTGTAAATACCCACTTTCTATAATTGTAAAGTTTTGCGTGATATGTTATATATAACATATACATGCTAATAATAATAATAATAAATCCAAGAACATTTAGCATGCCTTAATGTGGCTATACTGTCTATTTTCCTTTGTTTGGTCAAATAACTATGAACATGTTTTACTCTGAGCTTTTACTCATGAGGTGACTTTATTTTTAGGTTCAAAGCTTCATGCGTGGTTGGCTCTGTAGAAGAAAGTGGAAGACCATTGTTCAAGATTACATATGTTCTCCACATGCAGAAAGCATGCGGAAGAGAAACCAGATTGTATTTAACATGGTTGAAGCTGAGGCAGAATATGTGCATCAACTTTACGTCCTAGTTAACTGCTTCCTGCGGCCTTTGAGAATGGCAGCAAGTTCTAAGAAACCCCCAATCAGTCATGACGATGTGAGCAGTATATTCTTAAACAGGTAATAGTACATTTTTGTTCTTACAAATTTTGGCCTCAATTTAATATTTTTAGATTAGCTTTTCAAATTATTTAATATTTTTGGCTAAACTTTTAAGAGTATTTGATATTTTAATTTTTTTTAAATAGTTTCATATTTTGATAATTTTTTTATATATTGAGATATATATATATATATATATATAAATTTAAAAAAAAAAGTTTATCCAAAAATATTAAGTAGTTTGGAAAGCTTATCCAAAAATATTAAATCAAGGCCCATATTACCAAACTGTTAAAGTATGCCCTTGTGGAAATATGGTGGACTGTGATGTCTTAGCATGGGAGCTGAATAAATACACGGAATCATTATTTTACAAGTCAGAACACTTCAGGAGATAAATATGTGCCTTATCCACATGTGACAACAAGGCTTTAGTGGTTTGACTACCCCAGCTTAAAAGTGAAATTGCTTCTATTGACCTTCTGAGAATTACAGTTCCAAGTATCTGACTGTGAAGAAGGTTGACTATCTATGATCTATATCAGTGGTTCCCAAACCAGTCCTCAAGGCCCACCAATAATCCAGGATTTATGTATTTTTCCTTTTTATTCCAGTCGAGATACTGACAAACCCTGGACTGTTGCTGGGTCGTGAAGATCGGTTTGAGAACCATTGATCTAGATCAGGGGTAGGCAACATATGGCACTAGTGCCATGCACGGCACTCGAGGTGTCTTTGCACGGCACTCATGGCTGCTACAGCCAAACAGGCTCTGGCCTATCAGGAGTCCCAGTAAAACTTCAAATATCTGCTAATACGAAAAGATGGTGAAGGACAATCCTCAATTTAAGCATTTCAGCACATAGAGGAAATTATCTCAGATCACTTCCTCCAACCACTTGTGAATGGTAATCCACAACTTAATAGAACAGCCTGCAGCTGCTGTTGCAGCTCCTTTCTTTGACCTGTACCAGGCCAGCCTGGTCCCCACTGGAACCCAGGGAAGCCAACCATACTGCTAGATATACACAGATATTGTGAATCAAACCAAGTGTTTATCTGAGTATCTGCTCCTTTCCAAATTGTTAAAATAAATGCGTGCACACTCTGAAGTAAATTACACTGAGACACAGGTATCAGGTTAATGAAAAACCTAGGAATGTTTACTCAGGGGGCGGCAAGCCCCTTATAAAGGCAAAATACATCATATGCAAAAATGTAGATAACAGAGAGAATACATCTTTAATTGGTTAGGTGTTAAGTGTCTTATCTAATGCACATCCTACGAGGTGTGATGTCACCATCATCCCGGGATTTTACTCCGGATGTAGGTGCCATCATGTTACACGAGGTAGTTAGTCGGTGGGAGGGGGTGCTCTAGCAGCCATTTTGAGTAGATATTGAATACAGGTATACACAGTAAATAGACATTTTACTATCACTAATTTACATTCATAACACAGAAATTAAGAATAACCCTCCCCTTATACAAATAATACGAACAGCCCACACACAAACATACACACAATCTGCACAAACGTAACCCGCTAACAATCCACATACATGCACACAACCCCACATGCAGCCTCTCACGTGCAATACCCCAAACAGCCCACACACACTACCAAACACACAATGTGACATATCCATCCACACACAATTCCACAAGCAGCCCTCATACACAGCCCACATTCATATGTATCATATACAATACCATAAACTACTAATGAACATATACAATATAATAGCTTATATACGCACAAATACAACAATGCCAAGCAACTGCAGTAAAATTAACACAAGCAGAATACGGCAGCATACACAACTCAATTTAAAAAAATAGGACCGGCACACTACGGGACATCACAATCCTATATCGGCACAGTGCTGCTAAAAGGTTGCCTACCCCTGATCTAGATTATGCTAGAATAGGAAGATGCAGCCACAGCCAAGTCTTTAATTGCATTAATCTGTACCGCCATAGTCTTGCTTCGTGGTGCAGTTATGTATATATCTGATACTTGCTGGTACACCCTTGGATAATTTTTTGTCCCTTTTCTCTAATGTTCCATAAGCCAGCAGCCCTAAAGGCCCGGTGAATCTGACATATCTGGACAAAAAAGAAATAAATAATTATTTTGTCCATTTATATTTTGTGCTTATAGATAGTTGCATTTGCAGATCTTCATGTATCAATCTGTCTTTCAGACTTAGGCTCATACAGAGATTAATGGTAGTAACATTGTCGGTCATAGGATAGAAACCTATTCACCAATGTTAATTAAGAGGCTAGGCTTCCATAAATGCCTATTTCACCTTCCATAAATCTCCTATCATTCTGCTCACCACAATAGGCACCATGCAGGGAAATAAGGTATCAACTGTTAAGCAGCCCCTGTCCATAATGTAGCTTGATTGAATAAAAATGAAAAAGAGAAAGGAACAGTAGGAGTAGATTTCAAGTTGTTTTGCTTCTCTAGATTTGACAAGGTATTTTACCCTGGATCAACATCCTGTTCATATACATAGTGCTTATATTTTAAAAAAACAACAACATATCTATAGAATCTGACAAGACAACCTCTTTGGGTAGAGAATTGTTCTTACCGTAAAGAACCTTTTCCATTGTTGTAAGTGAAAACATCTTTCTTCCAGTCTCAATGGATACTGGAATGTCTGTTGTGTATTGCTGCTAATGAACACACTAGCTCATAGCAGTTTGTACTGATCGTATATATACTTGTTTAGTGTTGTAATATTCCCTCGGAGACTAAATTCTTTTTAAGAAAACAAATTGGTTTTCCAGCCTCTCTTCACAACAAATGTTTTCCATCCCCCTTATTAATTTTGTAGCTTGCTCTACATTTTTTCTAGTTCTGCAATATCCTTCTTTCAAACTGGTTCTCAAAACTGTATGGCATATTTAAGGTGGGGCTGTTACCAGTGTCTTATAAAGAGGCAAAAATATATTTTGACCTCATGAATCGATACCGCTTTTTTATATGTGACAGCACCTTACTAGCCTTTACAATATCGGACTTAGATGTCTATAATTATTCTCAAGTCCTTTTCATTTAATGTTGTCTGTAACTCAACCTTATTTCATGTATACATTTTTTGTGGTTTCCAATATAAATAAATAAATGACTTTGCGTTCATCTGCATTGAATATCATCTGCAGCTTGTCTGCCCAGTTCCCCAGAATTTATATTATGTTTAGACTGCACTGTGTTATCTTACCTAGTTTTATGCCATATGCAAACGTTGAATTTCAATGCCCATGTCAAGCTCATTTATAAACAGTGTAAAGAAAGGTTAATCTTTAATAAAGATTACATAAATAAAAAAAAGTGAACCCAAGATAGAACCCTGACACACTCTACTTACAACTTTTGTTCTATTTGAAAATGTTATATTTACAAATACTCTTTGCACTCTAACATTTAGCCAATGTTCTATCCAAAAACAGAATTTCAATCTAAACAAGGTGATTTCAGTTTTAATGTAACCTTTTGTGTGGAACTGTTTCAAATGCCACAGCAAAATCTAAGTAGATCAAATCCACTGTAACACCCTGTCGTATATTTCTACCAATTTCTTGAAAGAACGCAATTAACTTAATTTGACATTACCTGTCTCTTATAAAACATTGTTGATTCCTACTAATTATATTGTTCAATATAAATTCCTGAATATTATCCCGTAACAGCCCTTTAAATAATTTCCCAACCACAGAAGTTAAGCTCATAGGTCTGTAGTTTCAGGGTTAAGCTTTGAACCCTTTTAAATATAGGCACCACATCTGCTTTTCACCAATCTTCCGGTATAATTCCTGAAAGAAAAGAATCTTACACTAAGGTCTCTAAGTACTTGTGGGTGCATACCATCTGACCATGGAGCTTTAATTGTTTAACTTTAATTGTTTATGAGGGCCTTTGTAACAGGGTTTTACAAATCTCCAACCACAGATTCTACGTGGTATGTACTGAAGAAAAAAAAAACATTTATATTTTCTGCTTTGGTCTGATCCTCCTTGGTTTACACATATCTCAAATTCCAAAGGATCAACATATTCACTCTCAAAATTTTTTGTCATTGATGTATTTAAAAATGTTTTGGTGTTGGTCTTTTGGTCTATTTTTGGCTTTCATTTAGCTTTTCATTTTATAGTTCAGCCCATTAAATTGCCGGTTTGGAAGCCCTGTTGCCATGCTTATGCTGTGTTATAGGATGGTATTAATCCCTATAATTTAAATGTTTTGATTGCCCTTTTCTGATTGTTTTTACTTGGCTGACAGTTTTAGTTAGCCACATTAGTTTTAGTTTGCTTCTTTCATATTTAATGTACTTTTAAAGAATTTACTCAATACCTCTGATTATTCTTTGTGCTTCTGCCAGTGAATAGTTCCTGCCAATCAATTAGTTATAGAGATAACCTTAGCCTATTGAAATAAGCCTTTTTGAAATTACAAGGACAATCCAGACCCCTAAATTATTTTTGCTTGCTTGAAGAATGTCTCTAGAAATTGGCACAGTCCTGTTTCTTCCTGATTGTTTAACTAATTACAGCTTCCCAACTGTGTTGATACTCCTGTGTCTGTCTCCCTCCAAGTCAATGGTGCTACCATCACCTCTACCTCCTAGGCTTACTGCCTAGGTGTTCTCTTTGACTTTGATGTCTCCTTCACCCCTCATGTCCAGTCGATCGCCAAATCCTGCAGCTTCTATCTCAAAAACAGCTCGCATCCACCCATATTTAACACCATACACAGCTAAGGTGCTGGCCCATACCATTGTTCTCTCTTACCTTGACTACTGCAACCTCCTTCTCAGTGGTCTTACGTGTTCTCAACTTTCATCCTTGCAATCTATAATTAACTCAGCGGCGAGGCTCATTTTCCTGTCCTCCTGCATGTCTCATGCCTTCCCCTTCTGTCAGTCCCTACATTGGCTTGCAGTAAGATAAAGATCTCAATTTAAAATTATGGTGCTTGCTTACAAGTCCCTACATAATGCTGCTCCAACCTACCTATTCTCCCTAATACACATGTATGTTCCGTCTAGGCTCTTGCGCTCTATCGAAGACCTACGTCTATCCTCTGTCCGCACTCCCACCTCTGATGCACGCCTTCAAGACTTCTCCAGGGCTGCACCTTTTCTATGGAACTCCATTCACTTTTCCGTTAGACTTTCATCCAGTCTCCATTTCTTAAAAAAAAAAATCATTAAAAAAATCACTTCTTCAGGAAAGCGTATCAATTAAACTGTTAACAGCTTTTCATCCCCACACCCTGACTCCTCTCCTGCAACGGTCAAAAATGACCTACTAAGCACTCAGTGAATACTTTTGTAGCAACCTACTTTGTTATCCCTACTATTACCCCTTGTGTCACTATACCCCACTCCCTCTAGCATGTAAGCTCATTGAGCAGGTTTCTATAAAAGGAAACACAAATCCTGAAGCTTTACCCTCTCTCCTCTTTAAGGTAAGAGCAAATTGCTTGGCAAAGATAGAGGAATGTGGTCTGTTAAAGGACCAATCAAGTGGTCTTCATGCAGTGACCCTGCTGTTTTGCTCTCGCAATGTAAAACATTCTTATTTCTGATATACAATAATAATTTTCATTGCTTGGCCAAAGGCACATCTAGTGGATGTAACCCTGACAACCTATTGATAGTGTTTCCACAATGAGAACCTAGCCAGACTCTGCACTTGGCATTCAGTGTCCTCAAGCATTCCATGAGGATGTCAAACATTTAATTAGTACAGTAGCACTAGCAACAGATTCAATGCTTCTCTGAGAAGCATTTGATTGGCACATTGCAGCGATTGCCACACGCGCATGTTAAGTCCACAACAATGAGAAACATTTGATTGTACAAAATTGTCATTAAGCCTGATGACCTCAGCAGAGGTGGACTGGATTTCGGAGAAAAGGCTGTCTCATTGCTAGATTATAGGTAAACAACAGGTTCATTTAATTGCTTTATTTTGTTACATATGGGGATCTGGTATCTAACCTGCCCTTCAGTTTGGGGCAAACAAAAAATGTTATGTGGCACTATAAATTATTCCACTACCCTGCTCTACCATGCTAATTACTTGATGCACATCTACTATAAGATTCACAAAATATACAGTCATAAAGACATCCTAAAACTCTCTGTTCACTAATGCTAAATTGCTTGCAGTTTTACCTATTGCAATTAATTACCCTATGGCTTGAGTTAAAAACAGAATGAACCTCATTGCAACACCAGTATTTCTGAACCCCTTGATTGTTGAATGGTTACTTACCATCCCCAATAAAAAAAAAAGTTGCTGTGAAAAAAATTGTGCATGGGAAGAGACATAATGTCCCAGAGCCAGTCTGTGCTATTCCAGCCATTCACATTGTACATTTCACAAACCATTACTATTGCCATTAAAGACTATGAGCAAGTTAAAATATATTTAATTTTATATTAAATTTGTCTTTAATAATGATAAGCCTAGAGTGCCAGAGTTAGCAAGTTAAGTATGTGACATATTCAAAGGAGAGAATAGAACATCATTTGTAAAGATAATGGGAGGTGAGACAAGGTGAATTGCCTGAGAAATCACCAGCCTATTTAAAATGTGACTTTACGTCCTTGACTCTATTTCATTTCTGCATACACTTTCTTTAAAGTCTCTTATAATTAAGGTTTATACATTATGGTGGTATTTCCTTTTACATATTTGATAAAAATGAATGTAAGGTCACAATAGGTCATTTCATTTTTTTTCTTTCTTTTAATAAACAAATAAAATGTTGGACCTTATTTTGGATCTAATTTAGTCACACAGTGTCATATTTACTGATACCTCTTCCCGCCTCCCTCCCCACTGCCTACACAGAGAAAGACAGGCACTATGGCGCAGACACACACATGCGCAGTCACGCAAACACACATGTAACATGGAAAGATTCTCAAAATTCCAGGTTTTCCCTAAAGGAGCTAAAGTGGGAGAAAGTTGATGCCTATTTTTGAAAATCAAGATAAGTCAGGAAACGTTGGCCTTCTCACATTCCGACCTTTCCGATAAGCATTCTATGTGTAGTTTGCAATCTCTAATGTTTTCCTAGAAGGAAGATGATGGGTTACGATCCATAAAGACCATTGGACACTAGCTACTTATATCAACCATGAGGCAAGCACAAAGAGTCATTAACTAATTCAAGAAGTAATATTTAATGTGATTTGTGCTTAAGCTCCCCTGGAAGGTTTGTCAGCAATTTTTCTGCATTACATTTTACTTCCTCCATTTAATATTGTCTACATCAAGATGGGTGTAATGATAAATATATCCTAATTCTAGCTGTAAAGGCACAGCAAACCTTGCCTTCACACAATGTACTAGATGTGTCAAAGAATACTGTATATTTTATGAAACATACAAATAATACATAATGGAGTGAAAAATAAAATTTCTGTTTGTGTGGTTCCCTCACTTTGATAAATCTATGAGACCATTCGCTGATGATTTAGTGAAAGCCAAATCTGAGTTGTGGGGCCAATTAATCTTCATCTATTTGTTTTATAACCCTTGAATACCGTCCAACAACAATATTACTTTTCGAGACTTGTTAATGGCTTTCACTGTTTCATAGCTTTTGTGTTATTAATATATTAGTTAGAAACAATAGAAATGATGTTTATGTTTTCACCATTCTTTTCCCTGGTGACATCCTGATTTTATCTATTTTTGTAATAATAAATGGGGTTGGAATGTGAGGGCACAATTACATTTTATCATTTTCTTTCTTCTTTTGTCTCTTTTAGTGAAACCATCATGTTTCTTCATGAGATATTTCACCAAGGATTGAAAGCAAGAATCACTAATTGGCCTACTCTAATATTAGGTATGTCGTTCTTTTTGGAAACCCTTGTAAATAATGGAAGATTGCAAAATGAACTGCCAAGTGTTAAGGTTATTCATTAAATTGATGAATATATACACAATTCTTTGGTGCTCACGATTGAGTTGATCAATATAAAATATTACATTGATACACCCCAGAGCCTAGGCATATGGTACATATTTGGGATTATTCACAAAGGTGAGAATTGTGGGGAATTCAAAGTTTTAAATTTCAGGCCAAAATAGCTCAACTGAAAACAGAACTGAATTAGATAGTTTTTTTAATTCAGCTATTTTTATCTAACATGTGAAATTCCAGCAATTCTCACTTTAGTGAATAATCCTATTCAATGAGAATTCAAAGTGAATTTAAAATTTATAGCCTAGGTAGCTGAACTGGAAGCACCGCTGAGTTTTTTGAAAAAAAAATGTTTCCGCAATTTTCCCCTTAAATTTCAAAGTCACTTTAAATTATCACGTTAGTAAATAATCCTGATTGTTTTAAACCCTGGAAACATACTGTTTTGGCATTAACAATGTTAACGATTTTGTAGTAAGTTAAAGATTATTACAACAAGGTAGATTTTAGTAAGGAAGAATCTGAATTAAAGGAACAAACTATTCATGGACATAAAACGAGAACCTAGACCTGCTGGTATGCTACTATAACAGCAGACCCAATGAGAGGTGCTATATGAATCGTATGTGGGAACTTTGGATGAGCAAGAAACCATCTACCCTAACACCAAAACAGCTTTTAAGAGGGGCAAAGGTCACATTCTATGTTTCTATGTTTCTGGGCACCATAACAACTTCTTTAAAATGTACGTATATGCTTTTTTTTCCTGAATGGAGTGCTACTGATTGGTTTAGAGCATCAGTTAACATGGGGAGTGTCTGGATGCCAATGTGGGAATTGGAGATCCGGATATTTTGCCACCTTTGGGTTTAAACTGTTCGATAACGGTTTAACCCCTTCAGGTAAGGAAGTGCATGCGGACTAAATTTTGATTAAGTAGTTATGGTGCCTGGTATGTTCCTTTGATAGTAAAATATATTTGGCTAGAAGTTATGTAATTTTTCTTTTGTCATTTTTTTGTGTAGATCTTTTTTTATTGCAAGTACTAATAAAAAGATGATAACATTAGCAACTTGTAACACGTAAAAATGAAATGATGAGGTTGGTCCTGGAAGGCGTAGATGAGTGTGAAAAGCAAGGGCTTTTAAGTGTCATTTGCGCACAGAAGGGGATAACAAGATTTTATTTATGTAGATGCAGACTGAGGGTTTAAAGAGGTGATTTATCTCAGAAGTACGGTCCCCAAACCCATGTTTTCTCCCATGAGAAAACTCCAAACTACCCTATAGAGTGCCTTTTTGAGATCGCTAAAATATTAAAAAAAATTAATAACTGACAAATGTGTAGCTTCCATATTTCAATATTATATAATGTGATTTTTCCCTATGATATCCCTGTTATCTGTTTAGTTTCTTTCAAGCAACAAAAATTAAATACATTGCAAGATCTCATATTTTTTTAGCACCAGGACATTTATTCTTATGTGACATGAGATGAATCCAAAGGCTGTTGTACTAAATGTCATATCTTGCTAGGAAAATTGCAGATATATGTATGTATTTATTCCATTTATAACGGCATTTATATTTGATTTTGGTGAAGAATATACATGGCTTAACCTACGTGTTTCACAGTAGTTAGATAGTAAATACACATTTGTACATTGCAGAGTGTTCTAGGTAATGTTATAACAATAGTCATTTATATTACTTGACAATAAATAAGGACATTTTTGCACACTGTTTCAAGAAAGCAAACGTAAATAATAACCTACTTTTAGTGTAAAAGATTTTGCATCACAATTTCTTTCTGTGAGTTTACCTATTTTTAGCTTTTCATTTGGTTAATATTCGCCCCCCCCCCCCAAAAAAAAAACCTTTTAAGGTTTTCTGTTGGAATGTACTTAAACAGGAAAGGTTTAAAAGTAACTTTCTCCCTTAATAAATAAACAAACAGTTGACCAGTTGTCCCACAGCTCAACTGAATGTTAGTCCAATACACATGTAAAGATATTCGCTAAACTGTCAAATGTCAGAGATTTGCAAGCTTTAGATAAAAATAGCTGAGATTGAAATAAAAATTCAATTGGGGATTTTTTCCAGTACCACCACTTATTTGGATTAGAAATTCCCTAGTTAAAGAGTCACTCTAAATACCATAAGAATTTAGCATTATTACAAAGGTTTTGATGCAAAGAGTACATTACGTTTGGTCTCCCTTTCGAGAGCTTCTTATAATTGTGGAATTAAAAACAAACAAACAAAACAAACAAAAAACTCTGATGCATTAATGTAAGAAATATGTTTTGCCCTTTTCAGTACGGTAGGTATTCAGTATGATTTCCTTTATTAAGGGAAAATACTGAATTTTTAATTTAGAAAATGTTAGAGAGGCACAGGGTGAGCAATCCTAAATTTGTTTGTTTTTTTAATCTATTTTTTTTTTTTAATTACTTGATTATTGTATGGTTTCTTCATCGGGTCATATTTACAATGTATAATGTGAGCATCCAATTTATAGACATATTTCTTTTCTCTAATCATTATCTTTGCATCAATGTAGAAACATTGCTGTTAAAACATCATATAATGAACAGTTCATGTCTTTTAAAGAAGTTTTTAAAGAAAATAAACATTTTTTTTAAAGAAGATAAAAAAAATATCTTCTCTTGTTCTTTGATAAATGGGCAACTGTACAGTCAATCTGTTTGGCAAAAATTTCTGAAAATCTGAATCACCAGAAATATCGTGTTTAGTGATGTCCAGAACTGTTCGCCGAACGGTTCACGAACGGTTCGCCACGTACGGTTCGCCACGGACTCATCATTGAGTAAACTTTGACCCTGTACCTCACAGTCAGCAGACACATTCCAGCCAATCAGGAGCAGACCCTTCCTCCCAGACCCTCCCACCTCCTGGACAGCATCCATTTTACATTCATTGTGAAGCTGCATTCTTAGTGAGCTGTCCAGGAGGTGTGAGGGTCTGGGAGGGAGGGTCTGCTGCTGATTGGCTGGAATGTGTCTGCTGACTGTGAGGTACAGGGTCAAAGTTTACTCAATGATGAGTCCGTGGCGAACCGTTCGTAGCGAACCGTTCACGAACCGTTTGGCGAACAGTTCGGATCATCACTAATCCTGTTTCATTATTTTATTCAGCTGACTTATTTGATATTCTGCTACCGATGCTGAACATCTACCAAGAATTTGTACGGAATCATCAGTATAGTTTACAAGTGTTGGCAAACTGCAAGCAAAACCGAGATTTCGACAAACTCCTCAAGCAATACGAGGCAAACCCAGCGTGTGAAGGGAGAATGTTGGAGACATTTTTAACCTATCCTATGTTTCAGGTACATTTCTGTCCTGTTCATACCTAGCCAATCACCTTCTGCAGCTAATGTACCCAATGAACAAAGAATGATATGTCAGAATTATTACTCATTATCCACAGTTACATTCATTCATTAGATAAGGTCCATTAGATTAAAAAGCGCTTTTATATGGAGAGTTTAATTTTATAGTTTGCATTGTGTCTTAACAAGTGTGGACTAGCTATTCGATATCGTTTTAAAATAATTTATCAAAGTCTTTCAATGGCAACACAGGGGCGTAAGAGCAGATGCCACAGATTAGTTTTCTTTGAGTTAGGTTTATTTTCTGTGCTGAATGTCAATGCAGCTGCAAAACCTTTCATTAACGCGCATTTATAATTTCTTTTGTATGTTCACCCTAGCATTTTAATTGTTTGGTTATACCATTTGTCATGCTTCTCAGATAAATACATGTCTTCTACACAATGAGACCCTGTTTAATTGTCTTTGGGTTGAACCAATACATGTTACCATGGATGTTTTAGTTTTTTCAGAATGTATTGTGCAACATTAAATAACATTATCTAATATGGAATTTAATAGGACGATAAAAAAAATTAAAATAGAAAGATGGTCATCATATTTCTTTACTTTTTTTATCCTGTTTCTAAACAATTACTCATTAGATTTCCTCAAGTTGCTGTATATTAACACAACACCTGGTCACACTGCAGTATTAAAACTGTAAATCTTCTGTACCCCAGACTATCTTCATAAAGTTGGTTTCTCCATAGGGCTATTGTAGGCAGCTTCCTATATTGTCAAAAAAAAGACAGCATGTGTTTAAGTTTAGTATCAGATGGAATACAAAACAGGAATACAGTATTGTAACACTTATCGCCTGAAAATGCTGACCTAATTTGCTGCACTTCTTGAGACGCCACTCTGAGCCATGTCCCAGATAAAAAGCAACGCCACATAGGATATGATAAAACATTGGGAAACTGTAAGTGGACATTACAAGTGGCAAATAACAGGACTAGCTACTGTGATCTGTATCTCAGTCTAACAGCCCATGAATAAAGATGTCAGAGGGCAGAACCGGCTACTTAGATTTGGTTTCAGAGAGAGTCAGTGAATGGTTTGGTGACTCACATTTGGTTTTATTCTTGAACGGAATTCGCACTGGTTCTACAAGTGCTTCTTAGTGTGTGATAGTAAACTTGTCTTTATTTGGCAATGAACTTTTTTGGAGCACACTTAACCTGTACAAGATGCAATGAATAAGGAGAAGATAAGGGCTGTTACATACCAGCATACACTTTCCATACCTACGCTTCCTATGTTGTGTTGTTGCTTTGTATCAGATAAACTTCAGATGGAATCTTGTAGGTGGAATCCTGAGGCAAGGAGATACAAATCTCTGTGAACAAGTCTCTTGTAAGGTAGGTGCCCTTGGGCACTGAATTAATAGTACATAGAATGTCCAGACCAAAGTGCCAATGAGGATAAGTTAAAACTGTGTAAAATATTCAATCCAAACTCAAATCTAGTAAATCAGTCCTAAGAAAAAGGAAAACCCAAAAAGGGAGATCCTAGTTAAAAACACACAAAATCAGTCCTTCCCGAAGGGTACATTAATGCTCTAATATGTATCCAAAGTCAAATCCAGAGAATCAATATTATACAGCGGAAACCAAAAGGAGCCAGAAGATTACTAATAAATGGTACACGGAGAGGCAATTCAGCATTTAGTGTATGATGACAGATATTGTTTTTCTTTATTTTTTAGATACCTCGGTATATTATAACACTTCATGAGCTCCTGGCCCACACACCTCACGAACATGTAGAAAGGAAAAGCTTAGAGTTTGCACAGTCAAAACTGGAAGAGCTGTCACGGTAAGTTAATGTGCCTACTAAAAAGTGAAACAATAAACGTTACGTTGTTCTCCTCTGACGATCCCTTTTACAACATCAAGTTTGTTATGTATTCTGACAGTTTCTCTATTTTACTTTGTGAATACCAATAAGCAGACTGATGTACATGATTAATCTGATGGCCATCAAGTCTCCCCAAATGATTAAGGTTCAACCCAGACTACTCGATGGGCTTTCATTGTGCGATCTGCTAAAGTCAGATGTCAACTCCTGAAGTAGTGATCTGAATACATGTCTCAAAGTAACAGTTACGAAGCTTGAGCAGAAGGTTGTGATGGAAAGAAATATCTTCACATAATGTACATTTTTAATTTAAACTTGTTGATGACATATAATTTTTTTTCAAATGAAACAAGGCGGGCACACTCGACTAAACAACAAAATAGCCCCAGGAAAAGGCTAATATAATAAATACTGGGTGCTCACCCACATAAGGCTCTATCCCCTAAAGAACCCAAACTACATAACAGTGTGAATAGAGTAAGGAGCACAACCATAAATCTTTATATATATGAAAAAATCTTTATTAAATGGGTATATACTATAGGACTGTCTCTTTAAATATTATCCACAGAGGTACAAAGTCATGCTATTCAAAAGCATTTACCAGAAAAGCAATGATATAGGCAAATATAAACGCTCAATGCGTAATAAATGAATGAAAGAAATATCATGCAAACATCTTCTCCTTATTAATTGCATCTTGTACAGGTTAAATGTGCTCCAAAAAATGTAATTGCCAAATAAAGACAAGTTTACTATCACACACTAATAAAGATTTATGGTTGTGCTCCTTACTCTATTCACACATATAATTTTTTTTCAACAGCACTGTTCAGGGTAACAGACAAGCTGATGTATAACATCAGACATTACATAAAAGTTTTCCATGGCACACAGATAGCTATACATAGGTACAAAAGAAAAAAAGGACACTGATTTCGAGAGCTTACAGTCTACAAGGAGGTGGGTGTGAGACAGTAGCTAAAGTGTTGCATGAAAGTGGAAATCTAATTGTTACGGGCAACACACCATATGGAGTGATGGCTAATGTGGGGCTTGCATGATATATTTGTTGGTATACTAAACGTACAATTTATAAAGTAGAGATAGTAGGCATCTCTGAGTAGGCGTATCTTCAAGGAAGGTTGAAAGCTTTGGAGTGTGAAGAAGAAACTGACAGAACAAAGAGTTTGCACAGTAAGGAATTCCGGGGAATAGGAGCTGCACTAGGGAAGTCTTTGAGATAGGAGTGGGAGCAAGTGACGCGAGTAGAAGAAAGATGTAGGTCCTGGGCAGAACAAAATGGTGGGAGAATAACTAGAGACAAAAGGAGAAATTCAAGGGATGCAGCGTTAGAGCTTGGAAACAAGATTTGAGACTTTGAATTTTATCCTGGAACAGATAGGAAATGGGTGGAGAGAATGGTAGACCTGGAAAGCAGACAAAGAATAACCAATCACAACAGTAATAGGCTATATTTTAAAAATAGAAATAAGCAATTTATAGCACCTTACAAGCTGCAGACACAGAGCACTTTGCAGTATTATGTCATTTGCCCTGGAATAAGGTCCCGAGATTCCTGATTAAGGATCAGAATTATTGGTTTTTGGTGTCCATAGCAACAGCACATGTAAGGAAGATGCCCTTAGATTTATTACGCACTTTGCTTTCTTCCTCTTCAGTCTGTACATATTTTATAAACACAGGGAAGAATAAATCTGGTTCACGGCTTCTCATTCTTTTCTTGATAAACTAAACCTGTCGATTTAAGAAAAATAAACCCCACAGCAAAAACTGTTAGACTAGGACTGTAACACAAAAATAAAATGCACTCTTCAAAATCATATAAAGAAATAAATAGTCTTTTGTGAATGTGGTCTGGTTATAACAGTATTCCTACATTGTCCCTACACGTATTTGCTATCTGTGGCTAACCTTTGGACTAGTTCAATTCACTCTATGATATTAATTCTATAAGGCTAATATTGGTGCTGTTTTTTTCCCATTTCGCTTTTACAACCTTTGCACATACATGTCAACTGAAACTGACAGTCACCACCTCCACTAGTTTTTATATAGGCTCAGCTAATGGAAGTTTTTCCAGAATGTTGAAATTGCTAAAATCCAGAGAGCTGCAAGATAAAAAAAATACTGTCTTATTACAATGTGTATCTATTTTAGACCTACCATTATACCAATATATTTTTCAAAAACATCAGAATTAATTTAATTATTATCCATCGAGATACTTGCCATTTGTCATGGTTATTGAGAAATAAATGCCAGATTAAAGTATTGTGGAAAATTAAATCCTTGGAAACATATAGAGATTTTAAGATAATTCCTTGAGGTTTATGCATAAAAAAAGGTTTTGCTTCATTTCAATGGATGATACAAATCTTATAGGTGAATGGGATGACGAATTCACGTCGTTAGTTTCACAATGTTGCTAAAATCTGGAGTACTGCAGGAAAAAAGAAACAATTGTTTTATTATAATTTGTATCGGTCTAACTTAGCAAATCACCTTGATGGCTAAATCACTAAATCAAGCTTCATATTCTAGGGGGTGTACTTCAGACCACAATCAGAGAGCTGTCAATGTATTGTACAGTATTTATCCGGATCACCATTAGAAGATATAAATATTACACATATACTAACCATTGACATAAAGTTATTATTATATTACTTAGTATTCAGGGCTAGTACAAACCATTATCTGGAAATCTATTCATAAACAGGGCTATACATAGGACATGAGGTCACACATTTAGGCTGGAAGAAAGGAGATTTCATCTAAGGTGAAGAAAAGGTTATTTTACAGTAAGAGCAATAAGGATATAGAATTCTCTGCCTGAAGAGGTAGTTTTATCAGAGTCCATATAGATGTTTAAACTGTAAATGGATAAATACTTCCAAAAACATAACATACTGGGATTTAATTTCTAATTAGTGATAGCTGCTTGATCCAAGGAGACATCTGACTGCTATTTTGGGGTCAAGAAGGAATTGTTTTGAAGTTTGCTGAAAAATTTGAAGCGCTTCAGACTGTATTTTTTGCCTTCTTTTAAATCAACAGCAAAAACATATGTGAGGAAGGCTGAACATGATGGACGCAAGTCTTTTTTTAGCTATGTAACTATGTAACTTGCACATAACTGGCATAACTAAAGTAGGATCTAAATGTCTGTGTGGAGGAGACTAGAAGCTGCACGGGTCCTCAGATGACTCAGATAAGTGTATACAGTGGAGTACCAAATCATCAGTGGTATGCACTCACCACATCTAATCCCCTTTGAAGGTAGGCAGAAAATACCAGGTCCAGAAGGACTGCATCTTTAAAGGAGCACTCTAACTGTGGGAGTGAAAGAAAACAATGAAGATACGTTTTATATGATTGCATTAGTGAACATGTCCATACGTGGTGTTTGGATTACTGTATTAATGCACAGTCAAGATCTTTACAAACATTCCATGAGGAGTTTTTCTCCCTTTGTTGTTTGACATATAGCATTGTTCAAATGTTCCAAAGATATTTCACATGAAAATAAATGTCATTTCGATTTGTACAAAACATACAAACAAAAAAAAAGGTTCTAAAAGGTTTATACAAAACAGAGATTATATGTTTTTTTTACTAGAGTTAGTCTGGACTGACAGATTCTACTTAAGTGAATCAAGCAGCTGCAACCATGAATAACAGTGAAAATTCAGGCTAGAAAGTATTCATTAGACATATGCAATTTGTTTTGGTCCGAATATGAATTTGCAATTCAGACATTTTGGTACTTCCGAATGTCTGAATTGCCGAAGTGACAAATTGCCAAGGTTCTGAAGTTCCGAAATTACCGAATTTCCGAAGGGTCGAAGTGCCGAAGTTGCCGAAGTTCCGAAGTGTCAAAGTGCCGAAGTTCCGAAGCACAGTATTGCCTAAGTACTAATATACTTACCCAGTGAAAGAAGAAGAATGTTACATTGTATACAATTTTAAATAAAAAAGTATACAAACATAGCCAGGATTCAGCTGTAAGCATTTGCAACACAACAATCAAGTAACATACATTCATATAAAATATAAGTTACTTAGCCAGTCAATGTAATGACAGGAATGAATAAGTAGATAACTCCCTAATTCCCATGGTATTAGGAAGCTATCTACTAAAAGGCTGAAAGACCTAAATTGGTCTTTCAGCCAAATTTACTAATACTAAGTACTTACAGTATTAGTAAATTATGCCCCTACTCGCTATACCGCGAGTAGGGGCATGTCTATTAAACATTGAGCAGCCTGCATGAATGCGGGTGGGGGCCCTAATGTAAAATAATGGGGGAGGGGACCTATTGTCCTCCCCCAGGGCCCCCCCCCCGAGCGGCGGGTGGGGGCCCTAAATCAGAATAAGGGGGGGACCTAATGTCCTCCCCCTGGCCCCCACCCCTGAGCGGCGGGTGAGGGCCCTAAATTATAATAAGGGCAGGGACCTAAGGTCCTGCCCCCTGGCCCCCACCCCTGAGCAGTGGGGACCCTAAATACTAATACGGGGGTGACCTAATGTCCTCCCCCCTGGCCCCCACCCCTGAGTGGCGGGTGGGGGCCCTAAATACCAATAGGGGGGAAACCTATTGTCCCCCCCGACCCCCACCCCTGAGCGGCGGGTGGGGGCCCTAAATAAAAAAATAACCCCCCCAGGTGACTAGGGGATGCCAAACCCCTAGTCACCCCTCCCCCTCAAAAAAAATTAACCCCTTACCTACCCCCCTCACCCTAAAAATAATGAAGGGGAGACCTTTAACTAAGTACCTGTAAAAATAATAAAACTTACCATTAGATGTTTTCTTTCTTCTAAAATCTTCTTTTTTCAGCTCCAAAAAAGGCCAAATAAAAATCCATAATAACCGACGCAATAAAAAAAAAAAAAAAAATTATCAATCTTCACCCGGCGAGGGCTCCACGCAGACTGAGCTCTGCAGGGCGGGGGAAAGCGTAAAAAAGCCTTGCCCCGCCCTGCAATTAGGCTCAGAGCACTCTGATTAGTGGGTTTAAGCCATCCAATCAGAGTGCTCTGTGTCATTTTACACAGCGTGGGAAAGTTCTTTGGAACTGTATTTTACTGTAGGGCCCCCACCCGCCTAAGTAATTTTTACTTAGTATTAGTAAATTTGGCGGAAAGACCAATTTAGGTCTTTCAGCCTTTTGGTAGATAACTCCCTAATACCATGGGAATTAGGGAGTTATCTACTAAGTGGCTGCAAGAGAAGTCTCGAAGTGCCGAAATTCCGAAATTCCAAAGTTCCGAAGTGTTGAAGTGCCGAAGTTCCAAAGTTGCTGAATTTCCGAAGTGTCGAAGTGCCGAAGTGCTGAAGTGCAGAAGTTCCGAAGTTGCCGAAGTGTTGAAGTGCCGAATTGCCGAAGTATTGCCTAAGTACTAACAATTTCGAAATGCCGAACCGAACCGAAAATTTTGCCCATGCACATGCCTAGTATTCATGTTAATTATGGCTAACTTTGACATCTCAGATATATGTGAGCTACACTCTTAAGACTGGGTGAGTATTGTACTCAGTTATGTTCAAGTGTAACTCACACGACTTTCTGGTAGTAGGGGACACGTGTCCTGGTTCTGCCCCAGGATTAAAGTGTAACTCTAGCCTTAAACCTAACATTAGTCTTAGCCCTCACGTTAACATACAAAGTCATAACAATTGAAAACGACATAAGAGTAAGCCATGTATTATGGGAAAATAATGCTATCAGAGAGATTTCAGTCACATGGTTTATTGGTATATATCATTTCCATTGTATTTGCATTTCTAGCTAGAGTAGCAACGTTACACCGTGCAATGTTGGATAGTTCAGTTAATATCATCATATTATGTATCATGTACCCTGACAGGCATGACCTCTCATTGTTCTTGTTGGCCTATCCTGATCATTCTTGCTGCCCTAGTCTGATCATTCTTGCTGGCCTAGTGGCTGATCATTCTCGCAGGCCTATCCTGATCATTCTTGCTGGCCTATTCTGAACAATCTTGCTTGCCTATTTAGATCAGTCTGGCTGGACTATTCTGAACAATCTTGCTGGCCTATTTAGATCATCCTGGCTGGCCTATACTGATCATTCTGACTAACCAATTATGATCATTCTCACTGATCTTTTCCTGCACAAGATTGCATTCTGGACCCCAAGAGCTGTAGCAACCATTCTATGGAACATATAGATAGATTACACTGTAAAATTACTAGCCAAAGGTTTTCATCAAGATACAAGCAAAACAAATGGGATACGGCTGCAAAATATAAAGAAAACATAAATATGTGATTGGGAGGCACCCTTGAGCGCATTATACGTCTATATCTTGCGAGTGCACCTTTATACAGCGTATATGACCTGTTAAAATTGTATTGCACTATGTTCTATTTATTTTTTCTTTAGATTTTGCAGCCGTATCCCATTTGTGTTTTGCTTGTATCTTGGTTTAAAAGATCACTACCTGGGTAGTGATCCTTGGGTGCTGCTCACCTGATCTAGCTGATAAGTATATTACATACTTATTTCACACTATTCACACGTGATTGTGGTGATAGTATTGTTTTTTTCTTATAAAGGTTTTCATCAGTTGGTTCAAATTTCTCATAATGGGGGGCGTGTCCGGCAGCCGAAGAAGATGGCGGCTTAAACCCGGAGCTCCTCGTGGCGCCCGCACTAATCGCTCCACACAAGCCGTCCCAGCACACCCACACACCGCAGATGGGCCGCGCAAAGAGGCAGACGGACCCTGGCAGCACCCCTAGACCCCCGGGACACGGGGGAGATCAAACGATCCGGTCATACCTGCAGGCTGCGCCCCGGGCGCGGACACCGCAACGGGAGATGGAGGCCGCAAGCCAGATCATAGAATCACTCCCATCCACACCAGCCAGGTTCTCCCCAACACTGTCAGAGTCACAGCAGCAGCAGCAAGATGGTGAGTGGAGGGATATCATACCCAACCTACTTACCAAGTCAGATTTTGAGGCACTCTCAGACCGCCTTGGGCGGGTGGTACGCGAGGAGGTGGCCCAGCTGCGCGCCGACAATGGCGAATGTGGAGGCCCGCATGGCGGTGGCAGAAACCGAGACCAGGGCATTAAGAACAGACTTAGAGCAAACTAACACAGCAGTTATGACCCAAGAGGCAGATATAGCATACCTCACCACGTGGGTTGACGACTTGGATAACCGCGGCCGCAGACTGAACCTGCGGGTCCGCGGGGTGAGAGAGGGGGGCCCCTCAGAGAACGTGCCAGAAGTGCTTCGGCAAATTTTCACCCACATACTGGGGGGCCAACAAATACCCAGAATTGGCCTGGTCCGCGCACATAGGGCACTAAGACCCCTACCTGCGCCAGAAGAACAGCCCAGGGACATCATATGCTGCCTCGACAACTATCACCTTAAGGAAGAAATACTACGCACAGCCCGCCGCATGGGGGCCGTCCGCATGGAAGGCCAGACTATCTCCGTCTACCAAGATTTATCCAGATACACCCTGCAAGCCAGAAGAGCCCTGCGCCCGGTGACATCAGCCCTACAACAGGCAGGCATCCAATACCGCTGGGGCTATCCGTTCTCGCTCTCTGCAAGGCACGGACAAGACCAACTCATAGTCAGAAAGCCGGGAGACGTCCCGGGATTCCTACGTAGCCTAGGCCTCCCACCACAACAGGTCCCAGATTGGTTGGCAAGATCGTTCCTCCAACAAGTACCAGGACCTCAATTTCCACGCAGACCCAACGCAGGCCCGCAAAGACCACAGCAACAGCGGCAACAGGACCGGAACCCGGGCCCAGCAAGGAGGGAGCGATAACCAAGCTTCACGCAGCGAAGCCGGGGGACGGGGAAGGGGACTCAGGCACCAACGAAAAGCATGAACGAACCGTGAGTAACAACCGAAGGGGCACACCCATACACATCACACAGGTCGGCAAGCATTGGGGAGGGGAACGGGGACCAAAGGAATACAGGGGAGGGGGGAAGTCTTTATTTACTGCCACCTCTACCATGCAACACGGGTAACTGTACCCCAAGAGGACAAGCCCCAGGAGGGCCTCATTCCACCAAACATACCATGCATGGGGGGGAGCCAAGACATTTTGGGGAGGGGGATAGGGGGATTTGCAAAAACCGACAACGAAAGAGGCACACGGGCACACCAGCCGCCACCTTCGCAGACCCGCACCAGGAGGTGCAAATAAGAAAGACGCTTAAGACATTGCAAAATATTTTAATATATAATCTATGGACCCAAGGGGGGGGGGAGATGGAGAGATAGGAAAGCGGGGAGGGTAACAGAGGGGTAGGGGGAGGGAGACGAGACAGGAGCTACCAATGAGACAGGACCAAGAAGAGGTTTGGAGGCTGAGGGGAGGGGAGGGAGGAAGCGCGAGGACTGACAGGATACACGCAAGGGAGACAGGACGGTATAGGGGATGGGGGAGAGGGGGAAGGGGAGGATAGGAGAGGGGAGGGAGGGGGGAAAACACAAAAAATAAAAAAATAAAAACCAAAACAAAGGGGCAAGACGGCCGACCGAAACTCAGACGCAGCGACACAGGATATGCAACGGGAGCAGACACCCCTATTGGCAAACAGAGACGTGGCCAGACATCCACCCATAGAACTTAGGCCACATAACATATATGACCAGGTGACGGGTAACTGGGAAGGGAATGGCGAGCTGGGGGCCACATCAGGTCTCGCACACGGACATCTTATGTATCATTGCAATCTGATGTAAAGTTTTCAAGTGTGTTAGCTCTAGACAAAAAATAAAAAATAAAAAATAAAAAATGTTTTATCCCTGTACAACTGAATCGCACCACGGTATACTGTGGAGCACGGTAAATCCGGCTCCCAGCCTAACGTACCAAAACTTTGTCACAAATGCGATGACCCACAATAGAGCTAACATAGGACACAACACGTGTAAAGAGAGACAGGCACGACAGCGTATTCAGCACAGAGGTGTAGACGTCACAGCGAGAAGCACCATAGCAACCAAGCGGCCCGCGTGCGGCGTTGGATGCAACGCTAAACCCCCCCCTACTGCCCTCGATTAAATAAATAATGCCCAACAGGCGAGCGCACAGCGAAAGGTCCCTGCGCAGCTGACCCAGCCTAGACCGACCTTACTCTAAACGGCTCACGAGACACCACCCCACCGGAAACCACGCGCTCACGGCAATGTGAATCACACACGGAGTAGATGCAAGATAGCGACAACGGCGACATGTACACAGCCCAGCACACCACACGCCCATGGCCTCAAACCCCATACAGAACGAAACACAAAGCGGACTGAGCTTCAGCCACACAGCCACCTAAGAGACGAAGGACCAAAATCCACAAACAGTAAGACCTAGTTCTCAAGACACGAGACGAACCAGTCCATCACGGACAAGTTGCCCGACCCCCCCAAAGGTATAGGACACAGAAACCCCCGATATATAGGGGGCGTACAACTCCCGGAAACGACCAGTGCCCACCAGTCGGTTAGGCACACTGGTCAACTCACCGGGACACTTGTCCACTACTGGACAGACCACAGAAACCCAACAGATAAAGCGGACCCACGAAGGGCCCACCCACACCCCAGCCAAACCTAGAACACCATCACAAACATCACAAACCACATACGTGCATACCACAGACACACCTACACCCTCTCCTCCCCCTCCCTGCTGTCCGTCCGTCCCCTGCGGCCGCCCGGATGATGCCGGCCCCGGTCCCCAGCGTGTTCACCAGGGAGGACTTAAATATAATCTCCTACAATGTAAAGGGCCTCAATGTTAGAGAAAAACGCACAAGACTCCTGAGGGACCTGAAACAATACAGGACGTCGATAGCGTTCATCCAAGAAACGCACTTTCAGGAGAACAGGGCCCCGGCACTGAAGGACCGAAACTTTCGAACGGGGTACTTCAGTAACAACCCAGATAGACGAACGCAGGGAGTATGCATACTATTCTCCAGCAGAATCCCGTACATAGAACAAGCCACCCTTAGATGCAAACAAGGCAGATATATTTTCACTAAAGGCACTATCTCAGATCAAACCTACACATTCGCCAACATCTATGCCCCAAACACGAAACAATACCACTTCCTCCGGAGCACTGTGGCTTCCCTGATGAAGTTTACGGAAGGCACCCTGATCATCGGAGGAGACCTAAACCTGGCACTACACCCGGATCAGGACGCCACGTCCCCACAAGGAGCAACACCGCAAAACAGACATGCGAAAACACTCCGCCTCCTACACCAACACCAGCTGGCAGACTGCTGGCGAGCATTGCATCCAACTGCCAGGGACTTCACCTTCTACTCATCGGCACACTTAACATACACAAGACTGGATTATTTTCTAATGACACACCATAATCTGAACCTACTAAACGCCGCGGAGATCCTGCCAATGACCTGGTCGGACCACTGCCCGATTCGAATGCGGCTGAAATCGCCGCTATACAGGCCCCGGCAGATGTCATGGAGACTAAACGAATCGATCCTCTCGGACGTGGTAGTGACAGATAAGATTAGTAACTCCATACGAGAATACTTCCAAACCAATGAGACAGAAGACGTAACGCCACTAACATGCTGGGAAGCACACAAGACGGTAATCAGAGGCCAGATCATCGCGCTATGCGCAACCCGCAAGAAAGCAGCAATGCAGGAAACGCTCGAGCTTAACAGAGACATCGCAATCCTGGAGACCAGACACAAACGCACCTTGGACGCAACGACATACCAGGAACTCACGGCCAAACGAAACCAACTCACCGCACATCTCAATCGAGCAATTCAACGTTCATACCAGCACTACAGACACATGATACATGAACACGGGGATAAATGCGGAAGGCTGCTGGCAAACCTTCTGAAACAACGTAAAACCCAACTGTACATCCCAAAGATCAAAGACACACAGCAACGACTTAAGCACCTCCCGGACCAGATTGCGACAGAATTCCGCACATATTACCAAGGCCTATACCACCTCAGACAAGATGAACCAGGAGAATCGCAATCGAGCAAACTCGCTGACGTACGCAGATACATAGGCTCGGCGCATATGCCAGAAATATCAGAGACGGACCGAGAAGCACTAGAAGCCCCCATCACGCCGGAAGAATTGGCGTATGCCATCAAGAAGGCAAAAACGGGCAAGGCACCAGGGCCAGATGGGCTACCCCTTCAATACTACAAAGTTTTTACACAAGAGGTCGTGCCGCACCTACTGAAAGCCCTGAACTCCATACAAGAGGGAGCCACACCAACCGCGCAATTTACCTCGGCGAATATCACCCTACTCCCAAAGGAAGGAAAAGACCCAACACTATGCTCAAGCTACCGCCCAATATCAGTACTGAACACCGACATCAAGCTGCTGGCCAGCATACTGGCACTACGACTAGCACCATTGCTACCGGCCACAATACATCCGGATCAAACAGGATTCATCCCGGGCAGGGAGGTAAGGGACAACACTATCAGAGCCCTGAACATCATAGCGCACGTCAGAACCCAACAGAACCAAACCCTTCTCTTATCTACAGATGCGGAGAAGGCATTTGACCGGGTGGACTGGGACATGATGATGGAAACCCTCCACGCCGCGGGAGTGGGACCGAGATACGGCATATGGGTGAGGGCGCTATACACCGACCCGACGGCACGAATCAGGATCAACGGTGCACTAACGGACCCATTCCAGATACACAACGGGACTAGACAAGGCTGTCCACTATCACCACTATTATTTGCACTGACGCTGGAGCCGTTCCTCAACAGGATCAGGCACAATGACGCCGTCCAGGGGCTTACCATCGGAAACACACATCACAAAACGCTAGCATACGCAGATGATATGCTGTTCGTGGTCACGAACCCAGAAATGTCCCTACCAGCGATACAGACAGAATTTGAGGAATACGGACGAATCTCAAACCTACAAATTAATTATTCAAAATCAGAGATACTGAATTTGACCGTCAAACACACGGACAGACACACACTGCAGAGACGCTACCCATACCGTTGGTGCGACCAACGCATGCGATACCTGGGGGTTTGGCTTACACCCAATCCGGCGGACCTGTACACCCAAAACTACCTCCCCATTTTGAAAAAAGTGACGGAGGAACTGCGTAGATGGAGCCCATACTACATCTCATGGCTAGGGAGGATAAATGCGGTTAAGATGACACTGCTACCCAAACTGCTCTTCGTGTTTCAAACAGTACCGATACAAGCCCCACAAACATTCTTCAAGACATTGAAGGCAGAGGTCCGCAAGTTTATATGGAAGGGCAGACCCCGCGCATAGCATACACCCAGCTCATTTTACCCAAACTCCGAGGAGGTCTAGCGCTTCCCGACTTCGAACGCTACTATCACGCAGCACATCTTACACGAGTCATAAGCTGGACGGTAGCCAGTGGCACAAAACCATGGACCCAACTGGAATCCGACACCACCAACTGCGACCTCCGGACACTGCCTTGGATATCCGCGGCGGCGCACAGGCGCAAACGCATCACAAACCCCTTTGTGGCGGCAACCATGCGGATCTGGCACAGGCAGGGCACAAAACACTACCTGACGACGGATCCAGGCCCGCTGCTGCCACTAAGGGGCAACCCGGACTTCCCAGCAGGCGACCTTGGCCCCACACCGGGCCCAGCAGGACACCCAACAATTCCTCGCATGACAGACGTCCTGGTACGCCCGTTCGACATACGGCCGTTAACAGAACTCTTCCCGGACAGACCACACACTTTCTCACACACACTAGCGAGAGCGCAAATCTCCCAATATGCTCGATCCATCCCGCAAAAACCATCCCTCCTTAGGGAAACTACCCAATTTGAGAACCTGTGCACACAGACCACGGAAACACCCAGAGCTATCTCACAGATATATACGATATTGATCACTTGTAGGTATTTATTGGCACCGCCCTGCATAAGAAACTGGGAAGAAGACCTAGATGAGACCATGTCGGAAACAGACTGGGACAAATGCATCACTCTCATACAAAAAACCCCCAGCTCTGCACGCCTGCAAGAAAACTCATACAAGATATTCACCAGATGGTATCTGACGCCGACAGCACTCCACGTCAGAAACCCAGATATACCAGACACATGCTGGAGATGCGGAGAGGAAACAGGCACGTTTATACATATCTGGTGGGCATGTGCACGAATCCGGCCCTTCTGGGACACAATTAGGGATATAATACACGAAGTAACGGACGAGACACTCCCGGGGTCCCCGGCCGCCTTTCTCCTCCACCACACCAACATGACCGCGCAGCCATACACCAGATCAGTGATACCGCGGTTGCTGAACGCAGCCAAAACAGTCATCCCCATCTACTGGAAGCAGGCGAACACACCCCCGATAACACGATGGCTAGAGGAAGTGGAAACCACTAGGAAATTTGAAGACCTAATGGCAAACACTCAGAAACTTCGAGACCGATATACCACACGCTGGTTCCACTGGATACGATTAACCGCATCAAACGACTTTCAACGCCGCCTGGCCACACGGTAACCAAGAATGATGAGACGGAGGGGGCTAAGGATGGGGTCGGGGCGGGAGGCAGAGAAGGGAGGCGGACAACGGCGGCAGTAGGGGACGGACACACGCATCCCCCCAACACCCTCTCCCCCCCCCCCATGTCAATCACCAGTTAAACCCAGAAACATACCTCGACAGACAGACACAGTAGCAAAATGAAACCTAAAGGCCTTACCAAGACACCCCCTCATAGCGAGACTGACCGACAACAACACCAGAATGAAGCGACCCTACCTAGAGCCACGAGACACTCAACCCTCAACAGACCCATGGACAGTCAAGACGCAGTGGGGGACAACACCACAGACAACACAGAAAGGAAAAACACACATAGGAGACACGGAACCAAGAGTAGGCCACGCCACGGACACACACCCAACCGAAGCCCTTAAAACCAGACATAAAGGGGACGACCCATTAGAACACGAACGGGGACAAACGCAGGGCACACCTAGACACACACGACCAGGAAACACCAAACTGCATAAAGCAACAGATACCCAGACACACAGGGAGCAAACAAGCACAGGCACCAGAACAAATAGAATAAGATTAGGCAGAAACACTCACAACAATGTACGCAGGCGCAGCGGTAAAATAGCAACACTGCAAGCCATACAGATGTAAAATGCGAGTAACAAATTGTGAATATTTCTGCGGTAAGGTACACGCAAGGACCATCCAGCCTCAATGTAAGGCGACGGAATGCCATCAAATGTATGAAATGCAACCCGACGCCCCTGCGTGGGCAACCTCTGCCCCACCACTCACGAAGATGCTACCCACACGGGTGCTATGACAGCACTACAAATACTCAAAATAATCCCACAAACACATAGAAACTACACGAACCAGTCAACACAAGATAATTACACGAACATACCCCACCACTTCCTTCAGCGTATCAATACACAAAGATGCATGTTAGCAGGCCATGAGCCACTAATCGACACTAACACAGCTATACACATATGCCAATAACACTAACACATGGCAACACCAAACCTGTTAAACGAAAATGAAAAATCTAATCCTGCAGAACATAAGTACCCCCACATTCTGTCAGGACATGGCTACTTTGAATTATTCATGCACCGAAAACAACGCCTCTGCGAAGGCGGTTAACCACTTAACCACATATACGTTTGCAATGGAATTATGGTATAAACCAATCAACATATTCAAAACAAAGGCAATACCAAAACCGCCTCTGCGTAGGCGACACAATGCTTACATTATTATATGTTGACGCTTAAGCCCCTGCGCGGGCATATACCTGCTTTATTACAAATCAGTTTGACATATGCGATTATATTGTGAAAACAATAAAAATATTCAAAACAAATTTCTCATAATAACTCTTTCACTTAAATACATTGTATTTGGAAGGAAACACAAACAATCATCTCTATGAAACATCTCAATACATCTGTTGCCTTTCTATCAGATGAATGTTAATGATTTTTTTTTTCCAGTAAATGTTAATGGTTTGCTAAAATGATCAATCAGGTCTCAAAGCATCAGCCGTTTTAGTCAATGCAGTGTTCGCTCGCTTGCATTGGTTCTTCTAAATTAACTACATTAACCCATACTGACACTTAGCAATGGAATGCCTCTATCACTGGATGAGTTGGAGGGAGAATTCTAAAAGCTGTGTTTTTTTATTTTTTTATTTGTACACTGCATTTCTACTTAGCTCAGCCATGTACTGTATTTAAATGACTAGAAAACCTGCTCTTGATACAGAGATTAAAAGATTATAGTGGATATCCTACCTCCTGTTTAGCTGCTGCTCTAGATATTTATTGTGATATATGTAGAATATGCTCAATATCCATATCTTTCATTTGTCAGATAGTATTATTAGTGTTTATATAGCAACATATAGCAATATTCATTTCAGACCTATATCTATATAGTAAATCAAATTTCATAGTCAGACTACCTCCAAGCTTTGGGCTCATGAACAATATGATATATCTGTGTCATGTATAAAATAAGGGCATTCATTCTTGGGATGAAAATATAATTTTGCCTCTTTATAAATCACTGGTAAGACCACCCATTGAATACGCTGTGCAATTTTTGGCACCTGTTCTAAAGAATGATATTATGGCACTAGAAAAAGGGGGCTACAAAATTAATTAAAGAAATGGAACATATCAGCTATGAAGAAAGGTTAACAAATTTAAATCTGTTTAATTTAGAAAAATGACACATTGGGGGGATATGATAACATTATACAAATATAATTGTGACCAATACAATACCATTATCTGGAAATCTATTCATAACTACGACTATACGTAGAACACAAGGTCACACATACACATTTAGACTGGAAGAAAGGAGATTTAGTTTAAGGCAAAGGAAATGTTTTTTTGTTTTTTTTTACAGTTAGAACAATAAGGATGTGGAATTCTCACCTTAAGATGTGGTTTGTACAGATGTTTAAACAACGACTGGATGAATACTTGCAAAATAATAATATTCAGGGATATCATAGCTTCTTGATCCAAGAAGAGATTGACTGCCATTCCTGGGTCAAGAAGGAATTTTGTCCAAGTTTGTTGCAAAATTGGAAAGCACTTCAAACTTTTTACTTTTAGATCAACAGCTAAAACAGTAGCTGGACGTGATGGACACACGTCTCTTTTCAGCCCATGTAACTATGTTACACAACAAAGCAACAAATAGGTTATTTTACTTTAATTAAAGGTGGGATCTTTAAAATTGAAGGAACTCAATAAATATTTGGACTAAAGCAGGTATTTCTGTTCAATGTGGCAAAACTACATTTGGTTGTCCCCTTTAATGGATCTTAATCTTCAGACTCCCATAAATGTTTAGTTTTTATTAGGGGAAGCAATGTAGCATTTCACAATTACCCTTTTGGAACTTTTGGAACTTCTGAGTGAACGCTGTCATTATCCTACAGGTATCACGGGCACTATGTGGGACAGACGTATTCGTTGTGCGAGACATAGTAACACTCAATGTAACTGGATGTTGCTCTTAATGTTCTCAACTATGGATGCTATAACCCAGTTTAGCCAAGAAGTCCCACTGGGACTCATTCCAAAAAAGTCCAAGAAACATTCATCTTCACTGTTTGTGATATAAAAACTTTTTTTTCTGTTATACAGAGTAATGCATGATGAAGTCAGTGACACTGAGAACATTCGAAAAAACCTTTCTATTGAGAGAATGATAGTAGAAGGCTGTGATATATTGCTAGACACCAGCCAAACATTTGTACGTCAAGGTAAGCAGCCATTTTAGCATGTTGTAATTTTTTTTCACACACGAAACGTGTTTTCTACCATTGCTCTGAGCACATGTAACTTATATTCAAATTGCCTGATGTTTTTTTTTTTTTAAATGTTATTTATAACTTTGTGAAATGATTGAGCTCTTGATTAAATGTCAACTGCATAATTTTGTATTGCACACTGATCAGCAATTATAACATTTTTGGTTTCCAATATTTCAAACAAAAGACTGAAATGTAATTGCTGTGCAAGCAAAATATCTCCGTATATAATCATTGGCAAACAAAACTGCAAGATATTGAAAATCATAGGAATATCTTGTCTCAGAAATCTCTCTGTCTGTCTTTTTCTGTTTTTTTTTTGTCAGTTTTTCTGTCTCTATGTTGTACACCACTATACCATATAAATAAAAAATAAATAAAAAAATAATAAAAAAAAATAATAAAAAAATATATATATATATAAAACATCCGGTGTCAAGACAGTTATTAAGATGTTTTTGGCTCACATTTTATTATGGGCTCTTACAGACTGCATTAAAATGAAAACTGCCTGCCAGGTACAGCTTGATTCTTTTATAAGTCTCCTAAATTAAGTTTCTCTAGATCATTGATAAACTAATCTGCTGTAATATGGTTACACAGGTGGACAGGATGTCACTTAATATAATGCAATATGCATGTGATAGTAATAACCTTATTCATTGTTTAGTGTTTCAACCTGAACAAAGTCATACATACCCTATGTTGATATTTCAAACATATCTGGTCATCAGTAGGCTAATATATAATTTTATTTCACGTGACCATACTTACAAAGCTTAACTTCAGTGTAACTGATGGATCTACCCAGTCTATCACTGTCTCTCTATGTCTGTATTGCAAAAATGGAAAAGGAACCGCACTCAAATTACTTAAGACAGGGTTCTAGGGTTCTTCACTGAGCCAAGGGCCAGCACAAGCCCAGAAGATACTAAATACCAGTATTAGAAAAAGGGTCCAGACACTCCAATGTCTTCAGACACCTTTATTGTTACATGTGGAACACTGCAACGTTTCGACTCCTAATGGAGTCTTTGTCAAGCTTGACAAAGCTTCCATTGGGCGTTGAAACGTTGCAGTGCTCCACATGTTCCAAAAAGGTGCCTGAAGACATTGGAGTGCCTGGACCCTATTTATAATACTGGTATTTGGTATCTCTCTGTCTGTATGCCCAACTTTTCATTTGAACATTAATTAATTGATTGATCCATACATTGAATGATTCACCCGTCCATCAATATCCCCACTCCTTCTTCCCTTTTTTTTAAGATATACTTACTTCTTCAAGAAAGTATATGAATTAAAGTGTTAATAGCTTTCCCTTCCTGCATCCCAACTCTTCTCCTACATGTGTCATCTAAAAAAAAAAAGAGCCCTCATTGAAAACTCTAGCCCACTTTTCTACTCTGCTCTTACCTTTTGTATCACTATACCCCACCCTCTAGCATGTAAACTCATTTGAGCAAGGTCTTAACCCCCCTCCCTCTGTTTCCATGCATCCAACTCATCTGGTTACTAATACATGTCTGTCGACGCATTGAACAGCGCTGTGGAATTTTTTGTTGCTTTATAAATAAGAATAATACAGATGGGGGAACATCTATATACTCTACTCCATATTCTACATCATATTTACAGAATTTCTGCATAAATGTATAGTTGTTTGCATTATCCTTGCATGTACAAACAAAATGTGAGTTAGTGATCCTTTGGAGATTTATCTTCCAATTGGTGTTCCGCAGAACCTAGAACAAAATTGGGCTTCCGCCGTAAATTTTTACTTATTTAGATATAATTTTATTTAAATATCAATATATATATATATATATATTATATATATATATTTCTTTATTTTTTTTACATTTTTAAACTGTGTCCTTTGATGAAATCTGTAGTAAAGTGTTCTCTTTACTCCAAGATTGAGCAAAAATATATTCATTTCTTTCTAAGAGCTTTATAAAAAAACAAAACAAAAAAAACAACAACTTCCTTTGCAGTCAGGTAGTGAGACCTGTTTAAAAGTGTTCTAATCGTTTTGCTCCAAGACTGATTCAAAATCCTTCTTACATTAAGTTCTTTCTAAGAGCATTATAAAAAACAGCATCCATTGCAGTCAGGTAGTGAGCTCCCCCCCCCCACCCTCAGGGTCGCACTCCCGCTGGGCTGAAGGGGTTAAACACTTACCTTTCTCCAGTGCCGGGCTGGAGAACTCTCCTCCCTCTGCCTACGTCAGCACGTAATGCTTTCCTATGGATGGCAGCGTCTTCTCACTGTGATTTTCACAGTGAGGATCGCGGAAGCGCCTCTACCGGCTGTCAGTGAGTTAGCCACTAGAGGCTGGATTAACCCATATGTAAACATAGCAGTTTCTCTGAATCTGCTATGTTTACAGCTGCAGGGTTAACCCTAGATGGACCAGGCACCCAGACCACTTCATTGAGCTGAGGTGCTCTGGGTGCCTATACTGGTCCTTTAACCCCTTAAGGACCAAACTTCTGGAATAAAAGGGAATCATGACATGTCACACATGTTGTGTGTCCTTAAGGGGTTAACAGCAGCCGGTAAAACTATTGGCATGGTTGAGACTAGTTTTTCCCATAGGGAACAGTGGGAGCTGTTAAAGACTGGGTTATTACTAGCAGCTCTGCTAACTCCCATAGATAACTGTGATACTAGCCAATGTTAAACAGTACTTGCTAAAAGTAGCAACAGGTTCTTTAGGAAGTAGTGTCTATGTGGTCAAAGGCAGGGACAGGTTTGGAGACTCTATGCCTTCCTAGGGCAGACATAAGATTTCTGATACAAATGTAGCCGACTTCCAACTTGTTCATAACTGATTAGGTATAGGCACTAGTAAATACATTTTTGGTGTAACTTTTACGCAATGCTAAAAATGCTCAGTTGTGACTTCTAATATATTAAGGTTTATGTCTGCATGACTAATTTTCTTTATTTATATTTTGACAATATAGAAAATAATATTGCAATACTGTGACAAGTAGAGAACAAAATGTGTCTTGTAAATATCACTTGCATTAAATAGAAATTGAAAAGGACACATTACTGGGTATTTCTAACATGACATCAGCCAACATGTTGAAATAGTTCTCAGTTTTAAAAACATTTGCACACTTAAGAATTTGTGAACTCACTATTTGTTTATTAAATCACTACTAATGCTAAACACAAGAGAATTAGAATTGCATATTTTTTTTTGCAATATTTTTATCTTTTTTGGTTTCTTTTAGGTACCCTTATTCAGGTCCCTTCAGTAGAAAGAGGGAAGCTCAGCAAAGTTCGATTAGGACCACTATCTTTGAAAAGAGAAGGCGAAAGACAATGCTTTTTATTTACTAAGCACTTTTTAATATGCACACGGAGCTCAGGGGGGAAACTACATCTACTTAAGGTAAAATACTGTGTGTTTTTTCTGGATTTAAATAAATTCGTTAAAATGTGAGTACACAATATGCTATATTTATGTGTAGCATTACATCAAAGATATCCCCATTTTAATAAAATAATTCAGATATTATGAGAGAACTTAAGACTCTAATTTTCCTATTTGGAAGATCAGTTTTTACAAAGAAAATCCCTACTCTTTGAAATTTATTTATTTATTTATTATTTATTTATTTATTTTACAATGTTTGTGTGTGTGTGTTTTTTTTTATATATAGTCCTGAAGAGTTGTCTTTTGCCAAAAGAGTGGACTTATTTCATTTAGAGAAAATGTTTTATGTTGCACATTATAGCCCCTGGTTGTTGGTCATTTGTTTGTTAACTTGTTTGTTATTGTTATCAAAACAGTTACCGTAAAAATTCTAAGTGATTTTAATTTGAGATATTATTCAAATTAACCTCCAATTGTATAGCATTTGTCTTTATTTTTCTACATCTAGAAGAGACAGTATTCTAAAGATGTTCCTTTATCATTATCCCCAATTGTCCATTTATCATGGTTCCTAACTTCCAAAATCAATTGACAAACTAGTAGGTCCAGCCTAGAGGCATAAGGTACACTTGGCATCACCCAATCCACAATGGACAGATTTTATTATAATTTAAAAACATAGTTCTTAAACCTTAAAAGCTTCATTAGTGCAGAGAGAGACCAGTAAATGATATCAATCAGCAGAATACTGTTACAATAATTTCATATATAAGCATTTACTTTATATAATATAGGAACTCACATTAATAAATTAAACCTAAAATCTGTAAAATATCAAATGTATACATATTGCTCAGCTAGACAATATTACATAAAAAGATACAACTACAGCTAAAATGAGACATCTGCCAGCAATAACTTTGCATAATTAACCTAATTTGTCATCTTGTCTGACATAGCAATGCATTTTGCCATGGTGGCATCATTAATAATCAATAAAGGTAATTAACAGAGAAAGTGCCCATTGGACCCCCAGGGTTTTTTACAGCCTGGTGAAATTGTTTCCAAACTTCAGTTAATAGTGTATCTTATTATTTTGTTTAATGAAACACAAATGCTTATCAGGATAAATACACTCTGTGCACCATAACCCATACAATGCAAGTATTGACTAATCAGAAGCAAAATTCGAGAAAACGTCTGGAATGTTTCAGTTAACATTCCATCAGATTTGAAGTTGTAATGTCAGATCTGTGTGAATAGATACTTTTCTAAATTCATTTATTTGTTTTACATCCTTTATTTTTGGTGTGCAAGATAGCACTCACAAATATGCACTGACATTTTAGCGATTGTACATGCATCAATAAACAGGGTGTGTATACATTTAAAAATGTCGATGCATCTACATATTTTATACAATAAGGTAAGAACGTGATATATAGTAGCATTAGGCAAACCTGTCTAGGGATTCAGGAGTTCTAAAACCTCCAAACAAGAATATTTTTAGACATGATGATAGTTAGTTAAGAGAAGGCACGTAATAGCTGGTAAGGATAAGTAAATTATAAACAGAATAAGGTAACAAATAGGCTTATCAACTGTGAATCAACAAAGTGTTCCACCCCAGTGAGCCCCAGAGACATGGTGGAGATAAGCAGGTGTTATAAGGCAGTAACATTTACAGATTGCTGACATGAAGTATAAGTGGTAAAGGAAACCACAAATAAATGAATATAAATAAAACGGGAAACTGCAATAAAACTAGCAAATTGTTAGGTGGCCTACAGTGGGGTTCCCAAATGCAGTAATCATCCGATGCCCGTGATGGGTAAGTCATAGTCCCTCAGTATTATGCCTGTCGTCAGGAAAAATGTGCGGCATGTCTGCAGTAGGCTCAGCGTCTGTATTTGGTGCACTGTCCGTTCTCCCTCCCACAGCACAATCTTCTTGCCTGCCTCAGAAGTGTGTAGCTTCGATACAGACTAGATGGGCCAAATGGTTCTTATCTGCCGTCACATTCTATGTTTTCCTATGTTTCTATGTTTCTATCCCACCCTTATTGATGTGGTGCAATGCCGCCTTCGCTGTTTTAGGCACGCTGTTGGTGTGTGGTAAACTGCCTGGCGATGTGGGACGCATCTGAAGTAATAGCTAAAATAGCCTTTAAGTGAGATTTGTGCTGAGTTACATGAGGATCTCAATGGAAACCCGTCCAGTCGTCATTACAGTCAGGCCCCTCCCACCTTGAATAGATACTTTAATATTCATCATGGAGGTAACAATAAATAAATAAATAAATAAAAAGTAGCTGTATCCAAGACTGTATCTCTAAAGTATCCCGTAAGATGCTGAAGTATCCCTGAAGGTGGTGAAATCTTGCTAGGCAGACACTGATGATGATTGGTCAGCTCTTGCAAGTGTGCTGTGTTATATTTTAATGAATTGGTAACTGGGGAAGAATTATCCTAAAGATTCTTATAACTGAAAAATGAATGAGAAAATAACAGGAGTACCATTTATCCTGCTTATTCCAATGGACTAGCTGCTATATTTGATTTTTCCAATTTATTTTTGCTTACGTACCTTGAAGTCCACATTTGCTGTTTCACAATGTTTTATCTCAATTATTCTTTTTTTTTTACACTATAAAAAATATTGTACGGTATACACATTCTATTATAGCCTATGCTATATTATTATGATGTTATTATTTATATAGCGCCATCAAATTCCGCAGCGTTTTACAGTGGGTGGACGAACAGACATGTAGTTGTAACCAGACAAGTTGGACACACAGGAACAGAGGGGTTGAGGGCCCTGCTCAATGAGCTTACATGCTAGAGGGAGTGGGGTAAAATGACACAAAAGGTAAGGATAGTATTAGACTAGTGACAGTTGTAAGAGAGGAATCTGTTGGGAGCTATTAAAAGTTTAATTGATACGCTTTTATGAAGAAATGGGTTTTTAATGATCTTTTGAAGGAGTGGAGACTGGGTGAGTATCTAACGGAGGAGGGAAGTGAGTTCCACAGGAACGGTGCAGCCCTCGAGAAATCTTGAAGGCAAGCATCAGAGGTGGGAGTACGGACAGAAGATAGACAGGGTCTTTTAGTATCTCCTATATATCTGTTACTGGAGCTATGTCCAGTGTAGGGTCCCTAATCTTTGGGCTGCAAAAGGATAGATATGTTCCAGCTGGCCTGAGATTAGCAGGAGTGACACATTTAATTCACAACTGATATGCTGGGAGGTTGGCTGGGGAGACAGAAACAATGAAATTCTCTCTCTGCAGCTCCTCTCCCGCCATATCTCTAAAGTAAGAGTGGGTACATCAACTGCAAATAGCAGCTGCTTGCCAAACATGTAATGTGCATGCCCCTGTAAGTTTGTAACATTAAAGATGTCTTTCCCTAACTAGAACCTAGCTATAGCTGTATCCACATACTAACCATATTTTCTTTTTTTTCCATTTTCTTTTAATTTATGAAATCAAAAATATTGTTGTATGTATTGTGAGAATACAACCACTTATAACTATGTTGAAAATTATGTTTCTTCATTAAGTAATTAATGGAAAATTGTTCACCCTATTCAACTCTTTGTTCAACAACTTGTCTAACTTTAGTAACATTTGTGTCAGGGGTCTTGCTCCAGAATTACTGCACTTCTGAATATAGTAATATGTTTTTTTTTGTTTTGACCTAATTTCACTTGTTTTATTTGTACAGACAGGTGGAGTTCTGTCTTTGATAGAATGCACGTTGATTGAAGAGCTAGATATTAGCGAGGATGATTGTAAGTAGATTATCGCAATTTTGTATACAGTTACTCAATTTTTTACAGGAACAATTGCTCCTGCCACTTCCTTTCACATGAATTGTACATTTAGGGAATGAAGTTTCAGCCTTGATGACATGTTCTCCATTAACCCCTTAAGGACACAACTTCTGGAATAAAACCAAATCATAACAGAATATTTCCGTCATGTGTCCTTAAGGGGTTAACAGATTTTTTTGTAATGTACTTTCACTCTCAAAATACTTCTGACAAAGCAACTTTCAAAGCCTCAACTTGTGTCCAAAATATTACAAGTTCCACGTTACAGAGGGATGATATCATGATTTGAATGAGGTAAATAAAGAGAGCAGAGTTTGTTGTCAAAACACAAGTGGTAGTTTAGTAACTATACATCACCGCCATTTTGTTTATTGCTTCTGGATTTATTCTACTTTATTTGTTAAAATTTGGAAGATAACCACTCTCGATACCTGTAAATCCTCTTTGGGGGACATTTTAATGGTGTTAAAATTATATTTTGAGCATTATTCCCTAAACTTCAAATTGTAGGGAGTTTTGCCTGCCTCAGAAGTGTGTAGCTTCGATACAGACTAGATGGGCCAAATGGTTCTTATCTGCCGTCACATTCTATGTTTTCCTATGTTTCTATGTTTAAAAATATAGGAAATTATTAGTGAAGTTGCAATCTGATATCCAATATTTACTGACATGTTAACAGCTGGTGATGAGCTGTTAATGATGGTGACATCACAACCAAACTATTGTGATATTCTCCGACACCAGTTTTGCTGTTATCTAATTGATGAGAATGGGCTTGTCGAAGAGGAGTTAACGACACATTAATAGGACCATCAGAACTAAGCTAATTCAGCACATCAAAAGAGTTGAGAAGTTTTGAAAGCACTTGTCTTACAAATATCCAACACCCCAAAATATTTTCTAACAAATAACCAATACCCCAAGATAATAATAAAATAATGAATAGAGCAAGCACAAGCAACATTAACAAACAATTCTATGTTAATTAGTTACACCAATTAAAAGACAAATAGGCCTATTTAAAACACATAGACATTGCAAAGATTCTATGGAACATAATGTGTTAATTACAAATCTGTCACATAGTAGCATCATTAAGGCATTTGGTTTTTGATTATGAAAATCACTAGCCACTAAATATTTTTAATTTGGTTAATTAATTTGGCTGCTGATACGTACACAGTCCCTTAATTAATTTTCATTTTATATACAGAGATTCTCAAAACTACATTCCTCATATTGACATTGAGGTCATTAGAAATATTTTAGGCATTCAATGACTTATGGTTCATTTTTGTTTCATTTTTAAGAGGAGTTAAACCAAGGATTAAGGTAAACAGTTTTGTTTTTTCTAGGTTTAAGCTTTGAGAGTTTAAATTTGGGACTAAGGAAAGTTTATTTCGGTTTTGGAATGGGTTAAATTTATGTTTATGGAAAAATGGGTGTTTAGAATACAAACATCTGAAGTTTGAGGGGTTATTTGCATGCATAGACACTGGAGGAGCAACATTGAGTTTTACACCCACTGTAACTCTGCAGCAGCTCTGCTATCAAGCATAGGAGGCAGGTGCAGGAGCCTGTAGGCAGGTGCATATTGTGGCCATGTTTGCATTGAAGGCTGTGGGAATTGCTGCTGTACACTTGACCTTTGCCGTGCATTTGACCTCTGTTGTTCACTTCACCCTTATTAACATGTATAATTTAATTCTACGTGTATATGTATCTATTATTTTTACATAATTATGTGATTTTTTATTAGTTTATTAGTTATATATTGAGGGACCTACCTGACAACCCAGACAGAAAGTCCAGATAATTTAATCTGTAAACCCTATACTTGACCCTGTAACTTTCCAAGATACTATAAAACCTGTATATGGGGGCTACTGTCGTACTTGTGAAACATCGCTGAACACAAATATAAGTGTTTTAGAGCAAAAAACAAATATAAACACTAACTTTGCCCAGGGTTTGTGACAACGTTTCTTCTAAAAAAAGACTGTACATCACCCGTTTTGAATACCATAGGTTGTTTACTTTTGCAGATGGCATGCCACGGGGTAATTTTCATTACTGGGCTGCCATACGATCTCAAAGCAACATAGACCCAGAAAACCAATCTGGCAAATTTCAATGCGTAAAAACTGAAATGGTCAAGCTCTTTATTTAACTTGGTAACATTCCAAAACATCATTAAACATTTATGTGTCTTATTGTAGTGAAAGCTAACAGTATTACGACATCACAGTAAAAATGCCATGCAGAACTTGGAAAATAACCATCTTTTAAATTTCTCACACTTTAGATTTTGATTATTCATATTAAATTGTGGCCCCTATTTCTCCTGGACAAAATGATATATATAATAAGTTTGGATGTACTTAGTACGAAAGAGGTAAATTACGGTTGAACAAACCTATAACTCAAATTTCTGGTTTTGGTTTTGTATTGGTATAATTTCCTGCGTCCTCAAGAGGTCAAACACAGCGTAATTGAAAATGGAATTGTTTTCAGTTTGGGTCATGAAGATAGATCTTCATTAAAAGCTTCCTAACACAATGCAGACATTTAAGTTTTGTATCATTTGTATATTTTAGCTCATTTTTCACAAAAAATATTTTGATAAGCTTTTTACAGTACAATAGATTTATACTTTAAATTTAATAGATGAACAATAAGTTTGTGACATGGATAAGTAGGTTTCAAAATTACAGTTTAATATTTATTGCATTTTTGTCTTATTATTGGAGGAAAAATAAAATACTTTTTGGTAGCTCAGTTTGCTCGGCATTTTCTTTTCGGGCAGGGCTGGTGGAAGGATTTTTGGCGACACAGGTGAAGATGTATTTTGCCACCCCATTCCCCTCTCCCCCAAAAATGTATCTTCACCGGAGTCTCGTAAACCCCCATTTGAATTTCTTACCCCCTTTATTGAATTGTATCCCCGTTTAGTCTGTCTTACACTCCCTTGTATGTCTCATACAACCCTCTTCTTTCCCACAGCCTTTTTCTGTGTGTCTCTCCCCTCAGCCCATTTTCCTCTCAAGCTATATAGACATAGATATATTGCAACACACACAACCATACAGGCACACAGTCACAAAGATATGCAGGCATACAATTAAACACAGTAATAAAAACACAGACATACAGACACACACAGACACTGTCATATAGAGAAATACAGACACAGTTATACAGCGATATACAAACACAGATATAGACAGAGACATAAAGACACAGTCATACAGAGACATAAAGATGCAGGCATACAGTGACATACAGAACAAATCATACAGAGACATATGGCCAAAGTCATACAGAGATATACAGGCATGCAGAGACATGCATACACAGACATATAGTCACACAGAGATATACAGAGCATGGCATACAGAGACATACAGAACAAGGCATACAGAGATGGACACAGTCATATAGAGACATACATACATACTCAGTCATATAGTCACACAGACACAGGCATACAGAGCAGGGGCAGATCCAGAACCTAATCTCAGGAGAGGGACTGGTAGTGGGTTGTAGTAGGGGGCTAGTGGCTGCAGTGGGGGAGGGCAGGGGCTGTAGTAAGATGCTTGGGACTAAAGTGGGGAAGGAGAAGGGCTGTAGTGGAGGGGGGGCAAGGGCTGTAGTTGAAGGTTAGGGGCTCTAATTGGGGAATAGGGGCTGTAGTAGTGGGTTAGGGGCTGAAGTAGGTTGATGGTAGTAAGGGGCTGCATGGGGGATAGACACTGTAATGGGAGGGATGTGTAGTAGGGGAGTTAGTGGCTGTAAAGGGGTTCACAGGTGCTGTAAAAGGGGGGACAGGGCTTGTAGAGGGGGGGCAGGGGTTTTAGAGGGGGGACAGGGGCAGTAGGGTAGGGGCAGGGGCTGTAGAGGGAGGGACAGTACAATGGAGGCAGGGGCTGTAGAGGGGTGGACAGGGGCAGTATAATGGAGGAAGGGGCTGTAAAGGGGGGCAGAGGCTGTAGAGGGGGACAGGGACTGCTGGGACGGACAGGGGCTGTTGAAGGGTGGAAAGGGTCTGTTGAGGGTGGACAGGGGTTGTAGAGGGGGAGGACATAGGCTGCATATGGGGGGACATGGGCAGCATGGTGGGGGACAGGGGCTGTAGAGGGGGGTGACAGGGGCAGTATAATGGAGGCAAGGGCTGCTTCTTAAAACAGTCTAAAAGGTATCTCCTCCCCCCTCCCTGAGCACGCAATGAATCTAAAAGACACATTTAATTGATATTATTTTATTACTAAATATTAAAACACATAAATAAGAATGAAAATATTTGCAACTAGAATATATCAAGCTTATAAATGACATGTATACATCGTATAAATATGACCTAAAAGCCAAATCCAATCCAGTCCTAGATAAATAAAGTCCTGATAAATTAGCCAATCTACAGCAAAAATTGCTCAAATACAGCCCCAAATCACTCGAAAAGAATAGAAGACCAATAGAAAAAAAATGTACTTACCAAAACCAAAACTAAGCACAGGAAGTAAACATCAAACAGAACCAAACAATCTTATTTTTCTTTATGTCCAGGTTTTAGGTCAACTGGGGTTGAGTGATAGTGTTCATTATCTGATTTTGCTCTTATGGAGTGCCCTCCTACGTTGCCTAATTTCTTGAACATTCCTCTAATTTGCTACGTGAACTAGTATCCACTGAGAACTTTATGAGGTATATGCACTGTATTTTGAAATATACATTTAATACGTTTAGATTTGTATTGATTGGAATCATATATTTTCTCTGAAGCAAAGAGTTCTGGATACGTCTTTGGTCACCTAGACTTTAAGATTGTGGTTGAACAAGCAGATGCTACTCCTTTTACAGTGGTACTTTTAGCTCCTTCACGCCAAGAAAAAGCTGCTTGGACCAGTGACATCAGCCAGGTAATGGGATCACAGAATAGATGGTCTTATAAATACATTTCTAATGGTCTGCTGAGAGAAAATACAATTCTAGGAGAGCTATTAAACTTGTCATGAAGAAAAGGCCTTTAGATTTCTTCAACACATTTTGGCAAAATACTTATCTCATGTTTGCTTCCTCCTTCAAAATGGCATCCAGGTGGATATAGTAATCTTGAATTCTCTATAAGAGGCCATCAAGCTGTCCTACCTTTAAGGCATATCTTCACAGCTTCCTAATTATTGGTTTATTAGTGTTCAAATTAAATAGCCAACAAATTCTGCATCCCTGTAAAATGGGTGCAGTCAAGCAGACACACTTGACTTACAGAAACAAGAGGTGGTTTAGAATCCTCACTGCTTTGTGACTTTACAAGAGTTCATGGGTCCCAACTAAGTTTCTACTGCTCCATAACTAATTGCTGTCACATTCATTACACATATCTACTGTCAGGAACTTAGTCAGATCTTCCCAATAAAGATAAAAGTCAGGATAGTAACATATCATCTGCCCTTAGAATGTTACAGTTGAGATGTATGTTGGGTAGAGTTCTTGTTTACACTCAGGTAGACCTAAACAATGCATTTGTGTACGCTTTTGAAGCTGATTATTGTCTTGTTTAAATAGTTTATCATTCTTTTTAAAAATTTTCTCTCTCCCCCCCCCCACCCTCCCAGTGTATAGAGAACATAAGATGCAATGGGCTGATGAACAATGTATTTGAGGAGAACTCTAAAGTCACGGTACCACACATGATCAGGTAATCCACGGTTTCCAAAACTTTGACTTTTTTTAAATCTAAATGTTTCACCTCAGCAGAAAGTCTACATCTCATTGTAGTGCATATGGTGCAACGAATCTTTGTGTGCTGTCACCATCTTTTTATTTTGTCAAATAATGTTAAATCAGTTTGACAACACATGGTCCCCTAAAGTGTCTGGAGCTGCTTGGATAATGCAATTCTTTTCTTTTTCTTTTATTTTTGTATTATGTCTCCAAATCTGCTCAGCAGCAGCAATATTTCAACCCACCTAAAATGCAGGGGATGGCTCAGAAAGACTCATATTATCATAAATTCTACAATAAGCTGTAGTGGTTATGGTGATTAAAGTACCCCTTTAATTACTAAATGTGTAAGAAATAATTCTTGTAATCTTTGAAATAAATCTAATTATACTGTCTTTGGTCCAGATTCATTCTAGTTAGTGGTGATTGCCACAGCAGCAGAAACCCCTTCTAAAAAGGAAATGTTTTGATGTGTTTAAAAATATTTAAATAATAAAAAAAGAATGTTTTGCTTAATATTTTTTTATTTAGTTATATTATTTATTTATAAAATATTTTACCAGGAAAGATACATTGAGATTTCTCTTGTTTTAAAGTATTTCCTGGGTCATTACTTAATAATTTTTTGGTGGTGAAACTTCGCATTGACATGTTTTTTACTTTCAGTTGTGTTTTGTAACATCGGTTTGATGAAAATATTGCATTGCATTTTTTCAACATTAAGTATTTGGTTTAACAACATATATTTGAAGTTATGATTTGAGATTATGATACTGCACTCAGATCAGCCACTGTTTTATCTTCTTTTAGTCTACAGGATGTCATAAATTTTAATGTACTAACATGTCATTTGGTGATAAGTTTGGTGGACAGGCTGTGTACAGGCTTCAGTTTGAAATATGGTGAAGATCTAAAATACCTTTTAAGACTGATATATATATATATCCCCATTAAAAACTATAACAGTCAAAGTACTTTGAGCCTTTCAGCTTATTGTAACTAAATCATTGATAATGGTTAAAAGCAATGCTCAGATTGCCATTGACGAAACGATGATAAAATAACACTAAGTGCTAGGCTTGTGCAAGGCAAAATAATTTGCATTGTTGATTCATCCATACATTTTTTTTTGGTTTGGACTGTCTAAATTTCAACCATGCCGCATTTCAGTTTGGACAACTTTCATTCATGTGTTTGTTTTACGGATTATTATTATATAACCACTGCATACTTGAATCACCCCACAAGACTTGGCATTTTAATTTCCAATGCCCTACTTGGGCATTGCTAATAGGTCCCCTTCCTTAAAGCCGATCAAATAACTTCAAAACCTGGAATTCAGTACCAAGTGAACTTCCTGATGCTGATCTCCACACCCCATACAACATAAAGATTGGACTGTTTTGCTAGCTAGAGATTGGACTGTTTTGCTAGCTCAGAGCGCAATGCATAGTGCGCACTGACGACAGATATAAAATGTCCAGGATTTTACATTCTGCAGTCTGGAACAGAGTTCAAAGCTGCCAAAAGTCATGTGTGCCGGGAATGTAACTAGCCCCTGGCACACTAGTGCAAATATCTCTGAATGTGCAGTGCTTCAAGCAGAAATGCTGCACATCTAAACTCCTACCACCATAACCACTTCAAATCACTAAAGTAGTCATGGTGGTTCGAGTAATCTTTTAAATATAGAGTATGAGTAAACAGTATATTAAAAATCCTGGGATACAATGGACACCCTTTAATATTTTGTTTGAATTTTTTTTTTAAATGCACACGTGTGAGCTCTCCTAAATACGAGTTTATTTTCATCTCATTTTCAATGTCCTTCATACTGCAATAAACCTTGCGTTAGAAGAAATACTTGACCTGTATTATATAAAATCACAGAGCAATAGCACAGCTCTGCTGGATGTAACATTACCCTTGAGGACTTTGGTGCCCTTTGTAACGCGTGTTTTATGACAAGAAAAAGCACGAAATAATATTCTTGCAAATAACCAACATGTAGCACTTTATGTGGAAGATGGGATAAAATGACTGTAGAAAATACATTTAATTTCAAATGAATAATGTAATATTGAACACAGGGACAATAAAGAAATGGAGCACATTTGTCTCTTCACTAGCAGACAAACAAAAACCCATTCATGGCCAAACACACGCATTATAGTGGTCTGTTTTAATATTATCCCAGAGCAAATTATAGGTTGATATAGCTGAAATAAAGACTACACATAACATAATAACATATAAAAGTATTTTATGTTTTAATAGTCAAGTTATTTTATAATAGTATTTAAAATGTCATGGTGCTTAGAACATACCGAGCATGCTCCAATTTCTGTGCAGTCAGAAATCTTTGAGAAATCATTACTTCTATGAGACATCCCCTGAAAGCTTTTGTAAAGGCAAAAGTAGAATTCATAGTTCTTTTTTGCCTGTGTCAAATTAGTCCCTATTGCGCATTCCGCATGTACATTCCGCATGCACAAAAGAAAACTCCCTCCACCCAGGTGATGCAGTCGAGCTGCGCACTGCACATATAGGATCAACTACTCTAAAACACACACAAAAAAGGTTACCTGCTCACTATCCCAAACCCTTGTGCATATTTAAATAAATTGAGTTTTTTTAGTAACTTTAATGGCCATTAGATGCAAGGGCACTTGCCACGTCAAGGCAATCCTCTAAGGAGGGTCCAACACTACCTATTCACCTTGCTTCCTTTAGCTTCAGGCAAACAGATCTCTAATGAGACAAATGGGGTAGCTTTCTAAACCCCTACATACATATTAACTCTTAATAGGGAACACATGGGATGGGCGGCAGCATTGTGACATGGCTGTGTGATACAAAAGTGAAAAGAAATACATAAAAATAAGTCCTGCTCTCAAACTCCCTCTACTCCTGGGCGGCAGCAATGACCATAGTACACATCAGCCCCAATACATACACAAAAAATATATGAAAAAAGTTACCTGCGCAATGACCCAAATCCCAATGCATATTTAAAAAAAATGGAGGTTATTTAGTAACTCAAATGGCCATTAGATGCAAGCCCACCGGCCACGTTAACCCAGCGGTGTATAAACTGATATAGATTTGAACAGTTTAAAGAGCAGTTGAGATTATCCTTGGAACTCTTCTGCGGACAGAAGTTTTTTTTAAATCACCTAATCTAGGCAAAAATAATGGGGGTTTAGTTACATTAAATGATCATACATTGCATAAGCCCAACTTATTCGTACTCAATGCATGCAAAATATGCTTCACAATCTGTATTAGAACACTTTACTGAACGTTTATGTTTCCAATTAAGTGAAATCTAGAGGTTAATTTACTAACATAGGTACACAACTGTTATCTTTGCATTTTTTTGTATGCTCGTTCTTCTCAATAATTTGCAAAAAAAAAAAAACAAGAGTAAAAAGCACACACTAAAAAGGGGGGAATACTTCCTGCTGGGTGCCCCAAAAAGGGAGGGCCAATGCCTGATGACATCAAATGGAAAAAAATAAATATCCAGGCACCTGAGGTTTCTTCTCAAAGGCTCCTCTCTGAGCCTTTATCAAGCCTGCCTTTATCAAGCCTTGATAAAGGCTCAGACTTGATAAAGGCTCAGAGAGGAGCTGAAACGTTGTGTCGTCTCACTTGTTTCAAATAAAGACTGATTTTTAGAAGAAACCTCAGGCATGCCTGGATATTTGTTTGCTTCCTCTCAATAAAACATTCAATACAAAAAAAGTGAGAAAATGAAAATGTTGTGGGATAAGTATACCTTTGTTTACCCTTGAGATGCAAAAATATAGACTGAGATATATATACAATGTTAACATTTGGTAAATATATTTACTGCTCCCTTTAAAAATCACTTTTTATTACTTCCACCCTGTTCAGGAAGTTTTTTTTTGTGTGTTTTAGATCAGATACCCGGCTGCACAGAGACAACGTTGACATTTGTTTCAGCAAGACGCTGAACTCCTGCAAAGTCCCTCAGATCCGCTATGCAAGCGTGGAGCGCCTCTTGGAGAGACTGACTGACCTTCGTTTCCTCAGCATTGATTTTCTTAATACATTTCTGCACACCTATCGGATATTTACTACTGCGTTTGTTGTACTGGAAAAGCTATCCAATATTTATAAAAGACCTTTCACCTCAATTCCTATCAGGTGAGCCATTATTACACTTAATTACAATGTGATTGGTTGTCTAAAGGCACTCTAACGGTAATTTGATTCATTTTCCGATCTCTGTGGCTCATCCTAATGCAACAGCAGCTGGCTGTGATACACCTAAGAGCTTTCCTTTCAGTATGATCCTATATAATACACTCTTTTAGTGAAAATCCATATAATAGCAATGGTTAATATTCCCAGAGGGGATTCATTTATTTTTTTAGTATGTTTCGCGATTAGTTGTAGTGCTCTTTCATTGGCTATTGTTATTCGATTATTTTGCTATTATGTATTAACAAAAAGACAGCATGCTCAACAAGGTACAAAGGCTGTTAATATTTTTATGTAATGCTATTTTATATTTTATTTTAGATCGGACATCATATCATTGATAAACAAATCATATCAACTCATGGGAGACGGAAACGGGTTATTATTTATCTCATTTACACCCTAAATGTCTTTTTTTAAATTGTAAATCATATACCATAGTTGTGGTCGATAAAAGGAAAGTCCAGGTTAAATATGCATATTTTTGATGCACTTGAAGATATTTCCAATAAAAATATGCATTTATTAGGTTTTCATAAAATTACGTTTGCCCCTGAGGACAGTGTATTATCACGCCGAAACGCGCGTTGGTTTTTTTTCACGGGTCTCTCCGTTATGGAGCACCTTATCACTATGCACGCACTTTTTCACTTTATTTATTTTACTTTTTTTTTTTTTGTCTCTTAGTACTTAGACAGCGATTGAGAACTTGAGGGAATTACCCTAGATGGAGTATAAGCATAGAACACCCATGAAGGTGTTTACAGGAGATTTAGGGTCTAGAGACTAGGGACAGCTTTACCAGATACCTCTAGTATTTATAGAGTTTGCATATATATGTATATTTGTATATATCCCTATCACCTATCTCCCTGTATATATACCCTTCACTTTATATATTTTTTCATGTGCTTATTTCTCACTGTTTAAGCATATCTCTCACTATTGCTTTGTGTTTTGACTTTTGCCTCTGGATGATTTCACTAGGCTCTGTTGTAGCCAGTGTTATATAGATTTCCATGAGGGCTTATAAACACAAAGGTGGAGATTGCTACTTTTTCTGTTAGTTCTCATGTCGGTACATTTGTATCCTGTGGAGTTAATGTGGCATGCTTAATTACCAATCATTAGCTATTGAGCATATCACTTGGTATTTAGACAACTATTTGAGAATTTAAGGGAATTTTTTTTTCTTCCCTAAACTGTATTAAAGCATAGAATATCCATGAAGGTGTTTACATGAGACTGAAGGTCTAGTGACTAGGGATAACCTTACCACAGACCTCTGGTAACCCTAGAGAGGTGGATTTAATTGGTTATATACCTATTACGTATCTCTCTGTATATACCCTTCTTTTTATATATTTTTCCTGTGTGCTTTGTTCTCACCATTTAGCATATCTCTCACTATTCCTTGTATGTTTTAGTTTTTGCTTCTGGAAGATCACACTAGGCTCTGTCGCAACCAGTGCTGTATATACTTCCATGAGGGCTTAAAGTGGCACTGTCATGCCGAATCCTGTTTTTTTTTTTAACCCACCTCCGGCCTCCACTACATTTAGCTAACACCCTAGTCACCCCCAAATGCCCCTAAGCCCCCCACATTACCTATTTTTTATTCCTTATTTTCTGCCCCGATCTTTATTCAGGGCACCGCCATCTTTGTTTGGGTTGATGAAGTCCCTGTGGGACACGTCATCAGCCCACACTAGATGGCGCTGTGAGATTCCCGCACATGCCCAGTGAAACACCTGGACATGCGAACGGGAATTTCATCTATTCATTCATCAGACAGACGAATGAGTGAATAGAAATATCAGCCGAACAAACAAACACTATGTATCAGTGTTCATTTGTTCGTGCAGTTTATTACAAGGAGGGAGCTACCGGCACGCAGCTCCCTCCTTGTAATATGTAAAGATAGAAGCGTCAGGGAGCAGTGCTCCCCGCCACTTCATAAGCCACCCAGGCCCCCCTCACTCTATGGGGGTCAATATGACCCCCATAATAGCATAAGGGAGATTAAAATCTCCCACATGCCCCTACTCGCTATACCGCGAGTAGGGGCATGTCCATTAAACAGTGAGCAGCCACCCCTAAACGACGGGTGGGGGCCATAGTGAGATCGAGGGGGGACCTACTGCCCCCCCGGCCGCCACCCCTGGGCGGCGGGTGGGGGCCATAGTGAGACTGGGGGGGGACCTACTGCCCCCCCTGTGGCCCCCAGCCCTGGGCGGCGGGTGGGGGCCATAGTGAGAATGAGGGGGGGACCTACTGCCCCTCCCCCTGGCCCCCACCCCTGGGCGGCAGGTGGGGGCCATAGTGGTGGGGGCCATAGTGAGAATGAGGGGGGGACCTACTCCCCCCCCTCTGGCCCCCACCCCTGGGCGGCGGGTGGGGGCCATAAAGATAATGAGGGGGGGACCTACTGTCCTCCCCCCCCCAGTCCCCTGGGTGGGGGCCCTAAGTCAATTCCCCCCCACCAAGGTGACTAGGGGTCCCCAAGCCCCTAGTCACCCACCCCCCCACCCAAAAAAAAAGTCCCTATCTACCCCCCTCACTCTAAAAAATTGTGAGGGGGGAATAAAATAACTAACCTGTAAAATAAAATTAAACTTACCATTCGACGTCTTCTTTTTTCTCAAATCTTCATTTTTCAGCCCCAAAAAAGGCCAAATAAAAAACCAACATAACCGTCAAGTTCTTTTGAATTTTCCCACGCTGTGTAAAATGACACAGAGCAACTTGATTGGAAGCCATGTCATTATCTTTATGGCCCCCACCCGCCGCCCAGGCTGCTAACTGTTTACCAGACATGCCCCTACTCGCGGTATAGCGAGTAGGGGCATATTATTTACTAATACTAAGTAATTTTTACTTAGTATTAGTAAAGTTGGCTGAAAGACCAATTTAGGTCTTTCAGCCTTTTAGTAGATAGCTCCCTGATACCGTGGGAATTAGGGAGTTATCTACTAAGCGGCTGCAAGATGCAGCCACAGCAAGAATAGGATCGGAGTTTCATTCATTCGAATGAAATTCCGATCCGAATAAAGTGCCGAATTGCGTTCTAAAAGAAACGAACATACTGTTCTCATTCAGTTAAAACGCAATTCGGCAGTTTCATCTAAAATGACAGGAAGCATCGCGGGAACACAGAGGGAAGGTAACAATCATGGGAAAATTGCTCTGACCAGCGGAAATGAAGCACACTTTGCTCCTCCGCTGGTCAGAGCTGGTCAAGCGGAAGAATCCTTCATAAGGCAAAGAGTCCCTACTTTGTCTTATGATTTCAAAGAAAACTAAAGAAGACAGGAAGAAAAGAAGAACATCCTGAGAGAGGGGGAGAAGATGAAGAGATTGAGGAAAGGTAAGTTCGGCATGACAGTGTCGCTTTAAACACATAAAGGGGGAGATTGCTATCTCTTCAGTTAGTTCTCGTACTGCCAATCCATACCCGTTTGGAACTATTGTGGTATGCTTTATTATTAACTATATATATACTATAAAATTAGATTTTAGAAAAAAAAAATTTAAAATAAAAACATTATTATAAGGACACCAATACGCAGAACTAAAACAATACTTTTTATTTGAAATCACAATATCAAAATCCACACAGTAACAAGAAGTGATAAAAGGCTTGCACAAAATAATACAATCAAGTATAGTATACTCGAAATTTCACACAAACAGCAGGGATGATGCCCAATGTCTTGGAGTTGTTTAATGAGCTGTTGTTGTCATGGAGCTTAGAGTGTATTTTGAATGAAACTCCAGATAGAACCATGATGTTGAATTTAAAAACTATTGTAGAATGAAAAATGTACATAGGTCATTTGGTTCTTGTGCTTGACCTTCTTCTGCCCTCTTTTTGAAATGATGGTCACAATTGTTTGACATAGTAATTCAACATATTAACGGACAATAAACTGTCATGTAGCTATTTCCTATTTCCTAGCAGGTAATTACTGTATCCTCTGAATATGTTTACATCTTTTCATGTGTGTTTTATCAACAGGTCATTAGAACTTTTTTTTGCTTCCAATCAAAGCTTAAGTGATGGAAAATCGCCACATCTTTGTCGCAAATTTTCTTCCCCTCCACCATTGTCACTGTCAAGGACATCATCACCTGTCAGAGCCAGGAAACTGTCACTCAATTCCCCATTAAACTATAGAATCGGAGCCCTGGATTTATCTACATCATCCAGTGCAAGTAGCTCCACTTCCGTATTCAGCCCTGCCACCTCTCCACCCCCCACTACTAATAAAGTACCTCTGGATCTGAGCAAAGGTCTGTCCTCACCAGATCAAAGTCCAGGACCCATTGATGAAAACTCAGAAAACCCCCGCATCGATTTATGTAACAAGCTTCGGAGAAGCATTCGAAGAGGTATTTTTTGGCATTGGGGTTAAAAAAATATAGTCCACGGAACTACTTAGGAATGAAGAAACTTCAATTTAAGCCCAGGAATAATGTGTATGTAATATTACCACAAGTCTATCCTGAAAGTTTCTTTTATGCTTGACATGTGTACGTCATAATGTCATAACAAGGTTTAGAACTCGGATGTGTACAAGGTTATTTATTATGATAAATAACTTTTAAATGGATGCCTTTCATTTTATGTCACTGAGAGATGCTGTTTTTCTCTCTCTATTGAGATCATCTCATTTTGTGTCACTGAGAGATGCTGATTTTTTTCTATATTGAGATCATTTTGGTTTTCGATATTAAAAAAGATCGTTATTTCAGTGGAATTCTTCAGACTACTGTGTTTTCCCAGATATGTTTATATTCCACAAGAAAATAAAGGGTATTTTGTGAATTTTGCAGTGTGTGTATGAGTGCAGTGTGTGTGTATGAATGCAGTGTGTGTATGAATGCAGTGTGTGTGTGTGATGCAGAGTGTGTTTGTGTATGTGATGCAGAGCCTTGGTGGGGGGTGGGCATTTTTATTATTTTTTTTAATTATTATTATTATTTTAATATTTTTTTTGTTATATTATTATTTTATTTTTATTTTAGTATTATTATTTTTTTAATATTATTAATATTTTTATTTTAAAATTATTTAATTTTTTATTTATTTATTTTTGTCCCCCCTCCCTGCTTGCTAGCTGGCCAGGGAGGGGGGGCTCTCATTCCCTGGTGGTCCAGTGGATGGGCTGTGTAGGAGGGGGGCTGGCAGCAAGCTGTAACTTACTTTTCCTGCAGCTCCTGTCAGCTCCCTTCTCTCTCCTCCGGTCCGGTTAGCTCCCCTGTCAGTGCCCCATAACAGATTATGTGAGTTTAAATTGTTGTGGGAGTATTCCTTTAATGTTAATGTACCAAGTAAAGCAAAATATATCTTCTTAAACAAAGTTACATGTTATACACATTTGACTACTCATAGAATAAAAGGTGCTACTCGCTAGAAAGTTCTACGGATCTTTCTCATTTATTTCGCTAAAATATGATAATTTACCCAAGTAAATCCATACACTGCTGCATAGTTATAGGCAGAAGCAGCCCAAGATCCAGCAGCTGTTATTTAATATCTGGCAAGTGCTAATAAATATATTTACTGCTGTGTTAACTCTGATCATCTGCTAGCAGGGCTGCCAACAGGGGGTACAGCTGCCCAGGTCCCACATTCCCAATGTGCATATCTACAGAGGTATTAGCTCTCTCTCTATATATAAATATATGCCCCTGTGGGCCCCCGGCTGCATGTATAGTGAAGAATGGGCCTAGTAAATGCCATCTACCCCCTCTGGCAGGTCCTCTCCAACTCTTATGGGCCTGGCAGTCTGAGTGATAATCGTAGTACCCCCCCCTCCCCCTCCTTGGCCTCAGGTAAGAGGCATGGAGGGCCAAAAAAAATTTGCCCAGAGAATGCTACTTCACATATTTACACATATACACAAAGTACCTCGACTACACATACATGCATAATACCTCCACTACACACTGCATCTATTACATACACTCTCTGCATCCACTACACACACACACACACACACCATCTCTGCACCCACTATACACACAGTCTGTATACTCTATACACATCCACTGCATCCATTGTGCACACACACTCTGCATCCACTATACACACACCCTGTATATTCTATACACATACACTACATCCGCTACACACACACACACACAAACACACACACCATCTCTGCATCAACTGTACACACACCCTGTATACTCTATACACATCCACTGCATCCAGTGTGCACACACACTCTGCATCCACTATACACACACCCTGTATACTCTATACACATACACTGCATCCACTGTGCACACACACTCTGCATCCACTATACACACATGCACACACACTCTACATCCACTGCATCCACTCTACACAAACACACTGCATTCTTGTGGGTGGACTTAGGGTGGGTCCTGGGGGCTCAGACCCTGAGATGTGTAAAGGGCCAAAAAAATTCTGATGGCAGTCCTGTCTGCTGGATACATACATTGCTCATGTAAGCCCTTTGATGTAGATTAAACTTTTTAAACTTGCCATTTTACCCAAGTAAATATCCCTTTATCAGATTTTTTAAAAATTCTATGCTGTCAAATCAAAATGAAATGTACTGCTATTAGTCCTCAGAGAGAGGTTTACACATTCCAAGGTTGAAGCTGGCAATTTTATTTGAACCAAATGTCAAACAGTTATCTTTTGACCTGTGAGGCTTTCTCAAGTTGGGATTGAGTGCACGCTATTAGACCTTGTGCTGATTGTATGCTGTTTATATACATTTCCCATGTTGACCCATGTGTTGTTTACAGCTGCTGTTTTAGAATCCATGCCACTGGACAGAACCATTCCTGAAGGTGGTCAGTCTTCAGATACAGCAGAAAATTCTCCAAGTCGATCCCCGTCGACTCCTCGTCATCTACGATACCGACCAACAGGAGGTAAAAAAAATGAATCAGTAATGAAACATAGGAAATAGAAAAAGTGTTGGTTTCTAGCATTTTAGCAAGGTGTAAAAGACAGGTCAAACAACCCAAACAAGAGTCTCTCTATTCCAGTTCAGGAGAAGGTATACACGATTAGAAAAGGAAGTAGCGCCTTAATAGGTTCTCAGGTGTTGGTAAGTATGTAACGAGACAAAAAAATGTTGTATGTTGGATGTAAATAGAAAAAATGAGAAGAGATTTACTTACAATATGTAGAGCTATCAGCTCTACTTCCATTCCCTGCCTGATGATACACTCACAATGTGTGGAGCCTCTTAACGGCTCCGGATAAAGCGTAAAGTGGCCCAATCCCCACTTTTGGATCTTGTTAAGTGGCTAAGGCTCTCATGGTGGTATATGTGGATAAAAGCAGAAATAAAATATAGTGCTCACTAAAATATATAAAATATAATAGAAATATTGGAGTGGTGCTCATTAGTATAGAAATAAAATATTGTTTTTTCTCAATCCTCAGGGCTTAGGTGGTATGTTTCCCACCAAGGAAGTTGATGTACAGACTCCAAAAGAAAGTCAGAATGATTCAGGAATGTTATAAAATTAATTAATTTATTAAACAACTCTTATACAAAAAAATATATATATATAATTAAAAGTGAAAAAAACAAATAAAGATATAACACTAACATGTTTCACCAAATAGCCCAATATACCTGTTGTACTGTTTTTTGTCTCGTTACATACCTACCAACACCAAAGAATCTCTTAAGGCAGGCGCTACTCCCTCTTCTAACCATGTAAACTGTTTAAAAATATATGTTCCCTCCCTCCCCTCACATGTTAGTCAGCTGGCAGCCTAGACCTCTATGCCATTAGTATAGAGATGTTTGGCAATAGCTTAAAGGTCTAGGCCAACAATTTAGTGAGGGTGAGAGCAGAAGTCCTTCCAACAGGTGGTTCACATATTCCTATGACAAGCACATCTCTGTACTGGAGAACATAAGAATGGCGTGAGAGATGTCACTCTGTTCTTATGCATTTTTACTGGTAGTGAAGCATCACAGTGGAGCAGTACTATACTCTGGTAAAATATTATATATTTGTTGCTTAACCACTTCACTTGCTGAATCAAGCATACACATTTTATATTCATATTGCTTTCTGCATGAAATCTAGTCAGTAAAGACTCACTAACCTTCATTTATACTCTAAAAATAATAACTAGTCTGTAGAGGATAAATCTCTATTGACAGAAGCCAAAATGTAAGCTGCCCCTCTGTTTTCAAACAGTACAGGAAGCTTTACTGAGTCATATCATTCCTACAGTCAGGACAGGGGGGGAAGAGTAAATGGACTCTACCATTTCACAGTTAGCATTACAGTAGCAGTCCAGAGAGTGGGAAGATATGATTTAACTATATTAACTGTATGTGGGCATTACACTAAAATAATGGTTTCATTCTGTTGCCACATTCTGTAAGCCGCATTGCTAGTAATGCCTTTAGGGTCCTTACAAACACCTTTAAGCAAAGGGTTTGACCAGTTTTATTTATCTATTTTGTCACAGCTAAAAGTATGTGAGAAAAAAGTGGTTTTACTTTTATTCTAAGATTTCAGAAACTGTGAAAAATAGTTCAGGATAAAGGACACTGTGTAGTGTATAAAGCATTTAATTTCGGAAATATTTTATAACGCCTGAACAAATATGTGAAAAAGAAAAATATGTAAATTTGCATAATTCAAATGTTTACATTTGTCTGCAAAGCAATCAATATACAATATTGCTGTGTTATGATATGTTTTTTAATACATTTATATGCTAGTTTTGCATCCTTAGGGATTTTTTAATTTATTATTTACCTATTGTTTTCTGGAATCATGTTCCTCTATTAGAATCTATACATCTTGGTACATTTATGCCAAAAGCAAGTAGAATAGAGACCTGGGATTTATTGGGCCAATACCCTTTGGTTTCTTTCTCTGTTAGTGAGCATCTTACATGGATGGGTCTGTTGAGGAGAACCATGATTAATTTTGCAGTATGTGCCCTACTGCACAAATACTACAAATAGTGAGACCACTCAGCAGATTAGTGGCGGCAACAGTGGTGTAATTTGATTTTGTGCTGCATAGGCATGGCTAAACTCGGGACTAAACATGGGAACTCTCTAAATTTAAAAATCTAAAATCTAAATTTGCCCCACCCCTTATTTTGTAAACCTTAACCCTTCCTTTTTAGGCTCCAACGTTTCTTCTTAGAACTCCACTTCTTCCTATCTCATCTTTTTAAGCACACACACTCTCACTGACCCATACACACACCACACTCATTGACACACACACTCTGTAACCAACACACATGTTCACTGACATATACATGCCCTCACTGATACACATACAATGACATACACTCATAGACAGACACACAATCATTGGCTCACATAAGTTTAACCAACACATACTTTCACTGACAGACACACACTGACACACTCACTCAGTGACAGACACACACTCTCAGATACACATACACTCACTGAAAGACTCATACATACTCACTGACTGACACACAGACATTGATTTGAAACACTCTGACAAACACACATACATACACTGAGACATTCACACTCACTGACAGACACACATTCTTACTGATTGACACACTGACCGACACACACACACACACACACTATCAGACACACAATCATAAACACTCACTGACAGACACACACTCAATCACTGACAGACACATAAATACAATATTTGACACATGATGCTGACACCCTTAGGTGTCACCCCAGCATCATAATAGGAGTAGCCATAAGTTAGCCTATGCTTCCAATTTTGACTATAATTTGACAATGCTTAGGCAAAATAATTGACATTTGGACATAGTACAAACTAAAATTCTGATCTTTCCATCGTTACCTTTTAGCCTATTGTATCACCTTACGTGTTCCTTCCTTTTGTTGCCTTTTTTTATTTTTTGTTTAGTATTTTGTGTTTTATTTTAAATGTTTTTCCGTGTGTTTTGTCATTACTTCTGGATTGTGGATATTATTTTCTTTATTCTGTGGCTGTTTTTTTATACCTTGTCCATATTGTCTACTGATTTTGTCTCTTGGTTCCGAAACCTGTCAAAGTTTCCTGAACTCTGTTACAGATTAGTAGGCAGTATAGTTTTTAATTATATACTGACAAAATATTATCTCCCTACTCCACATATGGTGTACAAAATAAAACACGTGAATCCTCTTGTGGCACAGATCTAATCTATCTAGATTCCTTTACATTAAGTCCTCTCCTTCCCCCCCCCCTTCCACCCATGAAAGAAAGTCCAATATTCTATTTATATGTCACTGTCACAAACAGCTTTTGTCATCTACACTAGTTTGTTAGCAAACAGCAAACCCAAATGGACTTTCTGTCAAGTAACATTTACCGAACTGCTCTTTTTTCTGTGTTAATTGATGCATAATTACTCTGTCAGCAACTACAGAAGATGCTCAGCATCATCTGTCAACAGTGAGTGGAAACAACAACTTAGAAGTGAGGAATGTTTTATATTTACCATTTAGTTATAGACCGGTTGAGAGTAAAGGTGAATTAGCACAAAAGAATTCTAAAGTGTTACAAAAATCAATATATGTACATAAACTAATTTATTTCTTAAATTTACAACATTGGAACTGTATTATTAGTGTGCCTTGGGACTCGAACATATTTGAAAATGAGAGAAAATGAATCGTATATTCATATGTATTTGCTATGATGAGTGCAGGAGAACAATCTGTATGAGGTTCTCCTGTTTTAGTTCCGTCACTCACTTTTCTTAACCATTTATGCTGAGAATTGTTTGACACCATATCTTGAAGCAGGGATAAAAAAAAAAAAAATCTATAATTTTGTTAGTTTTCTTTGACATTTTTTCATCAGAACATTACTTAGTTTACCCGTGAATGCATTTTCTAAACTAAATGCAATTTTCCATTTCAAACTGTCCATTTGACTGTTAAACTGCGTCGACCCCCAGAGTAGGTTGAATCGTGTCTTCATATGGAAAATATGAATGGAATTGAAGCCTTTATGCCAATATCTCCTTTGCGGATAGATCTACATTCATTTAAAGAAATGTTCTTTATCTTGAAAAAAAAAAAATATATATAGGCATCAGGTATGCATTCACAAGCATCCCCCTGCCTCAACAGTTATCATGAAACATGTGAAATATATAAATGGAGAATACTCAATAATGGTTTTATTATCAAACAGGGGTAGTGCATCCATTTTTTAGCCATTTAATTGTCTGCAGCTGTTATAATAACATCATCATGCCTGGAAATTGCATCAGTCTGTGACTAGTAAAATAAAGAAGGAATGCAAGGGAAATGTACTGAACGTCTACACTATATGAATAATATTATATGGATCTAAAACGTTTTCCCTCAAGACTTGTTATTTTGCTCACTGGCTGGCGGCCCCCCATGTTGGTTTCCATATCTAAACATTGCTCCTGGTTTTATACCATGTTCACTGAGTGGTGTAGATGTTGTTTTCATTATATTTATTGCTTTATTTAACTGTATGTGTGCCACAGAAGCAACCTTCTACATTAGTCACACCAAATAGAGGAGCTGAATGCGATGTCAGGCTGTTCAAGGCTCTTACCGTCTTCCAATGTGACCCCTGACAGCCTGTCTGACGCTGCACGCTATGGGACTGAAATGATTTATATTGCTGGCTGTATATTACAGTCATGCGTGCACAGCTGGACTGATGTAATTTGATCATAATTTGGCTGACTACCAGTGCCCTATTGTAGTTCATTGACAGTCTACCTGTCACCAATGATTTGAAGTGCTTCATGTGCCTGGAGTCTGAACGTGCTGCATTTTGCTTTAAAACACCACATATAGGGAGTTTAGCCCCTTAGCTTCTGGAGGTGTAACGCCACGTCGAGTAGTGTCATTTAGGAGTTATTAACCAGACAAGTATGTCCCGTCTAGGCCCTCACGCTCTGCTGAAGACTTACGTCTATCTTCTGTCCGTACTCCAGTCTCTAATGCTCGCCCACCTCTGATATATTGCGGTTTTTGACTGAGGACAGCCAGCTGATGCTCTCACCCAATGACTGGCTGGTGGGATCGGCTTCCGCAGCTCTATCACAACTGGCCCCTGGAGGACCCCGTGTACCCATTGGGAAGTTAGGTAATGGTGTGTCCCATTCCGAGGGAAAAGAGGTCAGGGTATTGCTGGCATCATAATCACTACAGCAGTAATAAATAAATAGAAAATGGTGAGAGCACTCAATACAAAGTAATATGACCCACAATTAAGTTAAAACTCTGAAAAAGAAACAGAAAATAACATAGGGTAATAACGCCAAAGTAAAATAAACAGCGTATGGGTAGATTGCACTCACATACGAAGAGCCAATTAGAAGCTGGCTCAAGCTGCACGCCTTGAACAGGAGTAGTCCTTAGGACTGGAACAGGTTTTTGCTGGGCTCTTCCCACAATAAATATGGAAATCAGGAACGCAGGTTCAAGATAAACATACACTTAATATAAGAATAAAATTAAAAATTCCATAGAATAACATATAAACAATATATATAGATAGTCCCAGGATCTCCTTGGAAATCACCTAACGCGTTTCGGCATAAGAGCCTTCATCAGAGGTGTGTAGTTGGTCCAGGCGTGAGGTTCCTTTTAAGTCCGATTTTGGCGCCAATTTTCGCCGCATTTGCGGCATTGTACTTCCGGGTTCTGACGTCAGGACGTGCCCTGCATCAACACGCCCTTGCGTCACTTCCGGTTTCGGCCAAAATGACGTGTGGGAACCGTCATAGTGAAAACATAGGCATTCTTAGCAGCATACATTATAAAATCTATAAAAATGAACTTAAAGCATAAACAATTTGAGAAAGGGTAATTATTTTAACAATAGGTCTTAATATATACATGACCCTATTGATCCCAAAAAGTTCTCTGTCGGACAGTGGCCAGAAAGAAGACAATTTAAAAGGGTATAAAAGAGGAATAATAGACAATAAAATATTAGAAATAATTAAAACAGAAATTGTATATATAATGAAATAAGTGTTGAGGAGGAAATATAAAAATCCAATTAAAAACTGGATAAAGATAAATAAGAAAAAATATATAAAAATGATTAAAAAAAAATAGTTAATAAAAAAAGAGTTAATATAAAAAGGACAAAATCAGTCAATTTGCAGAAGCCCATAATGGAGACCCGAAAGGTATAGAATTTGTAGGGATAGATCTGGTTAAAACCCACTGGAGAGGTGGAGACAAAGAATACACCTTGGGATTCTCAGAGATGAAGTGGATGTTCGAACTAGACACTATGATCCCAAATGGTTTGAATGTGGATTTCGAGATTAACAAATACATTTAATTAAAATCATTTTAATGATATCATTTTATAATTTCTTTAAATTTTTTTATATATTTGGTTTTATGATAATATTGACTGATTTTGTCCTTTTTATATTAACTCTTTTTTTATTAACTCTTTTTTTAAATCATTTTAATATATTTTTTCTTATTTATCTTTATGCAATTTTTAATTGGATTTTTATATTTCCTCCTCAACACTTATTTCATTATATATACAATTTCTGTTTTAATTATTTCTAATATTTTATTGTCTATTATTCCTCTTTTATACTCTTTTAAATTGTCTTCTTTCTGGCCACTGTCCGACAGAGAACTTTTTGGGATCAATAGGGTCATGTATATATTAAGACCTATTGTTAAAATAATTCCCTTTCTCAAATTGTTTATTCTTTAAGTTCATTTTTATAGATTTTATCATGTATGCTGCTAAGAATGCCTATGTTTTCACTATGATGGTTCCCAAACGTCATTTTGGCCGAAACTGGAAGTGACGCAAGGACGTGATGACGTCCTGACGTCAGAACCCGGAAGTACAATGCCGCGAATGCGGCGAAAATTGGCGCCAAAATTGGACTTAAAAGGAACCTCACGCCTGGACCAACCACAGCACCTCTGATGAAGGCTCTTATGCCGAAACGCGTTAGGTGATTTCCAAGAAGATCCTGGGACTATCTATATATATTGTTTATGGGACTTTCCTTATATGTTATTCTATGGAATTTTTTATTTTATTCTTATATTAAGTGTATGTTTATCTTGAACCTGCATTCCTGATTTCCATATTTATTGTGGGAAGAGCCCAGCAAAAACCTGTTCCAGTCCTAAGGACTACTCCTGTTCAAGGCGTGCAGCTTGAGCCAGCTTCTAATTGGCTCTTCGTATGTGAGTGCAATCTACCCATACGCTGTTTATTTTACTTTGGCGTTATTACCCTATGTTATTTTCTGTTTCTTTTTCAGAGTTTAACTTAATTGTGGGTCATATTACTTTGTATTGAGTGCTCTCACCATTTTCTATTTATTTATCACTTGTGTTTATTTTAGTGGTTATTGTGGCCCACTAAGGTGATAGTAGCACCAGTATTTGTTCATAACTATTTTACACCATGTGTTTTGTATTTTAACTACAGCAGTAACCTTTTAAATCAATTAGATTGGAAGCCTAATCTCTTCTGACCATTTGTTTCATGTATCTAATGTTTTAACTATCCAGATTGAAGCAGTGCACTTAGCTAATTGCAAATGAAGACACTAATCTCCAATTTTTCCATTAACTTTTAAAAAAACAAAAACAAACCTTTTTTTAAATAAAAAAAAATATTTTTTGCCAGTTATTACTATTATTATTACTATTATTATTAGCATTTATAATGTGCATTTTCTGCAGCACTTTACAGTTATAGAATAGGGGTAACGGGGGAGCAAGCATAATGTTGTAAGACACAAGAAGTGAAGACGATCCTGCTCAACTAACACTGTTATTTGTATTAACTGCTAAAAGCAGTATATAAGACAAAATTTGCAGATTTGAAATATCTAGAATGGTCATGATAAATCTCCGGGCGTGGAGTTGCTGATCAATATTGCATTTGATACTAATGTTGTTTCTAACCTGTTTCAATGAAAACAATATTCTATATTTCCAAATCCCATACCCAGCCAATACGTTTGCTTTCCTGCAATAAAGCTGATGAGCTTATTTTCTGCACAGTCATTCATTTCTGTGTATCTGCATACTTACGGTTTACTTACCTACTTACTCTGTAGGCTTTAAGTCACTGTATATGCACCCAGACCACGTCATCTCATTTAAATGGTCTGTGAGCAGTGTTCCAGTCCCTGATAGTCCTGCAATGTAAAACATTGCAATTTCAGAGAACCTGCAATGTCTACTCATCTTGACCAAAACTGAAATTCTGGTCTTTCCTCCCTCAAGTGTTGCTACTCCTGTGTCTGTCTCCCTCCAATTCAATGGTGCTACCATCAACTCCAACACGCAGGCTCGCTGCCCAGGTGTTCTCTTTGACTCCGACCTCTCCTTTACGCCTTATGTTCAGTCTATCGCCAAATCCTGCTGCTTCCATCTCAAAAACATTGCATGCATCCGACCCTACCTAACACCAGATGCGACTAAGGTACTGGTCCATTGCACTGTCCTTTCTCGCCTTGACTACTATAATCCGCTTCTCAGTGGTCTTACGTGCTCCCAACTTGCGCCGTTACAGTCCATAATAAATGCGGCGGCGAGGCTCATCTTCCTGTCCACCCGTACCACCCGCGCCTCACCCTTCTGTCAGTCCATACATTGGCTTCCTGTAAGATATAGAGCTCAATTTAAAATTCTGGTTCTTGTTTTTCAAATCTCTACATAATGCTGCTCACACCTATCTATTCTCCCTAATACACAAATATGTCCCGTCTAGGCCCTTACGCTCTGCTGAAGACTTACGTCTATCTTCTGTCCGTACTCCCACCTCTGATGCTCGCCTTCAAGTCTTCTAGAGGGCTGCACCGTTCCTGTGGAACTCGCTTCCCTCCTCTGTTAGATGCTCACCCAGTCTCCACTCCTTCAAAAAATCGTTAAAAACCCACTTCTTCATAAAAGCGAATCAATTAAACTGTTAATAGCTCCCAACTGATTCCTCTCTTACAACTGTCACTAGTCTAATACTATCCTTACCTTTTGTGTCACTTTACCCCACTCCCTCTAGCATGTAAGCTCATTGAGAAGGGCCCTCAACCCCTCTGTTCCTATGTGTCCAACTTGTCTGGTTACAACTACATGTCTGTTAGTCCACCCCCTGCAAAGTGCTGTGGAATTTGTTGGTGCTATATAAATAAAATCATAATAATAATGCATTGCAGCACTAAGACAGTCTCTAGTGGTTTACCAGACTCCAGGTCCCCTAACTGATGCCTCATGCTTTGCATGATGACATCCAGCATCAGTGAAATCCCTGAAGAAATGCTTTCCTATGGGGAGGGCTTAATAAACTTGTGGTGCAAGTGCTTTAAGTTTCCCCCTGTCCCCCCGTCGACTGTCACTAACGTTAACGTCAAGCACCGACCCAATGCAGAGGGTCATTAGCGCTGGAATCGGGTAAGGTTTTAAATTCTTTAAATTCTTTAAATGCCAGGAATTGTGGGAATTCAAGGGGGTGGACACTATAGTGTTAGAAATACAACTCTGTATTCCTAACACACTATAGAATCCCTTTAATTGCTCTTGCTCTATGACAAAAAAAAGTGACAAAAAAACTGAATGGTCTTAATAATGTATAAATGATAATATGCTATATCAACATGAACAACATCCGACTATTCTTTATAGGCAGCCTACAGGAAGTTACCATAGCAACATTTAAAAGCATTATGACCAGTCTTTTGATTGAGGTTTTCTCATCACCTTGAGCTGTAGTTGCTATGGTGCTGTAGGAAGAGTACCTGTCCTCCCATGCAGCTAACTATTCCTGTATATGAACATCACACCATCAATTGTCTGTTTATGCATCAAACTTCTTTCTTACATTCCTTTTAAATAAAAAGAAAAATGTAATTATTATTTTTTGAAATTTTTTTTTTAATTTTCATATATTTCTGAGATCGTACAGTACATCATGCATAAACAAAGCATGTTGAAAACATTGTGGTGCAAATAACAATAAACATAAAGCGTAAACATGACATCGCATTAACTTATTGTAATGGTGGTTAAGTTGGAGACTGAACAATTAGAGACCATATTGTTACGTTAACTGAGAGTACCAGGCAAACTCTATTTCCTAAAACATTATGGAGAAGGTAATGGGTGAGATCATGTAGTGGAGAGAAAATATGGCGACTAACAAGAGATTTTGAGGAGAAAGAATGAGATAGGAAAAAATGTAGTAGCAACTACTAAGGGAATATGGAGAGAGAAAAACATACCTTCCAAGTGTCCTCGTTTAGCAGGTACAGTCCCAATTTTGAGCCAAAATCCCTCTGTCCCTCTTTTCTAGAAACTCCATATTGTTGGTATGTCTGAGTGTATAACAGATTTTCACTGCAATAATACTCATAGTAATATACCTTTAAACTGCAATAAATGTGTTAAGAAATCAGTCTGTGGAAATAAGATACATTGGCCGTGATTTAACAAGCATTCCAAATGATTCCATACAGTTGGAAAAAGGTTCCAAATGATTTATCTACAGAAGTCATACTGCAATACTGCACATACTTCACGCATCATAACCACTGCAAATGACTAACTTTTAGTAAAAACTCATGGCCAAAAAATGAAATGTATGCCTTGTGTTCTACAGTCTCTGCTGCAAATGGAGGAGTAATAAGGCTCATTAATTCTCAGTCTCACAATGTCTAAATACTATATGTCAAGGTTCATTGTGCATTATAAGAGAACATGTGGCAAGTTTAGATGAGTTTTTAGATATCTCACTTCGAGCTCTGGACTGGGAAAACATTTTGGCCTGGGCTTTTTCCCCACAATAAATAGGCTTTTACAGTGACCCAGTGGCAAGGAGGCAAGGCCAGAGTGGGGGGTGGTGCATCACCACCAATGAGAAGCATAACCCCCCCTGAAAGTGAGCATGTTGGATCAATGCTCTTGTCAATGCGCAGAGCCATGCTGAAGAGCACTTGCATGAGAAAAAGGCCCTGCAAGTGAATTTAATGACATGCTTGTGCTGCATTTGCTTGTGACATGTCTCTGGTGTATAGGTGGTATACTAGAGGCCAAAATGGGTCATTGAAGAGTATTGTGCATGTGTTTGAAGACATCTGGTGAGATTGCATGTGTGTAGAGTGAGCTAATGGTGTGGTGTTTTTTTGTAACTATGTTAGTTTAATTTGTGTTGTATTTGTGGTGTAATGTGTGGCTAGTGGATGTAGGTTGTGGCTAGGGGCTGTAGACAGTGTGTGTGTATAGGTGCTGTAGTGTGTGTAGAGGATGCAGTGAATGTGTACATACGGGCTCTAATGTATGTGTGTACAGGTGACGTAGTGTGTGCAGGGGCAGTATAGAATGCGTGTTTAGGGAATGTATTGTGCAGGATATCTAGCGTGTGCATTGGGTATCCAGAGTGTGTATATGGGATGTAGTGTGTTTGTCTGTATAGGTTCTAGTGTGCATAGGGTATGCAGAGTGTGTATATGGGATGTAGTGTGTGTCTATAGGGGTATGTAGTGTGCATAGGGTATCCAGAGTGTGTACATGGGATGAAGTGTGTGTCTATAGAGGTATGTAGTGTGCATTGGGTAGCCAGAGTGTGTATATGGGATGTAGTGTGTGTGTCTGTATAGGTTCTAGTGTGCATAGGGTATGCAGAGTGTGTATATGGGATGTAGTGTGTGTCTATAGGGGTATGTAGTGTGCATAGGGTATCCAGAGTGTGTACATGGGATGAAGTGTGTGTCTATAGGGGTATGTAGTGTGCATAGGGTATCCAGAGTGTGTATATGGGATGTAGTGTGTGTGTCTGTATAGGTTCTAGTGTGCATAGGGTATGCAGAGTGTGTATATGGGATGTAGTGTGTGTGTCTATAGGGGATGTAGTGTGCATAGGGTATCCAGAGTGTGTATATGGGATGTAGTGTTTGTATATAGGGGATGTAGTGTGCATAGGGTATCCAGAGTGTGTATATGGGATGTAGTGTGTGTGTCTGTATAGGTTCTAGTGTGCATAGGGTATCTAGAGTGTGTATATGGGATGTAGTGTGTGTCTATAGGGGATGTAGTGTGCATAGGGTATCCAGAGTGTGCATATGGGATGTAGTGTGTGTCTATAGGGTATGTAGTGTGCATAGGGTATCCAGAGTGTGTATATGGGATGTAGTGTGTGTGTCTGTATGGGTTCTAGTGTGCATAGGGTATCCAGAGTGTGTATATGGGATGTAGTGTGTGTCTATAGAGGTATGTAGTGTGCATAGGGTATCCAGAGTGTGTATATGGGATGTAGTGTGTGTCTATATGGGTATGTAGTGTGCATAGGGTATCCAGAGTATATGGGATCTAGTGTGTTTGTAGGGTGCAGTATGTGTCTAAAGGGGATCTAATGTGTGTAGGCAGAGAAGTCAGATCTCTCCTTGGTTCAAGAAGCTGTTATCTCACATATTAAGGATTATATTCCTGAATATTATGTTTTTGCAAGTATTAATCTGTGTATTTAAAGAAACAATCTCAGCCCCTACAACTCTCTTTAGTGGGTCTGTTGCCTTGACCCCTCCCCATTGTAAGTACTAAAATCGTTTTTGAATGGTTTGACTTCTTACCTGGGGTATTACACTGCAGAGGTGAAGGTTCAGAAGCAGCAAATGATTGCTCTCATTATTATTTATATAGGAGTTGCTTATAGAACAGCATGTATATAAATATAATGGAAACTGCACTAAAAGGTGTCAAAGAAAGAAGCTGTGGAACACTATTCTGTGCTAGTGTTTGTTTCTGCTTATTGGATTTTCTGGAATTAATGACCTTAGCCTTAATTTTATGGTTACAGTGCAGACTTCTGACAACCCTCGCTGCTGTTCTGTCTCTCCTGCTTCCGCATTTGCAATCGCCACTGCTGCAGCTGGACATGGGAGTCCACCAGGTGAGAACATTTCTTTATGTGGACACTTTACACTAACTAAATACATAGGGGAACCCTAAGCTTCGTTACACTCAGATGAAGCATCTGCTATTAGTACTAAGTAATAGAATATGTCTCCTAATAGTAAAGGAGCTGTGGAGAGAGAATCCCTTGGCCCCTGTTCCACTTTCCTGCATGTCAGTAACTGAGATACGGCTAAATTAAGGACAGAAAAAGTAAACCAAAACTTAATTCTCTCTCACTTACAAAATCACGAGGTTTGATCTTTTCTTTATATTTTATTTAGAATTGACTGTACGTCTCCCACCCTTCAAATTTAGAAACTTAATTAAAATAACCATTTCAGCAATAGTAACCATTTAACATTTCTAATATCCTTTGCGTAAAATGTCAGAATGTTAATCCATGTAAAAAGAGTACAGTTCACTGCGATGTTATTACCATTATGAAGACTTTAAGTTATTGAACCAGAACTTACTTAAAGGACCACTATAAACAAGTTTGTTTTCCTGGCACTATAGAGTCTTTGGGTCCCCCTCCCCCCTCCCCACCCACAGGGTCCCACTCTCGCTGGGCTGAAGGGGGAGGAAGGGGTTAAACTCTAACCGTTCTCCAGCGCCAGGCTCCCTCGGCTCTGGGGAACTCTCCTCCCTCTTACGACGTCAGCGCAGAATGCGCTGCGCGGGAATGCGCTGCGCATTCAATCATTCCATAGGAAAGCATTTCTCAATGCTTTCCTATGGACGGCAGCGTCTTCTCACTTTGATTTTCACAGTGAGAAGCGCGGAAGCGCCTCTAGCGGCTGTCAAAGAGACAGCCACTAAAGGCTGGATTAACTCTATTGTAAACATAGCAGTTTCTCTGAAACTGCTATGTTTACAGCTGCAGGGTTAACAATAGATGGACCTGGCACCCAGACCACTTCATTGAGCTGAAGTGGTCTGGGTGCCTATAGTGGTCCTTTAAGCCTTAGAACTATGCAAACATAAGCCTAAAAAGTCAGTTACCACTATTAGAATGAACCGTTTTCCTGCTTAACATTGATCTCAGTTTCTCTCTAGAGCATTGAAATACATTTAATGCATTAAAATCTATCATCAATACATCACATACATCTGATCTGAGATTGTTAAAACAACATCAATCTCATTCTATATTTGCTTATGTGTGAAATAATCAGAGCCTGTATAGAATATACTAGCAACAGAAAGCTGTTGTATAGTTTAAAGAAAATTCTAAAACATAAAAAAAAACACTTCTGAACTTCTGCATTTTCAGGAAAACCCTCCACTTTATATAGCCCTTGCAGTGTGCTCTCTCCCATAATGTTCTATTTGAGTTTTTTCCCAAAAAATCCATGCACCAATCTTTCTGGGCACTGCGTGGATTTTTGGGAGTTGTAGTTTGGTTGTAAGATTTCTACTCTAGAAAGCAGGCAAATTACTTTCTATGACAGTCCTGAAACTGCCCTGTAAACCCACGCACTACAGGAGCTCCTGCTGTAGATGATGTGCAGTTAGCAGCAAGTATTCTATTGTAAAAAGCTAGCAACTAACATCAACGTTCTGAAACACCCCTTTGGAGCTGCTTGGTCTACTACAAATGCTTGCATGGGTTTTTGGGAGTTTCAGTTCTGTTGTTAGCAGCATAAAAGGGATTTATTTAGATTACAAAGGACAACAAAAGCTGTCCTTTGTACTCTGTGAAGCTTATATCAGGGTTTAAAATGTCAAGTCCTGCGCTGCTAGCCAGGCCTAAAATGTTACTCACCATTGCAGTCCTCGAGGGTCCATGGCACACACAGCAGGGGTGAATTTCTACTTGCCATTTTTACTCATCAATGGCTTGTGGCAAATGGAAATTTTAAGTCTATATACTCCATTTGTACAGTGCAGTTGTTTATATGGTGCTCCAGGTGAGCATTTTAATGAAAATCCTTTATAAAACGTATCTGACAAAATAAATAGTCTTTCACTCATCCCTGTCACATGTATGACACATACATGTATAACGTTTAGTGTATGTATGCCCAGTGTTGCCGGGTATACATGCAAGTATGAGAGTTAGTGTGTACATGTATGTATGTGAGTGTGTAGGTATGAGTGTGTATATGTATGTATGTAGATATGAGAGTAAGTGTGTACATGTATGTATGTAGATATGAGAGTATGTGTAAACGTATGTATGATTATAAGTGTCTGCATGTAAGTATATGTGTGAGTATGTATGTATGTATGTATGTATGTGAGTGTGTAGGTATGAGTGTGTGTACAGGGGGTGATAACCATGACAGTCAGGGGGTGATAACCATGACAGTTGTCACGAGGCCTGCACGCTGATGGGGCCTATCAGGTGGCCCATGCACTTAAGGGCCACCCGATGGGCCCTATATCTCCAGGGGCCCGGTAAGCACTGTGGCTGTGTAATAGCACAATCAGGCCCCTTTAAAAAATAAAAATGCAGCCGCAGCGCAAGTGCTGCAGGTAGTAGTAGTCACTTCCTCCCAGCTCACTCCGAACGAGAGGAGAGACAGCCAGGCAGTGAAGAGGGAGAGCCATGCCAACTCCCATCAGCCCCAGCCACCCCCCTGCAAAGAACATATAAGAAACAGGAGGGTGGCTGAAAAATTAGCTGTGTGTGTGTGTGTGTGTGTGTATGTCAGTATCTATGTATGTCAGTATGTCTGTCTGTCTGTCTGTATGTCAGTATGTATGTCAGTATGTCTGTAAGTATGTATGTATATATGCCAGTATCTATGTATGTATGAATGTCAGTGTATGTATGTCTGTATGTCATTATGTATTTCTGCATGTCATTATGAATGTATATAAGTATGTCAGTATGTATGTATGTATGGATGAATGCCAGTATCTATGTCTGTATGTCATTATGTGTGTATGAATGTCTGTATGTCAGTATGTATGTCTGCATGTCATTATGAATGTGTGTATGTGTGTATGAATGTCAATGTATGTATGCATGTATGTATGCACCTGTCAAAAATGACCTACCAAGCACTCAATAAACCCTTCTGTAACAAACTATTTAATTCCCCTACTTTAACCCTTTGTGTCACTATACCCCACTCCCTCTAGCATGTAAGCTCATCGAGCAGGGTCCTCAACCCCCTCTGTTCCTGTACGTCAGTGGTCTGATCTCAGTTATGTGCCTGTTAGTCCACCCATTGTACAGCGCTACGGAATTTGTTGGCGCTATATAAATAATAAAATAATAATAATAATAATAATAATGTATGCCAGTATGTATGTATGTATGAATGTACATATGCCAGTATCTATGTATTTATGTGTGTATGAATGTCAGTGTATGTATGTCTGTATGTCAGTATGTATGTATGCATGCCATTATGAATGTGTGTATGCCAGTATCAATGTATGTCAGTATGTCTGTATGTCATTATGAATGTATGTCTGTGTATGTATGTATGTATGTATGTGTGTATAGATGTCAGTGTCTGTATGCCAGTATGTATGTATGTCTGTCTGTATGTCATTATGAATGTATGTCTGTGTGTATGTATGTGTCTGTATGTCCTTATGCATGTGTATATGTATGTATGTTAGTATGTGTCTCTGTCACTATGTATGCCTGTGTGTCTGTATATGTGTGTATGTCTCAGTATGTGTGTCAGTATGTATGCCTATATGTGTGTATGTCTGTTTCAGTATGTGTGTCTGTGTGTGTGTATCTGTGTCCTTTTGTATCAGTGTCTGTGTCTGTATTCCTGTGGGTGGGATTTGGAGGCGTTCCCTGTGGGTGGGCTTGGAGGCGGGCTCCGGGGGCCCAGACCCTGAGATGAGTTAGGGGCGGCCCTGTGTGTATTTGTATGTATGTATGTATGTACAGTTGCAAGAAAAAGTATGTGAACCCTTTGGAATGATATGAATTTCTGCACAAATTGGTCATAAAATGTGATCTGATCATCATCACAACAATAGACAATCACAGTCTGCTTAAACTAATAACACACAAAGAATGAAATGTTGCCATGTTTTTATTGAACACACCATGTAAACATTCACAGTGCAGGTGGAAAAAGTATGTGAACCCTTGGATTTAATAACTGATTGAACCTCCTTTGGCAGCAATAACTTCAACCAAACGTTTCCTGTAGTTGCAGATCAGATGTGCACAACGGTCAGGAGTAATTCTTGACCATTCCTCTTTACAGAACTGTTTCAGTTCAGCAATATTCTTGGGATGTCTAGTGTGAATCACTTTCTTGAGGTCATGCCACAGCATCTCAATCGGGTTGAGGTCAGGACTCTGACTGGGCCACTTCAGAAGGCGTATTTTCTTCTGTTTAAGCCATTCTGTTGTTGATTTACTTCTATGCGTTGGGTCATTGTCCTGTTGCAACACCCATCTTCTGTTGAGCTTCAGCTGGTAGACAGATGGCCTTAAGTTCTCCTGCAAAATGTCTTGATAAACTTGGGAATTCATTTTTCCTTCGATGATAGCAATCCGTCCTGGCCCTGACGCAGCAAAGCAGCCCCAAACCATGATGCCCTCACCACCATACTTCACAGTTAGGATGAGGTTTTGATGTTGGTGTGCTGTGCCTTTTTTTCGCCACACATAGTGTTGTGTGTTTCTTCCAAACAACTCAACTTTGGTTTCATCTGTCCACAGAATATTTTGCCAGTACTGCTGTGGAACATCCAGGTGCTCTTGTACAAACTGTAAACATGCAGCAATGTTTTGTTTGGACAGCAGTGGCTTTCTCTGTGGTATCCTCCCATGAAATCCATTCTTGTTTAGTGTTTTACATATTGTAGATTCGCTAACAGGGATGTTAGCATTTGCCAGTGACTTTTGACAGTCTTTAGCTGACACTCTAGGATTCTTCTTTACCTCATTGAGCAGTCTGCGCTGTGCTCTTGCAGTCATCTTTTCAGGATGGCCACTCCTAGGGAGAGTAGCAGCAGTGCTGAACTTTCTCCATTTATAGACAATTTGTCTTACCGTGGACTGATGAACAGCAAGGCTTTTGGAGATACTTTTATAACCCTTTCCAGCTTTATGCAAGTCAACAATTCTTAATCGTAGGTCTTCTGAGAGCTCTTTTGTGCGAGGCATCATTCATATCAGGCAATGCTTCTTGTGAAAAGCAAACCCAGAACTGGTGTGTGTTTTTTATAGGGCAGGGCAGCTGTAACCAACACCTCCAATCTCATCTCATTGATTGGACTCCAGTTGGCTGACATCTCACTCCAATTAGCTCTTGGAGATGTCATTAGTCTAGGGGTTCACATACTTTTTCCACCTGCACTGTGAATGTTTACATGGTGTGTTCAATAAAAACATGGCAACATTTCATTCTTTGTGTGTTATTAGTTTAAGCAGACTGTGATTGTCTATTGTTGTGACTTAGATGACGATCAGATCACATTTTATGACCAATTTGTGCAGAAATCCATATCATTCCAAAGGGTTCACATACTTTTTCTTGCAACTGTATGTGTGTAGATATGAGTGTGTATATGTATGTATGTAGATATGAGAGTAAGTGTGTACATGTATGTAGGTGTGTATATGTATGAAGACGTGTGTTTTAGCTCCTCTTTCCTTCTAAGCTGTTTTTCCTTCCAATGAACTTTGTAAATTGTTCTTCTCTACCTGAAATCCAGCAATCTTGGCTCTGTGTTCCCTATCCTCTTACATCTAGTACTCATTATTGTTTTGGCTTTTTGGGAAGGACAATATAATGAGTCACTTCCTATAATTTTAGATTTCTCCTTGTCTCACTCTGTATGGTGAACCCAGTCACACGTACCTCCTGCTGCTGAGCTTTTGTGGAGAATTACTTTTTAAAATTTAATTTTCTCAGGTTAGTGTTTAAAGAAGAAATGACTGCAATCATTTGTGGAAACAAGTGGAGTAGTGGTCACGGATGTAAATAAGTATTTTGTTTGTTTTAGGGAGCTGTTATTGTTGTATCAGTGAGACTTGGCATCTTTACGTAACATTCTTCCCAGTTAGATTTTCTCTCTCGCTTCTGGCAACCTACTAAGGAAGAGGCTTGGTTTCTTCGGACATGTTTGTCCCCTTATGCCAGTTCTGCTAAGCTCATGTCATTGTCTCTGTACTCCGCTCTGTTGGGAGAGAAGCAAAACCGTCTTTAACCTTTTAAACCTGATTTCTCCAATGCAATTAAACTGTAGAACATGAAGCACAAACTATAGTAATTTTCATAAACATATCAAATGCTGCTAAACGCGGTGTACTTCAAACGTCTACTTTAAAGGTGCTTGTTACATGTCCAGAACTGAGAGCTATGGGAAAGAGTGACCGCGTTAAAATATTGTGTATGTGAAAAAAAGATAAAACGGAAATGGAGGCAATTAATACTGTACTGCGAGCACCCCAGCATCAAAAACTAAATGAATGCCCTGTCTTAATGTGAAGCAATAAAGCATTACCCTTTAATCCCTTTAAAATTGCTTCCGTAATGGATTCGATTTTATTTCTCCCTTGATTTAGTGGGTTGCCAAAGAAACATGCAGGGAGAAATCATGTGTTGACATTTCTCCTGATTTATAGATGTATCAAGTGCATATGCTGTGAGCTTTCACACTGCAGAGGTTAATAACGCAGACATCTTTCTAGGGCTTCTGCAGAGTGTATGTAAATTGCAGGCTATCTCAATCATAGAATAGCATGCAATCTCAACCGTGAGTCTGTAGGATAAGTAGAATTATAGAGAAATATAGAGAAATAGCAACAGTTGCTATATTGTAACCACGGCTGGTTCCCTTATTTACCACTATAATGTCTTAAAGCATAGAACTTAGTAGGGCTAACCATACAAATATCCATAATTTTATATAGTTTGTAAGAGATCCTCTATTTACCATATATAAATAATTGAGAATACAATATAAAATAAGGATTGTCTTGGAAGCAATACCGTTTTGTCTTTTTAGATATTTATTATAAAAAAATATAAATATAGACATATCAAATCCATATAGCAGAGTTTATAGATTAAACTAAATGCTTGCAAATATCATTAATAGGTTAACATACCCTTCTAAACATGTCATCATGTCAGCCTCTCTGTCATTTTAAGATGGAGCAGCGTCTGTCTCCAAGTCTCTCCTCTGTGTCTTAACATTTAAAAGTACACCTATTTATACCTTAGGTGTCGTCATTTTAGGGTCACCGTAGTTCATATATGAAAAAGTAACGCTTCTTTTACTTTATTCATTTTAGGACCTCCCTTAATTTGGCAAACATACAAGGCCATAACTAAAGGGTGCATACATCATGGAAATTTTCCTGACTTAGTTCAAGATGGCATCTTAAAGTCTGAACATCTTTATCTACTTAGGGTTACCACAGTATATTACGTACTGAAAGAGTCGTAGCATAGCCTTGAAGCTTGTTTATGCATTATTATTATTGTAATTTGTCTGGGACAAAATGGCGCAAACATATTATGCACTGAGGTTATTGCTTAAAGAAACAGTTAGGAAAAACAATATGTTCCATTTCTAACACCTTGTCAGTTTGCAATATCTCTTAAAGACAAAGTACACAGTTTAAGAAATACAACATTTCATTCTAAAACTTGTAATATTTGCATTTGCCCATAACAATATCAGAATCTTTAAGAACGTTTCACCTTAAGAAAGTAAAATTAAAATATGATGATGACCGGTACTGGCAATATTATAGTTGTTATTTAAAAATGACATTAAACTTTCATTTTAACTTTAGTATTGTTAATTGAAGCAAAAATTTAAATTATGCTGATGTCTGAGTGCGGTATTATGTCTCTGCGTGCTTACATATACATGCCATTTTACACTGCGCACTGCATGCAGACATCTTGCAGCTGGTAAGGTTTGCCGACAGTATTCACTTGTACCCCCATCCAATCGGCCGTGGTTGGTGGTGGTCATGAAGCAGTCAAGGTTTCTTATTGCTAATGCGACCTTAACTCTGAAACTGGAGGGAGTTATTATTGAGGAGTAATAGGATGTATGTCCCTAGATTTCTCTAGATGAATACAAAGTATGTAATAATCAAAGAAACAATCTTCAGTTTAATTTCAGTGACCGCTAGAGAGCAATATAGAATGGAATATATTTCATTGGGTGGTATACATCCATGGGTTAAGGAAGCAGGATGGGGGCAGATTTCCCCTGAAAACCTAGTGGGGGAGTTGAGAGCGATGAAGTTCCTTAGTCATGATGGTGTAGTCTTTAAAATAATGTTTTACTGGTTAAGAAAGAATATAAAAGCAAAGCATATTGGTTTAAAAAAATGTGGAAAGGTGAAATTGGGTATTTTATAGGTCTGTCAAATCTACCAATGCCCTTCCCAGTCATAGTGTATCATTTTGTCTATAGAAAACTGCATGGTTTCACATATGATACTAATGGAAACATATTTGTTGTGAAAAACTGTCCTCCTCCAGATGTATACACCCACTATGGTCGGGTCGGTAACTGCATTATAGGACACACTGAGGGGTCAGTGAGAGTAAATGAGAAGTACAGGGTTCACCAGAGATGTAGGACTGTAGCCTAAAGTTATACATTCCATTGGGAGAGTGCTTCAGATGCACCCATCTGGGTCTGACTAAGTGACCAATAAAGGGGAGAAAAAAACACTTTGGCATCAAAATGGTCAAGGAGTCATAGTGACTCAACACACATCGCTTGAATCCAAATACTGTCCTGTCAAAACAGGAGGCACGAGATAGATGTTACCATCCCTTACAATGGCCAGGCTTCAAGAGGTGGTCAACGAGAGGGGGAAAGGTCAATGACTACAGAATACTCAGTGACATTAAGCCAAGCTGAGTCGAGGATGCCAGAACACAAAGAAAATGAGAGCAAGTTGAATCAAATAGCAAAAAAATAAGCATTGGAAGATCTACAAGGAATACAAAGATACAGGCAATGAAGTAAGTGTCATGGCACATGTGTCATTCCTATTGGCTCGGAACATACGTGTGCATTGGTGCAGAGAATAATCACTGAATTTACACACGTTCAGTAGAAGATAAAAGGGTGTGATGTAATACTGTGCTGCGTCAGAATTGTTGCCACTAAGATGTAAAATAAAACAGGAGGATGTGGCATGGATCCACACATCGCACGTAGCCATAGTTAACGTCACAAAATTGTCAGGAATCCAGGCTGTAATCTCGTAAATATCCTGCCTGTCACATGCTGAGAGATGTAACCTTTCATGGGTAGCAGTACTTAGTGCATCACACGTATGTATGATTTGCAATTTGCTGATGAGTTCACCTCCCTGTAATGTATAAAATGTTACAGCAGTGCACAACGTCACATATCATTGCTTGCGGAATATTAATGTAAACAGGATGCTGTGTAATACGTATGCAGCTGGGTTTCATGTGATAAATAGTATTAACATTTTCCATAAAACAGTTTAGTTAGCAAGGTTTGTCAACTAATTTGAACCAAAATGTAGATTTTGACTTTGTTTCAGTAAGCAACATTCTTCTACGAGCAGCTCAGAAATTTAGCTAAACAGATCATACCCATTTTGTAATTACCAGTTTGCCATGTTCCAGGTTTGTGTATTTTTACCCATACCCCCTTTATAAAACAGCCTGCGAAACCAAAAATATTTATACTTGTTCAGACACAAAGCATAGTCATAATGTGAATAAAGAATCCAGTGTCGGCATCTTAAACTTGTGCAGTTTGGTTAAATGAATGCCGTGGTCTGTGTTTGACCCAGCTATGCAAGTGGTTATGTACTTGTGGGCTTGTATGCAGAACATTCCTAAATCATAATAGAATGGAATACAATGAGCTAGACAAATGTCACAGACAATACAGGCAAGGTAACAGGAAGAACTGTAATTGTATTTGATAAACAAAAAGGATGGCACGGTAATAAATTAAATCACGGTCTTAAAGAAAAATAGTCACAACAGAAGGTTACACTCACAGAATTGTGGCATGAACTTACTTTCAGTTAACTTTATGCCAAGATAAATAGTTAAATTACCCCAGTTAAAAAGTCTGCATACCCTTAGTTCAGGTAAAAATGTCAACTAAAGGTTAATTTCCCACACCTGTGACTTTTTAAATTGCATTTAGTATCTATGTAAAAATAGCCATTGAGTTTGTTAGTTCTTAAGTGGATGCACTGAGTAGGCTAGATATTGAGCCATGGGGAGCAGAAAAGAACTGTCAAAAGACCTGCATAACAAGGTAGAATATATCCAAATCCTTAAAAATGCCAGTCAGTACTGTTTAATCACTTAAGAAGTGGAACATTCATGGATCTCTTGATACCAAGACAAGGTCTGGTAGACCAAGAAATATTTCAGCCACAACTGCCAGTAGAATTGTTCGGAATACAAAGAAAAACCCACAGGTAACCTCAGGAGAAATACAGGCTTCTCTGGAAAAAGACGGTGTGGTTGTTTCAAGGAGCACAATTCAATGGTACTAGAACAAAAATGAACTTCATGGTCAAGTTGCCAAAAAGGAGCCTTTACTGTACCAATAACACAAAAAAGTCTGGTTACAATATGCCTGACAACACCTTAACATGCCTCACAGCTTCTGGCACACTGTAATTTGGAGTGACAAGATCAAAATAGAGCTTTATGGTCACATCCATAAGTGCTATGTTTGGAGAGGGGTCAACAAGGCCTATAGTGAAAAGAATGCTATCCCCGCTGTGAAGCATGGTGGTGGCTCACTGATGTTTTGGGGAGTGTGGGGGGAGGGGGAGAGCTCTAAAAGCACAGGGGAATCTTGTGAAAATTAATGGCAAGATGAATGCAGCATGTTATCAGAAAATACTGGCAGACAATTTGCATTAATCTGCACGAACGCTGCGCATGGGACATTCTTGGACTTTTCAGCATGACAATGACCCTAAGCACAAGGCCAAGTTGATCCTCAAGTGGTTACAGCAGAAAAAGAGGAAGGTTCTGGAGTGGCCATCACAGTCTTCTGACCTTAATATCATCGAGCCACTCTGGGGAGATCTCAAACGTAAGGTTGATGCAAGATGACCAAAGACTTTGCATGACCTGGATCATTTTGCCAAGATGAATGGGCAGCTATTACCACCTGCCAGAATTAGGGACCTCATAGACCACTAATACAAAAGACTGCATGTTGTCATTGATGCTAAAGGGAGCAATACACAGTATTAAGAACTAAGGGTATGCAGACTTTTGAACAGGGGCCATTTAATTTTTTTCTTTGTTGCCATTTTTTGTTTTATTAATTGTGCCATTCTGTTATAACCTACAGTTGAATATGAATCACCATTTTTATTGTTGCCAATTTTACTGTCCGGTGGGGACAGGGTCCGCATTTTTATTGTTGTATTATTGTCTGGTAGGGACAGGGTTATGCAGATTGTATTGTTAGCTGCAGTGTGGTGTTTTGCCTGCTCACTCATTAAAAAGGATACATACATTACTAATTCTCCAAGGGTATGCACAACTGTGTATATATACACATTTGTATAATGTATGTGTGTGTGTGTTATCTTTGTTGTTTCCACCACTTGTTATATGCACTTCATTCCTTAAAGGAGCACTATAAGATTAGGAATACAAACATGTATTCCTGGCCCTATAGTGTTAAAAATGCAGTTTAGACCCCTGACTCCCTCTTGCCCCTCTTACAAATTGTTAAAACTCACTTTCATTTCACTGGGACCCGCCCTCTTTGGGTGACATTAGCAGAATTGGGAAAGCATTGTGATTGGATGAGAACATCAATTCTGATTATCTCAGCTAGGGAGAGGGGTGGGAGATTGAGCCAAAAAGCCCCCTGGCCAACCAGCATCTTCTCATAGAGATGCATTGAATCAATGAATCACATTGTGCAGCACTGACCCAGGAAGCACCTCTAGTGGCCGTCTGAGTGACTGCCATTGGAGGTGTCCATAGGAAGCAATGTAAACACTGACATTTTTCTCTGAAAAAGCAGTGTTCACATTAATATGCCTGCAGGGACAGACTATACTCACCAGAACAACTACATTAAGCTGTAGTTGTTTTGGTGACTATAGTGTCCCTTTAACTTCCATAAGAGAAGCTAGATATATGACTTTATATTTTCAAACCCTCCACTAGATACCTGCATCCTGTAGTTTAATCAGTGCTATCATATGTAACGTTGTACCTGTATTTGCAGTCTAACATTTTGATTGGTTGAGTGCCGTCACAGTAGCAGACGAGTTTGGTTGAGTGCCATTGGTCATGTAACAAAGGAGTCTACCAAGCATGGCTGTTCAGCCAGATACAAAAAGTTAACTTTTCTCAGAAAAATCAATTTTCATCATTTAAAATAATCTTAAATCTCATGAAATTGAATAAACTTTTAAAATACTAGAAGTACAAATTTGATGATGACTGACTATACCATTATCATAACCTTTGCTCAGGGCCCATCAGGTTCTAAAGGACCCTGCTTGTAGAGTGTTAACGTCTAATAAAGCCAACACTTGTTATATTGTGTCACCATAACCAAAGCACACATAATAGAACATTATCCTGCATAATCGTTGCTGATTTTCTCATTTTAAACTCATACTACAATTAGTTGTGACATCACAATGATCCCTTCGGTAATTAACTATGCAGATTAACAGTTTCCCCACTACATAATAATTAAATTGGAATGCATGAAGTTTTATGAGGGTCACATAGACAAGTCACATACATACATTCTTGCCTTAACCTGTGTACATTATCACAAAACTGCATTGAATTTTTGGGTTTATTCAAAATGCATTATGCCAGATGAAAAATAGCCAATGAGTTAATGTGCTAATAAAAATAATAAAATAATAATACTAATAATAACGTACACAAGAATACTTGTCTCAGATTATTCACAAACACTCAAGGGAAAACGAACACATCAGAACTACCCAATATCCAAAATTACTTTTATTTTTGCACAATTCACTGAACTCTGCACCAAATAGCAAATAAATTAGTATATATATATTGCATTTACAGTAGAAAGATACACAGATATAATATTTTATTTCGGTACTGTTAAGCAAGTCCTCGTTAAAAGGTCTTTAATATGTTGACGCATATACTATAATAAGTTTTAATAAAAAAAAATTAAAAAAAATGAATTAAAAAGTGTTGTGTGGAAACCCCCCCCAAAAACTTTAAGAATAATTATTTATTCATCATAGTGTTTTTTTATTTCCACTTTAAATTAACAAAAATCAAAACAGTGACCGTAAATATGATACTAGTCAACATGATGAAATATTATATTTGCACAATGACATTCAATACAACACACTATCTAATAAATAAATTACTACCATGGATAAATGCAAGAAATGCATTTTGGTAAAAGCCACATTCTTTCAATTGTAACTATTGTCAAATACATACACAGGGTTATTCGGTAGAAAGTGAGAAGTCAACATGAATTTCAAATCCAAGGCCAAAGTAGCTATAATAAAAGCTACTCTTTTCCTCTTCCTCTTAGCTGTTTTGACCTTAAATTCGCAATTCACTTTGAATTAATTTGGATTCTCACATTAGCAAATAGCCTTGATAGTCTACAATGCGTAATGTTCTTGGCATCATTATTATGAAATCTAAAGAGAGCGCCAAAGGTTTAAAAATAATATCAGGAAGTATTACTTTACTGAGAGGGTAGTGGATGCATGGAATAGCCTTCCAGCTGAAGTGGTAGAGGTTAACACAGTAAAGGAGTTTAAGCATGCGTGGGATAGGCATAAGGCTATCCTAGCTATACGATAAGGCCAGGGACTAATGAAAGTATTAGAGAATTGGGCAGACTAGATGGGCCAAATGGGTCTTAACTGCCTTCACATTGTCAGAATATTTATATCGGCAGACCTTTTGTGCTAAGATAGAAATTAAAAGTGTCTACTGCCAGTCACACTTAAAACCAAACGGACTCCATTTTGGATTTCAGGCAAGACAGACACAAAATTACTTTCCTTTCAAGTCATGAGCTAAATAATGCGTTATGTAAACAAGGCAAGTGATAAGGAATGAAGTCTCACAGCAATCAGGGGGATGGGATACAACCCGGAGACAAGTATATACATTATATATATATATATATATATATATATATACACACACACACACACACACACACACACACACACACACACACACACACACACACATCTATACACTATACACTTATTTTACTATTATAGTAATTACATATAATCAGTATTATGTTAATAATATAGACCATTCATGGATAGATATTCATGAAGAAATATCATATTATTTAATAAATGTTAGTGGAATAGAAAAATAATCCTACACACACAGCTTCACAAAAGGACCAGACATAAGAAAGCCAGACAGCAGTGATAGATACACTTAGTGATTAATTTTACTTTCTAAATCTTACAAGGTCCCATTGTAAGAAATAGGGTGAAATTAAGGTTAGGTGATGTCGATTTTAGAAAATACGATCAAAATCATAGACACAAAGTCTGGTGTGAGGCTTTGAAATTGACAGCAAATTTGAGTTATGCAGTCATAAAATAGATAAAGAAATTACGTCAAAATCGTCATCACAATTAGTTAACTCTTTCCAGGACAAGAAATTGTGGTGATGTAAGGGTGCCATCTACTGACCAAAATCTAGATGGTGGTATGTGGGTTAGACACACCTACAGCTCCCTATTGGTCCGATCTACTACTGACGTACAGGAAGTTTGGCCCGTTAAAAAGTGAGAACAAAGGGAAGAGAGGGGCAGATTGAGACATTCAGAGAGATTCAGGACCCTCTGGGACTAACACTCAACTCTCCTGGACACTTAGAAATTTACTATTACTTTCTAACAAAACACCACTTTCTCTATCACATGCACACCTCCATACAAACATCAATCATACTTGAATTCAAATTCCTGGGACCATCTAATCATCGGATAAGATCATCTGATTAGAATATCTACAACATAACTGGTAATTATGCTGGTTTTATTTAATTAATTTAAATTAATTAAGATTTTACTCATAGCAGGAAATATACCTGGATTAGTCTCAGTAAGATTTCAATAATTAGAAATCTTAGTTAACTAAAGAATAAATAGTTATAAACATTCCATTCTGCAGGTGGAATCAAGATAATTATATATTAATGATATATTTATCACGTGTTAGCATACCGCTGTTTTTATCCAGATGTATTGATTTGCTCTGACATAAGATAGTGTATCTATTTAGGAGAGTTAAAATTTGGCTAAGTAAAATCTGGTAGATGATTCTTATTGGATAGTTCTAGAAATGGTGTGATATGAACATTGTTTAATTGAAAATTGCAATAGAATAGGATATTATATGCCTAGGAGGATTCAAGCCAGCATTGAAAGAGTTAATAAGTGTGGTCTAACTGTCAGCCGAAGTTTTTATGGCTTCTCGCTGCACGTTTGTATTCTGTGTTCTGTGTGAAGTTGTTTGCTAAGCTGTCAAATCTTTCCAAGTTCTTGACAACTGGATTGCTGTAGCCGTTGTACTGTGTTTAGCCATTGCCATTGTATACGATGTTATACCTAAATATTCACTGATTTTTATCACGCATGTTACATATTATTATTATTTTATTATATTGTCACAATAAATTATATTTTTTATAAAGAATTGTGATTTACTGTATGGAGTAAAAATCCTCATAATGATCCATCTCTAGGCTCCAAGATAATTAAATAGTGGGTAATTCTCAAGATAGCAATTTTGATATAATAAAAATGATTAATTTTTGATAATTTTTATGAAAATATTATTTTAAATATTTTTCATCCCATAAATATCCCCACAACATTATATGTTTCTATGATGGGGACTTAAATTTCTTGTATTCATGCAAACTTAAAGAGTTACTCCACTGCCCAAATACAGTATTTAAATTAGTAAATAAATAAAATCGATATTTAGCATACATACCCCCAATGAAAACACGTATAATTTAATTATGCTTTTTTTTTTTTTTTAAATCAGGGGAAAATCTAAAAACAGCTTTCAACAGCTGCAGATCTCTTGTCTACAGAATTAGCAAGCCCTCCCTTTATTCCCCACCCCAGACTTTCTGTGACTGTCCAATCACAGACTTTTCCAACACAGCCCAATGAGAATCTTTGAAAGGCAGGTGCTCTGAGCAATTGCTGCCTCTTGTACCTAGCTCCACTGAGCTAAACTACCAGGAATTACCAAGACAGGTTGTCTTACTGACAATCAACGGAGTATAACAAGGTTAATTTATTAAAGTGTTGATTTCTATTGAAATCTGCACTTTTTGAAAAATGAATAAAGACACTCTACTCACACATAAAGCACTTTCGAGTGTTCCTTTAATATTATTTATAATTCTAGAAAATTACCCAACAGCATGAAGATATCTTAAAGGCATATTCATTCTGAGGATGAATGTACCGTATCATTCTATCAGGGATTGGCGTAGGAATAAAGTGGAGATTGGGTGCAATTGCTCAGAAGAGCAGAATATTCTGATTGTGCAGTATCTTCGAAATTAGAAATTACATTTGGATTTTAATCAGTATACCAATCTTATAAGTGTATCATTTGTGTCTTTATCATCATACATTATAATTTAAAAACATTACACTGAAAGACTTGCGTTGTATGAAATGTGTTTGTATACAATCTATGATGTATCAGAAAAGTGGCAATAAATTATATGTTCAGGTGACATACGTATAATCACTGTCAGTGTTTGGCAAAGGTGATTACAAAGTGTACCCTTTTATAATTGCAGTTTATGTAGCATCATCTTTGTATAATTTGCATATCAAAAGACCTCTGCTGTACTGTACTATGATATATTTTCCCAAGAAGGTAATTAAGATGAAAATATACTTTGAAAGGTTACACACTGCTTCAAAATGTCCTCATATTGATTCACTGTGTGTATTTTACTTCTAAAATATTGAGTTCTAGTGGATTATTTACTAACAGCAATCTATATGCTGCTCTCAAAGTATTTATTTGTGCAGTTGCAGTGATAGTGGTTAATATGTAGTTACTTTTTATCTTCATGTAATGCAGTAAGGCAATAATATGTTACTTGCAACATCTTTTTTGTCTCATGTATAATGTATACATCACTCATTGTCCAAAACACTATGTTCTTGATCACAATCCAGCACCTGTTATCTGCTAAAAATGTCCTATTAACTATGGATGGTATTGTGGTACGAGTGTTTTCAATGCAATCACTGAATAGAGCAATCACAAACCCATTTTCTACATCGAATGCTGCCAAAGTAAGAAAACATTATTGACTGGGCTTTACTCTTGTCCCTGTAAATCATAAATTCTCAAGCTCGATAGGCTGAGATCACATGATTAAAGCAAACAAAGAACAAAACAGTGTGATTGTATTTGTGCTGAATTTCAGCTATTTTTTTCCGCATATTCTTTTTTTTTTCTACCCTAGGTTTTTCAATCATCTGTTCCTTAGCAGGTCTTAAAATTAGGTAAATACAACCTCAGATGAACAACAACACATGACATATTACATCGTATCGTGACTTATTTAACAAAATTAAAGCCAGAATGGAGAAGCCATGTGTAAAAACAACGTACACCTTATAATTCAATCGCTTGAACAACCTCGAGCAGAAATAACTTGAAGTAATCATTTTCTGTATGACTTTATGAGTCTCTCACATGTTGTGGAGGAATTTTGACAGACTCTTCTTAACGACGTTTCTTCAGTTCATTGAGGTTTGCTGGCATTTGTTTATGCACAGCCCTCTTAAGGTCCCACCACAGAATTTCAATCAAGTTGAAGTCTGGACTTTGACTGGGCCATTGCAAAACCTTGATTCTTTTCTTTTTCAGCCATTCTGTTGTAGATTTGCTGGTGTACATTGTCTTGTTGCAGACCCAATTTCGGCCAAGCTTTAGCTGTCAAACAGATGGCCTCACATTTGACTGGAAAACTTTGAAATATAAAGGACTTCATGGTCAACACAATGCCTGCAAGGTTCCCAGGTCCTGTGGCTGCAAAACAAGCTCAAATCATTACCCCTTCACCACCATGCTTGACAGTTTGTATGAGTGGTTTGTGCTGATATTCTATGTTTTCGCCAAACATGGCTCTGTGTATTATGGTCAAACATCTCAATGTTAGACTCATCTGTCCAAAGGACATTGTTCCAGAGGTCTTGTGGTTTGTTCAGATGCAACTTTGGAAACCTAAGCCATGCTGCCATGTTCTTTTTAGAGAGAAGAGTCTTTCTCCTGGCAACTCTTCCAAACAAACCATACTTGTTCAGTCTTTTTCTAATTGTACTGTCATAAACTTTAACATTTAACATGCTAACTGAAGCCTGCAGACTCTTGTTTTTTTGAGTGTGCAATTTTTCTGAGCATTGCATGGTCTGACCTTGGGTGAATTTACTGGGACTTACACTCCTCATAAAATTTGCAACTGTCATGAATGTTTTCTGCTTTTTAAATAATCTTTCTCACAGTAGAATGGTGGACTTTAAATTGATTGGAAATGTCCTTACAACCCTTCCCAGTTTGATGGACATCAACAATTGCTTCTCTAAGATCATTGCTGATGTCTTTCCTCCTTGGCATTGTATTATCACACACCTGAATGCTCCAGAACAGCAAACTGCTAAAACTTTGAGTTTTATAGAGGTGGTCACACTTGCTGATGATCAACTAGTCAAAGGCATTTGATTAGCAGCACCTGTCTGCTACATAGCCTCTTAATTCCTATGGAAGCAATAAGGGTTTATGGTTTTTCACACATGGCTTCTCCATTTTGGCTTTATTTTTGTTAAATAAACACAGTGTAATATGTCTTGGGTTGTTGTTCATCTGGGGTTGTATTTACCTAATTTTAAGACCTGCAAAAGAACAGATAATTGTTATTGTTTCCGGATATGTAAAAATGATTGGGGAAGATTTAAAAAAAAAAAATAGATCTACAGTCACTTATATTTACGCTTTTGGTAAAATGAGCTAATCTGTGGCACCCATGTGTTGATTGACTTTATCTCCCCTAATCAAGCTGTACCTGTAGCTGCAGGCATCAACAGGGACATTTACACAGTCAAACACCTGTGCTACACACACTTACATACAGCCTGGTAGCTATACACACATACAGCCTGGTAGCTACACACACTTACATATAGCCTGGTAGCTGTATACACCTAGGCTACACAAACCTATGTAGAACCAGGCAGTTCCAAACACATACACACAGCTTAAAAGCGTCACACCTATGTATATCCTGATGGCTCCACACTCCAACATACTCCATGTGATTCACTATGTATATTGAGTGACACCCTCACACAATGCTTGATAAAGGTTCTATAGCAGAGCCAAAACATTTTCCCGATAAAGTCTGCTCAATTACTTTATTAGTGTGCTCAGGAATTTCATCTGTCCTCCATTAATTCTACTCAACCTAAACTCTCACTAAACCTTCATCAGAGAACTAGCTTTATTTTTTTAAAGTTTAGCTATGATGACCTAAATTATGAAACATCTTTGTCACTTTCCCACAATTACCAGTTCAATAAGTAACTGTGCCTGTGTCCCAGATTAGCAAGTATTGACCTTTCCATCAATTTATTTCACTTTCGTAGATCCAAGATCAAAGATTCCATTATCAGTGATTCAGATTTTAGTTTAATGGACTTGTAGTGAGTAAAAACACACAGAATATATATTAAAGTCATACAGTCCCATTAGGGAGTCTGTAACGAAAACATTACAGTCGAGCCCATGTGTGCTTTATTGTTCTCTGTTTGCAATGCTTTTTCACTCCACTGAATTCTTCACAATTTAGTCTAGGGTCTATTTGTTTAACTATCTGTCCCAGTTTGGCTTGTACAACCCCCAAGATGCTTCTTGTATAACATTACAGAAATGGCTCAATGATGAGTTTTATTTTATTTTTTATTTCTTGACAGACTTGTGTTGTTTTTTTTTAAATATATATAAGACAGTCAATTTTTATTTTAAATACTGTTTAATTTACATTTTGACAAAAGATCCCAGGCAAAATGTACACAAAAAATAAATAAATATATATATATATAAAAATAAATAAATAAAAATAAAACATGTAAAAAATGAATTGCACACTTCATTGAAGTCGGATGGTTACTGAAATGTTAACACATATATTCCCAGTAATGTTGATAAAATTAATTAATTTGAAAAATTATAATAATAATATGTGTTACCATAGTATACGTTAAAATATCAGAAACTTCAAAAGGGATTATTTGCTAAACCAAGATTTGTAGATGATTGACAAATGGATTGTATTCTTAGATCGTGATATCAGAACTAAGGGAGCAATTTTCTCAGGGTACTTTCTTTGGCCAAAATTTGCATTTCCTTTCTCAGTTCTTCACAATTCTCAATTTAGTGAAAACTATTATACCGAATGATGATTGTCTGCTACGCTGTATCCTTTACTAATTTCAGCTAAAGTTTGGAAACTGCATGGATCATGTAACCTTCATCTGGGCTTTATTGTATAATAATGAATATAGCTTACACCTTGCTTCTTCCAACTTGCTGCATACAGAATTTATCACATTTTATCTAAATAGGAAAATTAATTGTAAGCTGAAATTGTGACTTGCATGGGAATTTCAGCATGGCTCGGTCATTGTTAATTTATTAGAGAATTTTGAATTAGCCTTGCCTGCTAAATTGAAGTGAATGTGTATATAAATATGCCCCCCCACGTCTGTGCCCCCTCACACATGCGGACCAACAGATGCACATGCAGACACACACAAACACACACACACAGACACACACATGACATACACATACAGGCACACATACATACAGACACACACACACATACATACAAACACGCACACACTTACACACACACACTTACATACAGACACACATACACACAGACATACATACATACATACAGACACACATACATACAAACAGACACACATAAACACACACATACAAACACATACACATAGAGACCCATACATACAGACACATACATACACACGCACATAAACACACACATACATAGACACATACACACACACACACATACAGAGAAACATTCATACAGACACACCTACACAAACACACACACATACATACAAACACACACATATACAGGCACATATACCAAATGTTTTAGTCACCCTCCTGTTTCCTACCTTTTAGGTGCAGTAGGGTGACATTCCCTGGGGTCCAGTGATGGCTCAGGCTGGTGGGAGTCAGAGTTCCCACTTTGACTCCCCCCTCTTCCTCCCGCGTGGCTCCCGATGGTTGCTGGGAGGAAGTGACCAGGGCAGTCACTTCCTCCCAGCATCTAATCTCATCACAGCCCGGTCATGCTGCTAAAGTGCCACAGTGCCTTCTGGGCCCCCTGGTAATATTTAGCCATCGGGTGGCCCTAACAGCATGGGCCACTAGATGGACCTCTTCAATGCGGCACGGCGGTTCTACAGTGTGGAGTGACAGGCCTGGTCACAGCTGCGACCCCTGCAACTGCGGTAGTTCCGCCACTGAATGTGTCCTGATGAAATTCTCAGATTTTATACTTATGTTAAGGGGACTCTATGAAGCTCAGACCACTTCATTTCAATTAAGTTGTTTGGCTGCCATGTCCTCCCCATTTTAACCCCAGCAGCTAAACAAATTGCCACTAGAGGCACTTTCACTAAAATAGTGGAGTAAAACTTGTGATGTTCTCAGATAAACGATCTGATTGGTGCAACGCGGCATTTTGCTGCGCATGCGCACTAGAATTGGAGCAGATCATGGATGTCGATGATCTCAGCCAAAGAGATGGAGAGGACCATGGGAGAACAGTGCTGCAAGAGAGAAAAGGTAAGCAAAACTACCTTTTTACCCCTTGCAGCCCGATTCCGGTCACCTAAACGGTGGCCTGGACACTGTAGCGTTAGGAATACACATTTGTTTCTTTAATAAGCAACAAATAAAGACAGAGCTGTAAAAAACGGCCAAGTGAATGTGTGCTTGAAAATATTTTGGTCCTGCCTTCATTGCCTTAGTTAGGGGTGGAGTACCCAGAGAAATGAAGTGCGCTGGAGGTTTTGGTCAACACAGACTAGAAAGGTAGCAAGACAGCTGTATGTGTGTATTTCCTTCATGTCAGATATGGAATTTTAGCCTGTGATTGACTTACTTAGAGGGACCTGGCTGCAGGTGTGCATGGTCACGATTAGCTCTCCTGCTGTCCTTCTTGATCAGGCTTCCCCAAACTCCGGTCCTCCAGATGTTGCTGAACTACAACTCCCATGATTCTCAGCCTGTTTCATTCATAGAATAATGGGATTTGTAGTTCAGCAACATCTGGAGGGCTGGAGTTTGGGGAAGCCTGTTCTAGATACAAGGAGTAAAGCTGGGAGTGTGATGAAGGGGGAAAGCAGATAGTTTCTTAGAAGCAAGCTTGAAATTATGCTCCAAAACTTATAGTATTAAACTATTGGCAAAATCCAATTTTTGACCAAGTATGGAATTTAGATATTACATACTATGATCTCTATATCCTCATTCAAGATCTTTAAACTATGTTGTGGATGGTATGTTGTATGTAGGATCAATTTTACTTATTTTTTTGATATAATGATATTAATTTCATTTATTTTCTACTTAGTAAAACTAGTAATTTATAACTGTGTTATATATCTGTAAATTGAATCTTCCATACAATATATATATTTTCATTAATAATGATTTTTTAAAATCTGTCCTCCTACTTTGCTGTTTTATAGTGTTCACAATATGTATATTTTCTCTTTTATTTTTTTTAAATTTTTTTAAGGCTTCAACAACATGGAGAGAATGTGCGACAGGGAGTTCGTTATACGTCGTGCAGCCACTAATCGAGTCTTGAATGTTCTTCGCCACTGGGTCTCAAAGCACTCACAGGTATTTTTTTAATAAATTATCAGCCATTCTCTGCAATCTGACGGGTTAATTCTGTAAACATCAAATTCTGTTGAACTGAAAACAGAATTGTAACATCTAGGCTGAAATAGCCAAGCTGAGACTAGCAGAGTGCGATAATTTTTCCATATGAACTATTTTGGTCTAAACTTTGCAAATCTGTTCACTCCCATGCAGTGTTTAGTGAATACAGCCCGGAGAAATTATAATTGGCGGCCTACTAGTAGTGGCCAATTATTTCTATTTAGCCATTGGTAATGCCTGTAAACAGAGCTCTACAGCTTGATCTTTCTGTATCCTATTCCTTCTAATGAAATTCTGTTTCCTAAGAAATAATGAGAGAATATTTATTTGCTGTAACATTTGTGTAACGGATTATCTCACGTGTAGCTAATGCCCCTTTGGGGGTAAAGAGTTACTTTGTCGATGCCAGCCAAATGGGCAGTCAGTCCGGCTAATTAGATGAATGCAATCTTTGCTCCTGCTGGGTACTGACAGATTCACTGCTGGCAGTTGCTTTGTGTAGCAGTTAAATGCTCTGTGTCTTGGAAGTACAAAGCCGGTATATCTCTCACCAGTACATGTGGTTATCAATGTGACAGTGCCTCTTGGCACTATTACCCCTGTCCAGGTTTGCACTGGGCCCAGACTGTGAAGTTGTATGTTGCAGCTTAAAACGCAGAGGCTATTACATCTTTTTTTACAGATTTGGGATTTGGAATCTACTTGTTTATCCCTGGCTTAAAGGGCAGGGTGACAAAAATAGGACACTGGTGCAGAAAATGCTCCTACCAGTGTACTGCAAAATATATACATAATATACAGTATAATATACATAATAGAATAATACAAATACTCTGATCAGCCAAAATATTAAAACCACTTACAGGTGGTGGTGGAGTCTAATGTTTGAACTGAATGGCCGCAATTCTTCAGAGCTCCCGACAAATCTAAACCAATCTGCAGCCCCACAGTGCCATTGACTTATACAGCTACCTACCTGGGCACCCCTTGTGGACATGCAACAAGCTGCCTTTTTTTGTTCCCGCAAAAGGGTAAGAAGACCCGATGGAGAACTGGGGCCTGCCTCAACAAAGGACATCAGCGGGTTGGGCCGCAAAGGAAGGGGGGACCAGATGGCAATATAGTGTTAGGAATACAACTTTGTATTCTTAACTCTATAGAATCCCTTTAATATTAAAAATAAATATTTTTATTTTTAATGTTAGTGTGTTCCTTTAAGCATTGGTGTAAAACGTAGATCTTTTATTTCCTGCATAGCTTCAGATTTTATTTCTAAATGGCTGCAGTTCAAATCTATTTAAAAATATTTCATGTATACCACTTAACTAAATGGAACCAATCCATTTTCAAGGACAAAGAGAGAACCATAATTTATTCAGATCAGAATTTGCAGGGTTTAAAGTGAAAGCTGTTTCCAAAAAAAAAAAAGGTCCAGATACAATTAGTGTATCCTTCCAAACACTGTCGATCTGCTATAAATCTCTCAATGAAAAACATTATCTTGTATTTTCCATGTCTCCTGTGAGGGTATAGAGTATAGACAGAGGGCCCTCCATCTCCGAACCGTGTTCTCCAGATATGTGCTCAGAGGAGTAGGGGTAGTCCTGTCATCTTATCCAAAGATTGTAATGACCAGGGAAATAAAGTCAACCGGGGTTCTGTTCTCTCCATGCGAACGGTGTTCCTGGGGACCGGGTAGTGGGCCTTCCCTAGTCTTGTTACCTGAGCAAGGCAGTGCCCGTTTGCTTCATGAAGGTCTCAGTATCTCCTGTCATCTTGATATGGGAAAAACTGTCTGTGCAGTTTTTTCGCAATGGTCCAAATATATAAGACAAAATGCAATTGTCTGTTTTATATAGCACAGAATATACCAAACCTGCACTCTTGAAATATCTGAGGCTCATCTGTTAGCCGTACCATCTCCAGGAGTGTGTAAATAAGCGGGAGAATCCCCTTGTTATACCTCTGAGTATTTCTTGCGTGGGGTACAGTGGTGCGGATCCAGTAGATCCATTACAGAAGGTGAAATAGAGTGATCCATTCTAAATATGTGTCCTGCATGATCAGGCAGCCCTTTATAATGACATTGGTAGCACGGTCGTTAGATCTAATTGAATGCAGGAGGGATGCCCCTCTATGCAGTCATCGTTGTCCTGTATAGGTACAAGCCTGTGTGATTAACAAATGGATGGCACCATAGTGCGTTGAGTGTATGAGAGAGCCGCGCTCTCTAATCATGTGGCCGAACTCCGTGTCAGCGTCCGGCTGATCGCCTAAGCGGGTCCGAAAGGCACAGACATAGCAAGCCAATCACATGGACACAGACATAGCAGGCCAATCAATGGGGCACAGACATTGCAGGCCAAACAATGGGGCACAGACATAGCAGGACAGTCAGTGAGGCACAGAGATAGCAGGCCAGTCAGTGAGGCACAGAGATAGCAGGCCAATCAATGGGGCACAGACATAGCAGGCCAATCCATGGGGTACAGACGTAGCGGGCTGCGTGTAGATGAGTAATGGAGACCTCTGTGTTTGGTAGAGACCCCTAAATATTTGTAAATCTATAGGATACCCTGTGACCTAGGACCCTTAGACACCAACCCCTTTTAGACAGTGTAATACTGTACGATTAACGTAAACTGAGACTAGTAGTCCTTCAATGTCCAGCAGGTAAAATAGTGGTATTCCAGCTGTAATGTATAGGCTGAAAAGGTTCCAGTGATATAGTGCCAATTAACTCATGACATGCCTGGACCTACAGATCTGTATTGGGTTTCCTCATTGATCTATGCACCGTCAGTAAACCACATGAAGGGTACTGTACCTATGGTATCTTACAGTAAGGGGTTAAACAATAGTCCACTCAATGCCCCTCATTGAGCTTGGAAGTGACCACCTTCCAACTCTACTAGTCATAGAAACCTAATAAATTGTACTAATGGCAGTAGATACCGGCCTCCATACCAGTTTGAGCCAGAGTCAGGGCTGTATAGATTTTATATCTGCCATACATAGTGAAACTTCACATTAAAGAGGATTCATCTCTTATTCCAGAGGTGAACCAGGAACATAGGCACAGGGATTGGGACATAATGACACAAGATAAAATTGCAACAAAAACATTCACTAAACCTAGTTTAGTTTAACTCCCATTGGACTCAGCAAAAAAATATAGCATTAGCCTCTAGTGCCAAATACCAAGGGGTCAGCATGAAAAGTGTTAACAAACAATCCTCACTTAGGAGTCCTGCTCTAACTGGCGGGCTGGCTCTGTATGGTGATAAGCCCTTCATACACACGGTATGTGTGTGAGATACAAGCTCCCCTTTTGGGTCTTGATCCCATGACCCTTCACATATAGATGTGCGTCATGGGATCAAACAGAATCCCAGCCAGAGAAAATACCTTGTTCCCTGATCACTGTGTGTGGGGGGGGGGAAGCCAGCGAACGGGTGCACCATCCCCCCCGTCGGTCGGGTGCACGTGGGTCTGAGGGAAGCCCGCCGCGGCAAGGTGGCCATGTGTGTGTAGAGCTCGGGGAATCAGAGGAGGCAGCCAAATGGCTGGTCTCCTGGAACCCTGAGTGAAGCGCCCGTAGTCCGGCGGCGCTTGGAAGGGGGGGCACTAAATCTGATAATATATAATACATATAATATAAAACTAAATAATGTATATCATAACCAAATAACATATATAATATATAACTAAATAATAAATATATAAAAAACTTAATATGATCAAATATAATACATATAAATCATAATAAAACCCAAAGCCACCCTCTAGAAGCAGGAGGCAGTGGTAATCTGACCTGTACTGACTGCGGAGCAGCAAAGAAAGAGGAAATGCTGCATGGGGAGGGGAGTTTTATAGTACCTAACTTTTTTCTGATTGGTTGTTTTCTGTGCTACTGTGGAGTTCTAGTAAAGAGAGACTTAAGCAAATACGAAATTTCCTGTCATGTTATAAAATTTTGTTGTAATATTAGTAATGTATACATGACATTTGGAAATGTTAACCACCTGCCAAAATAAATATGCTAATGTTAATATTAAATAAAAAGCTACCACAAAGCATCCCTTAAAACTCTAATAGTTTGTATCACCATAGCAATAATATGTTGCATTTTTTTGTGCTACGAGTGCCATCTAGTGGGCAATTTTAGTAAGTACATTCCAAAACTACATGTGTGCTCTGTTTAGAAATGCAATTATTATTATTATTATTATTATTATTATTATTATTAGCATTTATGTAGAACCAACATATTTAGCAGCAATTTACAATTATACAGAGGAGATATAGGATAGGAAGTATTGGATACACAGTAACATTTACAGAAATAATAGGTAAAGAGAACCCTGTTTAAATAAACTTACAAACTAGGAAGAAGGGGAAGATGAACTCAAGAGGATGAAAAGTGTGTACGATCAGAGGAGACATTGATCAATATAATGTCTAGTTATTCCTGTGAAACTAGTGCGTGGAGGCAAAGCAGAGTAGAGGAGAGAGAGAAAGAGTTGAGTGAACTGTTACACAGGTTATGTGTCGGGGATTGGAAGACTAATATAATGAGAGAAGTCACCCAGGAAGATAGGAAGCTTTACTCCAGAGGTGAGATTTTAGTGATTTTTTAAATGACTGAAGGTTAGAAGAAACTCTAGAAGGACTAGCTAGGGCATTCCATTGGAATGGTGCAGCAAAGTTCTGCAAACAAGAATAAGCAGTGGTGGATCAAAAAGAGGACAAGAGAAGGCGATTGACTGAGTTAAGGAAATTAAATTGTGGATTAGAGATGAATGTAAGAAGAAGAATCAGAGTTGAAGTAAAGTTGTATTAGGGTGGAGGGGAGATGTTATTCCTAATTTGGTGAATCTTGTTAATGAAGCTAGACGCCAAATTTTGCGATAATCTATGAGATTAATGCCAGGAGTGGTAGAAACAGGTCAGAGTCCCTACGTTGAAAATGTGTTTGGAACTATGAGAAAAGCTCTTGATGAGAGAGCAATAATTATGTCACATAAACAAAAATGATAATACTGTAGTCTTTAAAAAGAAATCCAAGACACATCTAGTCTTTATATAAAATGATCAGCCACAACATTAAAACTGGACTCCACAATAGTTTTGTTTGTGTACTGTGGTATCTGGCATCAAGACATTAGCAGTAGATCATTTAAGACCTGCAAAATGTGAGGTGGGGCCTCTATGGATCAGATTTGTTGTTCCAGCACATCCCACAGATGCTAAACTGGATTGAAACCTGGGTAATTTGGATGCAAGGGCATGTCATGTTCATAAAACCATTCCTTAACAATTTTTGCAATGTGACAGGGCACATTATCTTGCTAAAAGAGAACACTGCCATCAGGGAACACCATTGCCAATCACTACATTGGTGGTACATATCAAAGTAACATCCACACAAATGCCAGGATACAACATTTCCCAGCAGAACATTGCTCAGAGCATAACACTGCCTCCACTGACCTTCCTTCTTCCCATAGTGCATCCTGCTGCCATCTTGCCCTCAGGTAAACAATGCACATACACCCATCCAACTGATCTCACAGAAAATTTGAATCATCAGACCTGGTAACCTTTTTACATTAGATCATAGTCCAGTACTGATGCTCATGTCCCCCTTGAAGACGCTTTCAGAGGTGGATAGGAGTCAGCATGGACACCCTGACTGCTATGCACTGCGTGTTCTGACACCTTCCTATCATGGCCAGCATTCAGTTGTTTAGCAATTTGAACTATAGTAGCTCTTGCATGTGATTGGACTAGACTGGCTAACCTTTGCTCCCCATGTGACTCAATAAGCATTGGATGCATTGGTTGTCCTTCCTTGCACCACTTTTGGTAGGTAGCCAGCTACTGGGAACATCGGTTTAGACATCACTATTTGATTCCTGTCCAAATCAGTCAGACCATTTCACTTACCCATTTCCCCTGCTTCCAACACAGGAAATTCAAGAACTGACTGTTCACTTGCTTCCTAATATATCCCTCCCCTTGTCAGGTGCCATTGTAACGATATAATCCATGTTTTTCACTTTACCTGTCAGTGGTTTTAATTTTGTGGCTGATCAGCGTAAACCAGCAGGATCTGCTTTTTTCATTAACTTGGCAATTAGGATTAATTTATATATGTTAATGATGGTACTACTTGTGGCCATCTTTGTGTGTGTGAGGTTGTTATAGAGACTCTTTTAAAAAAAAAAAATGCCACCTATACGTTATACTGCCGAGGGAAGCATGGTTCCCCCCAATGTTATTTCCTAGAGTAGGTGTAGCAATATAATGGCAGGGAGTATTGCGACGGAGGAAGCAACTTAACAGTTGAAGTTATGAAATTACTATTTACTGTTAGTATTAATAAAATATAGACAATTGCTGGTCCCCGAGGACTGCAGTTGTAAAGGATACGGGTTACTCTTTACTTTGTTACAAAAGGAAGGCTATTTCTTTTTCGTTATTTAGAAAGCTGTTAAAACCATTGGCCCATCGTTTTATGGTTACAGTATGTGAAATGAAAAGTTACTCCCTTGTGCATTAATTCTTGCCTGTGATGATGTATTTAAAGTTGTGGGTGACCTAAAAAGAAACATGTCTTTGTATTTGCCCCAGGCCATATTTGCCAGGTTTGAGAATTTTTCCAAAGCAGTAATTTTCGCCTACATTTTGCAATTCAGAGTTGAATTCTCGAAGATTTCTTTTTGTTTTCTTGTAATTAATAAAATCTTATATTTGTTACTAAACATGCAACAAACCCCCTGCCCCTTTATCGCTATTAATTTCCCAGCTTTCCCTAGACCTTCATGTTCTCGTAATTATATACTGTATGATGTCTTAAAGACATGAAGTCTGGAGTAAGGGATAAAACTGCTTGGTTTTCATAATTTAATTTTGTTTTTTCTTGCTGTAGGCAGAATAATCTGTATTGTAATATTTTAATACCTGTCATATCTTTATGAATTAGCAGTAATTGTAAGAGATCCTTAAATAATTACATCTCCATTTTTCTGTAAAGGATTTTGAACTAAACCATGAAGTAAAGATGAATGTTGTAAATTTATTGGAAGATGTCTTACGGGATCCTGATTTACTACCACAAGAGAGAAAAGCAACAGCTAATATACTAAGGTAAATATATGATTATGGATGGATCTTTGAGGGAACTACATCTTCATATAACACATAAAGGATTCCCTTACCTCCTTAGGTACATTTTAGTTGAGCTCTCTAGCCACTGTGACATTCATTTCTTCCTATGGATCAAAATAATAACCTTAACCCCTTAAGGACACATGACATGTGTGACATGTCATGATTCTCTTTTATTCCAGAAGTTTGGTCCTTAAGGGGTTAAAAGCGTATTAAAAAAAATAAAAATATATATATATGTTCCTTCCAAACTATTCAATAATGATTAGTATTGGTTCCTTCCCAGTGCCCTTTCTCAAGATGAACAAGATGACAGTCACCTATCGTTGGAAGACATCATCGGCATGGTGAGCGGGATAAAACAATTTACTCTATTTATCTGGGGAAAATTTTAACTCTACTAAGATGTGATCTAATATATTATGCTGGGAGCAAATAACTCTTGATATCTCCAGAATTTTAGGATCAGTCAATGAGTTTCATACATGAAAATGTTCACAGTATTCTAAAAATCTGTAAGAACCACTATTGGATCAGTGAAAAAGAGATTGGGATGATCATAACCTTATTGAAGAGAATTTAGCAACACTTTAGCCAAGACCATTAAAAACTGAAAAAGGCTTTAAAAATATTTTTCTAACAAATGACTAGCTCCCAAAATATGTCAGTTATTACGTGAGTAGAACGAGTACCATCAGAGAGGACCAGTTTATTCTCTGTTCAAAGCTTCTAACCACAGAAATTGGCAATGGTAGTCTGTTACAGTTGTGATAAGCCATGCTCACAGCCAATCATTACCATCCCAGGTAGTAGCACGTTAGACAGAGGAGGTTTCAGAGGGTTCGAGCTTTTTTGTGCTACAGAAATTCCTGTTTTGTTTTGTAAAAACTTTTTAAAATGGCTTTACAGAAAACAGAGGGCTGGCATTCAAGGACTTACTGCATCAGAACCTATTCAATAAGCGGTTGTGGTTATAATGCTTTGGGTATCTGTTTGCAGGTTGTATTTTAAATATCTCACCTTATTTTTCAGTCAGATGGTTCTAGAACAGAATCCTTGGAAACACTGTCTGCAATGGAACTGGCTGAGCAGATAACACTTTTGGATCATATCATTTTTAGAAGCATTCCATATCAGTAAGTAAATTCTCACCGCAATACTTGTATAGTATACAAAGTAACTATTATCTTACACAAAGGAAAATACAACAGGTTAATGCATCTATTATCTTCACCACTGCTCCATATTAGTGGCATTATGGCAGCTCAGATCGTTTTATCATGGATCCAATTTGTTTCTTGTGAAACTTGCAATCTCTGAGCATCAAGAGAGAGGTTGAGGGATTAATGTTAATGAATGACATTAAAGGACCACTATAGTGCTATGAAAATGTTTTCCTGGCACTATAGGGTCTCTAGGTTCCTCGGCGGTGGGGACTCTCCGCCTCCTTTCCCCATCATCGGCTGAATGCGCATGCGCGTCATGAGCCGCGCGCTCATTCAGCCAGTCTCATAGGAAAGCATTCTCAATGCTTTCCTATAGACGCTGGCGTCTTCTCAGACAGCCACTAGAGACTGGATTAACCCATAGATAAACATAGTAGTTTATCTGAAACTGCTATGTTTACAGTAGAAAGGGCAGGGGTCAAGTCTTGGGGAAAAAAGTGTGGGAACTCACCCAAGATTCCCACCCTCCCACCCCCTCCAAAAAAAAATTAAACTCCTATGCATATAGTGCAGTGCAGGGTGTGTAAAATGAATGTAGTGTGTTCGTAGTGAATGCAGAGTATGAATAATGAATGTACTGTGTTTGTAGTGAGTGCAGATTGTGTATAATGAATGTAGCGTGTTTGTAGTGAATGCAGAGTGTGTATAATGAATGTAGTGTGTTTGTAGTGAGTGCAGAGTGTGTATAATGAAGTGTGTTTGTAGTGAGTGCAGTGTGTATAATAAATGTACTGTGTAGTGAGTGCAGATTGTGTATAATGAATGTAGTGTGTAGTGAGTGCAGTGTGTATAATAATTGTAGTGTGTTTGTAGTGAATGCAGAGTGTGTATAATGAATGTAGTGTGTTTGTAGTGAGTGCACAGTGTGTATAATGAATGTAGTGTGTATAATAAATGTACTGTGTAGTGAGTGCAGAGTGTGTATAATGAATGTAGTGTGTTTGTAGTGAGTGCAGAATGTGTATAATGAATGTAGTGTGTAGTGAGTGCAGTGTGTATAATAAATGTAGTGTGTTTGTAGTGAATGCAGAGTGTGTATAATGAATGTAGTGTGTTTGTAGTGAATGCAGAGTGTGTATAATGAATGTAGTGTGTTTGTAGTAAGTGCAGATTGTGTATAATGAATGTAGTGTGTTTGTAGTGAGTGCACAGTGTGTATAATGAATGTAGTGTGTATAATAAATGTACTGTGTAGTGAGTGCAGAGTGTGTATAATGAATGTAGTGTGTTTGTAGTGAGTGCAGATTGTGTAATGAATGTAGTGTGTAGTGAGTGCAGTGTGTGTATAATAAATGTAGTGTGTTTGTAGTGAATGCAGAGTGTGTATAATGAATGTAGTGTGTTTGTAGTGAGTGCAGAGTGTGTATAATAAAGTGTGTTTGTAGTGAGTGCAGTGTGTATAATAAATATACTGTGTAGTGAGTGCAGATTGTGTATAATGAATGTAGTGTGTAGTGAGTGCAGTGTGTATAATAAATGTAGTGTGTTTGTAGTAAGTGCAGATTGTGTATAATGAATGTAGTGTGTTTGTAGTGAGTGCACAGTGTGTATAATGAATGTAGTGTGTATAATAAATGTACTGTGTAGTGAGTGCAGAGTGTGTATAATGAATGTAGTGTGTTTGTAGTGAGTGCAGAATGTGTATAATGAATGTAGTGTGTTTGTAGTGAGTTAAGTGTGTATAATAAATGTAGTGTGTTTGTAGTGAGTGCAGAGTGTGTTTAATGGATGTAGTGTGTTTGTAGTGAGTGCAGAGTGTGTATAATGAATGCAGTGTGTATAATGAATGTAGTGTGATTGTAGTGAGTGCAGAGTGTGTATAATTAATGCAGTGTGTGTAGTGAGTGCAGTGTGTATAGTGAATGTAGTGTGGTTGTAGTGAGTGCAGATTGTGTATAATGAATGTAGCGTGTTTGTAGTGAGTGCATGGTGTATAATAAATGTACTGTGTTTGTAGTGAGTGCATGGTGTATAATAAATGTACTGTGTTTGTAGTGAGTGCAGAGTGTGTATAATGAATGTAGTGTGTTTGTAGTGAGTGCAGAGTGTGTATAATGAATGTAGTGTGTTTGTAGTGAGTGCAGAGTGTGTATAATGCAGTGTGTTTGTAGTAAGTGCAGTGTGTATAATAAATGTACTGCGTAGTGAGTGCAGAGTGTGTATAATGAATGTAGCGTGTTTGTAGTGAGTGCAGTGTGTATAATAAATGTACTGTGTTTGTAGTGAGTGCAGAGTGTGTATAATGAATGTAGTGTGATTGTAGCGAGTGCAGTGTGTATAATGAATGTAGTGTGATTGTAGTGAATGTAGTGTGTTTGTAGTGAGTGCAGAGTGTGTATAATGAATGTATTGTGTTTGTAGTGAGTGCAGAGTCTGTATAGTGAATGTAGTGTGTTTGTAATGAGTGCAGAGTGTGTATAATTAATGCAGGGTTTTGTAGTAAGTGCAGATTGTGTATAATGAATGCAGTTTGTGTGTGTGTGTGTGTGCTGGATGATGTGTGTGTGTGTGTGTGTGCTGGAAGGTGTGTGTGCTTGATGATGTGTGTGTGTGTGTGCTTGATGATGTGTGTGTGATGTGTGTGTGTGCTTTATGATGTGTGTGTGATGTGTGTGTGTGCTTGATGATGTGTGTGTGTGTGTGCGCTTGATGATGTGTGTGTGTGTGTGCGCTGTGATGTGTGTGTGTGCTTGATGTGTGTGTGTGTGCTGGATGATGTGTGTGTGTGTGCTGGATGATGTGTGTGTGTGTGCTGGATGATGTGTGTGTATGTGTGCGTTTGATGATGTGCTGGATGATGTGTGTGTGTGTGTGTGCTGGATGATGTGTGTGTGTGTGTGCTGGATGATGTGTGTGTGTGTGCTGGATGGTGTGTGTGTGTGCTGGACGGTGTGTGTGTGTGTGTGCTGGAATTTAAAATTTATGTATGTATAATTTTTATTTTTATTTTATTCCCCCCTCCCTGCTTCTTACCTTGTCAGGGAAGGGGGAGATCACCTGGTGGTCCGGTGGAGGGAGCCAGCCGCTGCACATGGGAACCCAGCACACTCTGTGTTCCCTGTCCAGCTGTAACTCTCGAGAGACTTGTGCTGTGCGGAGCGTTGCCATGGTAACCCGTGGCAATGCTCTGACGGCCGCGGGTCTCGCGGATGTGAGCAGCTGGAGAGGGAACACAGAGTGTGTTGGGCTCCCGTGTGCAGGTAGCAGGGCAGGTCATGCAGGACTGGTAACTTTGGAAAAAGTGCAGGAACAACGTTCCCATGCGTTCCTGCAGGACTCGAGCCCAGAGAAAGGGTTAATCCTAGATGGACCTGGCACCCAGACCACTTCATTAAGTGGTCTGGGTGCCTATAGTGGTCCTTTAAGCCTGGAATTAAGTTGCTAATGACTTCTAACTTTTGCAGCAATAGCAACAGAAAAAGGTTGTGGTATTTTTTAATTGTGATCACACTGAAAACACTCATGAACCTCTTGGTCCATCCAGATCATTCAAGGAACACTGTAGCGTTAGAAATACATCTCTCTATTCCTAACGCCACACCCCTATTGCCCCTTGTCAATTAGGTCCCCCCCAAAAGCTGATTAAAAACCAAAACCAAAATTAAAAAAAAAGAAAACAAAAGAAAAAAAATACTCACATTTTCTCCAGCATTGAATCTTCTTTGGCCTCAACTTTCTCCTCAGGTTACTTTATCCTGGAGGCATGCCTAGATTGAAAATGTACTCAGTGCTTTGTATTCTTGTAAGTGAACTAAAATAAAATGGATAGAAAAAAATATAAAACAAAAGAAGCACATATACATACTTGAAATATGAAAAGATAACTTCAATAAATACCTGTTGTAGAATTATAGGAATGCCCATATATGCATGTATTTTGATTTATATACTTACATGATTTCTTATAACCTCTATTGGCAGCTGGGTGAAATATCTGTTGATGACATTTAAAGTTTTGTTATGGATTGATGATAAATATCTAATGCTCCATTCTATTTAACTTAGCTGTAACTATTGTTAAAGAGCAAATACAGGTCAACATTATTTTATAGCTATTAATGAAAGCTAACACTGATACATTTGGTTTCAGAGAGTTCCTTGGGCAAGGATGGATGAAAACAGATAAAACTGGGAGAACACCGTCCATCATGAAAACCAGCCAACATTTTAATGATGTGAGTAGTATCAATTTATTTAATAAATACTTATATGTTGGATGATATAAAAAGTACGGGTGTCAGAATAGAAAAAACTAAAAAGTTAAATTTGCCACCAGCATGTGTGATAATTTATGGGTTGGTTTTACAAAGTCAGAGTGAAGATTAGAGAGGACCTCTCAGCAAACCACTACATCTTACTGACTGATGTCAATGTCAAGCTGGTTCTCTATTTTTCTCTCTGAGTACCAGAGAGTATTCCTGAAGATGATCTCAGAATAGGAAGAGTGGCTACCAAATGGAGACTGCTCACTGCTTCATAACCAGGGAGTAAGAATTGTGTTTTTTTTATTTAAAAGGGGGAGGGAGGCATACTATTAGATTTAAGAAACTCCAATACTAAAAATAAATATATTTGTGTTTAATATTAGATTGTTCCTTTAAGGTTAGGGGCATATAAAATATCTAACCAACCAAAGAAGTGTCGAATTTGGAAATCATCAGCCGGAAAGCCATCAGCATGATGGTTCTGGATTATATAACCATCATGTTATATAATTATTGTACATGTTCGATTAGAACTGAGAATAGGCCACAGTTTTTATTACATACATAGTTTTGTTCTGGATCACTAGGATGAAAAAACTCAAACAGTATACTCAATAAACTGATTTCAGTGTTTTACTTTATTTGAGTTTAGCAAAATTGCTATTAAAAAAGTCCCTTGGTGAATCCATTGTTCACGAGTTTGCTGGTGTCTGATTATATGAATGTGGCCTGGCAGTAACTACAGCCATGATGAGTTCCATCAACACTTAAATATTCTCATTGGTGGTAGGCAAAAAGAAGCTTGTGAGAACCTATGACTGCATGCCTATATTAGTTGTTGAAGCAACTGAATAGTTATATTTCAGGTAGCAGATAAACCATGTACTATAAAATATAATTTAACCCATTAACAATCTTGAGATCTGTCAAAAGGCACATTTCTCTATATTTGCGGTAGTAAAGAACACAATCTCCTCTCAGCAGTAATATTAACAGATCTAAATAACTTTTGTTTAGATGAGCAACTTGGTTGCCTCTGAAATCATGAGCCATCCTGATGTTACATCGAGAGCTAGCTCTATTGAGAAGTGGGTGGTGGTAGCTGATATATGTCGGTGCATGCACAACTACAACGGTGTGCTGGAAATCACATCGGCTTTGAACAGGAGTGCCGTTTACAGACTTAAGAAGACATGGGCTAAAGTTTCTAAACAAGTAAGTAAGTTGTTAAATTAAAAAAAAAATGTGAGTATGTGAATGTCTGCTGTACGATATTGTATTAAAAAAGTAGCCATACATTTGTTTTAGTAAACAATTACTTCAAAACTTTAGGTGCAGGGGATGGAGCTTGACCTTGGTCAAGGTTGCATCCAGGTTTTTATTTAGCAAACATCTGCTATAACAATGAGCTTTATACTTATTCATTAATTGACAGAGTCACTAGAGTGTGCCGACTTACCAACCCGATGGGTGGAAGCAAAAAACCCAGGGAGTCGTCCACCGGGCACCTGTCTTCCGCAAGAAATCTGAGGCCTTCCTGCCTTCTGGTGATTTACCCAATTCCAATTCAGAGTCTAGAACCAGTGATTCCTCTCATTGTCTGGAACAGACCTTACAGCTGACTAAACAGGAATTGCAGTCTTTTACGGCAGAATTTATAGACCACATAATGGAAAAGCTCTGCAAGAACTTGGGCTCTATCCAGGAGGGCCCGGCAGATCTCGCAAATGCACACATTGCATTGAAGACAAGCTTGACGAAGTGATTACCACAGCAAATACCCATCATGACACATTATCCAACTTACAAGAGCAAATCCGCTTATTGTAAGACACACAAGAGAATCTTAGATTTGGTTGGATGAACATATGCATTAGGGGACTCTCTGAGTCTACCTCATTGGAGATGTTACCCACTGTGCTCAAATAAATCTTTTGCAGCATGGTCCCCAAAACACCACCTGCGGACCTAATTATACACCCTGCCCACAGTGCTCTGTGATCCCCATCGATTTCCTCCACTCAACCACCGTATGTTATAGTGAACATGAACTATTTTCAGTCAAAAGAGGCTCTTATGAGGCCAGCGAGTAATTTGCCCCTGTGAGTGGACAGAGCTTAGGTAGAATTGTTTTCAGGACTTTGCTCTGAAGAGAAGTTAAGAGACCTTAGACCTCTTATTCAAACCCTATCACAGCAAATGCTCCGCTACGCTTGGGGACATACTTTCAAGCTTACTGTAAGGAAAGACAACAAATTCTACATGTTGTCGAGAGTGTCGGAAGTGTAGGAGTTTGCAAAGAAATTAGGCCTACCACCCATTCAATGTTACGTGCAGGTGATCTCACATAGATGCACATCTATATACCCTTTCTGACACTCAAGAACTCCTAAAGCACCCACAGCAAACCAATGATCTACACCAGATCACAGCTGGATTCCCAAGCAGTCTCATGAGCAGAGCCTTGGCCTTTTTATCTCATTTCTATAAAGGATTGAATGGTATTCAAATCCCATTGACCATTTCATTTGGTTGGGTTTACAGGTATCACTGAGACACTCATGGTACTCATCAAAGATGATCGCTGTACTTTATGTGGTTCTCATCCATTGTTTTTCCTTTCTTTTGTACATAGTAATACTTGATTTCATTTTACACCACTGAACATGAGGCCCACATCTTGACAAGCATGTGAATACTCCTTATTTCCTAACCCTTGGACACGTGTTTAATAGAGGATACATTGTTTGAATTACAATTTTTTGAGTTAGGCACTCAATTCTGAACAGAACTTTAATAAGTGTAGTCAATTCTTTTTACGACTGCTGAGAGAAATCATCATGTTGTTCATAATGCCTCTGACTCCTGACGACTTTGGATCTCTTGTTTGGCCTTGCTAACTCACCTTGCAAGCGAGATGACCTACTTCTTGCCACCCCAAATTTAATAGAGCTGCAATTACTCTAAAGGCTTCATGCCCCCTGACTGATATCACTCCTTACTCAGACCCCTCTGTGGTAAATCACCAAATTAATATATATATATATATTACACAAGGTTCATCTACCTTACAAGGTATTTATTAGAAGGCAACAACACAATACTATAAATTTATCACAAACACACAGCCCAGACTCACGGAGCAACAACTCTTTTTGAATCTATCTATCTATATAGTAATCCCCTTCCCCACACGTTTGATCTCACCCATGGTTAGGGCTCACTGCTGCAAGTTCAACATCACATCCACCAAGGAAGAAAAGGAAGCAACAGACAGTAACATAGTTCACCAGGATAGCACATGTCTGCTGACGTCTGCTCTGTAGCAAAGCAAAGAAGGAACAGAGAGGAATGGAGATAGGGGAAGTGGTTCTCTCTCTCCTGACTTGTAAAGGTATTGAATTACCCGATTACCATATCAAATGGTAAAGCTTATCCCCCTGTAAGAAAGGCATACATGAGCTTGGTCACATGACCCCTGGTCACCATATTAATTTGATGACAGAATGTCACCACACCCTCTGGCAGATTCTTGTCCCTTAATAGAAAGATTGACACCGAGTGGCTATTTGTTGCCTGTATACTCCTATTTGCCAAGACCCATCGTTCTGGCAAACTTTGTCCGTGCATATATCCACCCTTTCCCCTTCTTACCTCATTATAGGTGGGGACTGTAATGCAGTCCACACTGTGGCCATGGACAGGTGAGTCCCAAGCGATTGACACAGAAACCTTCAAGAGCTAACACCTTGATTGCTTGATTCCTCACTTCCCACAACTTGCTGGATATTTGGTGAGTTTAATATCCATCAGTTCTGGATTTTACCTTTTTCTGATCCCCACAAATCATATTCCAGAATGGATTATTTTCTTATCTCCCTGCACATAATGAATATTATTGGGTCACTTCTTCTGACATAGGTTCTTTCTCATGGTCAGACCATGCAGACATTACTGTAACCATTCCAAAAGTATACAGACCATGGATATGGAGACTTAACCCACTACTGTTACATGACAAATACATAGTGGAAACTGTAATGAAGGATCTCACTAGTTATTTTGAAATCAATGAGTCTTCAATTTCTCCGCCAACCTCCTTATAGGCAGCCCACAAACCAGTGATTCAACTGAAGCTAATTTGCCTTGCTGCCCATCATATATAATGGATTAAATCCATCACAAATGCTATACCTTAGCTGAAAATGGTTAACAGCAATTAGAGCACTTTTGAAATGGTTAACCCTTTCAGATGCAAAGGTTCTAATGTGGACTAAACAGACGTTCTATGAAAAAGAGAACAAGGCAGACTCAATGCTGGCCTGCTGCCTTAAACAGAAACTGGAAGATGAGCTAAATTCTAAAATCCTCTTCTATGGGTTTGATCGTCAGTGAGCCTGTAACAGTGGGTCAGGTCTTACAGGAATATAATTATTCTCCCTTTACAATCTCTCTCCACTCACTCTGCTAGAGACTACTGCTCTGAAGGGCCTCATATCTTGGATCTCTGTCTTCCTACCCTCCCTGCAGAGGCACACAAAATCATAGCTGCAGAAGTCAATGTAGGAGAACTGCAGATCACCTTAAAACCCCATAAATATCCAGGACTAAACAGTTTTACTACCCTATATTAGGTGTTTGGGGATATTTTTTTTCCTTTTTATTCAAATTTACCATACACAAATGTATCAAAAAAAAAAAATTAAACTTAAATACTTGACAATCCATAAGCAAAAAGCCTTCCCAATAACATAAACATGTACACAAATCATAAAGAAACAAAGAGAAAACAAAAAAATCACATGGATCGGTCACTGAATGCACCCCTTCCCAGCGGGGGTGTCTTATCTGATACCATAGATTTGTTACTTGGCTTTTTCCAAAGTCTCTATGGAATTTATCAATTTCTCCCATTGGTTAAGATCTCTATAAATGCCCTTAATTTTGCTCATTCCTCTCTCATTATTAATTGAAACTTAATCAGAGAAATAAGGTGAGAAGTATTAAAGGGTTGGTCCTCCTTCCAGTTCCTAGCAATAATTATCTTGGTCGCAACCAAACAATGGTAAACTGCTATAAGCTGTTTCTGGTTTGTATATAAGCCTAATATCACATAATTTATAGATAATATTTTGTACTGACTGCCATAGAGGAGCAATTTTAGCACATGACCACTGTGACGAAAGCACCTTCGTCACTGGTGTTTGGAGGGACCTGCTTGCCAGCCTCTTGCCCCAGGACTGTGGCCCATGTATTAGACTGGGATACAGAATGGAGAAGGGGCTTTTGTTCGTGTCTTTTTCCCCCAGTTCAGTCTATGGGACAGCTGAATGGATTGTGCCTATGGTGTTCGTTTATACATGCAAACTAACGAACAGCCGGACCACACACAAGTGGAGTTTGTCCCTCATTTACCTCCCAGGAGCTGCGGTTAACCGCAGCTAATTGACGAACGGCTGGGTGGTCGCCGTTTGTATAGTTGAACACGTGGCGGCGGCCATCTTGTTAAGTCGAACGCGTTCAGTGGTGTTTGGTTGTCGAGTTCATGGAACTCAAAATGGACACACGATGGCACGAACACAGCTGAACTTTACCTTCTCTGAACTTCTACGCTTTGACGGGAGTCGAACGCTGTTCGACAATTCGAACGCCAGTTTAACATTGACATTTGCTCGAATGGTTGTCGTTGGTCTATTTGAACTGACTTTAACATGTTTTGGGCAGGAAAGCCATGCTGTGGTCGGTCAAAAGAGACCTCTATAGACATTTGAACCCCATGGCGATTTGACTAGGTTCGTGGGATCTGAGCACTGTTCGGATATATTGGGCGCTCAGATCCAAGCTATCTGGGGATATGTCACATGTGAAACATAAGTTACGTATTTTAATGTGTTTTTGTTACAGTTTTAATTTAGGAATATTTTCTGTACCTGGAGATAATTGAGTTTACTACAGCCACTTAAGCCAATTATCTCCAGGATAGAGGGGAGGGATTTTACTGTGTATGTGGGAGTGTTACTGTGTTAAATATTGTTCCCATTGGTTTATGTCCCTTTTTTCTCAGTTTACCACCAGGTCCAGGAGGTGTGCCTCTGGCCTGAAAATGTGTATAAAAGTAATGCCTTTGTGCTCATTAAACAGATGATCTTGCCCCTTCATGAAGTTTCGGCTCATGTTTGGGGATTGGAGAACTACACTCTGGGGATTGCTATAATCACTATACTCACCAGGGTATAATCACTAAGCTCTGATAAGAGCTTGTTTCTGTTCCTGCTATCTGGATTTTAGAGAGGTCTACCCACTGTGAGCTGGACCCTGGTCTTGGGTCCAGGGTGGGTAGGAGACGGCGAGACCCCAACCAAGCTGCGGCGGTTCGTGGAGTCTGCGGTGGTTATGGTGTCTGGTGGAGTGCTTAGAGCCCTCGGGATGCACTAGGAGCATCTGTCAGTGGAAGGTACTCAGTCAGGGGGGCCAGGCGTTGCGTTACAAGCACCATATATGCAAATAATTGCCTCTCTCAGCACCGCATCTCCAGCAGGATTGATCATAACTCGAAAATATCTTTGATAATCTAGATGGTACCATGTACCATTTATTTACTAATTTATGAGTCGCTACCAAAGAGAGACTATGTACATATTTGCTCACGTTATAAAGCGAGGAGGATCACTCTTCCTCATCGACAGAGATCTTTACAGCTCTTTCCCATCTTTAGATAATGACTGGAGTGTTATTGACCTTCCCTGTTTCAATCAATTTCACACATTTAGAGAACAAATGTTTTAAGGTATAGATTGAGAAAGCACCTTTAATTTTACTGTAAACATCCCCATTAGAAAGTATATTCTTGTTGGGTAAAAAATGCTTCACTCTCAGATAACAAAAGATTTCTCAATTTGAGAGCTGGTATTCCCTAGATAGTATATCGAAGTGCTTGAGTCTATTATTGCTCATCAACTGCTTAATGCAAGTAATATTTTTATTCTTCCAGTAAGTTAAAGAGATGTTTTCAATTGCACTTTCAATAACATCAATTCCTTCGAAGTCAAATATTTTATCATTACATTTTAATCTCTTTTTTATTTTTTCCCAAGTTAGGATAATTTGTTTTAATACAAAAGAAGAAGAATATTTACCCTCTTTGGAATACCAGATTAGTCTAGAGAGATCTTTAATGTTACTAATCTTAGACTCTTGTCTATACCAGGCTTTGGATTTTGATTGTTCCTTATACAATACAGCTACGTGTAAAACCATCCCTGTTTGGTAATAAGTCTCAATATCAGGAAAGCCCATACCGCCTTTCCTGACATTATTGGACAGTATTGAATTTTTTATTCTTGATTTCTTTCCCCTCCAGATGAAATTAGAGAAAGAGGTTTTAACCATAGCTAACCACACAGTAGGGATATTTCATGGTAGCATTCTGAACATTTAGATCCACTTGGGGAGAACATAAGATTTTAGGATGTTCACTCTCCCCCACCATGACACTTCTACTCGGTTCCATTCTTTTAGGTCTTTATTAGTTGCTCTTAAAAGGTGTAGACAATTATGTTCCATTATTTTATCCAGATCCATAGACATCTTGATCCCTAAATAAGTAAAAACCTTCGGGATGAGAAAATGATGTTCTTGTTGAATTTTATTTATAACACTAGTTGGAATATTAGTGAATAGAGCTGTTGATTTTGACCTATTCAACTTACAATTAGAGATCTTACTATGGGTTTCAATTTCTTTTATAACTTGTGGGAGGAACAATGCAGGATCGAATACATATAAAAGTATACTGTCCGCATATAAAGATATTTGTACATCCTCCTGGGGGATCGAATGTCCCTCAGCCATTTATTGGTTTCTTAATCTTGCTGCAAATATTTCAATTGTCAAAATATATAAAATTGGGGACAGGGGACAACCTTGTCTCGTCCCATTCTTTAACTCAAACCAAGAAGAACACATGTTATGCCCAATGGTTCTGGCCATAGGAGCATGGTATAATGACATCACTGCTTTTTGTACCCATCCTGAGAGTTCAAAGGCTCCCAGCACTTTCTTCATGAAGTACCAACTGACCCTGTCCAATGCATTTTTGGCATCAAGAGACAGGACCAGTAGGGGCCTCTTCTTTTGATTTGCGAGATCAATTGAGTCAATCAGCCTCCTGATATTGTGACTCGCCATTCTTTCTGGGACAAAGCCAATCTGGTCTGAGTGTATCAGATTTGGTAAAATAGTTTTAATTCTCTCTGCAATAATGGAGGCAAACAGCTTCACATCTACATTAATGAGAGAAATGGAGCGGTAACTTTTTACGTCTGATGGTTCTTTTCCCTGCTTTAGAATGGGTATTTGCCTTTAGCATTTCTTTTGGGAACCTTTCCTTATGTACAGCACAATTAAAGGTGTTGACTATGTGTTCTGAGATAATATGTTTATAAAAGCCGGTATCAGTCTATCTGGACCCGGAGTTTTAAGACAGGCTAATTTATCGATTGCCTTAGTTACTTCTTCTTTAGTGTTTGGAGATATTTTGATCCCTGATTATGTAAAGTTTTCAATACTCCTATTTAGGGTACCTTGTACCCCCAGATATGTTAACTAACTGAAAGATCTTACAGACCTCAGCCATTACCGACCTATTTCCCTACTGAATGTAGACATGAAAATAATTGCCAAGGTACTTGCAAACTCCTATTTAGAAGCCATGGTTCATCCAGACCTGTTTGGATTTATCCCTAACCACCAGGCTGTAGACAAGATAAGGTGCTGTATAGATGCCGAAAAGTACCTTTTCGTTGTCTTACTATAGATTTCCTCCTCACTTTTTTCACTTTTTTTCAGCGTTATATGACTCTCCAAATGGAACATCTCATATTGCCCAACATTCCCCCCTCCTTCTCTATATCAAATAACACGAGGCAGGGATATCCGAAGTCAAGACTTTTGTTTTTCCTCTCCCTCAAGCCATTACTACAGGTGATACAGTCCAACCAAGCAGAAACTATAATACAGATTAGAAACACGCAGATGATGTTCTCCTAACCCTCACAGACCCTGAATCTTCTATAGGAGCTCTTCTCACTATTCTACTCATTACAATCTATCTGGCTATAAGTTAATGTGAAAAACTCACCATTTTCCATGTGTTTAAGCTATTTCCCTGCTAAGATTTTGTATACTATGTTCCCCGAACCCCATTCATGTTTCCCCAGTTTGGCAGCTGCAATCTACTGAACACCGACCACCCCCTGGCTCATTAACTACAACAAACTTAAGTGCTCTCCTTTTGTGACCTAACAACACGTGCTGGAGAAAATGTCAGCCATCTTGTCGCACGAACACAGGCAGCGGGACTTGGTCATTGAGTGTCTGGAACTATAAGTCGGACACTCGTCCTTGTGAACACCAGTGATTCTTTTCCCGACAGGACAGGATAGCACTGTTCAGTAGGATTGTTCGCGTGAACAATCACTGCCTATGAGCCAGGGGATAACAACAGTCTGCACCTATTATTTGCTTTTATCCTCTCTTACATGCCCATTCACATGTGGAAGACCTTTTGCCAACTATAATAATTGAGTTGCCTTCAATCAATACTCTATTGTGAGTGTAATCTTTAATACCATTATATGGTATACTTATGATATTACACTATGAGTCCTATTTTTCTCCCACTGTAGATCCATTCTATTGTCTATATACTGATGGAGGAATAAAGGAATCTCTTGACTGGGCCGGGTTGACTCAATTAAAGAAAAATCTTCCCAGATTCATATATGCTTTCCAGACTCTGTCCCACTTAAAGGCTCTACCTTTAAATCTCTGCAGTCTGCCATTGATGGGTTCATCTGGACATGTACCTAAAATATATGTCCTCAAAATTCATGGAGGATTGGGATTACCCAAACTCACCAATAAATGTCTCAAACTAGTTCATATTCAACAGTGGTATGTGTCCCTAGATCACAAAAAATAGTTTGACTTTGAACATCTACTTCTTGTCAAAGATCAGCATTCTCTCTATTTGCGGTTACCAGTACAACATGAAGTCCATGAAAGTCCATGATAGTATTAAAGAAGTTAAGTAAACTAATTTTGCTATAGGTTTTAATCAGGAAAAGAATGCCACAGTAAATATGGAACACTTTCTTTTTTATTAGACACTAACCAAAATGAAGCTGCAAATTATAACACATTCTAACTTTTTATGTTCACTTGTAGACAAAAGCACTTATGGACAAGCTGCAAAAGACAGTCTCATCTGAAGGAAGATTTAAAAACCTCAGAGAAACCCTTAAAAAGTAGGTATAATATGCTAAATATATGTAACATTGTAAATGTATTTTGTTAATGAGTCCCAGGACATGCCTGATATGAGAAAAAAAAGCTAATTACATTCTTCTAGGTAATATATTTCTAATTAAATAAAACATTTAGACTGAAATGTTTAAATGGCTGAAATAACTAGGAACACAAAATTAAATTCTGTATGTGAACATTTTATAGCAAGGCAGAGGCATTTAAAATTTGTCTGTTTTTGTTATTTATGTTGTGCAGCTGTAATCCGCCTTCAGTGCCCTACCTCGGAATGTATTTGACCGACCTTGCGTTTATTGAAGAAGGTACACCAAACTTTACAGAAGACGGCCTTGTAAACTTTTCAAAAATGCGAATGGTATGTTTAGTTAAATGTTTAAAGCACTCACAATGTCATGTAATGTTTTCATGGAGGAAAGACAAGACAGCAAAATATGAAATTCCAGTAGGACATTAGGTGATGTTGAAAAAGACAAAAACAGTATACATAAAGATATAGTGATGCCACACTTTAAAAAAATCTAACCAAAATAGTTCAATGACGAGTCTGAGGTGGATGGATTCTTTAAATACTGTCAACCCATTTTCTGTTAAACCGTTTTGAAGTGTTTTTTTTAAAAAAAATTCCATGGCCTCACACAATGCTAAAGCTTCACGCAGAGAGTGTTCTTTTAAGGTACAGATGTTTACTCTGTATTATTGTTTGTTTTTAGAGACAAACTAAAACGTGTTCTTGGCATGACGACATGTCTGTCTGTAAAGGATTTAGTTATGTTCCTGGCTGTTGATCAAATGTTCTATTGCTTTTAGGTCCATATTTCACCATTTAGTGAAGTTGCCATGGCTCGTACAATTTAACTTATCCCCATGGACAATAAATATATAATTTATCATAGAGATACACAACATAGTCAATTGAAAATTTTGAGCTAAAGTCAGGTCTGAATCCTGGTGAGAAAACATTACCAGTAAGTGTCATTGGGCAAGACACCGAATGATAGATATCTGCCTACCACAAATCCATATAGATTTGAGCATTGGCCCTGTTTTAAGGCACTCAACCCCCTCCACCTATTGATGCTGACATGAGCCTTCAATGCCAGCACAATCGTATCTGAATGTTGGCCTAGAGGTCTATGCTAAACAATTGATTGACGGTAGTAACATCACATTAGATTATGAACACCCCAGGTAAGTGTATTGTCTAGGTGGGAGAAGGGCCTCTTTTTAAATATTTTATTCTTCAATTTATACATTTTCTAGCAATTGTGGCAACCAAATACGTAGATAAAATTTAATAAATATAATTTTAGACAAAAAAAAACTAAACTGGAAGATTAGCTGATTTGGAGAATTTTTCAGTTCAGCTATTTTGTCCTTAAATTTGAATTCACTTTAAATTTTCACTTCAGTTAATAACCCTGCAAGTGTTTTATCGCTTCTTCAGGAATAAGTAGAATAAACAGCCTCACTGCTCAATCCTCTGCCGTTTAGGAGTTAAATCCCTTTGTTTATGAACCCTAGTCACACCTCCCTGCATGTGACTTGCACAGCCTTCCATAAACACTTCCTGTAAAGAGAGCCTTATTTAGGCTTTCTTTATTGCAAGTTCTGTTTAATTAAGATTTTTTTTTTATCCCCTGCTATGTTAATAGCTTGCTAGACCCTGCAAGAGCCTCCTGTATGTGATTAAAGTTCAATTTAGAGATTGAGATACAATTATTTAAGGTAAATTACATCTGTTTGAAAGTGAAACCAGTTTTTTTTTCATGCAGGCTCTGTCAATCATAGCCAGGGGAGGTGTGGCTAGGGCTGCATAAACAGAAACAAAGTGATTTAACTCCTAAATGACAGTGAATTGAGCAGTGAAATTGCAGGGGAATGATCTATACACTAAAACTGCTTTATTTAGCTAAAGTAATTTAGGTGACAATAGTGTTCCTTTAAATACCAATTTGCATTTTACTGAAAACCACATTTCAACATTCAGGTTAACATAACCACGCTTTAAACAAAAAATAAAAATACAATTATTAACAAAATAGCAAAATAAAAAAAGGAAAATACTGAAAGTCTGCATGAAGAAATGCTGCACGTAACACAGTAAAACAGTAATATAATCACATTTATATGGTGGTAACTTTATTACATTGTATTATGAAAATCCCAGGTAAATTTATTGCACAGGACAATCTAGGAAAAGTGTATCACTTGCAGGATGCTCCAAGTAAACACAGAGATTCTGAGGAATATGTGAGTCATAGGTAGAGAAAAAAAATCCACAGATAAATAGCAGAATATTAGTTTTAAAGAATAACATGTTTGATATAGAGAAGGGAAAAAGAAGGGTAGGCAGAATACGGTTCAATTGTGTCAGTTATTTGACTGAAAATTTGTTATATCAGTATTTTCTTTAACCATAATCTACATGTTACTGAAAGATAAACCAAAACAAAAATGTTCCCTCTAAACAGATATCCCACATTATTAGAGAAATACGTCAGTTCCAGCAGACTCCGTACCGCATAGAACACCAACCAAAGGTAATTCTTACAATACTGCGTCATATTTCTACAACCACCAAAAAAACTTTTTGTTGTGCAAGGTACGTAGTCAGATAGCACTCGGCATTCGAATTTCACTGTGCTGTGTGAAGTACCAGTAACTGATACCAAGCCAAAACTTGTGCGAGGTATAAAGATAGACAGTTTTGGTATCAGATGCTACATGCTAAAATGGATCGATCGTAAGATAAACATGCTTCCAACACCTCTTATATTTTGTGCCTCACACAAAGCCTGTGCTAATCTGCTCACACTAACACGATAAGAAGAGCTGGTTTTACCTTTGATAAGTATGTTCAAGATGCCACTACACTCAACCTCTTAGTATGGTAACTTGTGTTTTTCATTCTTTCTTTTTATCTCTTCAGGCTAGTGCTAACATTGAATGGGAGATTTCTCCCTCTTCATAGATTTCAGTAGGTGCACCTTGTATAGGGTGGTGGATGTGTTTAACATTTGTTAATGGGCCATGTAGGGAAGCAAAGAATGACAACATGTTCAGTATTGATGTTATCTGTTGGTTTTGTCCATTTTTTGTACACTGTGGCGCTCACTATATCTGGCCACTAAAAGGTAGCTATATATCCAGAACCTCAAGATGGTATTATTTTCACGAAATAAATGCTTTGCCATGTATCTTTTATTTCAGTTAAAAATTAAAATATAAAAGTACAGAAAGAAACAATGTGTGTGTACACCCACCACAGTGTAATAAGTGCTTAATTTATATCAACAGAAAGAAACTTTCCTGTATAGGATAAGATTTCCAATAGTATCCCAAAAGACTTCCTCTTGTCTTCCACACAACACAAGCAAAAAAAGGGGGATGATCTGCTGAACCAATCACAAATAAAGCAACATAGCGTATAACTGTGTATGACGACAAATTGTAGAAGTTATATTCACAAATGGCCACTCACACTTTTGCTGAAGTTTGCAAGCCTTGAATATTTTCCTTTTCAAAATAGGAATTCCAAATTCTCTGTCTGAGTTAAAATCTCCATAGATGTGTTGGCATATATGTGCTCAGGAAAGAAATATATATATAAAAAAAATATAAGATGCACATTCAGAGTGAAGTACAAAAAAAGTATTTAATAACTTACATCAAGATATAAAATCATCAGTATAGTCCCTCTATGTGTAGGACCCCTTCAGCAAAAGTGTGAGTGGCCATTTGTGAATGTAACTTTTACAATTTGCCTTTATACACAGTTATACGCTATGTTGCTTTATTTGTGATTGGTTCAGCAGATCATCCCCCTTTTTTTGCAAAAATTAAAATATATCGGAGTGCTAAATGACACTTGGGTCTTAAATGGGGAAAAGAGTGCCAAGGGTCTATCTTATAAAAACAATTATCAAATGAAGAACTATGATAATAATTCAGCTACAAAAAAATCAAATAACAGTAATACTTATACTCCCAGTAGATGGCAATCACAAAATCAGGGTAGTATAGTACATGTAAGAAAAAATTGAGAAATAGCAATACTGTAATAGTGCAGATCTGTAGGAAATATTTACTGCACTTACAATGATTAGAACGTAGTCAAATCCAATATATTAGCTAATATGCTAGTGATAAAATAACAATTTGTTCAAACCCAAAGGTTAAAAACAATACAATTGAAGTATAGTTAAAATATTGTAAAGCAAAATGCAAATAGGCTGCCCCTTACAAGATTAAATGGTGAGTATGACGGTACATGTACCCATTACTCACAACCACGCTCAATCACATTGGGGGTTACCCATGTGGATCTGGAGTCTCTGCGGCTTCCGTCTGGTGGAGTTGTAGTATTGGCTGTTTTGAATGCCGTTAGTCTTTCCTGGTCAAGCTCAGCTACGTCCACCTGGATGCGTATTGCGTCACATCTACGCGTTTCGCCGTACACAGACGGCTTCGTCAGGACGTCTGATGCTATTTCGGTCCTTACCCGTAAGGGCTAATAAATGGTCAAATTTCCAATCTCTGATTGGTGAGATCTTGAAGCTTGGATTTGCATAATGCAATCTCTCCCAAGCTTTTGAAAGTCATGTGATTTAAAGTATTTTATTTCACATTATATTTTTAGACTATGGTTAGAGTGTTGAAGTCGTAATTAATGCTGGGGGTAAGATTAGGATTAGGATTAGTGTTATACATAGCATTGGGGTACTGTTAGGGCTAGGGCTATTATTAGGGTTGTGTAATGTGTGGCTTAAGGAGAGTTAAAAACTACTGGGACAGATCTAAAAAATGATACTCCAAACTGCCCAGAGGTGAACTGTATGTTATTCTTTCATTATGGAACTAATTCCACTTAGGACCTCTCCATCTTGATGAAAGAATTCTAAAACAAATCATGAATTTATATATATATATATAATAAAATACATTTTGATATTGTCTTCTTCAATCTCAGTCTTCTTTAGTTTTAGAAAGATCTTCAAACACATTTTACAGATGGACAAGAACTTCAATATGCTCTGATCATAATACTATAGATCAGGGGTAGGCATCCTACGGCACTAATGCCATGCACGGCACTCAAGGTGTCTTTGCACGGCACTCCAGGCTGCTAGAGCCAAACAGGCTCTGGCCTATCAGGAGTCCCAGTAAAACTTCAGATATCTGCTAATACGAAGAGGTGGTGAAGCTCAATTTAAGCATTGCAGTACATAGAGGAAGTGATCCCAGCACTTGTGAATGGGAATCCACACTGTAGTAGAGCAGCCCGCTGCTGCTGTTGCAGCTCCTGTCCTTGTCCTGTACCTGGCCAGCCTGGTCCCCACTGGAACCCAGGGAAGCCACACACACTGCAAGATATACACAGAAAAGCAGAATAAGCCTCCCCTCATACAAATAATAACAGCCCCCCCCCACACACACACACAATCCGCACAAACGTAACCCGCTAACAATCCACATCATGCACACAACCCCACATGCAGCCTCTCACATGCAGCCCCCACACACTACCAAACACACAACGTGACATATCCATCCACACACAATTCCACAAGCAACCCTCATACGCAGCCCACATTCATAGGTTTCATACACAATACCATAAACTACTAATGAACATATGCAATAAAATAGCTAATACTCGCACAAATTCAACGATACAAAGCAACTGCAATAAAAATAACACAAGCAGAATACGGCAGCATACACATCTCAGTTTAAAAAAAGATAGGACCGGCACGCTTCAGGACATCACCTTTCTCTATTGGCACAGTGCTGCTAAAAGGTTGCCTACCCCTGCTATACATGGTACATTCCTTTCCTTTACACAGATACCTTTACTCAGCCTGCTTGCTCTCAGAATGATTCTAAAAGGAGAATATTCTGTTTTAACTCCTCAGCACACGCAGAAGGTCAGGAGTTGCTATGACAGTCTTATCAAGTATGTAGCTTCCTAACACTTACCATAATGGTTTAAATGCAGCAAATAGAATAAATTATGATTTCTTTGTGAAGGTCGCACAATCGTCTCTCATCTAATGCCGAGTGTAGATTAATGTATTGTGACTTCACTGCTGGTGTATATAAAATCTATGTGTATATGTAAAGAGAGACGGTATAACTACAATATTATGAACAATGCATCTTCATACCTTAAAGCACAGCTAAGAATATGCTATTTGTTTACACAGGTCACACAATTCCTTTTGGACAAGTCTAAGATTCTCGATGAAGATACTTTGTATGAATTATCTTTAATGATTGAACCAAGACTCCCAGCATGAAGAATTTTAATGCGTCTGTCTCAAGGCAACACAGTGCTTTCACAACCTAAACTGAATTATGCATGCCATGTCAAGCAGTAAGCATGGGAGGAGGCCAGTCTCCTTTTTCAATGGAAGCAGACAGTGCACCAAGGCCCAGACCTGCCTTTTAAAGCAAGAATGAGGAATCCAAACTCTAAAGAGAAGGCTTAACTCAGTGAGAAGGCTTAGTGAGACTTATCACGTGACAGAGGAAATGATGAAGAATGGAAAGAGTCATTGGATAGTCATACTGGTCGTACTGTGAAAATGAAAAACTTTGGGTGCCGGACGGTTTGAGTACTTTGAGTAATTTTGAGTACGGTGAGATGCACATAAGTCTGGTACAGAAAAGTTTATTTATATTTATACAGGTGTTTTTTTTAAGAAGCAGGCTGAAGGACTTTCTAGAAAAAAGCAAACAAGGAAGCTTTGCATTGCATGGCGTGAAATCTGTTAACTTCACTATGTCCTGAGTGGTTCCACGGAAGGAAGCTTTTTGCCAATTTTAAAATGGTGACAAACATTTCTTATGCGGTGTACTGTAAAAATACAAAAAGAGGCTACATTTTTAGCATGATACATTTAGGTTGGATATCATACATTACATTCGGAAATGTGGTGCTCAGTAGAAGCGCTTGAAGAGAACATTTTCGGAGCACTCAACTCTCTCCACCAATGGACATTTGCAACAGTGACGTGGGTAACCCACCTTGTCTCGTGCTTTATCATTCGTTTCTTGTAACGTTTCAAAACACTGGGAAGGATCTGTCAATGCCATAAGCTTCAAGCATCCTTAATATATTTTTTGTAATGCATCTACTACTGACAAATTTTAATATCTGGAGGTCATACTGCTTGGTAAAGTTAGTTGTTTTAAAAGGTGACTTGCTAATTTTTTATGGGCTTTTTATCTGCTTAGTCTGAGTTTTTATAACATTACTTTTGAGATATCAACTGCCATTTACATTTCTGACCCACCACTAAGTAGCATGCTTGTAATGCAATTGATTAACGGAATATGATGTGTGGTAAAACATACAATTTAAAAAAAAAAAACACCATTCCATTACACGAGAGATTAAATGTCATGAACTATCTTAGAATACTGGGAGTTTTAGTCTGTGTAACTTAGTAGCAGTCATAGCCCCCCCTTGCTTTCATCACAATGAAGCCAACTGCCCATCTGAAAAACATAACATGTTCCTCAAACACATACATTTTAATTTGAAAGTATTTGTCTTGAATTATTATTATTTTCATGTATTGTTTTATGTAAAATTAATTTAAGGTATGGTTTCTTGTGCATGACACTCAAAGCGTGCAATCAATTATCTGAATGTTTTGAAAATTCAGGCAACTACAACATGATTAAAAAAAAGCCAAAAAAATTGAATTATGTTTGGTTTCATGATTATCTCACAAGGGTCACCAAGTTACCCAATAGTTTATATTCATGATGGAGGCAACTCATGAAATGGATGTTCCCATAAATGTTGCACCTTTGGAAGGTATGAATGTGTTACAGAGTTCATCACATGCAGTTTTCTTGCCAAAGCCGTAATTCAAAGCAGACAAGCCCATTTCTAAGTTTTTTTGCCTGTAAAAAATATTACCTGTAGCTTTTATGCATTTTAACCAAGGTGCTAATGGTGGACTAGCCAGTAAAAAACAGAATGGCCTATTCTTATAAGTGATTTGCCAAGGCGACTAATTCAATGTTTACATTTACTAAACTTTGTTAAATTCTTTATTGTAAATTGGCCCTGTATTGTCTACAAACTGGGTCTTTCAACAGTAGCAAGACAATCCTCTTTAAGAAAATATGCAGTTTTTTTTTGTTTTTTTTACAGTGATTCAGTGAAATTATGTTTCATTTTTATTTTTAATTAAGCTTACCTAGGTGAGCAGGGATACTAATTGTGGTATCTCAATCAGTTCCCGTTTAAATAAATTGTAATTTATTTCACCTTCATTGTGGACACAGATTAACCTTTCAGTCAATGGACCATGTCAACATCGTAGATTGACAAATGTCCTCTAACTTACAATGAATATCGTGTTGTAGGGAATGCAATGAAATGGGCTGAGAAATGTACTGAAATGTATTGTGCTGCTATACAAGTGTTCAACTATGAACTGATTTAATTCTTATGAAGAATATGCTTACTAATGTTATTTGTATGGGAGCAGAACAATGTTGAAATGACCTTGCCAGGGATCCTTAGGATAACACAGGTACAGCAGTCAGAGCAATTGGAGTTGAGGAGGATTTTCTCTGAATCAAAGTTTCCTTTTTTATTTTTCTTGCCCAAATCAATAAGAGCAAGAATTAAAAGAGATTCATAAAATTTACTGTCACGCACATTTAACACACCAGACTAAAACATTATTTGAAACCTCTCTGAAATCATTCACATTAACCACAAATTCAGGTAAATAGATCAAGGATTGCTTAAAAAATGAACTACTTGCTAATTTACACACTGGTACTGAAGATATTGCATGATACTAAGAGACTTCAAGAGATATTAATAAAAAATAAATAAAATTTAAACTAATAAACAAATGCACCAGACATCCCGAGGAGCCCTTTAGAACCATGAAATCATTAAACTCAAATGCCTATATATTTTGGCTAATTTTTTCTTAGATGATGCTGTATCTGGGAAGGTTGTGACATTTTGTCATGTTGCCATGTATGAAAAGCTAATTCTCTCGTTCTACTACTTATTGTGAGTTGTATCATGCTATGTTAACAAATTAGCTAATTGTAAAATAAACTATATAGAAGAGCAACTATATTATAAGTGAAAAAGATGTAAAATTGTGAGCAATTACTACAAGCTGAAAATCTAGTAAGTAACAATTCTAAAAGGCACTTTGCACAAACTGCACTTTTATTGTGACATTATCAATGTGCAAGTATTCATACATATTACATAGCTACATAGCTGAAAACAGACTTGCGTCCATCAAGTTCAGCCTTCCTCACATTTGTTTTTTGCTGTTGATCTAAAAGGCAAACAAAAAAAAAAACAGTTTGAAGCACTTCCAATTTAGCAACAAACAAGGAATAAAAATTCCTTCATGACCACAGAATGGCAATCAGATTTATCCTTGGATCAAGAAGCTATTACCCTACATTAAAAAATTATATCCTTGAATATTCTGTTCTTGCAAGTATGCATCTAGTTGCTGTTTGAAAATCTGTATGGACTCTGATAAAACCACTTCTTCAGGCTGAGAATTCCACATCCTTATTGTTCTTAGAGTAAAAAAACTTTTCTTTGCCTTAGATAAAATCTTCTTTCTTCCAGTCTAAACGCATGACCACGTGTCCTATGTAAAGTCCGGTTTATGAATAGATTTCCACACAATGGTTTGTATTGGCCCCGGATATATTTGTATAATGTATAAAGAATTTACATTTACAAAGGCAGTGGATTTTAAACTCTTAAGGAGGAAGGCAATTGTACAAGTTCTGAATCAACAGAAAACTTGAGTCAAATGTCTGTTCAACCGTAATTCACCCCTTTCATATTAAGTTCACCCACACTGGGGGCGGGGCTTGACCAAGATGGCGGACGGTCGCAACTTGCAGGAGCTCCCAAGCAAACTACTTGCCCAAGCATCGAATCGAGACTCCTGCCGCTCACTATCTGACCCAAAAAGAGACTTACCTATCGCAGACGACGGCTGGAGTGTTCCGGTCCGAAAAACCGGGATGCCGTCCACCAAAAGCCATGCAGAGCGGTTGCGGCCTAGCGAGGGCTACGGGCGGGAGAGGCGGCCGATCTCCTGTCCCCGATCTCCTCACCTAGCAGGACCACACAGAGCCCCATTCCCCCCCCTCTGGGCCGGGGGGGACATCCCGGTCCATACTCCACTAACTACAGAGTGGATGGCCCCTAGCCAACGCATCGGAACCACAGTATATAACCAGACGCACAAGATGGCGGACTCACCCCCCTGCCACAGCCAAGCAAAGCGACTACACACACAATGCAGACCGGTGTCCCAGGGGGGCTTAGAGGCAAAGCTCGATGCTATCCTGAGCGCCTTCTGGGCGAAGCTGGCGGCAAAAACAGCAAGTTCCCAACGGGAACCCCCAGCAAAAGACCAGAGGCAGGCAGCACGGAAGGGCCGCGGATCACGAAGCGGCATCCAACGGTGTCCAGTACCCGCCACTAGTGGCAACCGCCTCCTTGGGCCGGGAGCCACCAAGAGAACAGCTCGCCGGCAGCAACCAGGTAAACAGAGCATGCCACCCACAACTACAAGCCACCAACTAGGGCGAGCATCGCTGATGAAGGGGAGGCCCCCACAGTGGCGATCAAGCAAACGACGAGGTACAGCGACATGCAAACTGACACAGAGGAAGGTGCAGAGAATGACCAAAATTGGACCCCCTGCAACCACCTGGCCTCACTGGCCCCCACATGAGCTCATGGCCCTGAGGGACTGCCTAGCAGATTACCTGCACTTCCCGATATCAGGAGTCGGTTGAACATGGACTGAACATGCCCTTCCGTGCCTAAGTTACCAGACCCGCTATACACCAATAGCAGCCACCTTACCTGATTGGGCAAACTGTTAAGTGCTTTAACCCATGGTTTTTACCTTGTTCTTTTCTATAATCAGATGACCTAGCTAGCATCTCATATTTTCCACTCTTTGTCGTTTGTGAAATATACTTCATACTTCAGCACCCAAGCTCAGCCTGTAACATTCAGCTTCTCGCTCACTGACAATACAGTAGTACTTGCGCACTTACTAAGCTAGTCCTATAGTGTTTCTCTACAATATGTTCACCCGTATTGAGCTGGATCACACATACACTTTTATTGGCTGAAGAGCTAAGGAGTTCCCCATATCTGCAGCTCTCGCACACGATTTATGTCTCCACTTTAACTCCTCATACAGATTCTTATCCCCAATATTATAAAATTGTGCATGTATAACTTAATACCCCGAGTGTAACATGTGATGTTTGCTTCGAGGATTGCCGTTGGGGTACCTCGAAATTGTATGTTATAAATTTTTATGCACGGCAAAAATAAAAAATAAAAAAAAATAAAAAAAAAAATAAAAGTTCACCCACACTTATATATCATTTTGTGAAGGAGAAACTGGGCTTTCGTTTCAAATTAAATATTCTTCTATGGAACATAATTTAATATGAATACAAATCTAAACAAACATATGAGAAATTGAGAAATATTCTGAATGTAATTTTAACTGTGAATTTCGTAATTCTTTTAACTTTTACTTCAGTAAAACAACAGTAGCCCCATGTTCAGGTCTTATGGGGTTTTGGAAAGTTAAATGATCACATATAGGGCTTGCAGATTACATCTCTGGACTTTATGCCTGGGTTGTCAGTCAGGTCCCTCAATAGGCAACTAATAAAATCACATAATTATGTAAAAATAGTACATAAATAGACACGTATAGTTACATATATATGATTTATTTTACACAAATAAAGCCAAATTGGAGATGCCATGTGTGAAAAACTAAGTACACCTTATGATTCAATGATTCAATAGCTTGTGTGTATATATATGTATACATTGTTAAACACAAATACACACACACCAGTCAAGCCATAAGACTTGCTTTTCCCGCAGAAATCTCACTTTAACAGTGCTCTCACTACTGCAAGGGATTCAGGGTGGGCATTTGCAAAAGAACCACATTTTTGCCTCATAATTCCGCTTTATACATGGATTTACACAGCAGAAAAAGGTGCAAAGCCAGTGAACCATTAATGGACAGCCATCTAGTTGTTATTGCATCCAGACCTTGCAGTAGTGAGAGCACTGTTAAAGTGAGATTTCTCGGGGAAAAGCAAGTCTTCTGGCTTGACTGGTGTGTGTATTTGTATTTAGCAATGTATTAACTATCCACTTACTTCAGGTGGAAGGGGTTTTCATCCACACATGTTTCCCCACCACAACTCTTTTGTAGATAGATAGATAGATAGATAGATAGATATATAAACATGTATACATGCAGTTGTAATCAAAATTATTCATCACCCATTGAACAATTTTGTTTGATCGGTTCATTGCAAACAGCTGAAAGTCTTTATATATATATATATACACACACACACACGAGCTTTTGAAAGGTGTACTTTTATATATACAAGCTATTGAATCATAAGGTGTACTTAGTTTTTAACACATGGCTTCTCCATTTTGGCTTTATTTTTGTTAAATAAAAAGTGTTTGTGACCAAGTGGCTACTAAAAAAGACTGGACATACCCCATTTGCAATACATTGGGTTGTCTACTATTGCAAATGGTATTCCATCATGGGGAAAATTTTCATTCCTGGGCTACCATATGGTCTCAAAGGCAACGTAACCAATCTTGTGAATTTCAATGTGAAAAAACTGAAAAATGTAACAGTTACATAGTTACATAGCTGAAAAGAGACTTGCATCCATCAAGTAAAGCCTTCCTCACATATGTTTTTTGCTGTTGATCCAAAAGAAGGCAAAAAACCTAGTCTGTGGCGCTTCCAATTTTGCAACAAACTAGGAAAAAAATCCTTCTTGACCCCAAAATAGCAGTCAGATGTCTCCTTAGATCAAGCAGCTATTACCCCACTAATTAGAAATTATACCCCTGTATGTTATGTTTTTGCAAGTATTTATCCAATTTCAGTTTAAACATCTGTATGGACTCTGATAAAACCACCTCTTCAGGCAGAGAATTCCATATCCTTATTAATCTTACTGTAAAAAAAACCCCTTTTCTTTGCCTTAGATGAAATCTCCTTTCTTCCAGCCTAAATGTGTGACCTTGTGTCCTATGTATAGCCCTGTTTATGAATAGATTTTCAGATAATGGTTTGTACTGGCCCTGAATATATTTGTATAATGTTATCATATCCCCTGTGAGGCACCGTTTATCCAAACTAAAGAGATTTACATTTTTTAACCTTTCTTCGTAACTAAAATGTTCTATTCCTTTTATCAATTTTGTAGCTCGTCTCTGCACTTTTTCTAGTGCCATGATATCCTTCTTTAGAACAGGTGCTATATTTGACCCTGTAACTTCCCAAAACACCATAAAGCCTGTACATAGGGGTACTGTTTTACATGTGAGACATCCCTAAATACAAATATGTATATTTTATTGCAGTAAAAGCAAACAGTATTATGACATTCACAGTTAAAATGTCACGTAGAACAAAAAAAATGTGTAACATTCTTATTTTCTCCCATATTTTTATATTTTATTCACATTAACTCATGTTTCATACCTAAATGTTTGATGTTAAATGAAAGCCCCATTTCCCCTGAATAAAATGATATATAATAAGTGTGGGTGCACTTAATATGAAAGAGGTGAATTACAGTTGTACAGACATATAGCACAAATGCCAGGTTTTGTTTACGTTTTGTTTTGATCACAACGTGTACATTTGGTTCAGTCCTTAAGGGACTAAGTGTCTCTTTTACATAGCTATTTATATTCTATTGAACTCGTGTTTATTTCACAACCTTATTTATATTCTTCATATTTCCCTTGTAAACTTAAGCCTCATTAAGTGTTTATTAATCTTTTATCTTGTGTTTTCCCACCGTTATCTTTTTCTATTTACAAAAGTCGTGACTAATCTTATGTAATCGGAAAATCTACCAAATTAATCCTTGTTAATAATATTTTATCTCTTTATTGTGAAACAAGTAGAGAACACTTTAGTTAGGCATTCCTTCTTTGGAAACTGCCAATGGCTTCCGATAGATTTTTAGAGCTTATTTTCCCTTCTTTTTCCTTTCACTTTCTTTTCCTTCTTTCTTCCCCCAATCTATGTAACCTATTAGGGGAACTTCAATACATTTCCCTCTGCTTCCATTAAGTATATAAAATACAAAAGAAAGTGTAACGGATCGACGGGCACCCCGACTGGGTACCTCCGTTGAAGGATGCTCCTAGTGCTTCCTGAGGGCTCCAAGCACTCCAGCCAACACCATAACCACCCTAGACTCCTCCAGAGAGCAAGGCAGGAACAAGCTCTTACAAGAGCTTAATAGTGATTTAGTAAGGGAGTATCACAAGCATAGCAATCCCTTGTAGCAGATTCCCCCAATAAGAGACAGCATTCTAAATTGAGGGTGAAGTAGAACTGACTGTAATGGCACATACAGCCTCTTTTTTTTACATTCTACAAACATAGGACTGCCCACAGGGTTTTGAAGAACAACCAATCAACACATTACAACACAGCTAACACTCCCATTCATTACATCAGAAATCCTCCCCTCTGCCTGTGATACAATTATCTCAACACAATAGACTAACTTAATTATCACAGGCAGGAAAATACAGTATTATAAAACATATCACATGGACCCCAAAACATGCAATAACCTCATAAAAAATATATGCTCGGATCTGGATGAAGCACATGTCCAAAATTCACCTAGATCCGTTCAGTAGTTTGGAAGATATGGTTTAATGCAGATTATGCAGAACATTTACAGGCTATATGAAAAATAATTACTATTAAATGTGTCCCCTGTTCTGTAGTTTAAAACTACGATGTCTTTTTGCACCAAATACCGGCGAGATGGCACCGTGTAGAAAAGTCAAAACAGTGTCTGTGAGTTAAAATGGCCACCATCCATTGTTCTCACCATGTGCTTCATCCATTGTTCTCACTATGTGCCTCTGATACATGAAATGGTGGCAACCCAGTAACTCCACAGTTTGTCTGGTAGTCTATCCAGCCGAACCAACAAATGAAACACATGGGGAACAGTGCAACAAACAAAGGGAATCATAAAAAATATGGACAATAGTCATATTTGTGCACAATCTCTAGTTTTGTCACTGGGCACAAATAGTGTTTTCAAATGCCATATATCCCAGGGCCATAGTCAGAAGGTAGGAGGTGGGCAAGCAGCCCCCTCCAAGAACACGTGGCGAGGTCTGCTCCGCCACAGAAAGAAAGAAATAAAAATAAAAATATAAATTATCAATACATTCAGAAACTGTACCCCTTGAAGCATAAAAACATTTGCATATATACTCTATACCAACAGAGTTAATGGAGAGTAGAAAGAGGAGTGAAAAAATAAGTAAATGGATAAATAGAAAAAAAACAAAAAACTACAGATTTATGTCCTTCCGCTGTCTTCTTTCCTGTTCCTTTCCCTTCCTTTTCTTATTTGTAGATATTTCCATCTGCCTTTTCTCAATGTCTTTTCTCTCCATCTTCTTTCTTTAAGGATCTGTTGAAAGATTATCTTGTATCCATTTGTGCAATGAGTCCGGGACGAGAAACTCTAGTACTTTTGATCGGTAGTATACTGAAATTTGTAAAGGGAAGCCCCACTTGTAGCGTATGTTCTTATCTCTTAATTGGGTTGTTGATAGTGCAAACAGTTTTCTTCTGTATCTTGTAGAATATGATAGATGTGAAACGATTCTAATCTTGTCGTATGGATCTTGCAGTGGATTGTTTCTATGTGACTTTATTATTCGGTCTTTAACTTTGGACGAGAAAAAGCGGGCTATTACATCTCTGGGCACTGATGTCGGTATATTCGGTGGTCTTGTAGTTCTATGAGATCTTTCAGTAACATCTGAGTCCATTGGGTATTTGCTCTGGTATATCCCTAAATCTCAAATTGTTCTGTTTGGATCTATCTTCTGCATCCGCTAATCTTGATTCTATTTCACTAATTTTATTTTTGAGTTATTTTTTTGATTTTCTTGTCGTTGAGCCAGTTGGAACTGTAATGAAACAATTTTTTCTTCATTTATTTTCAATTGATTTCCCAAAGCTTGTATGTCATTCTTTATTTCCAGTGTATTTACTTGTATCTCTGATTTAATTTGTACCATTTGTTTTCAAAATGAAAATTGAGATATTCCTATTAGAGCAGGTTGAATTTCTTGCTGGTGTATAGTTTTAAAGGGATCTTCAGTCATCTCTTTCTTTTCTCTATTTGGAGTTAATGTAGCTTCATTTTCTGAGTGTTTTTCTGGATTTTTTTCTATTTCTGATCTTGAATTATGTGGGGGTGTAAAGAAAGATAGATGTTTTTCTATTTAGTTTTCCCCTTTCTACGTCAATGACTTAAAGTTAGACAATGTAGTGACTGTCAATTTCTATCTTTCCTTTTTCTTTCCTTCATTTTTTTCTTCCTTTTTTTGGTCTGGATTGGGAGTTATTTCCTTTGTACAACACCGAGACAAAGTCTGTTATCTGTATCTTAGCAGGTGCTTAGCGGGAGCTTAATATGTCTCTTTTCTTCCCTTCCCAAGATTGTCACATAGCCTGTTTGAAAGCTGACTTCCTCCCTTTGTGTAGATAAATCAATAAGGAATATATCTATCAAACGCCTTCATTAGTTGAATTTCTTATCCCTTAGATATAATTCCTTTTTTTTATCAGCGTTTGCTCTCTTGTTCTTCATCTTTCCTTTTTCCTATCTCTCCTTTTTCTTGCCTGATGTTATCTTAATAGCTGTTACTGTCTTTTTCTTATTTTGGGAGGGTCAGTTGGAAATTAATTATATACATTAAATCCACAAAATTGTAAACTATACACTCCGATCAGCAATCAGTAAGTATAAATATTACTTGTCTTTCTGAGGTGGTAGTTGATTTTTCTTGTGGCTTGATATTCTGCATAGGCTGCATGAAGTATCCTGATAAAGATTTTACCCACACTGCAATCGCTTTCCTGTTGTTCGTTTCTTTCTCCGGTCACTTTGCCCATTGTTCGTATTCCTTCAATTCAACTTCCCTTAATTTCAGCTTTCATTACCACACCGTCAGGCAATTGGCAAACTCCACTCCAGCCTAGATCACTCGCTTTTCATACCTCCAACCTCCGGTATGTCTCTACCTTCAGCCCAGATTGTTTTTCTCGCCAGTACTGCTCGTGTTTCAGGCTGACGGATGGTGAGTTACATCCTGTCCCGCCTTACATTGCTTGCCACACCTCCCCGTGAGTACGTAGGCGCTACCACTCACATCCCACGTCCTACGTCATCGCCCCCTTGGGAGAAACAACGATTTGTTTGAAACCGTTTTTCCCCCAGCTATACTAGAACATTCTGTAAGAAATTACCAGTTATTGTGGGGTTCTGGATAGGTTGGGAGCAGGCCCAGACTGCTTTGGAGACAGGATGTTAATTACTCTGACTCTCTGATCTCCTTTGCAACCTCCTTTTTACATATGTTATAGGGAAGATGTATACAATATTTCTGACATAACACACTTAGATGTTAGGTACTCTGACATTCTGATCTCCTGATAACATGCGTGGAAAACTGGTTGGCGGGAAGACTACTGGAGGGATGTAAGCTATTGTTGTTTTAGCTGGGTGCTGTAAAGTAGAACTGAAAGCTTTTGGTAATTAGCACACTGCTATCAAATAGATTAACCCAAGTTGTGAAACCAGTCACATACACAAAAAGTTATATACAATATTGCAGCATCTTGCACATCAATTTCTTACACTGGTACCTTTACACATATCATATGAATCTGGTACTTTTCTGCTCACTAGGACAATTTACTGATTAATTTCATAATGGTCATGGACTGTGACCATCCTTATTTACAATAAAGCATATAGCTTGATTGTCAGACAATCATTTAACAGTCTGAGCAGACCATAAGTGGCCCCAGGTTTGAGCTGCGGCTACTATAGGGTATACTTTGAAAAGAACTGAGTGTCTTTACGGGCATCTAGATCCTTAGTCTCTGTTGGCCAAGTGCCACATAACCAATCATTATTGTAGATTTCTGCAAAGCCAGTTAAGGATGCAACATCAGTCCAGATTGAAGCTGAAATATCTGCTAGAGGTGGAAGAAACATGGATTTCCCACTCCACCCGCGTAGAAACCTCTGCCACATAGTAAGCTTTTTCATAGCTTGCTTAGCTGTGACAACTAGACTATCCTCATTGTGTAGCTCAGTTAATAAACAGAGTTGGCTGGAAATAAATACATGTTAACTAGCTTAGACCTCTTCAATAGTTAATTTTACAAAATTATTAAACAGTCGCCCGTTTTAGTTTATCTTCAATCTTTAAGCAACAGGTATTTCCATGTATTAGCAAGTATACAAGCTAACATTTTAGGTAGTCTTTTATCAAGACAGTTGTGTTATGAATACATAAGCCATTGTATTGAGTATGTACACGACAAACAAGGTCATGTACACCCCCCTTCATATCTCCTTCTGTAGATATTTGAGTATGGATTTAAAAACATGTTTACATATGTATATGTTAATTAAACTTCTGATATCATTTTAATATATCAACCAAACAAAAATATCTAGCCAGTATATGACTAACTCTATATAATTACCTTATGGATAATATGACTTTAAATGTAGTTTCTTGTACATACTTCAAAGCACATTCATTTGGTCTGTACAGGACAAAAAAAACTCCCATACACACCTACCATTCATATCTTACTTCCGTAGATACAAATTGTTTCATCTGATCTTTTTCTCACCAAGAGTGTCCCTAGTTAAGCTTACCATCTGTGAGTGAAATTGTCATACCTCAGAAAAGAAAGAAAGAAAAAAAAGTATATTTTCTAAGATGTACAAAAAGGCAGCGTTTTTGTATCACATTGCATTATTATAATTGATTTTTGACAATATGGCCATAATGCCCGACATAAACCTCTTTTTTGATTATCATTGCAATGATTAAGTTAGCCTATGACTAATCAAAATTGGATTCACAAGACATATTGTTACTCATATCATAATACTTGAAATTGGGACATCTTGCATGTAAAGCAATGGTTTAACATCTTTGTACCTATAAGAGACACTATAGGCACCCAGACCACTTAAACTCATTGAAGTGGTCTGGGTGCAGTGTCCCATCACCCTTAACCCTGAGCATGTAATTATTGCAGTTTTAATAAACTGTAATAATTACCTGCTAGTGTTAACACCTCCTCCTGTGGCTGTCTACTGCTATGCATGAGGACTTTCAGCATCACCAGAATCCCCCTAGGCAAGCACTGTATAATGCTTTCCTATGGGGGAAGTCCTAATGTGAGTGAGGCCATTGTCGTGCATGCGCAGTAGGTCTCCCGCGCCGCCTGACGTCGGCAGGGGAGGAGTGAAGGCGGACCCGAGCCAGCACTGGACCCAGGTAAGTGACATAAAGGTTTTAAACCTCTTTTGCACCACAGGGGTTGGGGGGGCCTTGACAGAGGGGGTAGCAATAGTGCCAGGAAAACAAGTATAGCTTCTCTTTAGAACACTTGACCAAATCACCAGTGGTGTATTTTGGATTTGTGCTGCCCTAGGCACAACTAAATTTGGACACTCCCAAAATCTAAATTTGCCCCCCCCAATTCGTGTCAAGACCATTTTTTTACTGACAGACACATGCCCTCATTGATACATGCACTGATATACACTCACTGACAGATACACAGTCATTGGCACACCCACTCACTGACAGGCACACACTCTCAGATACACATAAAATGACATACACACACTGACACTCACTCACAGGCACACCCATTCTCACTCACAAACACACACTGACAGCTATACTCACTCACAGTAAGGTGGACAGCCCCAGAACACGAGGCAAACAAGGCATTTGTCTGGGAGCTTGGGGTGGTATTTTTTGGCGCCCCCCTGAAAGTGCCGCCCTAGGCAAATTCCTTGTTTGCCTTGTGGTAAATACATCCCTGCAAATCACAATGATTATAATTGATAACCCAATGCCAATCAACACGATAATGTCAGTATTGTGAGGATATTTATTAGGTAGTAAAAATATATGAAGAATATGACAAAGATAATGCAAGAATTAATCTAACAATCAAACATTTTTTTAAATTAACCATGTGATTATGGATACTCAGACTAACAGTCATGATAATGAGGCTAGCAGTCAATTCAAGAGATTATCAACCAGTAGAGGCCAGGATAGATAGCAAGCAATGTACAGCGATACAGTACTACATAGGTCAATGTAACCAACTTGCTATTAGTAATAAAACAGTCCAGCAATACACAGGTAATTTCTAAATAAATTATGCAGTTTAAACATAAGTATTATTCAATCGAAAAATCAGCAACAGATGAAACACGCAAATAAAAGCACACAGCTCAACAAACAAACTTGCAATACACATAAGTAAACAACCTATTACGCAATTGGAATGCCTTTACTGGAAGATCACTTAACCATTTAAATGCTGAATACCAAAGTTTTACTTAACCACCTGAGCAACTACAGCTACAGTATTTGTTCTGGTGAGTAGAATCATTACCTTCAGGCTTTTTGCTGTAACCACAGTGTTTTCAGAGAAAAGGCAGTGTTCACATAACCGCCTAGGGCTACCTGCATTGGCCACTCCTCAGATGGTTACTAGAGGTGGGTCCGGGGCAGTGTGGTATGGTGTGCAGCACTGCCATTTAGTGTTTCCACCCTCTGCATGGATACCTTAAGATACTGATCTTTCCACATAGAAATGCATTTATTCAATGCATCTCTAAGAGGAGATTCTCATTGGCAAGGGCTATATTTGACTGATCTGCCTCCTGACACTCTCAGCCAATCCTATGGGAAAGCATTGTGATTGGCACAGAGAATCACTTCTGATGATGCCAGCCAAGCAGGCAGATCAGGGGCAGGGCCAGAAGCAGCGGACATGACTAAAGGTAAGATTGGTGCATATTCTAAGACTTGAAGGTGTATTGTCTGCCATTTGGCACCTTAAGTTGGAGTCATACACCCTCCAAGCACCTTCCCTGAAATAACCGTGGATGAAGTCCATTGTATTCATGTATTTTAGAAGAGGGATTGCCTGCTCAGGGTATTTCTCTAAAACAGCGCTGACACTCATCACATGACTCCGTATGTCTTGGCCTATTGAACCCTGTACCATCCTAAGTTCTCTCCCTTAAAGACGATAAGCTTTAGCAGTGAGTTAAAGGATCTGAACATACCTAAAACTCCTAATGTTTGCTTTACTGTTATGTTTAAAGTGTGTACGTAGGGATTAAATGAAATAGGGATAAGAGTCCCCCTGCACTGCTGCCATCCGCTGCATGACCACCTAACCAGGCAACCTGGTACAGGAGGACCTGGGTAGAGAAACCTCAGCAAGGGTTAACAAGCACCACCCCTGACGAGCAGAAAACAACTTTCTAATAACCCTAAACATCGACTTTTTCCCCTTGCCCGTGAGACCCTAGTCATCTGACGAAAGAGAACAGTTTAGACATTAATGGGTGTGTGTTGAATTATTTTGAGGAGACAGCAAATTCACACTGTTATACAGGCTGTACACTTACTACTTTACATTGTAGCAGAGTATCATTTCTTCACATGAAAAGATATAATACAATATTTACAAAAATGTGAGGGGTCTACTCACTTTTGTGAGATACTGTATATCTGGTGTGAAAGGCAGGGGGAATCCCAACAGTATAGTTATCACTTCCTTCAACTGTTTTCAATAATTTTCTAAACACGGACAGGCGCAGAATACATGCTGTAAGGAGTCTCTATCCTGAAAGCATCTCCAGCATATCGATGAGGAATCTTTATAGAAGTGCGCTAATCTAACAGGTACTAAGTACCACCTCATAACCAATTTACAATAAGCCTCCCAGTGGGAGATGCTGCTGTAGAAGTTTTTCATCAGCTCCATAGCTCTAAACCATAAGGGTAAAGGAAAAGAAACATCTAAATCTCCTTCCCATAATGTCATATAGAGTCGTTTTCCTGTGTCAGATGGTTCCATAAAGGCGTTATAACATACAGAGAAGCCTAGATTTTGGGCCTATGTGCATGCAGAGGCGACCTATTGGAGCAACTCCCTTAGGCACCAGCGCATGAATATTATGTGTCAGTAAAATATTTCTGATACACAAGTATGTAAACAATTCCCTAGCACGGAGTGCAAATTCACTTTGTATGTGTGGGAAGCTTTTAATCCCCGATAGGGAGCATAGCACGTGCACTTTAAGGATTCGACAGGAAATCCATGCCTGCAAGTCAGGATCTGGTGTAAATGCCTTCAAAACCTCAATCAGGCCATAGATGTAAAAAAAAAAAAAAAAAAAAAGTATGTCAGAGTAGGACCCGTCTAGGGGGGTCTACCTTGACATTGGGAGACGGGCATTCCCTCCAGTGGCTTCTGGAGTAACTAAATGACCTCCATTTCTTTAAATATACATAGGGATTAAAGAGAGAGAGCAGGTAACTTTTTTTTCCTTGGTTTTTGCTACATGTATTAGCTGATGTGTACTGTGGTCGTTGCTGCCTGCCCAGGAGTGATGGGAGTGAGCGCAGGACTTTTCTTTTTGTATTTGTAGGCCATAGATATAATTTTCGTATTCCCAATTCATTTTGGTGACCACCTTCACCAGCATGTGAGCATTAACTCAGAGGAAGAAATCATATCCGGTTTATGTTGTTGTGCTGGTACTGATGTTCACCACAACAGCCTATCCATTTTATGTGGAGACATGCATGTGATGTAGAATTATTAAAATCTTTATTAGAACCTGTATTGAATTATTGTACTAACTCCATTTTGTTCACCTTACATGACAGAATTTCCTGACAGTATTCAGTATAATGAATAAGAGATTGTATTTTCTCTCTCTAAGGACATAACTAGCCCCGGAGTTAGCGGATCTCCGTTGACTTGCAACATAGTATAATCCAAGGCCAGGAGAACAGCGACAAAATGAAATGTTCTATTCATAAAAGAACCTTGGAACAGAGCAGCCGAGCCGCATGGCCGCGTTCTAAACGAGCTCCTCTGCTAGGGACATAGAATCCGAAGCCATCGGGCACTAAAATTCACAATGGGACATCCCAAACGAGCTGCCAGTGGGCACCAAACGACAGGGAAGACCCCCACAGGAAAAACGGGGTCTCTAACTAAATTTTTCCAGGACACAAGCGACCAGCAAACAGACCCGGTAGGCCTTAACACGACGCCGGCCTCGCCGCAAACACTCTCCCCACCATCAAGCCCCACGGGGTCAGAAGACACCATAAGATCCTCAGAAGGGGACATCAAAACTATGCTTCGGGCCCTACCCTCCAAAACGGACCTGGCACAGATGCTACAAAAACTAGAAGCCTCCTTCCAGGAGAGACTAGACGCCATTGGGGCGGACTTCCAGCTTACTAAACAGAAGGTCACCGCCTTGGAGGACGACAGGGATGTGATGCAGACACAGCTGAACACACTCACAGAATCAATGGAAGCACACACCGACCAATACTCGGCAATGCAGCGCTCCCTTGACGACCTCGACAACCGGGGAAGGCGCAATAACTTAAGGGTAAAAGGCATACCAGAGGAAGACCGGGAAAATCTCAATGCAGTTCTCCAGGAACTATTCAACTTGATCCTGGACAGGCCTACAGAAACGCCAATAGCCTTTGATAGAGCTCATAGAGCCCTGCGCCCGCGGGGATCTCAAGCAGACATGGCACGGGATGTAATCTGCTGTCTACACTATTACGACTGCAAAGCCAAAATATTAGAGGCCTTACGCAACTCGCAACAACCGCTACTATTCCACGGAACAGAAGTGGCAATATATCCTGACCTCTCATGGCTAACACTACAGGCACGCAGGTCTCTGAAACCGGTCACAGATCAGCTCCGCTCAAGGAACATCAGGTATAGATGGGGGTTCCCATTCTCCCTCACCGTAACTACAAGGGGCAACACCTACACCATCTCCACAATTAAGGACGTACCGGTGTTCATCCGGGACCTAGAACTTACAGCAGTCCGGATCCCAGATTGGTACGGCCCAACCCCTACTCCTAACATGCCAAGGCAACAGCAAAGACCTCCCTGGCAACAGCCTCCGAAGAGAAGACGACCGGAATACGCTGGTCACCATCCGGGAGATCACTCACAACATCCTCCCCAAATGCACCACTAGACAGCATGACATCCCGCACACCAACCCAGAGAAAAGATATGGTCACCACTGCACTCCCCCAAGCCTCCACGATGCCTCTAGACTGAACCATCCACAATACCAATACACCTCTTTAGACGCCGGTACACACCAAGCCGTCGCATTACGCTGGACTGATCCACGAGACCCTACCGACCACACTGGGAGATGATATACGGCACTAACCGGGAGGGACACCGTAACACCGCACGCGGACCCTGTGCACCCTGAGATATTCATTGACTTCCCTCCATCAAACAGACGAACTACCCCGAAAATCGGACAGACGACGCTTACTCCAACGACCACAAACAAGCCTACCCTCCACGTACTCAAACAGGACAACACAAGACACTAAATCGCACCCTGAGGAGAAGAAGGACTGCAACAGCCAGAGCCTGGGATACGCAAGACTCAAGGCCGGGAACTATTTCACTTACATAGACAGTCCTAAGGTATCTGGCCTCACCCGAACCCACAAGGTGCCCCTGCCTATTTTCCTGCCGGGTGCACGCCCCATACTCCAAACGGCTATCCGCTACGAGTTGCCCCATGGTTCCGAAAGGAGAGGATAAGTAACTATATACGAACTATCCATGACCTCAAATGTCTTAGTATGTCCTTGCTGTAGACAAGGTGACGGGTTCTCATACTGTACAGCTACCCCAGATACGCACAGCTAGATGACGAACAGACCCTGAGGACCGACATCAGACCAGACATACTGCCCCCCCCCCTACTGTTTACACACCCGCACTCCCTTCATTCCATACAGGATGGCTCCAGCATCCTAAGACAGGACTGCCCCCCCCACCCCACCCCCCCAGGCCTGCTCAACGACAAGGGTAACCAGGGGCCATGGAGGGACAGAAAGTGACGGCATCCAGACTATGTTACGCCACGAGTGTTGACCTTCCCTAACCTTGCAAATGCAGTAAATCATCTCCTAGCACCCTCTCTATACTGTAGAAACTAAAAAAAAAAAATAATAAAAAAAAAATTATTAACGTAAAAAGACACAGACGACGGCTACGACACACAACCCGGGGGAACGCAAAACAGACAGTACAGGGGACAGAACATGGGAAACGGATGTAACAATACTACTCGATGGGAAAGGTGGACTTATTCCGTCCCAGGTGGTTCAAGATTCTTGTGCCAATACACTGTTCTGAAATTCAATGTATAATGTCTTACATATGTATGTATTTTGTGTGACAAATAGATTATACGGGATTCACCTTCCTCATACCCGGAAGCATGAAGCCACACTGCAACACCGACGCCATAGGACGATGCACAGCGCCAGACCACAACAGAAGGGTTCCCTCCACAACCTGAAGGGCTGCGGTCCAGGTAACCCAAACGCCCCGTATAAACACCTCTGACATCTCACGCACCGGCGTCCCCCACAGTATATATATACTACCACCACCTCCCCCCCCATGGCATTTAGCACGAGACCATATCTCCCCTACAACTCAGACCCACCATGCACCCCACCCGAGACGAGAATGTCTCATCTTTAAATATTGCCCCTCCAATCAAGCCAAGCGCTACCACTCATGGATTCTTACCCCAAGCAGACATTAGCTCTGAGGTAAACACACACTACCCAAGGAAGCCAAGACCAAAAATACTCACCTACTATCATCCAGGTGGCAAGCAGCTCCACCACTAGGTCCACCTGACCTAACCCAGGTGCACACCACCTACCCACAAGGCGAATATCCGCCCGGGGTAGTCCACCACGGGAAACCCCCAAACAGTATCCCAACATATAACTTACTGTAGTACAAGTTGAAACCGCATATATCTACTGTATATAGTTCAAAGGTACAATCCCCGTACCTCTCCAAGTTTAAAAATAACCTCCCCCCGCGACGAGTTCGCACCAATAATGGCAGACACTAACGCCACACAACCAACTGACCCTGAGACGGCACACATACGTATCATTACCCTTAATGTTAGAGGTCTTAACACTCCCGAGAAAAGGAAAATGACACTCAACGAACTTCACCATCTGAAAGCAGATATAGCCTTCCTCCAGGAAACACATTTTAAAAAAAATAGGGCCCCCACATTCAGAGATCGCAGATTCCCAACGGGATATTTCAGCGACTATGAAACAGCTAAATCACGGGGAGTGGCAATACTTCTGTCAACCCATCTCCCATTCACCTACACCGAACACAAGACAGACGATACGGGGAGACTCCTTATGGTAAAGGGCCAAATTGGCCAAACTACAGTGACATTAGTTAACACGTACCTCCCGAACAGACGTCAATGCCACACCCTCAAGAAACAACTAAAGCAAATAGAATCATTTGCAGAGGGTATACTAATTATGGGGGGCGACTTTAATCTATCAACCGACGCTCAGATGGACACGACATCCCATACGACCCAATACCAAGTGTCGGCACGGAAACAAATGACGACGATACTAGACCGCGCACAACTCTATGATTGCTGGCGAACAACTCATCCGTCAGCAAAGGATTACTCCTTCTACTCAACTGTAACACACACTTATTCCAGACTGGACATGTTTTTTGTCCCACATAGATTTCTCCATCTCATCCAGTCCAGCAGATATGGCCAAATTACTTGGTCAGACCATGCACCCCTAACGTTAGATATGCACATACCCACATTACCCCAGAAATCTTTCCAATGGAAACTCAACGACCTCCTCCTGAACGATCCCGCAGTAACGGCCAATATCAATAATGCACTACGACAATACTTCCACCTCAATACATCTCCCATGATTAGCCCCCCAACTGCGTGGGAAGCACACAAATGCGTTATTAGAGGTGAACTGATATGTACAGCATCCCGACTTAAGAAACTCAGGGAAGCCAAAATCAAATCCCTCACAAACGACATAAGATTGCTTGAACAACAACATAAACAGCACACTCACCTTAATATATATTTATATATTTGCCCCAGGGGGGCAAATGCGGCCGCTTACTAGCACACTCCCTACGTCAACAGAGACAATCAACATTCATAGCTAAAATTAAAACATCTACCGGTTCCATGACCCATAAACTCCCAGAAATCCTTCAAGCCTTCCAAACATTTTATACTGACCTCTACAATCTTAGAAGCAAACCACCAGCCACTGCAGATATTGAGCAATAACTCTCTTCACGAATACATAAGACAATCCCGACTCACACACTCTCCTCCCTGGATGCCCTCATTACACAAGACGAGGTACAAACCGCCATACGACACCTCCCATTGGGTAAAAGCCCAGGACCAGATGGGTTTACGGCCAAATACTACAAAACATTCCAAGAACACCTGACAACACCGTTAGTAGAGGCCCTCAACTCCCTTACACAATACCAGGCCCTTCCCCCCCAATCACTGGAAGCACACATAACCCTCATACCGAAACCAGGCAAAGACCCGACCAATTGTGGGAGTTATAGACCGATATCCCTTATAAACCTAGACCTAAAAATATTCACGAAAATTCTTGCCACCAGACTAAGACCCCTACTACAATCTCTAATACACGACGATCAAGCAGGCTTCGTTCCTAATAGAGAAGCAAAACACAACACCACAAAAATCTTAAACCTACTATACATTGCACAACACCTACCGACAGACAGCCTCCTGATATCAATAGACGCCGAAAAGGCATTCGACAGGGTGGACTGGACCCTGTTAATAACCACCTTGGACAAAATAGGTTTTGGCCCTAACTGGCTAAGGTGGATGAATTCCATCTACTCCACTCCCACAGCCAGACTGCGGATAAATGGACAACTTTCGAACCCGGTACACATCAAAAACGGCACGAGACAAGGTTGCCCCCTCTCTCCTCTTCTCTTCATCCTTATACTGGAACCCTTTCTCAATGGGGTTAGAAATAACCCGGCTATACAAGGGATACAAGTGGCACACACAGAGTACAAAATATCGGCCTTTGCCGACGATCTCCTATTTACCATCCAATCTCCAGACACCTCTCTCCCTCCACTTCTAGAGGAAATAGCACTCTACCACACGCTATCCAATTTTAAAGTCAATTTCACCAAAAGCGAAATCCTCCCAATCAAAATATCCCCCCAAACCCGTGCCTCCCTCACAACACGTTTCCCGTTTACATGGGCAGAATCAGCAATAACCTATTTGGGCGTACGCCTCCCGGTAGATCTCAATTCCACCTATGTCCTAAATTATGAACCACTCATCCAATCTATCTCAAAAGACCTACAAGTGTGGAATAAACCACAATACTCCTGGCTATGCAGGATCAATATCCTAAAAATGAATACCCTCCCTAAGATCCTATACCTATTCCATACCCTACCCATAGCTATACCCAAGCTGTTCTTTATCAAACTAAGGACAATGTTTACAACTTTCATATGGGCTCATAAACAGCCGAGGATCAAATACGAAATCCTCACCAGACATAAATCCCAAGGTGGACTGAGTCTACCACATCTTGAACATTACCACGAAGCAACAGTCCTATCACGTATATATGAATGGTCGACTCACCCCCCAGCACGTCAGTGGATAAAGCTGGAAAGCTCCATTTTTAACTCCCCCATACATACAATCCCGTGGCAACAAGCGACCCTATCAACACTCCTCCCTAGCCACACTAAACACCCGACGATCCGACCCACGCTTCTCACCTGGTCACGCATACGCAAGTCGACTAATCTGTCCCCCCACCCATCCCCCCTGTACCCCATTACCCATAACCCACTCTTCGCCCCGGGCATGACAGCCAAGCCATACCTCGCCTTACAGAACACACCAGATGGGACATACCTCCAACTTAACACTCTACTGGAAGGCCACCACATTCGCCCCCTCTCCAACCTGATAAGACTTGGCACCCACACGCCAATGCAATATTTTCTCTATGCCCAGGTGACCCACTTCATCAGGGACAACCCTATCCTGTACAGAGGTGCTCGCGCGCTCTCACACTTCGAAATACACTGTAAAACGAGCAACATTAAAACAAAACTACTATCGACATTCTACAAACTCCGTGGCCTGGAAGCCACTAAAACATTACCGCCGTTTACAGACGCATGGGCCAAAGACCTAAACACCCAAATCACAAATCCCCAATGGAACACTATTTTCCGGCAAACGCACGCCACCTCGATATGTACCGCGTTCCAGGAGGGTAACTACAAGAGAATTGCCAGATGGCACTAATCACCATCCAAAATACACAGCCTATTCCCAAACACACACGACACTTGCTGGAAATGCACCCAAAGGGGGGCCTCACTAGCCCATACCTGGTGGACCTGCCCATCACTCCAGAAATACTGGAACAATATAGGGAAAATGCTTAAAACAATTACGGGAATCCAAGTGCCAATCACCCCACAGGCGCTACTATTCCTGATCCTCCCAAGCCCCTTGCCCAAGTCGCGTCATATCCTCCTCACCCACCTTATAACTGCAGCCAACCTACTCATTCCTGTCAAATGGAAAAATCCCAACACCCCATCAATTAGAGAATGGATAGCCAAAGTAGAGACAATCAGAACCATGGAGGAAATCCACGCGTCTATCACCCACAAACTATCACTTTCCCAAGAGGTCTGGGACCCATGGGTCAGATTCATAAACGATACCCAAGCGACAAATAACAAATAAAGGACGAACAAAATAGGTATACAGTACACAAAGAAGAACACTTGTGTCAACTCCCCACACACCCTGACCTTAGGGAATGTTTCATTCCAAGGACGTACACACAAACGGCTACTGGAAAGACCCCTCACAGCCCACCCATGACCAACGAAGGAACCTGACTATAAGACTGATAGCTCAGCTTCCACCAACATGCTATGGTACTGCCTGACAGCAGCTAAAACATGAATGTATCTTATTAGTTGACATGTAATAAACACGGAACGATCACAAAACGGGAGAGAAGTTAGGTATTATACGTGAACTGTCTGTCTCAAAGGATATACTACAACAATACCTCAAAATGCTATGTATCAAATTGACTCCAATATATTTCACCAAAGAATGGCTATTTGTACCACGTTTCGAGCCTGATGTAGCTGATGTGGCAATGCAGGCACTGTTGTACCTTTGACATAACTGCCAATAAAAAAAAAAAAAAAAAGAACCTTGGAACAGACCACGAGACTGACATCACTAACTACGTAAAATGACGCCCAAGCCCCCCTTTCCACCGAGTAAGCCTCGTGCTAAAGAGCAATGGCGACGACATCCCATGATGGGAGGGTGCCTCACTAGTCACTCAAATCTCAGAGCCAATCAATAATATTAATGGGTGGACACTGACATAGCCACTTAACATTTAACCCAATTAATGATGTTTATTTGTTATTATCTGATATTCAATGATGATGTCATTTTGCATATAAAAAGGCCTGCGTGCCCGCTTTTTAACTAGATGCTAATAAATTTCCTGAAGTGTTTTTAACCTGAACTGCATGTGTCAGTGTAAACTTACTTCTGCGTATACGCAATTTATTCATCTCAGATTTGGACAGGAACAGATAGACTTTTAAACATTTTTGTTTATTTCTAAATTAATCTACATCAATCTGGCGCCCAACGTGGGGCATTGGGCTATGGCCTCCGGCCGGTAAGCCGTCCTAAGGAAGACGCTGTTGGACGGAGGAATCAGGGGGGAAGGAAGAGAGACTGATCACCTCTGAGTACACGGTAGAGACTTCTGCAGGAGCCACCGGTATGTTCCAGCCCCTTTGATTGACCCGTCCACGTGTCTGTGACTGCTTCCCGGGAGGGCATCAAAGACAGGTAATATCTTGCCCGGTGTCTTGTTACCCATTTGTTTACCTGCATTTAGTCTATCTGTTGCCTGGGTGTGCTAGTGGTATATGTTTTGTTCTTTCCCTCTTTAGAGATAAAGGGGGGTGGACCCGTGGGTGGTTGCCTGGGGGTCTTCTGTTGCCTGTTTTTACCCCTTTTAAGGAGTCACTTGGCCCAGACTGTTGGGAAAAAAGGGGGGGTGGACCTGTGGGGATTTTCCAAAGGGGTCCTGTTTTCCTGTTTACTTCTTTTAGGTACTGTCTAGCTAACAGTAGTAAGGAAAAAGAAGGGTTGGGGATTCTGTGGAGGGGACTTGCCTCCTGGGGTTTCCCGGTTACGTCACTTTGATATTCTAGCTAGCCTCATTGTGTACGTTGCTCTGCTTGCAGAGGTTATGGTACCCTCCAGCTTCGAGCGCTGAGGCTGGTGGCATTCCAATTTATTTGTGGTGTGTGGATTCGGGCAGGCATTGTTGTCTCCATCACCACGGGGTAGTGTGACTTGTGGGTGGGTCCATAGGGAGCACTACGGGAGTGAGGATAGAGGTGGCCACACTTAGTGGACTGCTGTAACGAGGGAGGCATATGGATTTCGGGCCGGTGTTAGTCGTTATCCTTGGCCGCTGGTAGTGAAACTTACGAAAGTTGTTCTCCGAGCGGGGACACTACGAGATTGAGGGAGGTGGTCTTGGTGGCTACAAGAGTAAAGGAAAGGGATTACTGTTGATGCATGCACTGTATTTCAATTGAAATGTTGTATTAAATGTTGTCTTAAGTGTGGAGTCATTCAAACTCCTGGGTCTGTCTCTACTTTCACTGTTTACTTTTACTTTACTTCCTGTACTATTTACACTATCCACTCCTATTTCTCTTGAAAGAGAAGTGATTGGTCACACACTTCTCACCCCGCTCCAATCCGTGGTTACCATCGAGGGTACACGGATTCAGTGACTGGTCTACGTTTTGGGAAGACGCACTGGGAGGGACCCACCCTTCCTAGTGGCAGTCGAGCATTGTAGACGTTCTGTTTCATTTTCCTTTACCTATACTTGGGACGCTTTGTATAGGGGGATATGGGACAGGAAACGAGTAAGCCCGCTAGGGGCTGGCTCGCGTGTGATTTAGTTGAAGATAGAGAAGGTGAAGAACTGGTTAAAAATGTTGCAAAGATTGCTAAAGTGTGTAAAATTGCTGTGCCTTCATGTGGTAGATTACAACCAGAAAGTTGGCGTAGATTACTGACAGAGAAGAAAGGCAAGCTTACAGATAATGATTTATTGCGTACTGCTGAAGCATGGTACAGAGTAGAAAGGCTATCCAGCAGGAGGGTTGGGTAGAGGAAGAGATAAATCATAAAGGGTTAAGAACTGTATGTATATCATAATAATAAATGTTGTGTTTTTTGCTTTGTAATGTAATTGTCCTTCTGTCTTGTTACTGTACAGCGTTGACATGGTTAAATTCGTGCTGGCAGGCAGTCTCTCTCTTGTTCCACTCAAATCCCCCTCTGCTAAAACACCCCCCCCTCCCCTCGCTTCTGTGAGACGCGGGGGGGAGGGGGCGGAGGGGGGTGGTGACATGCTTGCGATTTAGGTCTGTCTCTTCGGTGTTCTGTAGAGTTATTCAGAAGCTACTGATAAGATTTTTAGCAATGGAATTTTTGCTAGAAAATATTCTAATTGTGTATTTTGTTATCTCAATAGAAATTGATAGGATGGTTAGGGAGTGAATCTGATGCAGGAATAGAAGTTATTAAGTTAGTATATGTTTCTAGAGACAGCTTTGTGGGCTGTTAGATGTATAATATTCACAACTGTCTTATTTAATCCGTCAAGTCTGTCCACAGTTCAGATTTTCATTTTGCCGAACAGAATGTTACTTCCCATGAAACCCACGCCTCCAGAGAGACTTAGTATGCCCTAAAGGAAAATGGCCCCTAGAACAAAAGAAGGTTGTCCTTAAGTGCCTTCACTCTGCCCTTAGTGAGGTCATATCTGCCCATATATCGTGTCAGTTCTGGCCATCCATGGCTGACGAGATCTACTCCTATCATGCTCATCCTATCTTAAGACATGCTGTCTTCCTTAAATTCCCACATATTATGAACAAGAAAGTTACAATTACTAGAATAATCCTGCTAATGTATCCCTATATCAGAAAAGTATCTGTGACAAGTGATGGTTAATATGTAGAAAGGATATATATATACCGATTCACGTGTTAAGTAACAATATGTTTTAACTTTGTGTACAAAAAATTGATAACATGCTAAAAGAAATTTCTAATAAACAAAGATTTCTTGAACAAATGGTAATACAATTAAAGATTGGTCTCAAGATGTTTTGATCTAATTGAAAAGAACCAGAAAACATTATGAGCCTAACTACTAACAAATGGATAAGGGGGGAGTGTGTTCCAATCTGTCTTTATTGGATAATGTTAACCACCAAGATTAAAGACTGACTAACATATTTTTTTAATGTAAGCCCAGATATTTTATTATTATATATGCATAGAAGTCGAGACTTTGGGCATTATAGTGTATTGATTCTAGATCTGTTACTAGCAGCAAGTGCTTAGCCTTATGCCTATCCCACGCATGCTTAAACACTCCTTTACTGTGTTAACCTCTATCACTTCAGCTGGAAGGCTATTCCATGTATCCACTACCCTCTCAGTAATGTAATACTTCCTGATAGTATTTTTATTTAAACCTTTGTCCCTCTATTTTTGAGACTATGTCCTCTTGTTATGGTAGTTTTCCTTCTTTTAAATATAGACTCCACTTTAACTGTGTTGATTCCCTTTGTGTATTTAAATGCTTTTATCATATTTCCCCTGTCTCGTCTTTCCACTAGGCTATACATGATAAGATCCTTTAACCTTTCCTGGTAAGTTTTATCCTACAATCCATGAACCAGTTTAGCAGCCCTTCTTTGAACTTTCTCTAAGGTATCCATGTCCTTCTAAGGATATGGTCTCCAGTACTGTATACAGTACTCCAAGTGAGGTCTCACCAGTGTTCTGTGCAATGGCATGAGCACTTCCCTCTTCCTACTGCTAATACCTCTCCCTATACAACCAAGCATTCTGCTAGCTTTTCCTGCTGTTCTATTACATTGTACATTGTCATTAACAGAGAGAAACTGGAAACCAGAAAGGATAAATTAATGTATAGCTAAATGTAAAGCTTAACAAAACCTCCATTATCTTTTTCATTTATCTCGCAGAAAAACAATGTTATTTGTCTATTTTGTAAGTTTTAATACATTATCAGTGAAGAGTAAAAAAAGTTTTATCCCTTTTGCGAGACATAAAATTGCGATAATGTATATTTGTGATGTAAGTAAGAGTTATATTTTATGATAGGTTGAAGAAAAAAAAAAAGAGAGAGTCAGGGATAGCGTCTGTCTCTACGAGCAAAAGTCTGGTGTGGGAGATGTAGTGGACTAGCCACTGCGGGATACCCACGGAGTGAAGCGTTCGAGGCCTGTACAGACAGATGTGCTTGTTAGCCTTTTATTATTTTTCTCTAGGGAAAGCATAGGGCCAGTTAACAGTTGTTGTACATGTGCTATTTGCAGCCTCCATTGCATTTCTACTTAATTCTGATTTCTGATGTATCCTCCACTGCTACAGGAGACCTGTCTGCTCCCTTACCTGCCCACCCCTGCCTACTCCTACTCCTACTCCTACTCCTCCTCCTACTCCACCTTCTCCTCCTTCTACTTATCTCTCCTCCTCCTTCTCCTCCTCTTTCTCCTCTCCTCTACTCCACCTTCTCCTCCTCCTACTCCTCCCTCTACTTCACCTTCCACTCCTCCTATTCCTCCCTCCCACTCCACCTTCCCCTCCTCCTACTCCACCTTCTCCTCCTCCTACTCCTCCCTCCTCCTCTTATTCAATCCTACTCCTCCTATTCCTCCTTCTACTCCACCTTCTCCTCCCTCTACTCCACCTTCTCCTCCTCCTACTCCTCCCTCTACTTCACCTTCCACTCCTCCTATTCCTCCCTCCCACTCCACCTTCCCCTTCTCCTACTCCACCTTCTCCTCCTCCTACTCCTCCCTCCTCCTCTTATTCAATCCTACTCCTCCTATTCCTCCTTCTACTCCACCTTATCCTCCCTCTACTCCACCTTCTCCTCCTCCTACTCCTCCCTCTACTTCACCTTCTACTCCACCTTCTCCTCCCTCTACTCCACCTTCTCCTCCTCCTACTCCTCCCTCTACTCCACCTTTTCCTCCTCCTACTCCTCTCTCTACTCCACCTTGTCCCCTACCTGACAACATCACCATACAAAGGTGTCAAGTTCTTAATCCGTCCACTCTTCTTCCACTCCCTGAGGGGGGTATCCACTACGGATTCATCATGGACGAAACTTATGTTTTTCTTCTCACTGGCACCATCAAGAAGGAAATGCATCCCAACCTATCCTTTCATGATGGACAAGCACTCCTTCATGACGGAGCAGGATATGCCTTCTGTACCATGTGGTACAAATCAAACATCACTCCTGAATCCTGCTATGAAGATGAACTCTATCATCTGGTCGAAGTAAAACTCACTGCACAAGACTTCTACTGTGATTCTGAAGGCAACAGTATGGTCTTGATTCATCTACCTCCGGAACTCAAGCATTTGTACCGTCATTGGGACACTGCCATTCCACATGTCCCTGTGACCAAGTTGAAAACAATATCATGGAATGATCTTGGGCCTATGGCAAAAGCATGGGCCACTATGGACGAATCACAGCTACAGGAAAATGGTGTTGTCAAATATCCAACAACTGACCACCTAAAAGCATGGCCGCGTCATTTCCTGGAGAATGAGTTCCAAGATTTAACCATAGTGAATGACTACGACCCAGATACACCTCATGACTGTTTTGAACAGATGAAAATGGAAACAACACATCTACCAACTGTGCATGAAGACCCATTGGTAGATCCCGATCTCACCCTGTTTGTGGACGGCTCAAGATATGCTGATGAAGAAGGAAGATACCATACAGGATATGCCGTAACCACAACAGATGAAATTGTCAAATCATCATCTTTACCATCAACTATGTCTGCACAAGAAGCTGAATTGCAAGCCCTGACTTCAGCATGCAAGATCTCTGAAGGAAAGCGCGCCAATATCTACACGGATTCAAGATATGCACTGGGCGTGGCTCACGACTTCGGATTAATTTGGAAAACAAGAGGATTTCTTACCACCGCCGGTACACCAATCAAGCACGGTTCCGCAATCAAGGAGCTGATGGACGCCCTCCTACTCCCAGAAGAAGTGGCTATTTTGAAGATAAAAGCACATGGGAAGTTGGACTCAGATGAAGCAAGGGGCAACCATCTAGCTGATCAGGCTGCAAAACAAGCTGCAAAAGAACCACAGGAAGTGGAAAGAAGAGTGTCCGGAAATGAAGAAACTCCCATATTTACTCTGCAGACTCTTCCAACTGACCTAAAAATCCTGCGGGAACAACAGGCTACAGTTGCCCCTGAAGAAATACAGAAGTGGAAACAGAAAGGGGCAGTTCTGAAGGATGGAGTGTACTCCAACAACCTCAAGTTCTGCCTCCCTAAGAATTTGTACCCAGCAGTCGTACAATGGGCACACGGACCTGCACATTTATCAAAGGATCTAATGAATGCTCTTGTACAAAAATACTACCTCATTGTCCCTATATGAGATTCTATTTGGGACTGCACCTAGGCTAGGTTGCTATTTTCCCCAACAACTACAACTTCAAACTGATGTCTTAGTAGATTATGTAACTGAACTCGCAAACGCCTTAAACAAAATCCATGCCCAAGTTTTCTCTTCAATTCCAGATCCTGATTCTGACACAGGCAACCACAGTCTGCTCCCCGATGACTGGGTTCTGGTCAAGAAATTTGTGCGAAAACAGTAAATGTCCGTTCCAAGTTCTCCTGATCTCCCCTACCTCTGTCAAATTGGCCGGAAGGCCTAACTGGATCCACGCTTCCCATTGCAAGAAGACACCTGCCCCAGAGGAAGCTAACTCTATGCAACCATGTGCCTCTGGTACATTATCTCCTTAGTTGGCCTCCTTAAAGCCCAGCAGGTGGCCATCACCAAAGATGCTAGTGGGTACACCTTCTGGTATAATTCATCATGTACCCGTGTGGCTACTTATACTTTTGACTACTGTGACATCGTAGAATGCCCATTCCCCACGTCACAGATTCAGAATATCTATAGAGATATCCCTCATTCAAAAGACCCCTATGTTTGTGTAGTTGACAAACAATGGGGGCACAACTGTAACCATTGGGGGGCGGCGGGATGGAATGCCGGGCCTGCCTGGGGTTACAAACCAAAAAGTGTCTTATCTAAAATTGATGATCACGGTAGGTCCCTCCTCCAGAGAATGACTCTAAGAAAGCCCGGAGGAGGCATACCTATGAAATTAATCTTAAACATTGAGCATCCCAGCCCAACGGATGCAGACCAGTATGTAATGGGAATGTACTGGAAGAAGGGTTCCTATAATAAATTAGGACATTTCCACCTTAAAGATATGTGCCACTCTCCTGAGTGGAAAGGGACCACCCACATGGTCTCAAATCCGTTGAAACCACACATCCAATCTTTTAAAGACACGATGGCCATTGCAAATCCAACATTTGAAGATACCATGGCCGCTGAAAAAGGTTTCAATGATGTTAATCTATGGATAGAATGGATGAAATATAATGCCAACAAACATAACAGAACCGCATGCTATGTGTGTGGTGGTGCCCGGCCGCACCTGGGCACTGTGCCTTTAACTTTGCCAGTAGATATAGAAGAATGTGTTCTGAGTCTTTTTGCCTATCACTACAATTTCAATAGGTCCATATGTAAAGCATGGACAGTAGAGTATCCTCTTCTAGTCAAAGATTGCAAACCCCCAGATGGTGTTACCGTCTATAAAGGTAATTATACCTGTTATGCTAATTATGATGGAATTGGTAAATTTGTGGGTAACTTCTCTAAAGGTTATTGTGCCACCTACAGAACTGTCTCTATGAACCTCCTACAATTCCACACTAGATCATTGGGGGATATTTACTGGTTGTGTGGGGATCTACAGCTGAGATCAAGAATGGATAAAGAATGGTGGGGGGAGTGTACTCTGGCTAAAGCAATCATGCCCATACATATTATCTCTGACACACACCCCGATACTCATGAGTCCAAACACTCACCAACCAAGGTAAAGCGTGAAGCCCCAGTAAAAGGCAGTTTTGACCCTCATATTTACATTGATGCCATTGGGGTACCTAGGGGGGTGCCCAATGAGTTTAAAGCCAGGGATGAAGTTGCTGCAGGATTTGAATCACTTTTTACCATAGTCACTGCAAACAAGAATTTAAACTGGATAAATTACATCTACTACAACCAACAACGGTTTGTTAATTACACCAGGGATGCCCTTCAGGGTTTGGCCGAACAGCTGCAGGCTACGTCCCAAATGTCATTCCAAAATAGAATGGCTTTAGATATGATTCTAGCCGAAAAAGGAGGGGTATGTAAAATTCTGCCTGACACCATGACATGTTGTACTTACATCCCAGAAAACACAGGCCCCAATGGTAAAGTAACCTTAGGTAAAGTAACCTTAGCTATAGAAAAATTGAAAGAGCTCTCTGAGGAGCTAAAGAGGAACTCTGGGATAAAAGATCCCTGGGAGAGATGGTTTGGTTGGATGACAGGATGGCAAAAAGCTTTGATGCATATTGGTATAGCAATACTAATTTTCCTTTTTATCTTTGCTCTTCTCGTTTGTTGTGTCCTCCCTTGTCTGAGAAAGCTCCTCTTGAAGACTGTAGACCAAGCGGCACCCACTTACGCACACCTCACAGTTGATGACCAAGATTTCCAAAAAGTCAACTCGCCCTGTATACCGCTACAATCTATCCCGTTTATTGATAAAGTGCAAGAGTTCTAGGAAGGGACCAGCTTAGGGACAGCATCTGTCTGTCTGGGAAGTCTACCGTGCGGAGATGTGGTGGGTTAGCCACCTCGGGATACCCATGGAGTGAAGTGTTCGAGTGCCCAGCGGACAGATGAGTTAGCCAATTAGGGACAGACGAAGGGACAGCTTTGCACTTTGCAATAACACCTAGCTAGCGGGTCACGGGGTTTCTGTGCCTTTGGGCTAACACGTCTTCTGATACTAACAAATAAAGATTATCTTTTAGAATCTAACATTTCATAGGGGGGACTGATGTAGAATTATTAAAATCTTTATTAGAACCTGTATTGAATTATTGTACTAACTCCATTTTGTTCACCTTACATGACAGAATTTCCTGACAGTATTCAGTATAATGAATAAGAGATTGTATTTTCTCTCTCTAAGGACATAACTAGCCCCGGAGTTAGCGGATCTCCGTTGACTTGCAACATAGTATAATCCAAGGCCAGGAGAACAGCGACAAAATGAAATGTTCTATTCATAAAAGAACCTTGGAACAGACCACGAGACTGACATCACTAACTACGTAAAATGACGCCCAAGCCCCCCTTTCCACCGAGTAAGCCTCGTGCTAAAGAGCAATGGCGACGACATCCCATGATGGGAGGGTGCCTCACTAGTCACTCAAATCTCAGAGCCAATCAATAATATTAATGGGTGGACACTGACATAGCCACTTAACATTTAACCCAATTAATGATGTTTATTTGTTATTATCTGATATTCAATGATGATGTCATTTTGCATATAAAAAGGCCTGCGTGCCCGCTTTTTAACTAGATGCTAATAAATTTCCTGAAGTGTTTTTAACCTGAACTGCATGTGTCAGTGTAAACTTACTTCTGCGTATACGCAATTTATTCATCTCAGATTTGGACAGGAACAGATAGACTTTTAAACATTTTTGTTTATTTCTAAATTAATCTACATCACATGCTTCCTCCAGTTTGAAGAAGAGTGGTTTACAGGGCCGTGAGAGGATTGTCAATACATGTGTCAATGAAGCTTTTTAATACATCAAAATATTAGGAATCCCCAATCCTTCTATTAGCTACCCTTGGCGCCCTTCTTATGCCATGGACTTTTGGTTCTATCCAAAAGAAGTTCTCCACACAAGGCCTTGGAAAGCAACAAACTCACACTGATGCAAAGAACGGTGAATAAGGACTCCAATTTATTAGAACGAAGCAAGAGTTTATATAGGCTTGCTAACAGAAGATTCAAGACTTTCAGATGAGGGGATTTGTTCTTTTTAATGCTAGAACATTCGAACGTATGTGGCAGACTGCACGTTTTTTCTTATCTACAAAGCTACTCTAAACTGGTGTGAACTGGCTTTAGCTTAGTGAAAGACCACTAAATACATTTTAATCCTTTCATACTATTATGGAACAAATACCTCTGAATAGTCAGTCCAGTCAGTGGCGGATCCAGAGGGGAGGCAAAGGGGCAATTGCATCCCCAAGAAAATAGTGCAGGCCGATGGTATTCAAGCGACGGCCCTGCTGTTTGCCTTCACGGACCGGTAGGGAGATCATCGATATCCCTCACCGGCCCACAGGCACCTTGCTGGGCAGCCAGTAAAGGAGGGAGAGAGCACACGGGGGAGCTCTTACCTGCAGCTCCACCAGGTTCTTCTCTCGCAAGCTCGGTGTGTTGCTCTGGTTACCATGGCAACGCTCCATTCTCGCAAGAGGAGAACCCGGTGGAGCTGCAGTCTAGATTTCACTCTCACCATTAGGACTGCCTGGGATTGGAATTTTTGTCTCCCCTCCCAGGTCACAGGAAACAAAACTTAATATAAATTTTATTGAAAAACTCAATATATTTTATCTTTAATCTGCCCCCTATCCCTTCACACAAACAAGTCCCTACACAGTCACACACTGCACCACACACAAACACACTGCCCCAAATGCACATACTGCCCCCAATACACACTGCTCCCAATACTCACACTGCCCCAATACACACACACCCCTTCCTCATACACATACTGCCCCCCATACATACACACTGCCCCCCATGCACAAACTTCATCTTTCACATACACATACTGCCACCAATATACACACACACTTCCTCCAATACACACACACTGCCCCCATTACACATACTGCAACACATACACACACACACACACACACACACACACAATGCCCCCTTACATACACTTCCCTAATGCACACACTGCTCCCCCATACACATACTGCACCAATCACACACACACACACACTGCACCCATATACATGCACTACACCCCTCACACACACACACTACATCCCTCACACACAATGCATCCCTCACACACAATGCATCCCTCACACACAATGCACCCCTCACACATATTGCACCCCTTACACACACAAAGACACACACACACACACACACACACACTACTGCCCTATCCCGGCAAACGCTAGGTAAGTTGTCAAACTGTTTTTTAAATGGTTTGACTACTTACTCTGGGAGGGCGCCACAGCACTCCTGGCACCATAACCACTACAGAGACCTCCAGTGGTTATTATGCCTAGATTGTTTCTTTAAACAGTTTAAACACAAACTTCATCTTTCACATCCACATACTGCCACCAATATACACACACACTTCCTCCAATACACACACACTGACCCCATTACACATACTGCAACACATACACACACACACACTGCCGCCTTACATACACTTCCCCAATGCACACACTGCTCCCCCATACACATACTGCACCACTCACACACACACACTGCACCCATATACATGCACTACACCCCTCACACACACACACTACATCCCTCACACACAATGCACCCCTCACACACAATGTACCCCTCACACACAATGCATCCCTCACACATATTGCACCCCTTACACACACAAAGACACACACACACACACACCCACACACACACACACTACTGCCCTATCCCGGCAAACGCTAGGTAAGTTGTCAAACTGTTTTTTAAACAAACTGTTTTTTTTATCCCCTATGAAATCACTAAAAACATGGTGTTTATTTTGTGGTTTAATGAGTTTCATAAGAGTTTCATATGAATTTATTAAGAAAGATTATTAGGAAATGCTTGCGCAAACTGTTTTGAATTACTGAGAAGTGAGGATGACTTAGATGCCAAGAGTTTTAAAAAAAATTCTTCTGGTTTAAATAGAACATTAAATTGCTACCGATGGCATATTGTCTAGTTAGTTCAATCCTGCCTTCCAATCATTTAAATAACACCTGAATAAGTGCAATGTATGCAGTGTCAGTGGTTGTAGGTGACACAATATGATATGCAGGAAGGATGGCTCGAATTTAGATCTCCGGCTTTTATTGTGCTACAATTCTCTCATATTAGTTGACGTTCTAGAGCACCAGACCATCTACCTTCTTAGATTCGATAAGGGTGTAATTTAATCAACAAAGTAGCAGTGAAATGTTAGATAGGTTTGAAATCTAGAAATATAAATTATGGATTTGGCAATGGTGGGAGTATACATAACACTCTATGAAGGAGATTTATGAAGGTTAGTCGGGGTGCAAAATGCTACATTTGAGAGGCATTCTATTGGTTACCATACTAATTGCTACTTAGCACTTATCTTTTCTAAATAGCAATTGTTTTTGCCTTAATACATTTCTCCCTACACAGTTATATACTGCTAGAATTATAAAGAAGTACTTGGGGTTAAAAGTAGTGGTGATTCTTTTTGATCACCTAACAACTACAGACATGACATACCCATATACCAAAGACAAGTTGAAATTAGGGGGCATTATATAAAGAGGAGTCCTATATAACTTAGCTGGGATCAAATACGTGGATAAATATAATTTAACGATACCACCGGCTTAGTGCTCATACCTCACCCTTCCTCCCCCCCCCATTGGCTTAGGGTAAAAAGTATTAAGATGCATGATAGGTTAGCTGCACCCTAAGAGATTAAGATATTGTAAAGTCAACCTTGGCGGAGACTGAATAAAAAGCTTCTTAAAAACTACAAATATGTTAGATTTCATTTACGTGATTATTTATAAAAAGCAAACAGATTTTTTCTTTTTCTCAGTGTCAAGCTTATTTGAAGCCGTCAATACAGTAAATAAATGAGAATATACTAGTATGGGTAATAATGGGTTACGATTCAAACTGTCTTTGCAATATTCTACAAGATCACACAATGAATATTACACACAATAAGTGTCACAAGGCTGCCATGATCATATCTTGGACAAGAACCTAGGTATGACTTCAGTGTAAGTGGCTCCGAAACAGCAAAAGAGCAAATATCGTTGCCATTTAAACTCATTCACATCCTAGCTATTCCATGATCCAAGTATTAGGATATCTTAATCCCATTCCCCATGACCAATGATGACTATAGATTATATGAAAACCTTAGCCCTAGAATGTATTTGTCATGCAGGATAAAGCTTAACCCATACATACATTAATTTCCCTTAAAGCATTAATAGCTTTGTTAGTAATTCACATTCAGATGACTTATTGAATCCATCTGTCTTTTTACATAGCTTTATATGTTTTATGCAGATATCCCATGGTTCTGATTAACTGTCTTCAAAATTCTTTATTCATATCTTTGACATATTTTGTGCTATTTCCAAATATCCCAAAAAGAATTTCCTATATCTCGTTGGGAGCAATCTATCAGATATATAAAAAGACTATATCAGTTAATATGGTTTTACTTGACACTGAGATAAAGAAAACATCTGTTTGGTCTTTCTGAATATTCCTGTAACATAGGTGTCTGTATGTCTTGTTTTCTCAATCCTGCCAAAATCTGGTAGGGTAACAGACTCATTCCTTTTCCAGGTTTTGCTAAAACATGGGACGAAAGATCCAATGCTGACAAAAACTGCACACACTTCAAAGTGTCCAAAGTACTGAGGAAGACAGCAAATACCCCAAGGGTCTAATGTACGTGGACCATATGGATCAACAGAGAAGCCCACACCCTGTCCGACCTCGCAAGCTAGGACAAGAACATGTTTAAAAGGTTGCCGAGGGAGGGACTTTGTAGGTGGCATCAAGAAGAGGCTGCCAAGGGGGTGCTTTTGTAAATGGCATCAGAACGTACAGGGTGCCTGTAGCTACAGCATTTGAGGGTTTTTCAGAACACTACTCTCCCAGTTGAACAGTGTTGGATGAGTACAGATGTCCGACCTCTCTTGACAATACATCCTTGGTATTCTTAGTCCTTGGTAAGTGGTATTTCATACCAAATGTTTTATTCTGTGTAAAAATCTGAGCAAATCATCTTCAAAAAGATATGTGTAGAAATGGTCACAGTAAATAGAGGGTTACAAAGATCCTTTTATTGTGTTGGGTCTGATAGTCCATTTAAAACAAGGGAACATGTTTATGTAACTGTGATAAGTACAATAACATCTACTGATGAAAGATTTAAATGGCATAGAACCAAATATAAATTGAAAATTGGAGCAATATGTAAGAGATTACTAGTTGCAGAAAAATCTTCTTTGCCAAATAACAGTTTGCTCTATCAATGTAAACTGCAGCAGATTAAGGAACAGCACACAGGTAAAAATAACATTTTATATTTTATACATTTTATAAGGTGGCTTATCACCTATCTCAGCAAACAAATATGGGAATTCAGTTCCACCATATGGCCACTTACTCCCAGCATCCTGACATCATCACAGTGGGTCTGGTCGCGCTCTCAAAGAGGCTGGGCCCCTGAAAATCCATCGCCACCGGGTGGCCCTTAGAGCATTGGTCACCTGATGAGCCTCCACATTGCGCGGCCCGCGTGGTAAAGGGGCAGTTGCTTTGGGCCCCCTAAGACTGACTGGGCCCAAGGCAGCTGCCCCTTTTGCCCCATGTTAAAGACGGCCTTGGCCATTATCCTGACCTTGGCTGATTTCTGGTTTCTGTGTATCTAGGGCTGGTGCAAGGATTTTTTAATGTGAGGTAAATTAGAGATTTGTGCCACTAATAATATACTGGATTGCCTACTTACCACCAGATGAGGACAAGAGGATGATGGGCTCAGGCTGTAGTCTGGCTTCACTGGTCTGGCAGAGGCATTGCTCACAAAAATCAATGAACTGGAAGCAGCTCCATATTTTGGGGACCCTTACACAGATCACGGTCTGAGCCCCCAGGTCCTGACCGTGAGTATGCCTACAAGGCCCGCCCATAAGACTTATGACTACAAGGCCCACCCATGAGTTCGCTCACAGGGAGTGGAGTGGATGTGCATTTCTTATGAAATGCAGTGTATAGGGATAGTTTGTGTAAGGGATGTAGTGTGTGTGTATAGGGGATGCAGTGTGTGTTTGTGTGTAAGGAATACAAAGTGTGTTTCTGTGTGTGTGTGTGTGTGTGTGTATGTAATGTAATGCAGTGTGTTTGTCTCTAAAGGGTGCATTGAGTGTGTTTTGGAAATGCATTAAGAGAAGCAGTGTGGGTGTGTAAGGGATGTATTGTGTGCGTCTGTGTATTTGTGCACAGGCTGCATTGTGTGTGTGTATTTGTGAGGTATACATTGTGTATGTATGTAATATTGTGTGTGTGTGTGTGTGTAATGGATGCATTGTGTGTTTCTGTGTGTGTAAGGGAAGCATGGAGAGTTTTGTTTCTTACACCCCCCTTTATCTCTTTGTATGTCTCTTATCTCCTCCCTCTTTGTATGTCTCCTACATCCTCCCAACCTCTTTGCGTGTCTTACTCCCCCTTTGTGTCTTACTCTTCCCAGCTCCTTGGTGTGTCTTTTCCCCCCCCAGGCCCTCTCTGTGTGTCTCATTCACAAGTGACTATGTGTGTCTCTCTCCTGAGCCCCTCTGTCTCTGTCTCCCCTACCAGCCCTACTGTACTTCTCTTTCACCCCTTCTTTGTTTCTTACATTCCCCTCGTCACTTAATGATCTCTTCTACTTCCCCCGTTCCCTAGTGATCTCATCTCCACTTTCCCACATGTCCCTTAGTTCTCTTCCATCCCCTTCTGCCCCTTAGTGCTCTCCTATCCCTTAGTGATCTCTCCTCCCCACCTGTCCTTTAGTGCTCTCCCCTGCTCCCCTGTCCCTTAGTTCTCTCAACTGCCCTTCTGTCCCTTAGTGATCTCCCCTCCCCTCCTGTACCTTAGTGCTCTCCCCTGCCCTGTGTCCCTTAAAATCTTATTTTAAACTTATGGCAGAAGAAAATTATTTTTGAAATTCCAAGTGAACCATATGTTCTTTTTCTGTAAAACATGCCGCAAAACATAGAGAATGGTTAAGAATATGACAAGAGAATGTATGCAAGAAATGTAAATATACCGTGTTAGAAATTTTATGGTGAAACTGAGCTCACTGCAAATCCCACAGACAAAGTTCTGCCAGGAAAAAGGGAATGCTAATTGGGAATGTTTTGTCATTCTCACCAAATTCGGTATTACTGTTTTGAGATTTAATTGAACAAAAAAAAAATGTTTGGTGCATACTGATCACAGCAAATTGATAACAAGGGAAATTTGTAAATTCATGTTTCAGATTTCGAAAAAGTGTGGCTAACGTTTTCTAAAGGTAATATAACTTTGAATTATACTATGAGACTTGAACTTTCAAAAAAGGGGTGTTGAATTCACACAAATTGCCCGCATTCTCCACCTTTACCTTACGGAATATTCAGAAAGACCAAACAGATGTTCACTTTTCCCAGTATCAAGTTTAGTTACAGCCATACATACAGTCAATGAATGAGATTATGCTAGTATAGTTAATAATGAGTTACATGGATTATTCAAGCAGTGTTAGCAATATTCTAAACAACAGAATGTCTTGGTTTGTTTTATACCCTCTAAACAATATCACATATTAATGTTACAGTAAGTGTCGCAAGACTGCCATGATCATGTTTTGGACAAGCACCTAGGTATGACTTCAGTGTCATGAGATAAACGTACTTTTGTCAAATGGTACCTTTGATGCAAAAGTCTAGATCAGTCATAGGCAATCTTCAGCACTCCAGATGTTTTGGACTACACCTCCCGTGATGCTTTGCCAGCATTATGGATGTAAGAGCATTATGGGGGATGTAGTCCACAACATCTGGAGTGCCGAAGGTTGCCTATCCCTGGTCTAGATCATGAACAATGGTATTGCAACTTGTACATTCTTAACCTATCCAGTACATTGCTTGAAATCAGTGACTAAGATATACTTGCTATCTTTTGAAAAATATACCTGTAAGAACACTAATTATTGACCTTGGCAAGGCACAGCCATCACAAAAAGAACCAAATACATTTATAAAATGGGAACAAGTAGCACAAAATGGTTTTTACTATTCTAATATAATTTCCGATATCAGTCACTTTATTGGAAACTGAGACATGTTTCCTGCCAGATAAAAAGCTTCACTGCATATCTGTCATTTAGATCTCTATCACCCTACAGTAAAAATAAAAATAATCTAGATCAGCGGTTCCCAACTTGTGGTACGCATAAACCCAGGGGTATAATCTAGTGCCCCCTGGGGATACACCAAAAAATTGGAAATAGCAGCAGTGCAGCTGCACCACACGGGCTGAGAAACCTCCTCGTGTGTGGGTTCATCAGGTGGAGCATGCACTTAAGGCCACCCGATGGACTTGCAATGAGGTGCCTGGACGTGCACCATTTTGTTAGCGTACTGGGTCCCTTCTAACATGCTGGGAGGAAGTGAGAGAGGGCTGGACACTTCCTCCCAGACACAGTTGGATGGGAGGGAGTAGCCATGATGGGGGGCTTGACCGGGAGAGGAGCAAGACCCCCAACTTCCACCAGCCCCAGACAGCAGAAGCCACGGTAAGAAATTGGAGGGTGGCTAAAATATTGATCTGTATGTGTGTTTCGGATGTCTGTATCTGTATATGAAGGGTTTGCATTTGTGTGTGTATCTGTGTTTGTCAGTGTGTATCTCTGTTTTTGTATCTGTAGTTCTGTGTATCTGTGAGTGTTTCATTGTATCTGTATATCTGCATTTGTGGCAGTGTTTTTATCTGTATGTGTGGCAGTGTTTGTTTGTGTGTGTGGCAGTGTTTGGATCTGTATGTGTGTCTACATGTGTGTCAGTGTGTGCATCTAACAGTATCCCATCCAGTCTTAATAAAAATGAAGATAAATGGGTTTTTAATTTGAATACAATGACCCCTAATGGCCTTAATATTGATTGGGAATCTGCAACATTATTTAATATATTCATATTTTACGTTTATATATTATTATGGTCTTTTTATGTGATCACTTTACTTTTTTTAATCACAAAATTTGTTAATCAATTTTTTATACAAATTCCTTTTTACATTATATATAAATAACAAAATAATTATAATTATTTGAGTTTTTTACCACATATAGGTAAAAAAAAAAAACTATGCTTCCAATTAGATTGGGAGTGTTGTTTTAATACTAAAGTTTATTAACATTATTGTTTTCTATATTATTTTGTATGATGCTCATGTTTTATGGAATATACTTCATATGCATGGGACTTTTGATTTAAAAAATGGACAATCTGGGGGCGGAGTCAAGCAGCAAACCAAAGCAGTCGCACTCTCCCCGTGCTCTGCAAACTATAGCCCTAAAACTTCATATTTTGGTGGAAATAGGGGAATCTAACTCCACTTTTACACACCTGACAGCATGGGACGCAAAAACAAACAACCAAAAGCTGATAAAAGCCCAGTAGCCATGACATTGGCGAGTTATTTCGCTGCTCGCAGAGGGCCGCATGGGACAAAATGGCGCTCCTGGATGAGGGCTCGTCATGCTCCTCTGAGGAATTCTCCCCAGGACTGGGGGAGAGGGCCATTTCCAGCCAAAAAAATGGACCTACCCCCCCAACATCGGGGGAGCGGGAACCGGTCACAGCATCACAACTGAAGGCAATGCTTGCAGAACTCCGAGCGAACCTACAGGGAGACATGGCCTATTTTAGAAGGGCGATCGAGAGCAACACCTTCGAGGCTCACCCAGCTAGAAACCTCCAATAACGATCACACCACTTGGCTGACTGCGGTAGAACAAGGTCTACAACACAAACTACAGTAGACCGACAACAGAATTGATGCACTGGAAGATCACCGTAGGCGATACAACCTCAAGATACCTGAATCACTGGGGACTTTAGACCTACCACATTTCATACGGTGGTTCATGGAAGCCTTCCTCCCGCCTAAACAGGCCAAAGCCATGAAACTGGACGGCATGTTCTGCCTCCCCAGGCCAGCAGGGGCCCCGCAGGACATGACACCTGATCTCATCCTCCGATTCCAATCCCTGCAGGACAGGTCCTCAGTGTTGACAGCTGTCCGGGGGAAGACCCCGATTACCTTTGAAGGAGCAATGCTGCTGATCTTTCCAGATCTAACTAGACATACACTGAGCTGGCGACGGTCACTGAGACCCCTCTTACAAGTACTCCGGACCCGGGACATCCAATACAGGTGGAGCCTACCACGCACCATCCTGCTCACCATAAAAGTTGCGACACACTGAGCGGGCACATATCAGGAGCTGGAGGATCTCATGAGAGCCCAGCGTGTTACGCAGACGGCCGAGAATGGGGAGCCTAGCCTGGCTGGCTTGGGCCTGGCGAGGATCCGGGAATTCGTCCCTAGGACCACACAAACCACCCGTCCGCCAGAGCTGTGACCTGAACGCTAGGTCAGAGACCAAGATGAGCACCCAGTGTCCCTACACGGCCATGGACTAGACAATGACCACAGATCTCTTAAAGCAAACTTTAGATCACACCTCTTTCACACTTGGAGTATTCCCTCCACCACACTGGCACAAGAGCAGTACATACTTTTCCCTTACTTCAATGCCCTCAAAATAAGGGATCACCTAAACAGCTTTGCGATCATCCACTAATCACAGGCAGCCCACACTGACCAGACACAATATAGGGACATTACCCTAGCTGGCTCGCTACCCAGTTTAACATTAAGACATAGATAACCCCCTCACCTTCATGGCTACACCACACAGCTTTGCTATCCCCCTACACCCATGCAATCTACACCCCAGTTTTACTGCAGTAATGTATTAACCTATGGGAAGCGCTAACCACATCCCTCACACTCCCACCTGGCACCTACCTTTATGTTATAAGGTTAAGAGGTCTAACTGACCTGGGCAGGCAGCGGGACATCCAATATTGGTATTCACGTACTCTTACATTTCATACCATGGCTCAAACACCTGCACACTGGTCCTGCCAGCCGGGAGTCTCACTTGACCGTTCAACACCTAGCCCTCCACGAAGCAGCATACTACCCAGACAGGGAGCAGGCTGACTGTCCCCCTGCCTAACCACAAATGCCTACTGTGGAGATGCAGACCCAATGTTATTGCAGCAGCAGCCTAGTAATGTTTTTGCAGTTTCTTTCCTTTGAATTAGCTTTTAATGTATTTGTATATTTAGTCCATACAGAATGCCACTTGTTGTGCGTATCGCTACCCAGTGATAACTCTCGCTGCCTAGTCTGGTAAACCAGCCCTCTCTACTTAATTGTCATACTCTTCTGACTGGCGGTGCTAGTGCCACTCAATGTCTGAAATTTACTCACACCTCTCTCAACTCTCGTGTGATGCAAGCTTGGTTTGGCAGACATAGTTTAAATTAGTATTTTCATATGATTTGTTTGATCAAGTTGTCGAAGTATTATTATGCTCCAAAAAAAAAAAAGTGCAGAGATATAACACTTATGCTAATTTCTGTCAACTAACCTCGTTGTTGAAATTCTTACTGATGTAATACACGAATATAAGATATAAGAGACCAGAAGTACGCCTAACCGGAAGCGCTGTGTGGAATGCAAGACTTTCCAACCTGAAGTACGTTTTGGAACGCAAGAACGAACACTTGTAATTCTGGAACTGCGGCATGCTGGTCAGACGTCGGAGATTGGCACCCAATTTGATTTCCCGTCGCATGATATAAATGTGAGATTATGTATTTTAGCATTGCTATACATATGAGAAAGACATTTTTTCATCGAAACATGTTGTGTTTTAATTTATCTTGTTCAATAAAGTATAGTGTATTTTCATCTTCTGAATCCTGGAGATTCCTTTCCTGGGTATGCCTGGTAACCGTACAAGCTGGATACATTTTACCTATATGTCTACACAGCCAGAGCCTGCATCTCATTGGAAGCTCAGATTCAAGTATTTAATTATTTATTCTGTTCTAGAACTTCCCACTTTGCTTTCTGTATTTTATATATCTGTTTGTCAGTGTGTCTGTTTCTGTGTGTCTGAGTATCTGCACGTGTGGCAATGTTTCTATCTGTGTGTCTGTACAGCCGTACGTGTGTCCGTGCGTGTATCTGTGCAACTATGTGTATGTGTGTCAGTGTTTGCATTTGTGTGTCTGTGTACCTGCATGTGTGACAGTGTTTGTATCTATGTGTCTGTACATCTGTATGTGTATCAGTATGTGTATCTGTATATGTGCAACTGTATGTGTGTCAGTATTTGTATCTGAGTATCTGTATGTGTTTCAGTGTGTGTATCAGTGTGCTTGAGCAACTGCATGTGTGTCCGTATGTGTATCAGTGTGTCAGTGTAACTGTATGTGTCAGTGTTTGCATCTGTGTATCTATATGTGTGTCAGTCAGTGTGTGTATCAGTGTGTCTGTGCAACTGTATGTGTGTCAATGCATGTATATGTGTGTCAGTATGTGTATCAGTCTGTGTGTGCAACTGTATGTGTGTCAGTGTTTGCATCTGTGTGTGTCCGTATATGTATGTGTTTCAGGCATTGTATTTTTGTGTCTATGTATCTGCATGTGTGTCAGTGTGTGTCTGTATGTCTATATCTGTGTGTCTGCATGTGTGTCAATATGTGTACCAGTGTGTCTGTGCAACTGTGTGTGTGTCAGTGTTTGTATAAGTGCACCTGTATCATATGTGTGTCAGTGTGTGTATCAGTGTGTCTGTGCAACTGTATGTGTTATCAGTGTGTGTGTCTTGTGTCAGTATGTGTATCAGTATGTCTGTGCAACTGTATGTGTGTCAGTGTTTGTATCTGTGTATTTGCATGTGTGTCAGTGTGTGTAGCAGTGTGTCTGTGCAACTGAATGTGTGTCAGTGTTTGCATATGTGTGTGTATCTGCATATGTGGCAGTGTTTGTATCTGTATGTGTTTCAGTGTTTCTGTTTATATGCATTTGTGTCAGTGTGCATCTGCATGTATTTTAATGTTTGTATCTGTGTGTCTGTATAAATATGTGTATCAGTGTTTGTATCTGTGTGTGTCTGTATTTATATGTGTGTCAGTGATTGTATCTTTGTGTCTATGTATCTGCATGTGTGTCAGTGTGTGTGTGAATCTGAATATCTGTATCTGTGTGTCTACATGTGTGGCAATGTTTATATCTGTGTGTCTGTACAGCCGTTTGTGTGTCAGTGTGGACATATGTGTATCTCCATATGTGTCAGTATGTGTATCAATGTATCTGTACCACTGTATCTGTGTCAGTGTTTGTATCTGCATGTCTGTACATCTGTATGTGTGTCAGTATGTGCATCAGTGTGTCTGTGCAACTGCATGTGTGTCAGTGTTTGCATATGTGTGTGTGTGTATCTGTATGTGTGTCACTGTATCTGTTTATCGGCATGTGTGTTGGTGTGCATCTGCATTTGTGTTTGTATCTGTATGTCTGTATATGTATGTGTGTCAGTGTTTGTATCTGTGTGTGTCAGTGATTATATCTTTGTTACTATGTATCTGCATGTGTGTCAGTGTGTGTGTATGTGTGTACATATGTCTGTATCTATGTTTCTGCATGTGTGGTAATGTTTCTATATTTGTGTCTGTACAGCCGTGTGTGTGTCACTGTGTGTATCTATGTATCTCCATGTGTGTCAGCATGTTGTGTATCATTGTGTCTGTGCAACTGTATGTGTGTATTTTTATAACTTATTTCTATACAAATATAGTTAATTGGAGGTTGTATTTATCTATTAAATTTGCTCTTTTTGCACCGAGTAGTTTCAAATATTGCACAGGACAGTATAATGAAAAATTTCATAATCTGTATAACAAACATTAATTATGAAATATCCGTAATTTCACAATAACTCAGTTTGCCAACAGTTACATAACCTTCCACGGTAAGCAACTCTCTTGGTAATAGTTACATAGCTGAAAAGAGACTTGCGTCCATCAAGTTCAGCCTTCCTCACATTTGTTTTTTGCTGTTGATCCAAAAGAAGGCAAAAAAAAACCCAGTTTGAAACACAATTTCTGGGGTCAATTCCTTCTTGACCCCAGAATGGCAGTCAGATTTATCCTTGGATCAAGCAGTTATTACCCTACATTGAAAGATTATAGGAAAAACATTAGGTCATGTGGATGTTACATAACACTTCAATAATTTCTGATTGTTAGTATCATTTCAGATACTTGATAACATTTTCAATGTCTAATGTTTAATATTTTGATAACAGCTGTAGAAGAGAGAGGGGATAGTCTGGGTAGTGTAAAGAAGTAATCCATTTAATACATAACTTACTGTTAACCATATCGGTAAAGACTTTTCTTCCAGGGGGAGGTTCTGTTGCATCAATAGTGCCATGCAATAAAACCTACTGTTAGTGAAATAAAACTCAGGGAGGCTACAATTCTTCATGGTTATATTTCAATAAAATCCTCTATAAAACAGGGTGGGACAAAATTCAGAGTAGGATTTGACAAGTAAAAAAACATACTAGTTAGTACTTGAATTTTTTTGTTGCAGGTATATATTGTAACTGAGGTTTGGGAGATCCATCATGGGTAATTTCACAAAGTAACAACAAGTAAAAATAGTGGAATTTCTTTTTCAAATGAGAGACAAGCAAGCGAATAGTTTGAAAAAATTCCCGTTCACCTGACCTTTCAGTTCCCAATTACTTCCTGTGGAGATATCTGAAGGAATGAGTATGTGAACAAATTGAGAGAGCACTTTCTGTCCTACCGGGTTCTGCAGTCTGCTCGGCCATGCTACATGGAGGTAAGGGGGATGGAGGAAAGATACATGGAGGGGGGTAGGAGACACATGGAGGGCTGGGGGTGGAACGGAGAAACATGGAGGGGCTTAGGTGATGAAAGGAGACACATGAAGGGGCTGGGGAATATAAGTAGACACATGAAAGGGCTGGGGGTAAGGTAAAAAGACACATGAAGAGGCTGGGGGAGGAAAGGAGACACATGGAGGGGCTGGGGAAAAAGAGACACATGGAGGGGCTGGGGGGGGAAGGAGACACATGGACAGGCTGGGGGGGGCGGGGAGAAGATACATGGAGGGGCTGTGGGGGGAAGGAGACTGCCCCCAGTTCTTGCCACAGTGTCACACTGCCCCCACAGCAATTATATTTGTAACATTAACTCGTTTCATTGCTCCCGAGCACTTGGAACAGTGACACTTTAACAACACACAAAACGCGCCTAATGTCAGTCAATTTGCCCCCAGAACATGCCACAGTCAGTTTTCCCATTAAACATATGCCAAGCCAGATGCCCATTAAAATATATCATGGTCAGTCTGCACATTAATAAATACCACAGGAAGTTTGTCCATGAATAAATATCACAGTCAGTGTACAGAGCCGAACATTGGCAAATACAGACATGCAGTCACATGTGTTTTGGGCTGTGTGTATTTCTGAGTATATCTGGCTTTGTCTACCTGAATAAGTGCCTGAGAGTGTGTGTCTGACAGTGAGTACCTTGTCTTTGAATGGAGGTCTCTGTAACCATGTGTACATTTGTGTCTGGAGGCGTATTGTGTAGAGTAACTGCTTGCAGTGTGTTGTTTGTATGCAGGGGCTGTCTATGGCTTTTTTGCATTGTGTTTATGGTGAAGCTATATTTTTTGACTGTGTATGATGACTGTATTCAGGTAGCGACCGTGAAAGGGTGGGTAAAGGGGTAACTGTGACAAGGTAAGTGTGACAGATACAGATTCATAGGGGTGAATGATACAGGGTTGGGCAGTGTGGGTGACAGAGTGAGTGTGACAAGGTTGGGGGTGAGTGTGACATGGTTGGAGTTAATGTGAGTGTGGAAGGGTGAAGGAGGGGTGACAGTGTGTGAGTGACATTGTGTGTGGGGGTGACAGAGTACGTGTGGGAATGAGAATGTGTGGGGGGTTACAGATACACTGACACATATATACACACTGGTACCGATACAGATACACACGTGCATACTTTGACACACATGCAGAAACACAAATAACACACATACAGATAAACTGACAAACACATGCTGACATTCATGCAAATACATACAATCACACACATACATATACATATATGGACACACATGCAGCTACACAGACACATACTAACAAACATACAGATACAGCTGCAAATATACACACACTGACATGTGTGCAAATACATAGACACACACAAAGATACACAGACACACACATATAGATACTTACCTTGACAAAGACCTCATGGTCGAAACGTTGCTGTGGTTCCAATAAAGTGCCTGTATTGAACCAAGGAGTGCCAGGACCTCCTTTATTTTATTTCATAGATCCTGGGCATCTGGTGTTTGGAGCCGGTCACAGAAAGCACCCTGGCTCTGACTGATGGGAGTGAGTGCAGTTCCATACTTTTTTCAAAACACATATAGATACAGAAACACAGAATTACACACTGAGATACACAGAATGACACTCCTACAGATACAAACACTGACACACATACAGATGCATAGATAAACACAGATACAGTGGGGCACACACTGACACAAATGCAGGTGCACTGACAAATACAGGCAACATGCACATACAGGCAACATGAACATACACAGATACACATACAGACACACACACGGACAGATATGCAGATACACATTTAATGACAGTCAGATACACAGAATTACACTCATGCAGATACAAATACTGACACACATACAGAGACACACAGATACACACTGACACATATGCAGATACACAGACACACATGCAGATACACATAGAGATACACAGATACACATACACAGATACACACATGGACACATACACTGACAGACATGCAGATACACAGACATTTAATGACAAACATTCAGATACACAGAATTACACTAATACAGATACAAACACTGACAAACATACAGATACACAATGGCACATACTGACACACATGCAGATACACATACAGACACACAGATACACATACAAACAGATGAATACACAGACACACAGATACACATAAAGATACACATACAGGTGCACACATACACATACAGAAAAACAGATACACGTGCAGACATGCAGATACGCATACACAAAAATAAGTCCTGGGCGCATATTCCCACTACTCCTGTGGAGCAGCAACAACCACAGCACACACCAGCCCCAGTACATTTACCTTGCTTGTTCCAGCTTCAAGCAAAAAAAGTCTCTACTGAGACAAAGCAGTGTATTTTTTTAAACCCTTACATCCTTATAAACCTTAATATGGAACACATGGGATGGGTGGCAGCACTGTAACATGGCTATGTGATACAAAAGGAAATAAAAATACACAAAAAAAAGTCCTGAACTCAAACTCACACTACTCCGGGGCGGCATCAATGACCATAGCCAGGGCCGGACTGGGAATAAAAAGCAGCCCTGGAATCTTTTTACACCAGCCCTAACATTAATTGTGCCAGCTGTGACAGATATACAGGGGGAAAACACAAAAGATTGAAAATTATTTACCCAACGTTTCATCCCAAAACTTGAATAGACATTGGCTGATAGCTGCTGCATGTCTAATTTAAATTAATCTTATTTTGTTTAGTCCTCAATCCTATGAGTGCACTCTGCGTTGGATATAGTTTGATACCAGGGAATGAAAGACTGAGAGAAGGGCCGGCTTATCCACTAAACTAATAATTTTTGTGAATAAATTCAAAAAACTAGGCTACAATAGTCAAGCTGTCACTATGGCGAAGTTTGGATTTTTCAAATCCGCTATTTTGGTCTAAATTACGCAATTTAGATTTTCACTTTCTAAAATTAGAAATTTAGTGAATAACCCTTTGAAAAATGTAAAACCCTTGTTACATTTATATACGTGTGTAATCTCCAAATGTGTATTATGTATGCATATGTCTATTAACACATGTGTATCATACTGATGTTTGTATATATATATATATTATAACCATAATAATTTATAAGATTACATGTGTGTGTGTGTATATATATATGGGATACGTGGAGATTATATATATATATACACACACACACACAGTTTGACAAATTAATTTGGAATCTAGCAGCCAGCTAGAAAAGTTAGGAGCCAGAGAAATCAACGTCAAAAATACAATTCTTAAAGGGACACTATAATCACCAGAACCACTACAGCTTAATGTAGTTGCTCTGAAGTTTATATCCTGACCCTGAACGCTTTTAAATGTAAACACTGACTTTTCAGACAAAAGGCAGTGTTGACATTGCTGCCAGGTGACACCTCTAGCGACAGTCACTCAGACGGCCTCTAGAGGTGCTTCCTGGGTCAGTGCTTCACACTGTGCAGCACCTACGTTAATGTTCCCTATACGGATGCATTGATTCAATGCATCTCTATGAGAAGGTAAATTGGCGCAGTGGCATTTTGCCGTGCATGCGCAATAGTCTCCCAATGCTTTGCTATGAGGAAGCATTGGATTGGCTGAGATCGTCAAGATTGATAATCTCAGCCATGGAGGTGGGGCCAGCCACAGCATGGAAA
>OW240916.1:296379715-296401044 GCA_933207985.1 Pelobates cultripes | reverse complement strand
CACACACACACTGCACCACTGACACTCACAGCACCCACACACACACTGCACCCCTGACATGCACAGCACCCTCACTCACACACACTGCACCCCTGACACAGCACACACACACACACACACTCACACCACCCTCACTCACACACACACACTGCACACCTAACACTTACAGAACCCTCACACACACACACACTGCACCCCTGAGACTCACAGCACACACACACTGCACCCCTGACATGCACAGCACCCTCACTCACACACACTGCACCCCTGACACAGCGCACACACACACACACTCACATCACCCTCACTCACACACACACACTGCACACCTAACACTTACAGCACCCTCACACACACACACTGCACCCCTAACACTTACAGCACACACACACACTGCACCCCTGACATGCACAGCACACACTCACTGCAACTCTGACACGCACAGCACACACATACTGCACCCCTAACACTTACAGTACCCACACACACACACACACTGCACCAGCTTCCTCACACACACATAGCACCCTCACGCAAACACAGCACCCAATCACACACAGCACACACACAGCACCCTTACCCACATAGCACCCTCACGCAAACACAGCACCCATCACTCACATACTACACACCTCAAACACACTGCACCCCTCTCGCACACACACTACACCCCTTACACACACACACAGCACCCTCACACACACTGCACAAATGCTTTCCTAGCATTTTTGTCTCCTGGTATCCCACCTATGGAGACACCAGAGACAAATTTCAAGCAAACACAGTGCAAGTATGTTATTGAATTTGCTTGCGCTGTGCAGAACAAATACAGGGTCTTTTTCTCATGCCAGAGCTCTTCAGCAGAGCTTTGCGCATGGTCTACCCTGGAAGAGCATTGAACCAACATGCTCACTTTGTGATGGGGCGTGCTTGTCATTGGTGATGACAAAACACACCCTATCTGGCCCCGCCCCCTTTGTAGTGGGCCGCTGTAATTAAAAAATGCCCGGGCCGAATTATCTTCCCAGTCCGGCCCTGCCGGAAGTGATGTGTGGAATGCAAGACTTTCCAACCTGAAGTACGTTTTGGAACGCAAGAACGAACACTTGTAATTCTGGAACTGCGGCATGCTGGTCAGACGTCGGAGATTGGCACCCAATTTGATTTCCCATCGCATGATATAAATGTGAGATTATGTATATTAGCATTGCTATACACATGAGAAAGAAATTTTTTCATCGAAAAACGTTGTGTTTTAATTTATCTTGTTCAATAAAGTATAGTGTATTTTCATCTTCTGAATCATGGAGATTCCTTTCCTGGGTCTGCCTGGTAACCGTACAAGCTGGATACATTTTACCTATATGTCTACACAGCCAGAGCCTGCATCTCATTGGAGGCTCAGATTCAAGTATTTAATTATTTATTCTGTTCTAGAACTTCCCACTTTGCTTTCTATATTTTATATATCTGTTTGTCAGTGTGTCTGTTTCTGTGTGTCTGAGTATCTGCATGTGTGACAATGTTTCTATCTGTGTGTCTGTACAGCCGTACGTGTGTCCGTGCGTGTATCTGTGCAACTGTGTGTATGTGTGTCAGTGTTTGCATTTGTGTGTCTGTGTACCTGCATGTGTGACAGTATTTGTATCTATGTGTCTGTACATGCGTATGTGTATCAGTATGTGTATCTGTATATGTGCAACTGTATGTGTGTCAGTATTTGTATCTGAGTATCTGTATGTGTTTCAGTGTGTGTATCAGTGTGCTTGAGCAACTGCATGTGTGTCCGTATGTGTATCAGTGTGTCTGTGTAACTGTATATGTCAGTGTTTGTATCTCTGTATCTGTATGTGTGTCAGTCAGTGTGTGTATCAGTGTGTCTGTGCAACTGTATGTGTGTCAATGCATGTATATGTGTGTCAGTATGTGTATCAGTCTGTGTGTGCAACTGTATGTGTGTCAGTGTTTGCATCTGTGTGTGTCTGTATATGTATGTGTTTCAGGCATTGTATTTTTGTGTCTATGTATCTGCATGTGTATCAGTGTGTGTGTCTGTATGTCTATATCTGTGTGTCTGCATGTGTGTCAATATGTGTACCAGTGTGTCTGTGCAACTGCGTGTGTGTCAGTGTTTGTATAAGTGCACCTGTATTTGTGTCAGTGTGTGTATCAGTGTGTCTGTGCAACTGTATGTGTTATCAGTGTGTGTGTGTCTTGTGTCAGTATGTGTATCAGTATGTCTGTGCAACTGTATGTGTGTCAGTGTTTGTATCTGTGTATTTGCATGTGTGACAGTGTGTGTAGCAGTGTGTCTGTGCAACTGAATGTGTGTCAGTGTTTGCATATGTGTGCGTATCTGCATATGTGGCAGTGTTTGTATCTGTATGTGTTTCAGTGTTTCTGTTTATATGCATTTGTGTCAGTGTGCATCTGCATGTATTTTAATGTTTGTATCTGTGTGTCTGTATAAATATGTGTATCAGTGTTTGTATCTGTGTGTGTCTGTATTTATATGTGTGTCAGTGATTGTATCTTTGTGTCTATGTATCTGCATGTGTGTCAGTGTGTGTGTGAATCTGAATATCTGTATCTGTGTGTCTACATGTGTGGCAATGTTTATATCTGTGTGTCTGTACAGCCGTTTGTGTGTCAGTGTGGGCATATGTGTATCTCCATATGTGTCAGTATGTGTATCAATGTATCTGTGCCACTGTATCTGTGTCAGTGTTTGTATCTGTATGTCTGCACATCTGTATGTGTGTCAGTATGTGCATCAGTGTGTCTGTGCAACTACATGTGTGTCAGTGTTTTTTATATGTGTGTGTGTGTGTATCTGTATGTGTGTCACTGTATCTGTTTATCGGCATGTGTGTTGGTGTGCATCTGCATTTGTGTTTGTATCTGTATGTCTGTAAATGTATGTGTGTCAGTGTTTGTATCTGTGTGTGTCAGTGATTATATCTTTGTTACTATGTATCTGCATGTGTGTCAGTGTGTGTGTATGTGTGTATATATGTCTGTATCTATGTTTCTGCATGTGTGGTAATCTTTCTATATTTGTGTCTGTACAGCCGTGTGTGTGTCACTGTGTGTATCTATGTATCTCTGTGTGTGTCAGCACGTTGTGTATCATTGTGTCTGTGCAACTGTATGTGTGTATTTTTATAACTTATGTCTATACAAATATATTTAATTGGAGGTTGTATTTATCTATTAAATTTGCTCTTTTTGCACCGAGTAGTTTCAAATATTGCACAGGACAGTATAATGAAAAATTTCATAATCTGTATAACAAACATTAATTATGAAATATCCGTAATTTCACAATAACTCAGTTTGCCAACAGTTACATAACCTTCCACGGTAAGCAACTCTCTTGGTTATAATTACATAGTTACATAGCTGAAAAGAGACTTGCGTCCATCAAGTTCAGCCTTCCTCACATTTGTTTTTTGCTGTTGATCCAAAAGAAGGCAAAAAAAACCCCAGTTTGAAACACAATTTTGCAACAAGCTAGGAAAAAAATTCCTTCTTGACCCAAGAATGGCAGTCAGATGTATCCTTGGATCAAGCAGTTATTACCCTACATTGAAAGATTATAGGAAAAACATTAGGTCATGTGGATGTTACATAACACTTCAATAATTTCTGATTGTTAGTATCATTTCAGATACTTGATAACCTTTTCAATGTCTAATGTTTAATATTTTGATAACAGCTGTAGAAGAGAGAGGGTAGAGTCTGGGTAGTGTAAATAAGTAATCAATTTAATACATAACTTACTGTTAACCATATTGATAAAGACTTACTTTCCAGGGGGAGGTTCTGTTGCATCAATGGTGCCATGCAATAAAACCTACTGTTAGTGAAATAAAACTCAGGGAGGCTACAATTCTTCATGGTTATATTTCAATAAAATCCTCTATAAAACAGGGTGGGACAAAATTCAAAGTAGGATTTGACAAGTAAAAAAACGTACTAGTTAGTACTTGAATTTTTTTGTTGCAGGTATATATTATAACTGAGGTTTGGGAGATCCATCATGGGTAATTTCACAAAGTAACAACAAGTAAAAATAGTGGAATTTCTTTTTCAAATGAGAGACAAGCAAGCGAATAGTTTGAAAAAATTCCCGTTCACCTGACCTTTCAGTTCCCAATTACTTCCTGTGGAGATATCTGAAGGAATGAGTATGTGAACAAATTGAGAGAGCACTTTCTGTCCTACCGGGTTCTGCAGTCTGCTCGGCCATGCTACATGGAGGTAAGGGGGATGGAGGAAAGATACATGGAGGGGGGTAGGAGACACATGGAGGGCTGGGGGTGGAACGGAGAAACATGGAGGGGCTTAGGTGATGAAAGGAGACACATGAAGGGGCTGGGGAATATAAGTAGACACATGAAAGGGCTGGGGGTAAGGTAAAAAGACACATGAAGAGGCTGGGGGAGGAAAGGAGACACATGGAGGGGCTGGGGAAAAAGAGACACATGGAGGGGCTGGGGGGGGAAGGAGACACATGGACAGGCTGGGGGGGGCGGGGAGAAGATACATGGAGGGGCTGTGGGGGGAAGGAGACTGCCCCCAGTTCTTGCCACAGTGTCACACTGCCCCCACAGCAATTATATTTGTAACATTAACTCATTTCATTGCTCCCGAGCACTTGGAACAGTGACACTTTAACAACACACAAAACGCGCCTAATGTCAGTCAATTTGCCCCCAGAACATGCCACAGTCAGTTTTCCCATTAAACATATGCCAAGCCAGATGCCCATTAAAATATATCATGGTCAGTCTGCGCATTAATAAATACCACAGGAAGTTTGTCCATGAATAAATATCACAGTCAGTGTACAGAGCCGAACATTGGCAAATACAGACATGCAGTCACATGTGTTTTGGGCTGTGTGTATTTCTGAGTATATCTGGCTTTGTCTACCTGAATACGTGCCTGAGAGTGTGTGTCTGACAGTGAGTACCTTGTCTTTGAATGGAGGTCTCTGTAACCATGTGTACATTTGTGTCTGGAGGCGTATTGTGTAGAGTAACTGCTTGCAGTGTGTTGTTTGTATGCAGGGGCTGTCTATGGCTTTTTTGCATTGTGTTTATGGTGAAGCTATATTTTTTGACTGTGTATGATGACTGTCTTCAGGTGGTGACTGTGACAGGGTGGGTAAAGGGGTAACTGTGACAAGGTAAGTGTGACAGATACAGACTCATAGGGGTGAATGATACAGGGTTGGGCAGTGTGGGTGACAGAGTGAGTGTGACAAGGTTGGGGATGAGTGTGACATGGTTGGCGTTAATGTGAGTGTGGGGGGTTACAGATACACTGACACACAGATACACACTGGTACTGATACAGATACACACGTGCATACTTTGACACACAAGCAGATACACAAATAACACACATACAGATAAACTGGCAAACACATGCTGACATACATGCAAATACATAATATACACACACTGACATGTGTGCAAATACATAGACACACACAAAGATACACAGACACACACATATAGATACTTACCTAGACAAAGACCTCACGGTCAAAACGTTGCTGTGGTTCCAATAAAGTTCCTGTATTGAACCAAGGAGTGCCAGGACCTCCTTTATTTTATTTCATAGATCCTGGGCATCTGGTGTTTGGTTCCGGTCACAGAAAGCACCCTGGCTCTGACTGATGGGAGTGCAGATACACATGTACACATGCAGATACACATAGAGATACACAGATACACATACACAGATACACACATAGACACATACACTGACAGACATGCAGATACACAGACATTTAATGGCAAACATTCAGATACACAGAATGACACTAATACAGATACAAACACTGACAAACATACAGATACACAGAGGCACATACTGACACACATACAGACACACATGCAGATACACATACAGACTCACAGATACACATACAAACAGATGAATACACAGACACACAGATACACATAAAGATACACATACAGGTGCACACATACACATACAGAAAAACAGATACACGTGCAGACATGCAGATACGCATACACAAAAATAAGTCCTGGGTGCATATTCCCACTACTCCTGTGGGGCAGCAACAACCACAGCACACACCAGCCCCTATACATTTACCTTGCTTGTTTCAGCTTCAAGCAAAAAAAGTCTCTAATGAGACAAAGCAGTGTATTTTTTTTAAACCCTTACATCCTTATTAAACCTTAATATGGAACACATGGGATGGGCGGCAGCACTGTAACATGGCTATGTGATACAAAAGGAAATACAAATACACAAAAAAAAGTCCTGAACTCAAACTCACATTACTCCGGGGCGGCATCAATGACCATAGTCAGGGCCGGACTGGGAATAAAAAGCAGCCCTGGAATTTTTTTACACCAGCCCTAACATTAATTGTGCCAACTGTGACAGATATACAGGGGGAAAAACACAAAGGATTGAAAATTATTTACCCAACGTTTCATCCCAAAACTTGAATAGACATTGACTGATAGCTGCTGCATGTCTAATTTAAATTAATCTTATTTTGTTTAGTCCTCAATCCTATGAGTGCACTCTGTGTTGGATATAGTTTGATACCAGGGAATAAAAGACTGAGAGAAGGGCAGGGTTATCCACTAAACTAAAAATTTTTGTGAATAAATTCCAAAAATTAGGCTACAATAGTCAAGCTGTCACTATGACGAAGTTTGGATTTTTCAAATCCGCTATTTTGGTCTAAATTACGCAATTTGGATTTTCACTTTCTAAAATTATATATATATATATATATATATATATATATATATACGGGATACGTGGAGATTATATATATATATATATATATATATATATATATACACACACACACAGTTTGACAAATTAATTTGGAATCTAGCAGCCAGCTAGAAAAGTTAGGAGCCAACGTCAAAAATACAATTCTTAAAGTGACACTATAATCACCAGAACCACTACAGCTTAATATAGTTGCTCTGAAGTCTATATCCTGACCCTGAATGCTTTTAAATGTAAACACTGACTTTTCAGACAAAAGGTAGTGTTGACATTGCTGCCTGGTGACACCTCTAGCGACAGTCACTCAGACGGCCTCTAGAGGTGCTTCCTGGGTCAGTGCTTCACACTGTGCAGCACCTACGTTAATGTTCCCTATACGGATGCATTGATTCAATGCATCTCTATGAGAAGTTAAATTGGTGCAGTGGCATTTTGCCGTGCAGCCGTAATAGTCTCCCAATGCTTTGTTATGAGGAAGCATTGGATTGGCTGAGATTGTCAAGATTGAGGATTTCAGCCATGGAGGTGGGGCCAGCCACAGCGTGGAAAAAAGGTGAGTAAAAAAACAAAACAAAAACCCTTTCCCATGTGATTGGAGGGAACACACACCCTACTGACCGACTCAGACTCACTCACAGAGAGACACAGAGACAGACACACACTCACAGACATACTCACTCACAAGTAATTACTTTTTTATTTAAATTTAAATCCACCCAGCCTCCCTACCTTTAGAGAGCTGGAGAGAATATACCTGGGGTCTAGTAGCACTGCTGTCATCTCCCTACTCGGCTCCCTCTCACGCATTGTTTAGTGAGCCGGGGGCCAGAGTGACATCATAAGGCAGCTCCGTGAATCACTGCAAGCCGTGCAAAGGAACAGAGCAGGGAGATTACAGCTCCTTCGCCGTGGCACTAAGTCAGCCACCCGCCTCCCTCTGCTCTCCATTACCCGGCTGCTCCCCTCCGTCAGCTGCCCACCTTTTCTACCACAGCTCTCCATGGGCCAGCCACCCCTCTCCATCCCGCTGCAATAAATGAGCTGGTCGCCCAATTCCCTCTGTCAGCCACCTGCCTTCCTTCCACAGCTCTCCATGAACTGGCTGCCCCCTCTCTCCTTCAGCAGCCTGCCTGCCTCAGTCCTCAATGATCCCAATGCCTGCCTCTGCTCTCAGGCAGACGATCACCATGAGGGCTGAATTTTTGATATAATACACATATATTAAGATACATTTGTGCAAATATATAGATGCATAATACTCCCACAATCACAAAGATAAAGCAAAACTATATAAAACTATATATATATAATTTTTTTTAAATTCAGTTTATTATAAAATAAAAAAAAACATAGCCAGACACATGGATTTTTAATGAATAAATACTCACTGGCACACACACTGGCGTGTAGTCACTGATGCCCATACATACTGACATATACTCATCAACAGACACTGGCACACAAACTAATGCTGCATCCCATACAAATACACACAATCACTAATGCATACACACTCCCTGACATACACACACATTGATCCATACTGACACATTGATCCATACTGACACACACACACACATTGATCCACACTGACACATTGATCCATACTGACACACACACACACATTGATCCACACTGACACATTGATCCACACTGACACACTGATCCATACTGATACACACACACACATTGATCCATATTGACACACACACACACACATTGATCCACACTGACACATTGATCCACACTGACACATTGATCCATACGGACACACACACACACACACACATTGATCCACACTGACACATTGATCCACACTGACACATTGATCCATACGGACACACACACACACACATTGATCCACACTGACACATTGATCCATACTGACACACACACACACATCCACACTGACACATTGATCCATACTGACACACACACACATTGATCCACACTGACACACACACACATTGATCCACACTGACACACACACACACACATTGATCCATACTGACACACACACATTGATCCATAATGACACACACACACACACACATTGATCCATACTGACACACACTACAAAAATACACACCAAACACACTCACACCCTCAAATATAAACACTCTAAGAATCAGTACAATTAAAATGAAATGTGAGTGTGTGTACTGGGTGGGGAGAGGAAGGGCTGCTGCACTGTGCAGCCCCAAGTGCCACGGCCCACCGGGAAATTTCCCGGTATTCCGGTGGGCCAGTCCGGCCCTGACCATAGCACACATCAGCCTCAATACATACAATAAAATCCAAAGAAAAAAGTTACTTGCGCACTATTCCAAATTCTCCAATCCAAAGAAAAAAGTTACTTGCAAATATACAAACAGATACACATGCAGACAAACAGATACACATTCAGACACACATATGCAAATATAGACAAACAGATAAACACACAGAAAAACAGATACACATACAAACAGATACATATTCAGACACCCAGATACACAAAAACAGACACATAGATACACATACAGACAAACAGATGAATACAGACACACATACACATACAGATGCACAGATGCACATTGAGATGCACAGATACACACTGAGACCCACAGATACACACATACAGACAAACAGATACACATACAAAAACATACACATACACCCAGATACACATACAGACACATACTTGATAAATTGGTGCACAAACTATTTAAATATTCTATACACTTTTCACAACTTGTAACATGTATCATATAAATAGAAAGAATAAGTGATCACTAAAATACCCTGATTATAAAATCAATTGGTGATCCACACAGGTGTAACACAATCACCAATGTGGTAATTAGCAAATAAAAGCTACAGATATACTAGCACAAACGAAAAATGTTGTTCTTTAATAAATCTGCAAAAGGCAAAAGTAAAGAGAACATAGTGCAATAATGTAAAACACTAAAAGATAATAAAGGAGCTTTAAAAATACGACTCACAAACATGGAGTGGTTACAGTACCACTGCAAACTATAAGGCTCTAGAGGGGGATCAACCCTATATATACCAGTTGATAAACACGTTTCCAGAACTTTATTCAAACTTGAAAGTACAATATATTTTGTTTGTGCAAGTATATCTATAGGTTTCATTTGCTAATTACCATGTTGATGATTGTGTTACACCTGTGTGGATCACCAATTGTTTTTATAATCAGGGTATCTTAGTGATCACTTATACACATTGTTTCAATTTTTATGATACGTTATAGATTGTGAAACGTGTATAGAATGTTTAAACAGTTTGCGGACCAATTTACCAAGTATTTATCTAGGATCTTTTTTACCAGGGTTTATTTGGTTTGCTGCATGCCTAATAGTGATACTATTTAATAATGTCTTTAGGAGCACTTGCACTTTGAATTAGACTATAGTGTCACCTTGTTCCATTTCTGCTGTTTTTGGACACATACAGACATACAGATACACAGATTCACATACAGACAAACAGATACACATACAAACAAATGGATAAATACACAGACATACATAAACACATACAGACATACAGATACCCACACAGATACACATACAGACAAACAGATACACGTACAAACATATGAATACATAGACACACAGATACAAATACAGACATACAGATATACATAAAGACACGCAGATACAAATATAGACACACAGATACACGAACAGACAAACAGATACACACAGACACACATACAGACACAGATGCAAAATGTTAATTTTTTAGCCACCCTCCCCTTTCCTACCTTTTGGGTACAGGAGGGTGATTTTCCTGGGGTTGAGCAGCTGGCTGAGGTTGTTCAAAGTAAGTGCTCCCAGCTTTCAAACTCTGTGCACTCCTCTCCTTCTCCTCCCACATAGTGCTCACCAAGGTGAATATGTATTTAACTTTTCCACTGTTTCTATAGCATTTATGTTTATATGAGTCTGCAGTTATCAGCAAAAAGATATACGTAAAAAAATGGAAAACTGACATCTAAAACAGTAGTAGCAAATGGAAAAGTGTAAAAACTGAAACAGTAGCAGCATTACTTATACAGATACACAAACAAACACACATGCACATACACAGATACACATACAGACACACACATGCACACACTGACACACGTGCAGATACATAGACACATTTATTTATTTTTTTCAATGTATTTTTTTTATAATTTAATGTTTTTTATAACACATAGGACAATGCACACACATAAAGTAAAATGACAAACAATATATACATAAATCACATACAGACGTAGGTATGGTCCCTATACATAGCAGGAAACCATACTACCGGGACCTCATACTATATTAACTTACGCTATTTGTGATGCTTAGATATTAAACAGCTCATTTAACCCTCTATATTATAGGGTGATAACCATTTCTATAAGCTCTCTGTAAATGGTTGCATGTCTATGACCCAGGTGGTAATTATATAGATGTATACTTTTTTCCATCTCCAATTGAAAAAGCAATTGTTTTTTAAGAAGCTCTTTGGTGGGAACTATTACTTGCGTCAAGTGCCTAGCAGTTACTATTTTAGCATGATACTGTGGATGATCATGATATCAGATTTTTTAACACCTACCGTACAGTTTAAATTTAATAGTGCAATTTCCATTTTTTCAGTGATATATCGACAATATCTTTTATGGTTTTAATTCTAGAACAACTCCACCAGATGTAGCACATGGTGCCGTTAATTTGCTAATTCAAGTGATATATTCAGAATATCAGAGTTGTTTAGATAATGTCTATTTGTGAAGAAGTTGAGTTATCCGCCAAATTATAAAGATTTTTAAAGACATTTTTAAACACATAGACACATTTAATGACAAACATTCAGATACACAGAATGACACACATACACACAGATATACAGGAGCACACACTTACACACATGCAGATACACAGACACACATGAAGATACACATGCAGATACAAATATAGACACACAGATACACATACAGACAAACAGATAAATACACAGACACACATACGGGCGCAAACATACACACAGTCAAACAGATACACATGCAGACACACAGATACACATGTAGACACACAGATACACATACAGACAAACAGATAAATGCACAGACACACAGATACGCATACAGGCACACGGATACACATACAAACAGACAGAAACACAGATACACATGCAGACACACAGATACACATGTAGACACACAGATACACATACAGACAAACAGATAAATGCACAGACACACAGATACGCATACAGGCACACGGATACACATACAAACAGACAGAAACACAGATACACATGCAGACACACAGATACACATGTAGACAAACAGATAAATGCACAGACACACAGATACGCATACAGGCACACGGATACACATACAAACAGACAGAAACACAGATACACATGCAGACACATGGATACACACGCACAGATACACATACAGAAACAGATACATGCAAAATGTACCTTTGTAGCCACCATCCTGTTTCCTACCTTTTGGATGCAGGAGGGTGATTTCTCTGGGGTCCAGAGGCTGGCTTAGGTTGTTTGGAGTCAGAGCTCCCAGCCCCTGTTGCCCCCTCCCCTCCTTCTCCTCCCAGGCGGTGCTCACCAAGCTGAATATGTATTTATCTTTTCTACAGTTATTAGCATAAAGACAAACTTAAAAAAAATTAAAAAAAATGAAAACTAAAACAGTAGCAGGAAATGGAAAACTGTAAAAAACCAATAGCAGCATTAGTTATAGTTAAGACTCTGGATGACCTTTCCACTTGGAAAATCATTCACACTTGTAGACCTCTGAGGAAAAACTACCATGAGTAGGTGGGTCCAGCATTGATGGGGGACTACTGCAAGTCCTTGGGGAAGGAAGCTGTACATACAAACGTATTTTTCACAGACATTTTATTTTTGAGAATCCCAAAATTAGGTAAAAACATTCTACATAACCTATTTAATAAAAAGGGTTCCTATTAGAGTGGAGGAGATTTGAGGCTGTGAAGAAAAACACGGCCATGTTCAGTGGCGTCGCTGGGGGGGGCCAGAGGGGGCCATGCCCACCCTACATCATGCTGTGACCCCCTTGTGCCCCCCCAAATGCCAGGCAACTTGCTGGCCATGTGCTTAAATTATATTCCTGCAGACTGTAACAGTGTGTTACAGCAGAGGGAATGCAGGACAGAGGAGCTGAAACTGTGCTGCCCCGCCTTCCACACATAAGCCCCGCCCCTGCCGTTAAGCAGCAGACCTTGTTGCTGCTGGAAAGGATGGAAGATGGCTGTCTGTGGGGGTGTGGCTTAACATGTGGCAGGGGCGTGGTCAAACTGTGGTGAGGGCGGGGTTAAATGTGCCCCCCTACTTTTGTCCCTGGCCCACCATGTGCCCCCCTTAAAAATGAATGCTAGAGACGCCACTGGCCATGTTGAAGGGACGAACTGAGTTCTACAAGGAGACATGGAGGGTGTGGCAGTTTTACGTGTGCTCTACTGTGTAGATCATTACGCAACGAAAGGGGGCCACGGGACCCCTATGCTGAACATCTTGTCCACATCTGGTTCTTCTCCTTGCTCTTTCCCTCACTCCTCCACCTTTTTTGTTCTTCTCTCATACTTATCGTTTTCTTTCTTCTTGTCTGACAGGTGACACAGGGTTATCGTCAATGTCTAGCAGTATACACTCACATACCAAGTTCTCACTTGCCTACAGGGCCTGAAGAAGCTCCCTCAGCAATTGCTGGTTAAAGTGAAACTTCCAGCGATTATTTACCACATCTTGCCAATCTGAATCCATTAGTAGTTCGTCATTCTATTTTCAATGGCTAAACATTTGTACATACGGTATTGTTGGTCCAGTATTGCATTCTTTGATGCACTTATTGTTTTCATTTCCTCTAAGCTTTGGATGATATTGTATGGAAAACTCTTTAAAAGTAAAGATTGCCAAAAAAGGGTTCCAATTTTTTGTGCAATGTAATTAACAATAAAACAAATTTGATCCAGTATCAATAAAGGAGTGAAATTTTCATTCGTGCAACATAACTCCTTTGGCTAACATACATAACATTCTCCATAAAGTAAAGTCACTTCCTGAACCAGAAAAATACAATTGTATTCTAAAAATAGTGCTATGAATTATAGTTTTCAGGAAGCTGCATGTCAATTTATTAGTTTTGTAATTGGCCAAGTGGTGTTTGATAAAGTTTTAAGATGGTGGGATACCAGACTCCACCCCTCTTTCTCTGGAAACCAAATCTCCTTATATATTGGACACATATGAAATATTAAAATAGCTGACTTAAAAAACAACAACCTTTAGTTTAATCCTTTGACTGCCAGACCAAACTAGCAGCCATCTGAGAAGTGGCTAGTGGAGTAATCACTAAGCTGTAATGTAAACACTGCATTTTCTCTGAAAGACAGTGTGTACAGCAAAAAGCCTGAAGGTAATGATTCTACTCACCAGAACAAATACCAGAACAAGCTGCAGTTATTCAGGTGACTATAGTGTTCCTTTAAAACATAATGATGTATTTCTTCATTTGCTGGAAATTGCTAAGGTTTATTCCTTAGAATACAGGAAATTATTACAATTAGCACAAAAAAATAAAGAAGACTTGAGAATGCAGGACACTAATATAATGGAACTGCATCTTGGATAGTCTGGCAGCATGCTTCAACAGACACAGTATTTTTTTTTTAATTATGATTTTTGCTAAACCATATAAAACCATACATTGTTTGAGATGTTCCATGCAGTGAATTTACTATCTTACATAGAGCAACACATATGAAAGTAGACCCAATGTATGTTCACTCCACAGAAACTCAATAAGTGGAATTAATGCACTTTGTCCAAGTCAGGCAGGAATTAAGCTCACAACTTTGCATTACGCACTCAGTGCACTACCGCCAGGCTACGTTGTAATAAATGATTTTCTATCAGATTTTAAAACTTTTAAATCTTCATACACTGGGTGTCAAATTCAAATGCCCTGTTGGAGATTAAACAAGGCATTTCAAAAATCAACTCTAAGGACGCACTGAGCATGTCTGAGGTGCACTCTGAATGGACCGTTTAAAAAACCAACTTAAATTCTAAACGTACCCAATCGCCTATGCTATAGTGGACTCAGGGATGAGGAAATGATAGTTTTGCAGTACTGTATGGGGTATGTTTACTATTTATAATGGAAATATGCCGGTTAACCCTTTCCCAAAGGGAAACAATATCAATAATAAACTTGTTTTAACACTGGCAGTAGACTTTAAATAATAATATTATGTCAATAAATATCTGGTGGGGAAGATTCTAAGTTGTGAATCATGGTCAGAAAATGTCAATTATCTACCCCACATGTGTAGTCCAGATCGGAAATATCTAACAGGTTTCCTCTGCATAAAAAATACAACAACCTCAAATTATAGTTTTGGCCTTTACTGGGCCTTCATTGTGCCTCATCAGTGAGGTGTATCTGATACCCAGTTGGCGCAGTGAGCTAGGAGTGCATGTCTAAATTACCATTTTTATCTAGGGAAACCCTAGTCATATGCAAATAAGCGCAAAACAAGCATTTAAGACAACACTGAGAATGGACAACAGTTCAAGATACTGTGCTACTTTTTCCTGTGGAGGTGACCAGTTAAATTCAGTGTAGGACCCACCGATATTGGGGTATTGTGACATAGTGGTGAGATTAACATTATATGGCCATATGGTGGAACTGAATATACATATTTGTTTGCTAAGATAGGTGATTTAGAGTAGCCTTGAAAATTTGTTGTCTTTTTATGTGCGCGCACTATTCTTTAATCTGTTTTGTTAAAATGTTGGTCTAGATCCATATTTCAATGAGAATAAATTCATGATCTGAACATTTCATAATGATAAACCATTGCCTCAGTACCTTGCACAAAAACAACAACATTCTTTCAGATCTGCTTCCAGGATGTACTAAGGAAGAAGAACAAACAAGTGAAATGAAAACTGAACGTTTTGTTTGCCTAATGAATGTGTCAAATGAGTCATTAGTTCATTCTCATACATATATATATATATGGTAGCTCAGGAAACCAATGCTTAGGATACACCGAGAAGAAGACATCTGAGGATGGACCTGTTTGAAGTGTTGGTTCTTGCTCTGCTGTCCATCGGTGCTCATGCTAGTAACCAGGTAAGAAACAGATAGAAAGGGTGGTATTAGCTGGAAGGAGATAGAATCTCCTTTACACAGACTAGCTTTCCCATTCTCTATTTGTGTGTTTATGTAAGGCAGTATGTTAGGGAAGTTTATAGAGAGATAGAGATAGATATGTTTCTTTTTTTTTTTTATTTAAAAATGAAATGCTGATCCATTTACTATAATGTTTATTACATTGTTTAAGTAAAAAAAGAGTTTGTTTACTTAAACAAGAACAATCTTTAATATCCTTCCTTATTAAAAGAATAACTATTTACAACACCTGCTGACAAGCCTGTTGACAAATAACCTGCATCTGAATGGGGAGAGACATAGACAGAGCCTTTACATGAAGTCAAGATTATTAGTTTGCCCTTTAAATGTCTGTCTGGCATTCCCTACATTCTGATTGGCTAGTAAAACAGGCAACAAACCAAATTGGAGAAACGTTAAACGTGAGAACAAAACCCCCTAAAAACACATTGTAATAAAATGGAACCCACAAACCTATTAAACATAGTTCAATATTTCTTACATGAATTAAAGCTAGTCTTATTAAACAAAACAAAAAATATACACAAAACAAAAAAACAAATGTAGAGGCTAACAGATGTGACAAAATAATTTTTAAAACATAGAAAAAAATGCTGATACATTATCTAAAACTTCACTTTTTTATTATATTGTAAAAAATAAATGTGTCAGTAACTAGTGTGAGTCGTGGACACAAGATGTATGCGTCTACAGTAAATCCATATATTGTCCTAGTGTGACAACAAAATATATACAAGGAAAAGAAAAAAGTATAAACTAATAAATATAAAGGTACAGATATTTACAATGAACTGTGTGAAAAATAAATATATAAAGAAAAAATAATAAATAACTATGTACAGCGAAAGGAATATTTATAATACATAAGGTTCCGAGATTAGTGGAATCAAGCAAAGCAAATTTAAGCAATAATAGTGTCAATCAGCAAACTCACTGCTAATGTCAGTCTGTATGATTGTTAATGCTGATGAGTAAATTCTGTACTAGGTAAAATATATTGCAGAATTTGAAATAGGAATTTGGTTTATAGTTACAGTGAAACTGTGACTAGTGCCTAAGGTGTCCGAGGTGTACCTCTGGATGGTTTAAATGAAAATGGGGAATAATCAGAAAAATAAAAATGGAAAAAAATAAAAATTGAAAAGAAAATAAATAAATTATGATTACATAGGGATGTAAATAGTATTTAAGATAAAATCAAATAGTGCTTTGATGTTTTGTTTTCCAGTTTTTAAATTTGTAAGATTTTTAAGAAGAATTCTTAGCCATGTATGAAAGGGGTATAGTTGAATTCTTTGTTTAACCCTTCTGGTGCCAGAGTCTTGAATTTGTAGATTAGTCTTGATTCTTTTTGGAGTAATCTAAGATTGTTTGATTTTTTCCAATTGATTTATTTATAGTTTTCATACAAATATTTTTTTTTCACTCAAAATACAAAATATATAAAAAAGAAAAAAGAAAAAAAAGGCATATCAAATCTATAACACATCCCATACAAGCATGGAAGTATCCCCAAATGTATTGATTGGGTATCTAACCCAGACTCTAAAACGTGTACAAAATACATTGAACATTACAACAAAGACAGACACTGCGGCTGCTGGACCCAATGACTGAATTGGTTTTTAATATATTTGATAAACCATGCTCTTTTAGGACTCCATATCAAGGGTGTCAACCATTTCTAATAATTCTCTATAAATAGATATATTTCTATACTTCACGTGAGAATTATCTAGTAGCATATTATTCTCCATTTCTAATTGGAAATGCAACTGCTTTATAAATAGTGCTTTAGTTGGAATTATCACTTGCTTCCAGTGTCTAGCAATCAATATTGTTGCTGCCATTAGGCAATGGGTTATCAGGATTTCATATTTTTTAACACCTAACGAACTTTTTATATTTAACAAAGCAATTTCTGTTTTTTGGGTTTTTTTATGACCGTTCTACCAATATTATCCTTTATAGTTTTAAACACAAGATCACAATATTGGGTCTGTCTGGGGCAGCTCCACCATATGTTATGTATGGCTCCCTCCTGTTTCAAACATCTCCAACAAACTGAAGAATTTGAAAGGGAGAACTTTGCTAGCCTTACTGGGACCATTTACCACCTATGCATAACCTTGACTTGTGTCTCAAGGATATTGAGACAATGAATATGTTTTTCAAGTTTAACAAGTATAGAATCCCATTCCTTATAGTTAATGGAAATGGCAAGATCTTTTTCCCATTGCTTCGCCGCAGATGAATTCAAAATAGTAATTTTCAAATGTAGTAATTTCATAGCATTAGAGATAGGGAATTTATGACTTATACCATTAAATGTTTTCTTAAGTAAATTGGTTATAACTTTGTTCGGCTTTAATAGATGTGCCTTAAGAAACCTTTGGACTCGAAGGTATGTAAATATTTCTCGATGAGAAAGATTCAATTTCTGTTGCAAGATTATCCATGCCTACCCTACTTACTTCCAACTTATACCATGCCTGGTCTTTCAAATCACTAACTTGTCGTTTATGGGCATGGACAATCATATTCGACCGATAAGTGTTTGTAATTAGCGGTTATCCTATTCCTCCATGATGGTCATTTTTGGATAAGGTGCTAGTATCTATTCGGGGTCTTTTCCCTCTCCAGATGTAATTGGTAAAGGTGGACTGCACAGTATCTAACCATTGCTTTGGGATGGCTAAAGGAAGCATATGAAATAAGTATGCCCACTTGGGGAGGATATAAGCTTTGATAGTATTAATTCTCCCCCACCAAAAAATTTCATGACATTTCCCTTAATATCATGTTAGTGTGTTTAATAAGTCCTAGAAAATGAACCTCGATTATTTCTCTTGGATCAGCAGTAATATCACGCCCAAATATTTTATAGCCTTAGGTGCCCAAGTAAAATCGAAATCCTTTTTAAAGGATCACTATAGTGTCAGGAAAAGAAAGCGGTCTGCCGACATCAGAGGAGCTGAATGCGCATGCATGGCAAGTGCCGTGCGGGCATTCAAAGTGTCCATAGGAAATCATTTCTCAATGCTTTCCTATGGACGCTCTGCACGATGGAGGCATAATATGTCCCGGAAGACAGCCTCTAGAGGCTGGCTTAACCCCAAATGTAAACAGTTTCTAGACGACACGTCTTAAAGTAATCCACAAAAACGTTTATTCTGTCTCTCCTGAAGTTCATACTAATAAAGAATTTCTTTATTTTCATCGGTAAATTCTACCTGCAACTAACCGGAACAGCGATAGGGACAGCTTGCGTACCAAGTTTGCAAATCTGTTCTTAGGTAGGTAGGAGCAGTATGTCATGAATTCTACCACCTTTTAAATATATAAAAAGAACATCCTACTATGGTATTGATACATAGATGACGTAATGCTCCTATGGACAGATCCTGCCCACTCCTTCAACAATTTGCAAACCTTTTGAACATCTACAACATTAATCTAAAACTGACACGTGATTCATGAAAGTTATCTTTAGATGGAATTATCCAGAGACAATTACACCACAAGTCTACATCTACAAATAGCGTTCTACATTGGGGTAGTCAACACCCATACAGACTGAAAGCATCTATCCTCTATGGACAATACCTAGAAGCACATAGAAATTGTTCCGATAACCAATCCTTCCCTACAGAATGCCAGGAACTTAGAGGAAGATTTTGTTCCTTAGGGTATCCTAACCGGGTCCTAAAAAGAGCATATCAGAAAGTTTGCCAAATGAACAGATCCATATGCCTTCGAACCTCGAGACCATCAAACAATACCAAAATCACAAGATGCATTGTTACCTACGACAGAGTCTACTATGGCAAACATCCTAAAAAAACATTGGCCAATCCAGACACACAATCAAATACTTCAGGAATCACTACCAAAGTACCCTGCCCTAACTGCCCGTAGATTTAGAAATCTCTGTGATTTATTAGAAACATAGAAACATAGAATGTGACGGCAGATAAGAACCATTCGGCCCATCTAGTCTGCCCAATTTTCTAAATACTTTCATTAGTCCCTAGCCTTATCTTATAGTTAGGATAGCCTTATGCCTATCCCACGCATGCTTAAACTCCTTTACTGTGTTAACCTCTACCACTTCAGCTGGAAGGCTATTCCATGCATCCACTACCCTCTCAGTAAAGTAATACTTCCTGATATTATTTTTAAACCTTTGTCCCTCTAATTTAAGACTATGTCCTCTTGTTGTGGTAGTTTTTCTTCTTTTAAATATAGTCTCCTCCTTTACTGTGTTGATTCCCTTTATATATTTAAATGTTTCTATCATATCCCCCCTGTCTCGTCTTTCCTCCAAGCTATACATGTTAAGATCCTTTAACCTTTCCTGGTAAGTTTTATCCCGCAATCCATGAACCAGTTTAGTAGCCCTTCTCTGAACCCTCTCTAAGGTATCAATATCCTTCTGAAGATACGGTCTCCAGTACTGTGTACAATACTCCAAGTGAGGTCTCACCAGTGTTCTGTACAATGGCATGAGCACTTCCCTCTTTCTACTGCTAATACCTCTCCCTATACAACCAAGCATTCTGCTAGCATTTCCTGCTGCTCTATTACATTGTCTGCCTACCTTTAAGTCATCAGAAATAATCACCCCTAAATCCCTTTCCTCAGATGTTGAGGTTAGGACTCTATCAAATATTCTGTACTCTGCCCTTGGGTTTTTACGTCCAAGATGCATTATCTTGCACTTATCCACATTAAATGTCAGTTGCCACAATTCTGACCATTTTTCTAGTTTACCTAAATCATTTGTCATTTGGCTTATCCCTCCTGGAACATCAACCCTGTTACATATCTTAGTATCATCAGCAAAAAGACATACCTTACCATCAAGACCTTCTGCAATATCACTAATAAAAATATTAAAGAGAATGGGTCCAAGTACAGATCCCTGAGGTACCCCACTGGTGACAAGTCCAAGCTTCGAATATATTCCATTAACTACAACCCTCTGTTGCCTGTCACTCAGCCACTGCCTTACCCATTCAACAATATTTGAATCCAAACTTGAAGATTGCAGTTTATTGATAAGCCTTCTATGTGCAACAGTGTCAAAAGCCTTACTGAAATCTAGGTAAGCAATGTCTACTGTACCACCCTGATCTATAATTTAGTTACCCAATCAAAAAAATCAATAAGATTAGTTTGGCATGATCTCCCTGAAGTAAACCCATGTTGTCTCTGATCTTGAAATCCATGTGTTTTTTAGATGTTCAACAATCCTATCCTTTAACATGGTTTCCATCACTTTCCC
>OW240916.1:296326931-296379615 GCA_933207985.1 Pelobates cultripes | reverse complement strand
TGGTGATCCACACAGGTGTAACACAATCACCAATGTGGTAATTAGCAAATAAAAGCTACAGATATACTAGCACAAACGAAAAATGTTGTTCTTTAATAAATCTGCAAAAGGCAAAAGTAAAGAGAACATAGTGCAATAATGTAAAACACTAAAAGATAATAAAGGAGCTTTAAAAATACGACTCACAAACATGGAGTGGTTACAGTACCACTGCAAACTATAAGGCTCTAGAGGGGGATCAACCCTATATATACCAGTTGATAAACACGTTTCCAGAACTTTATTCAAACTTGAAAGTACAATATATTTTGTTTGTGCAAGTATATCTATAGGTTTCATTTGCTAATTACCATGTTGATGATTGTGTTACACCTGTGTGGATCACCAATTGTTTTTATAATCAGGGTATCTTAGTGATCACTTATACACATTGTTTCAATTTTTATGATACGTTATAGATTGTGAAACGTGTATAGAATGTTTAAACAGTTTGCGGACCAATTTACCAAGTATTTATCTAGGATCTTTTTTACCAGGGTTTATTTGGTTTGCTGCATGCCTAATAGTGATACTATTTAATAATGTCTTTAGGAGCACTTGCACTTTGAATTAGACTATAGTGTCACCTTGTTCCATTTCTGCTGTTTTTGGACACATACAGACATACAGATACACAGATTCACATACAGACAAACAGATACACATACAAACAAATGGATAAATACACAGACATACATAAACACATACAGACATACAGATACCCACACAGATACACATACAGACAAACAGATACACGTACAAACATATGAATACATAGACACACAGATACAAATACAGACATACAGATATACATAAAGACACGCAGATACAAATATAGACACACAGATACACGAACAGACAAACAGATACACACAGACACACATACAGACACAGATGCAAAATGTTAATTTTTTAGCCACCCTCCCCTTTCCTACCTTTTGGGTACAGGAGGGTGATTTTCCTGGGGTTGAGCAGCTGGCTGAGGTTGTTCAAAGTAAGTGCTCCCAGCTTTCAAACTCTGTGCACTCCTCTCCTTCTCCTCCCACATAGTGCTCACCAAGGTGAATATGTATTTAACTTTTCCACTGTTTCTATAGCATTTATGTTTATATGAGTCTGCAGTTATCAGCAAAAAGATATACGTAAAAAAATGGAAAACTGACATCTAAAACAGTAGTAGCAAATGGAAAAGTGTAAAAACTGAAACAGTAGCAGCATTACTTATACAGATACACAAACAAACACACATGCACATACACAGATACACATACAGACACACACATGCACACACTGACACACGTGCAGATACATAGACACATTTATTTATTTTTTTCAATGTATTTTTTTTATAATTTAATGTTTTTTATAACACATAGGACAATGCACACACATAAAGTAAAATGACAAACAATATATACATAAATCACATACAGACGTAGGTATGGTCCCTATACATAGCAGGAAACCATACTACCGGGACCTCATACTATATTAACTTACGCTATTTGTGATGCTTAGATATTAAACAGCTCATTTAACCCTCTATATTATAGGGTGATAACCATTTCTATAAGCTCTCTGTAAATGGTTGCATGTCTATGACCCAGGTGGTAATTATATAGATGTATACTTTTTTCCATCTCCAATTGAAAAAGCAATTGTTTTTTAAGAAGCTCTTTGGTGGGAACTATTACTTGCGTCAAGTGCCTAGCAGTTACTATTTTAGCATGATACTGTGGATGATCATGATATCAGATTTTTTAACACCTACCGTACAGTTTAAATTTAATAGTGCAATTTCCATTTTTTCAGTGATATATCGACAATATCTTTTATGGTTTTAATTCTAGAACAACTCCACCAGATGTAGCACATGGTGCCGTTAATTTGCTAATTCAAGTGATATATTCAGAATATCAGAGTTGTTTAGATAATGTCTATTTGTGAAGAAGTTGAGTTATCCGCCAAATTATAAAGATTTTTAAAGACATTTTTAAACACATAGACACATTTAATGACAAACATTCAGATACACAGAATGACACACATACACACAGATATACAGGAGCACACACTTACACACATGCAGATACACAGACACACATGAAGATACACATGCAGATACAAATATAGACACACAGATACACATACAGACAAACAGATAAATACACAGACACACATACGGGCGCAAACATACACACAGTCAAACAGATACACATGCAGACACACAGATACACATGTAGACACACAGATACACATACAGACAAACAGATAAATGCACAGACACACAGATACGCATACAGGCACACGGATACACATACAAACAGACAGAAACACAGATACACATGCAGACACACAGATACACATGTAGACACACAGATACACATACAGACAAACAGATAAATGCACAGACACACAGATACGCATACAGGCACACGGATACACATACAAACAGACAGAAACACAGATACACATGCAGACACACAGATACACATGTAGACAAACAGATAAATGCACAGACACACAGATACGCATACAGGCACACGGATACACATACAAACAGACAGAAACACAGATACACATGCAGACACATGGATACACACGCACAGATACACATACAGAAACAGATACATGCAAAATGTACCTTTGTAGCCACCATCCTGTTTCCTACCTTTTGGATGCAGGAGGGTGATTTCTCTGGGGTCCAGAGGCTGGCTTAGGTTGTTTGGAGTCAGAGCTCCCAGCCCCTGTTGCCCCCTCCCCTCCTTCTCCTCCCAGGCGGTGCTCACCAAGCTGAATATGTATTTATCTTTTCTACAGTTATTAGCATAAAGACAAACTTAAAAAAAATTAAAAAAAATGAAAACTAAAACAGTAGCAGGAAATGGAAAACTGTAAAAAACCAATAGCAGCATTAGTTATAGTTAAGACTCTGGATGACCTTTCCACTTGGAAAATCATTCACACTTGTAGACCTCTGAGGAAAAACTACCATGAGTAGGTGGGTCCAGCATTGATGGGGGACTACTGCAAGTCCTTGGGGAAGGAAGCTGTACATACAAACGTATTTTTCACAGACATTTTATTTTTGAGAATCCCAAAATTAGGTAAAAACATTCTACATAACCTATTTAATAAAAAGGGTTCCTATTAGAGTGGAGGAGATTTGAGGCTGTGAAGAAAAACACGGCCATGTTCAGTGGCGTCGCTGGGGGGGGCCAGAGGGGGCCATGCCCACCCTACATCATGCTGTGACCCCCTTGTGCCCCCCCAAATGCCAGGCAACTTGCTGGCCATGTGCTTAAATTATATTCCTGCAGACTGTAACAGTGTGTTACAGCAGAGGGAATGCAGGACAGAGGAGCTGAAACTGTGCTGCCCCGCCTTCCACACATAAGCCCCGCCCCTGCCGTTAAGCAGCAGACCTTGTTGCTGCTGGAAAGGATGGAAGATGGCTGTCTGTGGGGGTGTGGCTTAACATGTGGCAGGGGCGTGGTCAAACTGTGGTGAGGGCGGGGTTAAATGTGCCCCCCTACTTTTGTCCCTGGCCCACCATGTGCCCCCCTTAAAAATGAATGCTAGAGACGCCACTGGCCATGTTGAAGGGACGAACTGAGTTCTACAAGGAGACATGGAGGGTGTGGCAGTTTTACGTGTGCTCTACTGTGTAGATCATTACGCAACGAAAGGGGGCCACGGGACCCCTATGCTGAACATCTTGTCCACATCTGGTTCTTCTCCTTGCTCTTTCCCTCACTCCTCCACCTTTTTTGTTCTTCTCTCATACTTATCGTTTTCTTTCTTCTTGTCTGACAGGTGACACAGGGTTATCGTCAATGTCTAGCAGTATACACTCACATACCAAGTTCTCACTTGCCTACAGGGCCTGAAGAAGCTCCCTCAGCAATTGCTGGTTAAAGTGAAACTTCCAGCGATTATTTACCACATCTTGCCAATCTGAATCCATTAGTAGTTCGTCATTCTATTTTCAATGGCTAAACATTTGTACATACGGTATTGTTGGTCCAGTATTGCATTCTTTGATGCACTTATTGTTTTCATTTCCTCTAAGCTTTGGATGATATTGTATGGAAAACTCTTTAAAAGTAAAGATTGCCAAAAAAGGGTTCCAATTTTTTGTGCAATGTAATTAACAATAAAACAAATTTGATCCAGTATCAATAAAGGAGTGAAATTTTCATTCGTGCAACATAACTCCTTTGGCTAACATACATAACATTCTCCATAAAGTAAAGTCACTTCCTGAACCAGAAAAATACAATTGTATTCTAAAAATAGTGCTATGAATTATAGTTTTCAGGAAGCTGCATGTCAATTTATTAGTTTTGTAATTGGCCAAGTGGTGTTTGATAAAGTTTTAAGATGGTGGGATACCAGACTCCACCCCTCTTTCTCTGGAAACCAAATCTCCTTATATATTGGACACATATGAAATATTAAAATAGCTGACTTAAAAAACAACAACCTTTAGTTTAATCCTTTGACTGCCAGACCAAACTAGCAGCCATCTGAGAAGTGGCTAGTGGAGTAATCACTAAGCTGTAATGTAAACACTGCATTTTCTCTGAAAGACAGTGTGTACAGCAAAAAGCCTGAAGGTAATGATTCTACTCACCAGAACAAATACCAGAACAAGCTGCAGTTATTCAGGTGACTATAGTGTTCCTTTAAAACATAATGATGTATTTCTTCATTTGCTGGAAATTGCTAAGGTTTATTCCTTAGAATACAGGAAATTATTACAATTAGCACAAAAAAATAAAGAAGACTTGAGAATGCAGGACACTAATATAATGGAACTGCATCTTGGATAGTCTGGCAGCATGCTTCAACAGACACAGTATTTTTTTTTTAATTATGATTTTTGCTAAACCATATAAAACCATACATTGTTTGAGATGTTCCATGCAGTGAATTTACTATCTTACATAGAGCAACACATATGAAAGTAGACCCAATGTATGTTCACTCCACAGAAACTCAATAAGTGGAATTAATGCACTTTGTCCAAGTCAGGCAGGAATTAAGCTCACAACTTTGCATTACGCACTCAGTGCACTACCGCCAGGCTACGTTGTAATAAATGATTTTCTATCAGATTTTAAAACTTTTAAATCTTCATACACTGGGTGTCAAATTCAAATGCCCTGTTGGAGATTAAACAAGGCATTTCAAAAATCAACTCTAAGGACGCACTGAGCATGTCTGAGGTGCACTCTGAATGGACCGTTTAAAAAACCAACTTAAATTCTAAACGTACCCAATCGCCTATGCTATAGTGGACTCAGGGATGAGGAAATGATAGTTTTGCAGTACTGTATGGGGTATGTTTACTATTTATAATGGAAATATGCCGGTTAACCCTTTCCCAAAGGGAAACAATATCAATAATAAACTTGTTTTAACACTGGCAGTAGACTTTAAATAATAATATTATGTCAATAAATATCTGGTGGGGAAGATTCTAAGTTGTGAATCATGGTCAGAAAATGTCAATTATCTACCCCACATGTGTAGTCCAGATCGGAAATATCTAACAGGTTTCCTCTGCATAAAAAATACAACAACCTCAAATTATAGTTTTGGCCTTTACTGGGCCTTCATTGTGCCTCATCAGTGAGGTGTATCTGATACCCAGTTGGCGCAGTGAGCTAGGAGTGCATGTCTAAATTACCATTTTTATCTAGGGAAACCCTAGTCATATGCAAATAAGCGCAAAACAAGCATTTAAGACAACACTGAGAATGGACAACAGTTCAAGATACTGTGCTACTTTTTCCTGTGGAGGTGACCAGTTAAATTCAGTGTAGGACCCACCGATATTGGGGTATTGTGACATAGTGGTGAGATTAACATTATATGGCCATATGGTGGAACTGAATATACATATTTGTTTGCTAAGATAGGTGATTTAGAGTAGCCTTGAAAATTTGTTGTCTTTTTATGTGCGCGCACTATTCTTTAATCTGTTTTGTTAAAATGTTGGTCTAGATCCATATTTCAATGAGAATAAATTCATGATCTGAACATTTCATAATGATAAACCATTGCCTCAGTACCTTGCACAAAAACAACAACATTCTTTCAGATCTGCTTCCAGGATGTACTAAGGAAGAAGAACAAACAAGTGAAATGAAAACTGAACGTTTTGTTTGCCTAATGAATGTGTCAAATGAGTCATTAGTTCATTCTCATATATATATATGGTAGCTCAGGAAACCAATGCTTAGGATACACCGAGAAGAAGACATCTGAGGATGGACCTGTTTGAAGTGTTGGTTCTTGCTCTGCTGTCCATCGGTGCTCATGCTAGTAACCAGGTAAGAAACAGATAGAAAGGGTGGTATTAGCTGGAAGGAGATAGAATCTCCTTTACACAGACTAGCTTTCCCATTCTCTATTTGTGTGTTTATGTAAGGCAGTATGTTAGGGAAGTTTATAGAGAGATAGAGATAGATATGTTTCTTTTTTTTTTTTATTTAAAAATGAAATGCTGATCCATTTACTATAATGTTTATTACATTGTTTAAGTAAAAAAAGAGTTTGTTTACTTAAACAAGAACAATCTTTAATATCCTTCCTTATTAAAAGAATAACTATTTACAACACCTGCTGACAAGCCTGTTGACAAATAACCTGCATCTGAATGGGGAGAGACATAGACAGAGCCTTTACATGAAGTCAAGATTATTAGTTTGCCCTTTAAATGTCTGTCTGGCATTCCCTACATTCTGATTGGCTAGTAAAACAGGCAACAAACCAAATTGGAGAAACGTTAAACGTGAGAACAAAACCCCCTAAAAACACATTGTAATAAAATGGAACCCACAAACCTATTAAACATAGTTCAATATTTCTTACATGAATTAAAGCTAGTCTTATTAAACAAAACAAAAAATATACACAAAACAAAAAAACAAATGTAGAGGCTAACAGATGTGACAAAATAATTTTTAAAACATAGAAAAAAATGCTGATACATTATCTAAAACTTCACTTTTTTATTATATTGTAAAAAATAAATGTGTCAGTAACTAGTGTGAGTCGTGGACACAAGATGTATGCGTCTACAGTAAATCCATATATTGTCCTAGTGTGACAACAAAATATATACAAGGAAAAGAAAAAAGTATAAACTAATAAATATAAAGGTACAGATATTTACAATGAACTGTGTGAAAAATAAATATATAAAGAAAAAATAATAAATAACTATGTACAGCGAAAGGAATATTTATAATACATAAGGTTCCGAGATTAGTGGAATCAAGCAAAGCAAATTTAAGCAATAATAGTGTCAATCAGCAAACTCACTGCTAATGTCAGTCTGTATGATTGTTAATGCTGATGAGTAAATTCTGTACTAGGTAAAATATATTGCAGAATTTGAAATAGGAATTTGGTTTATAGTTACAGTGAAACTGTGACTAGTGCCTAAGGTGTCCGAGGTGTACCTCTGGATGGTTTAAATGAAAATGGGGAATAATCAGAAAAATAAAAATGGAAAAAAATAAAAATTGAAAAGAAAATAAATAAATTATGATTACATAGGGATGTAAATAGTATTTAAGATAAAATCAAATAGTGCTTTGATGTTTTGTTTTCCAGTTTTTAAATTTGTAAGATTTTTAAGAAGAATTCTTAGCCATGTATGAAAGGGGTATAGTTGAATTCTTTGTTTAACCCTTCTGGTGCCAGAGTCTTGAATTTGTAGATTAGTCTTGATTCTTTTTGGAGTAATCTAAGATTGTTTGATTTTTTCCAATTGATTTATTTATAGTTTTCATACAAATATTTTTTTTTCACTCAAAATACAAAATATATAAAAAAGAAAAAAGAAAAAAAAGGCATATCAAATCTATAACACATCCCATACAAGCATGGAAGTATCCCCAAATGTATTGATTGGGTATCTAACCCAGACTCTAAAACGTGTACAAAATACATTGAACATTACAACAAAGACAGACACTGCGGCTGCTGGACCCAATGACTGAATTGGTTTTTAATATATTTGATAAACCATGCTCTTTTAGGACTCCATATCAAGGGTGTCAACCATTTCTAATAATTCTCTATAAATAGATATATTTCTATACTTCACGTGAGAATTATCTAGTAGCATATTATTCTCCATTTCTAATTGGAAATGCAACTGCTTTATAAATAGTGCTTTAGTTGGAATTATCACTTGCTTCCAGTGTCTAGCAATCAATATTGTTGCTGCCATTAGGCAATGGGTTATCAGGATTTCATATTTTTTAACACCTAACGAACTTTTTATATTTAACAAAGCAATTTCTGTTTTTTGGGTTTTTTTATGACCGTTCTACCAATATTATCCTTTATAGTTTTAAACACAAGATCACAATATTGGGTCTGTCTGGGGCAGCTCCACCATATGTTATGTATGGCTCCCTCCTGTTTCAAACATCTCCAACAAACTGAAGAATTTGAAAGGGAGAACTTTGCTAGCCTTACTGGGACCATTTACCACCTATGCATAACCTTGACTTGTGTCTCAAGGATATTGAGACAATGAATATGTTTTTCAAGTTTAACAAGTATAGAATCCCATTCCTTATAGTTAATGGAAATGGCAAGATCTTTTTCCCATTGCTTCGCCGCAGATGAATTCAAAATAGTAATTTTCAAATGTAGTAATTTCATAGCATTAGAGATAGGGAATTTATGACTTATACCATTAAATGTTTTCTTAAGTAAATTGGTTATAACTTTGTTCGGCTTTAATAGATGTGCCTTAAGAAACCTTTGGACTCGAAGGTATGTAAATATTTCTCGATGAGAAAGATTCAATTTCTGTTGCAAGATTATCCATGCCTACCCTACTTACTTCCAACTTATACCATGCCTGGTCTTTCAAATCACTAACTTGTCGTTTATGGGCATGGACAATCATATTCGACCGATAAGTGTTTGTAATTAGCGGTTATCCTATTCCTCCATGATGGTCATTTTTGGATAAGGTGCTAGTATCTATTCGGGGTCTTTTCCCTCTCCAGATGTAATTGGTAAAGGTGGACTGCACAGTATCTAACCATTGCTTTGGGATGGCTAAAGGAAGCATATGAAATAAGTATGCCCACTTGGGGAGGATATAAGCTTTGATAGTATTAATTCTCCCCCACCAAAAAATTTCATGACATTTCCCTTAATATCATGTTAGTGTGTTTAATAAGTCCTAGAAAATGAACCTCGATTATTTCTCTTGGATCAGCAGTAATATCACGCCCAAATATTTTATAGCCTTAGGTGCCCAAGTAAAATCGAAATCCTTTTTAAAGGATCACTATAGTGTCAGGAAAAGAAAGCGGTCTGCCGACATCAGAGGAGCTGAATGCGCATGCATGGCAAGTGCCGTGCGGGCATTCAAAGTGTCCATAGGAAATCATTTCTCAATGCTTTCCTATGGACGCTCTGCACGATGGAGGCATAATATGTCCCGGAAGACAGCCTCTAGAGGCTGGCTTAACCCCAAATGTAAACAGTTTCTAGACGACACGTCTTAAAGTAATCCACAAAAACGTTTATTCTGTCTCTCCTGAAGTTCATACTAATAAAGAATTTCTTTATTTTCATCGGTAAATTCTACCTGCAACTAACCGGAACAGCGATAGGGACAGCTTGCGTACCAAGTTTGCAAATCTGTTCTTAGGTAGGTAGGAGCAGTATGTCATGAATTCTACCACCTTTTAAATATATAAAAAGAACATCCTACTATGGTATTGATACATAGATGACGTAATGCTCCTATGGACAGATCCTGCCCACTCCTTCAACAATTTGCAAACCTTTTGAACATCTACAACATTAATCTAAAACTGACACGTGATTCATGAAAGTTATCTTTAGATGGAATTATCCAGAGACAATTACACCACAAGTCTACATCTACAAATAGCGTTCTACATTGGGGTAGTCAACACCCATACAGACTGAAAGCATCTATCCTCTATGGACAATACCTAGAAGCACATAGAAATTGTTCCGATAACCAATCCTTCCCTACAGAATGCCAGGAACTTAGAGGAAGATTTTGTTCCTTAGGGTATCCTAACCGGGTCCTAAAAAGAGCATATCAGAAAGTTTGCCAAATGAACAGATCCATATGCCTTCGAACCTCGAGACCATCAAACAATACCAAAATCACAAGATGCATTGTTACCTACGACAGAGTCTACTATGGCAAACATCCTAAAAAAACATTGGCCAATCCAGACACACAATCAAATACTTCAGGAATCACTACCAAAGTACCCTGCCCTAACTGCCCGTAGATTTAGAAATCTCTGTGATTTATTAGAAACATAGAAACATAGAATGTGACGGCAGATAAGAACCATTCGGCCCATCTAGTCTGCCCAATTTTCTAAATACTTTCATTAGTCCCTAGCCTTATCTTATAGTTAGGATAGCCTTATGCATGCTTAAACTCCTTTACTGTGTTAACCTCTACCACTTCAGCTGGAAGGCTATTCCATGCATCCACTACCCTCTCAGTAAAGTAATGCTTCCTGATATTATTTTTAAACCTTTGTCCCTCTAATTTAAGACTATGTCCTCTTGTTGTGGTAGTTTTTCTTCTTTTTAAATATAGTCTCCTCCTTTACTGTGTTGATTCCCTTTATATATTTAAATGTTTCTATCATATCCCCCCTGTCTCGTCTTTCCTCCAAGCTATACATGTTAAGATCCTTTAACCTTTCCTGGTAAGTTTTATCCCGCAATCCATGAACCAGTTTAGTAGCCCTTCTATGAACCCTCTCTAAGGTATCAATATCCTTCTGAAGATACGGTCTCCAGTACTGTGTACAATACTCCAAGTGAGGTCTCACCAGTGTTCTGTACAATGGCATGAGCACTTCCCTCTTTCTTCTGCTAATACCTCTCCCTATACAACCAAGCATTCTGCTAGCATTTCCTGCTGCTCTATTACATTGTCTGCCTACCTTTAAGTCATCAGAAATAATCAACCCTAAATCCCTTTCCTCATATGTTGAGGTTAGAACTCTATCAAATATTCTGTACTCTGCCTTTGGGTTTTTACGTCCAAGATGCATTATCTTGCACTTATCCACATTAAATGTCAGTTGCCACAATTCTGACCATTTTTCTAGTTTACCTAAATCATTTGTCATTTGGCTTATCCCTCCTGGAACATCAACCCTGTTACATATCTTAGTATCATCAGCAAAAGACATACCTTACCATCAAGACCTTCTGCAATATCACTAATAAAAATATTAAAGAGAATGGGTCCAAGTACAGATCCCTGAGGTACCCCACTGGTGACAAGTCCAAGCTTCGAATATATTCCATTAACTACAACCCTCTGTTGCCTGTCACTCAGCCACTGCCTTACCCATTCAACAATATTGGAATCCAAACTTAAAGATTGCAGTTTATTGATAAGCCTTCTATGTGCAACAGTGTCAAAAGCCTTACTGAAATCTAGGTAAGCAATGTCTACTGCACCACCCTGATCTATAATTTTAGTTACCCAATCAAAAATCAATAAGATTAGTTTGGCATGATCTCCCTGAAGTAAACCCATGTTGTCTCTGATCTTGAAATCCATGTGTTTTTAGATGTTCATCAATCCTATCCTTTAACATGGTTTCCATCACTTTCCCACTACTGAAGTAAGGCTTACTGGCCTATAGTTGCCCGACTCCTCCCTATTACCTTTCTTGTAAATGGGCACAACATTCGCTAACTTCCAATCTTCTGGGACTACTCCTGTTAACAATGATTGGTTAAATAAATCTGTTAATGGTTTTGCTAGTACACCACTAAGCTCTTTTAATAGCTTTGGGTGTATTCCATCAGGTCCCATTGACTTATTTGTCTTTACTTTTGACAGTTGAAATAGAACCTCTTCCTCTGTAAACTCACGTGTAATAAATGACTAATTTATCCTTTTTCTCAACTGAGGTCCCTTTCCTTCATTTTCATCTGTAAATACAGAACAAAAATATTCATTGAGGCAGTCAGCTAGACCTTTATCCTCTTCTACATACCTTCCTTCTTTTGTTTTTAATCTAACTAATCCTTGTTTTACTTTTCTTTTCTCATTTATGTATCTAAAAAGTGTTTTATCCCCCTTTTTTACTGACTGTGCTATTTTCTCTTCTGTGTGTGATTTGGAAGCCACTTGGAAACAACCAATACTGAAACTACCTGGCTAACAGCAAGCAAAGGGACCTTAAGCATGGCCATTGGAAGGCATGCAAATTTGTGACACCAAGCAATGTTGCAAAATCAAACCAGACAGGCAACAAGGTGAAAACCAATGCATTTATTAATTGCAGTACCATAAAAATAATATATTTAATCTCTTGCACTTGTGGCAAGCAATACATAGGTGTAACTTAACAACAGTTTAGACAGTGTATTTTACAACATGTGGGCTCAATCAAAAGCATTGGCATACTGACACATTGTAAATTTTCACAATTCTAATCCAGACCATCTTCCTTTTCAAGCAGTTGAAAAACTATAACTATAAACCAGAATTCCTATTCCAAGTTCTGCAATATATTCTACCTAGTACAGAATTTACTCATCAGCAATAACAATCATACAGATTGACATTAACAGTGAGTGTGCTGATAGACACTAACCAGGCAGAATATAACCACTGATGCTATACCCTTATGCTATAAATACAAGCAGATCAAGCTTCTCAATACTTAGAATTATGTATCAAAATCTTCCTATATCAATAGGGGTCTTCAAACAATAACAAATTCTACCTATACAAAGATTCTAACGTTTGCTGCATAATACTTTAATTGTAGACAACTGAAATGGTTAACAACCTGAGCTAACAGAAGTCTCATTTTTTGAGACTCAAGGACCATTAAGTGTTTCATACAAATTATCTGTCCAGAAATCTATTCTGGGCTCTGATTGGTGAACTCAAACCATCAATCCATTATTCTGTCTGTTCATTGGTCAGTCAATATAACCAATGATCTCCCACAGCACCATTTTTAAACCTCAATAATTCGAGACCAGTTACCCCCTGAAGAGCCGCACTACCGGCGAAACGCGCAACGGGGCTCATTGCTGCCAGAAGCTGAATTTATTTACCTACCTACCAACCAACAGAAATTGCTTTATATTTTCTACAAACTTTCTTTCCGGCACTGGTAACACTAGACGGTTTTAACTCTGCTCCTCTCATAAGACAGCTAGTTTCCTGCTTGCTCCACAAGCGTAGGTGCCCTTGAAGGCACAGCTTAGGATTTTTAACAGAGCTCAGATCTTACAATAGCAGTGTCAAAGAGCAGGTGCCCTCGAAGGCACAGAATAGGTGATTCCTTCGGAGCATAGTTATCATATTACAGTAGCGAATTAAACATTATATACTTAGTACTGATAGATTTAACGCTACAGTGTTTTCACTATTTCATTAAAACTTGGATTTTGGTGTAGACTTGCAGTATATCATGTACGTATATCTACAGAGCGCTATTAAGTGGAGGGTCATCCCTTGCAACATTGGTCTCTCACTAACTTGAATATTCTGTTGCTTCTTGTTATGTTAGCAACAGCAGCTCTAACAAACAGTGCTGTGGACACATTGCACTATATCCATTGGTGAGATACAAAGTATATTGTATACATAGCAAATCTAAACCAGCGTAACGCAGAGATAAGTTCCTAAAATATAGACACAGTGATTTAGCTCTATATTTGCTTTGCTTGATTCCACTAATCTCGGAACCTAATGTATTGTAAATATTCCTTTCACTATAAATAGATATTTATTATTTTTTCTTTATAATTTTTTTTCACACAGTTCATTGTAAATATCTGTACCATTATATTTATTGATTTATACTTTTTTCTTTTCCTTGTATATATTTTGTTGTCATACTAGGACAATATTTGGATTTACTATAGACACATACTTATTGTGTCCACGACTCACACTACTTACTGACACATTGCTTTTTAACAATATAATAAAAGTGAAGTTTTAGATATTGTATCAGTACTTTTTCATCATCTTGTTCGGTCAGGGATTCTTCTCTAAATTTACTCTGATAATTTTGTGTTCATGCCCGTATCTATCCCTTTGACCATTTACTTTTAACTCCCACTCTTCCTAATAGATAAAAATGCAAAATAAATAATATCCACACAGTCTTTATTGCAATTATATAATCTAAGTAGTTTTGCCATTTGAGATTTTAAAATCCGTCACTAATTCTCTATTTTCAGCTTGAATATTCATTCAATACAAATACACCTTAATTAATACCAGGTCAAAAAAACGTGTTTTCACCTTCATAAGTACAGCTATTTTGTGGACAACCCCCTCACCCCAATAATTCTGAACTTCACTTTCAGTTTGTACTCATTAATGAAAGAGAAAGCTAAAAAATGCTAGTGTGCTAGTGTTAGAGTTTGAAGATAATAGAAGTTCATTGATCGTGCAAATCTCATTTATTAGTAAAAGAAATTGAGGATCTATAAATTGTATTCCGTAGCAAAATGTTATACTGTTTATTTCTAAATTCCGTACTTGTTTCTGCATTTTCCCTTGATATTTCAGTATTATAGTCACATGCAAAAATTGTATTATATGAATTTAAATACATCTAACACTAATGTAGTATAATTTAATATTAGTTTTAAAAACTGATTTTAGATATCTTCTTCTCTTTTTAGTGTTCACTAGATGGATGCTGGAAAAATGACTTAGGGTCTAACATGACCATAAACCCTGCAAGCTCTAATGGAGCATTCAATGGGACTTACATGACGGCAGTGTCAGCCACTAATGCAACTATCTTAAAATCACCTCTCATTGGATTTCAGCAAACGTCTAATGAACCGTCCTTTGGATTTACTGTCAAATGGACATTTTCAGGTAATTTCACTGCACAATAATTTGTGTTTTTGTTATACATCAGTCTGTTTGGTTTTCATTCCATTTATCCATACATTCAACCACACTGATTCACATTTTTTATGTTTTCATATTGTCATCTATCTATCTATCTATCTATTGGTCCCTCTCACAATCCACTAGACATGTTATAGTTAATTATTTAATGCACGTATTTATGCATTTCTTCTCCTATACTCATTTTCCTTTTCCATCAGCCCACTTAACCACCATCAAATTCAAAGAATATTGGGAAAAATGTGAATGCTTAATATTTTCTACCCAGTTAAATGCTGAGTAGATGCTCTGAGTACCACAACTACTGTTATTTGCCAAGGCAAGCTAACAAACTGTATATGAATGGTTTTGTAGGGGGACCGTGGTTCTTCCAGACTCCACTGACAGAGATGGACGTTCATACTTCTGCATTACCAATATTAATATTGTTCGACTTCGGACATTATTCACTGGTTAAAAGTGTCAGCTGATGCTGTCAGACAAGGAATAATCTCCAGTGTTGATATTTCCCAAGTAGAAAGATAACTTCTGCTTGAAATGTATCATCGCAGACTGGAAGAATTATGGGCACCCCACAGAACCACTTAAGTTTCAAACCATTCATAAAAGTTTTAACATGGCATATTCCATGGAACTCCTGGCACCATAACCAGTACAGTGAGTCTTAGGGTTATTATTTATGTGGAACCAACATATTCTTCAGTACTTCACAATTATAGAAAGATGTTGGGAAGAAGGCTCTGCTCAAACCAGCTTACAATCTATCAGTTTTTTTTAATCAAAATGAAAATGCAAAGTGAATTTCAAATTGAAGGTCAGAATGATTCCAGTTTGGCTATTCTGACCTTAAATTTGTAATTTAGGGTTAACTGGTCCAGTCTGGTGAACGGCAGCATGGGAAGTGCTCCCGTCCGGACGGTCTCTTCTTGTAATGTAGCTGAGTGTACCGCTGTGGAAGAGCTTCTGTATTCTCTACCTGGTCTGACAGGATGTGCTCTCAGTGAGCCAGTGAGCTGGGCCATGCTACATGGAGGTTAACAAGAGGAGAGGGGGGATGAGACATTTAAAAGGATTGAGGGTATGAGACACATGGAGGGGCTGGGGAAAAGAGACACATGGAGAGGCTGGGGGAAAGAGGCACATGGAGGGGCTGGGGAGGAATGAGACATTTGGAGGGCCTGGGAGGAATGAGACACATGTAGGGGCTGGGGGGAATGAGACACATGGAGGGCCTGAAGGGGAATGAAACACATGGAGGGGCTGGGGGAGGAGAAATGAGACACATGGAGGGCCTGGGAGGAATGAGACACATGTAGGGGCTGGGGGGAATGAGACACATGGAGGGCCTGAAGGGGAATGAAACACATGGAGGGGCTGGGGGAGGAGAAATGAGACACATGGAGGGGTTGAGGGGGAGACACACAAGGGAGTTTAGGGGGAGTAAGAGGCACACAGAGTGGAAGAGACACACAGTGTAGTTGAGGAAGGCGAATGAGACACACAGAGTGTCTGGAGATGAGAAAGAGACATACAGAGGGGCTGGGAAAAGGGAACAAGAGGTGTGCAGAGGGTCTGGGGAAGTGGAGAATGAGACAAACAGAGGAACTGTTGAGAAAGAGATACACAGAGGTGCTGGGGGCAGCAGAAAGAGACACACAGAGAGGATGGGGAAGGGTAGAAAGAGAGAAAGGGTCTGGAGCTAAAAGTCACACAAAAGGGTTTGGTGGGGAAAGAGACATACAGAGGGGCTGAAAAAATAAAAAAAGAGACACACAAGGCAGCTGGGAGGAAGTAAAATATACACAAAGGGGGTTGTAAGAGACACACAAAGGGGCTTGTAAGAGACATAGAAGGGGGTGTAAGACACACAAAGGGTAAAAATGGGGAATGACATACACTAAAATGAGAAAGACATCTGACTAAAGGCCCACTATAGTCACCAGTATAATGTAGTGGTTCTGGTGTCTATAGCCTTTCCCTGCAGGTTGAGTATTTTAAAGCTGCTTTTTCAGTGAAAATGCAGTGTTAACGTTGCTGCCCAGGAACAATTCTAGGCGCAGACACTCAGATGGCCACTAGAGGTGCTTTGTATTCCAGTGCTGCACATTATGCAGCACCTACATTCAGCTCTGCATGGAGGCGTTGAACGCTCCTCATAGATACAATCAATGCATCTCTATGCGGAGATGTCATTTTGCCGCACGTGCACAACAGCCTCCCGTGGGAAAGCACTTGATTGGCTGAGATCTTCAAGTGTCTAAAGTGAAGAGCACACTCATAGGACTTCAAAATAAACAAAATAGCTGTGCAACAGCATACATTCACCATTTCAGTCCTATTACCAAACTTTTTTTTAATATGTCGAGGTAGTTACACTGAAAAATTGATTACATCAAATAAACTTCTGCTTAAAATAAATGTGCTCTTTTATCTATTTTGAAGTCCTATGAGTCCTATGAGTTAGAGTAATAGTTTTTAGTTTTCAATTTTAAGTTATCCTTCCCTGGTCTATATCTGCACACAATTCTGGTGCAACACATGATTGGGCTGGTACAGAATTATTTTCCACTTACTTAGCCCAGCCCTGCCATGCTTTTCTGATGCTTATTATTATTACACCAACAGTTTCTGCTTCTATTTAGTTGGTTGTTTATCATTAGTTTAAATCTGTTTTATTGCAGTAAAATCTAACAGTATTATGACATTCACAGTTAAAATACCATGCAGAACTTGAAAAATATAATTTTTTCTTACTTTCTCATACTTTTTAAAATGTTATTCACTTTCAGTTATGTTCCACATATAAATATTTGATTTGAAATAAAAGCCCTGTTTCTCCTGAACAAAATGGAATATAATAAGTGTGGGTGCACTAATTATGAAAGAGGTGAATTATGGTTGAACAACATACGGCACAAATTCCAGGTTTTGTTAACGTTTTGATTTGATCCCAACTTCTACAATTGGCTCCACCCTTAAGGGGTTAAGGGAGGAGGTTATTGCAAATTTACTGCAGCTGGTGGGTTGGTGAAGCCAGCTGCAGTAAATACAGTACAGAAGTACTCTATAGAAAATACGGGAGAAAATACTGAGTCCTCCTTGTGGCTGAATGGTAGAACCTCAGCAACCGACAGACCTAAGTTCAAATTCCTTATAGCCACTTCCACTAAACATCTGTGGGGAATCATCTTTGCAGCTAATCACCACTTAAAGTTTACGCTATTTCTCTTAATTGTAGTTCTTACTACGTTACAGATTCAATAACAGTCTTCACTGGTCAGTGCTTCTTAAACGCAACGGGAGGAAAAGTTCTTCAAACAAGTTGGCTGCTGAGGTCAACGGCCGTGAATGAAGCGGACAACTGGAAGGCAACACGGTATCTATGACACAATAAAACCATAATATCTCATGTCAGATACCATAACATTCTAATAATTTATATTTAAATAGTGTCAAAATTTACACATTTAAATTTTTTAGTTAATATGAGCATTATTAGTTACAGTTTATTTCTGCAGAGAGAAACATAATTGTCATTCATAAATATAATATTTTGTCCCCTTTGAGGAAGTTGTGTGAACTTCATTAGTTTAATTTTCTCTGTTTTCAAGAGTTACTTGAATTTTTCAATGTTTAATAATGTGAGGTTTCATAAATATTACTATTATTTTATTATGCATTTCTTGCCTATTTTCATATCTTTGGAATTCTTTATTTTGGACTTAAAATATTATTTTCGTTTTCTTTTCAGAGTTGGTGTTGACACTTTCACGCCAATTAATGTGGATTAGAAAGGAAGATGATCTGTGTTATATTCATGTACCAGTGCTACCATCACTCAAAGCTTACAAAGAATGGATGCTGGTATTATTCAGCCTTAATTTGTTACATTTGACATTTTCCCAAACTCCTTAATAAATCATTTTGAATGAAAATTGTGTTGCTTTTACTTGTAACAAGAAGTAAACACATATTTAATTAAGGATTTCATGGAACTTTTATATACTTTTTATATTTTCTACATTTCTCATTCCTATCATTACACTCATAAAGGGTGTTACTTCTCCATGGCTGAGCCAGGGCCCATCTGGCCGTAAATGTTAGCTTGTAAAATAATTTGCCGGTGTAAGTGGGCATTCCCTCTACTGATCTGGATAGCAAGAAGGACCATGGATCTAACTTGATTGGTTTCTGGAGTACACAAGCAATTAAATCTCGGATTCGTTCCCAAACCCTCACCACCTAGGGGCAGGTCCACTACATATAGAGGCATGACCCTCACTCTGCAGGCCCTACCAAGTCCTTGGTAGATCTGCCCGTGATAAACTATGTGCCTGGTGTGCTGTACCACCTGAACATTGTCTTGTAGACCTGACACAGAGTGACACAAATTGAGATCCCAGAGGCATCCTCGCAGATCTGCTCACGGCCTACTCCATTCAGCGTCTGATGCAGGTCCCCTTCCCACTGCTCTGTATGTCTCAGTGTGTCCAATGTAGCCAAAGATTCGCTAATGTGATCATAAAGTTTGGAGATTAAACCTTTAGATATTAAACCAAGCGTGTTCACTTGGTTTGTGATGTGGAGTTCCGCTCATAGTGCCCCCAAAAAATCCTGATCAGTGGATATATTTTATTGATTATGTATTGATTGACGTGGATGAAAGAAAAAGATATTCATACTTGACATAATTTCCTTTTCCTGATTCAAGCCAGTAATAATAGGAAACAAAACAGTGAAATTAGTATAAATGGTACAGTCTACTCACAGTCAGGCAGCCTTCTTTTCTGTCCTTCATGGCAAGAAAGAAAGGAGACTGCTTTAGCAGTTCTGGATATTATTTTATGCTCACCAGGCCAATATTTTTGCAGGTCTTGCTGGGGTTCAGCCTCATGGCCCTGAAGTCCCAATAAACAACACCTATGCAAAAGTTTATGTGACCAGGAGTCTGCTGAAGTTCTCTCTCTAAGGAGATTATTGTATATAGGGTGAGGTAGAGTCAAAAAAATGCCTACAAAATTCAAAGTATAAACAAAGAAAAATTGGAGCTGTGCTGCAGATACTCCACACTGAAGTCCCAACAGTGTATATACAACCAAAAAACAAACAAGAGTCCTGCGCATTCAGTATAGGTGTGCACACCCAGGTGCTACCACAGTTTATTTGAGGACAAAGTTACAGCAGCAAATGTTTCGAGCAGTAGCTCGAGAAAGGGCTGCTGCTCAAAACGTTTACTGCTTTAACTTTGTCCTCAAATAAACTGTGGTAGCACCTGGGTGTGCACACCTATACTGAATGCGCAGGACTCTTGTTTGTTTTTTGGTTCTAAGGAGATTATGGTCTATGGAGTGCATCTAGTTTTAACAGATTGGGGTGTTAAATACAGATTTTCTGGTTGAACACAAACCTGTAACCGTTCAACTGCCTCAATCCTGGCTTCATGGTACATCTAATACAAAATGTGATTATTCCACCTGACACCAGTGAAATGAAATAATACAACTTAACTTATAGGAAACAACCTCCCAGGGTTACCTCCCAGGTGATAACCGCTCTCAACAGATATGTATATACAGAAAATTTAGGGTTCCTTCTGATCGACCTATAAAACAAATAATAACATAATGCTATATTGTCTAATAAACAAATAACGCAAGTTTTCAGTTGCACTCACAGGTAAACTTGATTTAAACGCCTTAAGGGTGCCACCGTCAATTGTAATAGGGGGCTCGAGTTCCTCCCTCTGACTACTCTCCGGACTGGTCCTTTTAGTAACCAAAAATTATTTACCAGAGAATTTTTCCGTAAAAAGGGATATTTATTATATAAAAATAAAATATTTAACAATTATAAAAAAAATATTGTCGTCCTACGCATTTCATTCTCCCTTGAGAACAGGGACCTGTATAATGCATAAAACAAATTACAATCATGTACAAAGGTAATCTGTTAGAATATAAATCACAGCCTGTAATTTGTCAGCTATGGTTAGTTCTTCTCCACTCTGTTCCAGCATGGTACTCTGTGTGTCCTATAAACAGTGTGATACAGGACTGCTGGAAATAGCTTATTGGGCTCTTATGATTAGTGAATCCTCTGAAGTTGGGGGTTCCACCTGGCATGATTGCTTGATTATCTACAGTCTTCTTTATTTCCAGTAATTATCTGTCCCCGAAAGTCAACCCCTAATCGCTCAGGGTTATTCACTAAGGTGTGCATTGTGTGCAGTGCTCTTCGACAGTGAGCTAAGCCCTGCACCACAAGGCTTAGCACAGAAAAGGGGCTACCAGCTCTCTGATGGTTGTAGGGAAAGCAGGCAGCAGCACCTGACAAACCACAGTTAGAAAGTGAAACTGTTCAAAAATGCACAGCTCCCAAATTTTTGTGGCTAATGGCGATAGTAACCTACTCTCAGCTTGTGGTCTATTGACAAGGAGTTGCCTGAATATTCTAATTGGAAAAGTAACAGTTGGGGAATGTTTCCAGTCCATAGTTTATTACTATGCACTACAAAACCGTTTCTATGTAATGGCCAAGACAACTTTTGGTATCCACATTGCCATTGTTAAGACACCTCCAGTGTCTTTAGGCAAAACCGCCGTTTAGTAGACCTTCCCCGGCTGCAGTACAGTCTCTGTTCGATTAATCTGTAATACACGAACCAAATGCAGGGGAAGCGGCAATCTCCCGAACGAGATCCGTGAACGGCTCCAAACTCCCGAACGGCAATACACGAACTGCTGGCAACCGTCGAACAGCAATATTCACCAAGCGGCTTCCGTTCCATCCAGCAGTCTCTAAACGTGAAGAAGAAATCCCCCCAATAACGAGACAGAAGCTCCGCATTGAGGGTCAAACAGGATTTACTGTGGGCTACCTGCCCGTATTTATGCAGGTCTCCCACCTGGTGGACACTCCCCTAGGGGACCAAATGGGAGACTTAAATGACAGACAGATATGGGGACATTCCAGACACACAGTCACAGATTTTACCCACAGTGCATTATGATTCCCTCCCCTCTGCCCTGGAGTTAATTACCAAGTAACTCAATTAACTCCAGGACAAAGCCAGTCGCCATCTTAGACATAAAATAATAAAAGACATAAAAATATATAACTACATAAAAACTGAACATTTCCCATTCGTATTACATGTCCCCAGATAGCCTGGATCTGAGTGCATATTATTAGCGAATAGCGCTCAGATCCCACACACATAGTTCAATCGCCATGGAGTCAAAGTTCTTACAGTCTTTCGGTATACGAATGACTCCATGGGAAGGCTATCTGGGTTAAGTCTTTTCGTATGCTCTCAATCTCCCGAACGGCCGGTGTTCGCATGCTTTCGTGGAGGCAGCCAGGCGTTCCGTTGTTTCAGCGGTGTTCGGCAGAAAAAGTGTCCGTTTTCAGTTCCATAGAAATAGAGCCAAACACCGCTGGGCGTTCGCTTGATTTAAAATGGCCGCTGCCTCGTGGTCGACATACGAACGACGACCACCCTGAATTCGGTTTAATTGAGAAGTGTCTGCGGTTAACCACAACGTTCTAATTGGGATCACTTCGTTAACCAGCAGCACACTCCTCACTTGGGTGGCCGTTCGTTCGGCAGGTTTGTTCGGGAAAAAGAGTCATTCGAATGGCTGGGCTATAGAAACCAGCCATTCATACGAACGGGGGACAAACAGACGAATGCAGTAAAAATCCAAGCAGACAGATGGTTCTGTCACAGCCATTGATGCTGACTTCTCTATGTCTTTGTATTCTGTAATTTTTTTTCATAATCTTTTCCCATAAAAATTGATTGTCAAAAAATAACCCTGTAGTTTTTGTCCATGGTATATAATTTTTACTCTGCACTGAGATTGTCGTGAGGGATGCATCTAAAATTCTTGCTTCTAGATGTTTCTACTTTGCCTATGTTTTCCAGTTTAGAGAATATACAGAGTGGGTCAAAATTCAGAGAAGGATTTGACAGGTAAATAATTTATTTGTTAGTTCATTTTTTTTTGTTACATGTACATATTATAACTTAGGAGATTCATCATGGGTAACTTCACAAAGAAACAATGAGTAAAAAATAGTGGATTCTTATTTTAAAAAATAAGGTCCATTATTTTGACCAATCCTGAAATGTGGTTTTCGACAGGATTGGGCTACCTATAGAGCCAGGGAAACAATGAACCTCCTTAAACAACTGTTCGTTGAGTGAATTATTTCAGGAAATTCCCAAATTAATTGGCCACCACATTCACCTGACCTATCAGCTCCCGATTACTTCCTGTGTGTACATGTGAAGGAACGGGCATGCGTGAACAAACTACGTATACTTGAGCAGATCAAAGAATATTCATGCAGAATTTGTGTGCTAGAGCCTCAAACATTAAAGGACCACTCCACACCCCAAAATCAACTCAGCTTACTGAAGTGCTTTGTGGGTGAGGAGTAGCCTAGTTTAACTCCAGTTTATGAAAGTTCTGATTTCCATGATTTGCTAAGGAACACAAACAGCAGTCAATCAAACAGCTGGGGAGCTTTCCAGCCTCCTCCCATTAGCTCCCCTGAGCTAACGGAAGTAGCAGACATGCTCTACTTGAGCATGCCTACCTTCCCCTCACAGACCAACTCTTATACCACCAATGCATCTACTAAACAGTGTTCCTTTAACTAATGTTATGAATAACACAATTGAAAGAGCCCGACTTTGTGAGGTAGCAAATGGAGCTCATTTAAAAGATGTCATCTTACATACCTAGTCAATCAAATCTCCACACATTAAGCATTCGGTGTATGTATCATCATTGAAATTGGTACATTAATAAAAACATTTAATGAGTCCTCAAACCCTACTCTGAATTTTGGCCCATCCTGTATAATAAACACATCCCTAGAATAGTGCAAAGGGTGATTTTTTTTTGGTAAAACAGAATGTGAGGATATAATTTTTTGCCAGAAAGGTTATGTATAAAAATGGTCAATCTACAATAATATAAGTTTGTCTCGTTTCCTTTCCGCGACATTCTTCATATATGTAAATCTATTTCCATACTAATTCCTGGTGTGCTCCTCAAACAAATATTCTTATCTGACTCCGAAAATGTTACCACAATGACAGAGAAACGAGATTATGGCAAAATAAATAATATTTTTTATATTTACAGCAACAGATTTTCTAATGGCACAGGAAGGACAATTCTATCACATAACACATTATCACAAGAAGCAAAATATTAAAATATTGATGTGAAAAAAGCTAATGAATTAAAACATTATAAATCAATACTTATATCCTCTTGCCCCCTTCATCGGTTGCAAAGTTCCAGTAACAATTTGTCTGCCAGACGGTACAGCACATTGAAAATAAATGTGAGCAGCACACACCTGGCATTGAAAGGATTGAAACATAATGATGTAATAGTTCATTTTGGATATTGCTTAGGTTTATAAATTGGAATACAGAAATTGCTTAGGTTAATGAGTTACACGTTTCCTGATCAGACACAATTCATTCTGCTAAAATATGAAATTACTATAATTAGCAGAGAAATATTAAAAAAGAAAGAAGACTTGAGAATGCAGGACACTGATATCATGCAACTGCATCTGGGATGGTCTGGCAGCAGACAGAGTTGTTTTCATTATGATTTTTGCTAAACCAGATAAAAGCAAACATTGTTTAAGATACATATTGAATTTACTATTTAATATGGATCAACACATGTTAAAGTAAACATAATGCATGTTTACTCCACAGAGACTCAATAATTGTAATTAATGCAGTTTGTCCAAGTCAGGCAGGAATTAAACTCACAACCTTTATGTGATGGTCTAAGTAGCTATCACCGCCCAGCATTCCCTTAATCCATGAAATAATATCGCCAGTAATCCCAAAGTTACAATATCGCTGGTGTCGCATAATAATCCACACATGAGCCAAAGCTTAATGCAGGAACAAGACTGGTTTGAGGGCAAGCAAGGACATTCAATTTATACAACACATAACTCCTCCTCAGAGCCAGCGAGGTAACTGAGTTTTGGAAACATACTAAACTCAATTATCTGATGGCCAGAAAAAGTTTACATTTTCAAATTTTTCAGAAATACCCCAAAAATACATAAAAACCCCTTTGATATCTGAACTCGATGGGAGAAACAGATTAAAAATTCAGTCCAATCCGTTCGGTGGTTTTCGAACGGCACCATGTGGAAGGTTGACCGGTCTGCCACGAGGTTGAATCCGAATGAAAATCGCAATAGATTTGAAATGGAAAAATCAATCAATACATTGATTATTTCTTTGTGTATCTGCTCCTGGCCAAATCAATGAAACAGTGCGTGCACGCTCCCTGAAGTAATTCACACCAGACACAGGTTCTAGGTTGTTGAATAACTTGAGGAATGTTTATTCAGAGGGGACGGCAGGTCCCTTTTAAAGCAAAATTACATCATAAGCATTGTCAGAGATAACATGGAATAATACATCAATAATTGGTTAGGTGTTAAGTGGTCGCTCTAATGCTCTGCCTACTGAAGGTGATGTCACCAGGGCCATGAGGGTCTCCCACGGTTTCCCGGCGCCATCTTGCTGCACGAGGTAGTTAGTTGGTGTTAAAGGGAGAGGGAGGGAGGAAGGGTTAGAAGCTTCTAGCAGCCATTTTGATTAAAACATGTGTGCTTAGCATATATATTGTATATAGTGAAATGAGTAAATAGACATTTTCATTAACTTGGAAATATGTGCAGACCTTATTTCCACAACAAGATTAAATAAAGCTGTTTTGTGTAGAATGCTCCTGTTGTTCGTCTGTTTCAAACTGCTGAACGCCGTTCGTCTACCGTACTGGGAAATAGGATGTAGGGGACTTCCAGGTAGACCGGGGTTCGTGCGAGTGCCATGCCCAAAACAGTTCCAGGCACTCGACAACCAAGTCCTGCATTCAATTAGTCTGTGAGTTTCGTATTGCTACACAGTGTTCCATGTTCTAATTATTTCTCCGTGGTCTCCGTTCGGTAAAACAAATGATTTACCGAACAGACGGGAAAATAAAATGAAATAACAAGGGAAGTAGATAGCAGGGAGTGGAAATAACTGAATGGTGCTGGGAATTACTTCAAACTTTACATTACGCACTCAGTGCACTACCGCCAGGCTATGTTGTAATCAATGGTTTTCCATGAGATTTTAAGACTTTTGAAATTTCATTCACAGGGTGCCCAATTCAAATGCCCTGTTGGAGATTAAACATGGCATTTCAAAAATCACCTCTAGAGACATACTGAGTATGTGTGAGGTGCCTCTGATTGGACAGATTTTGGACATTCTACATGTGCCCAGTTGCCCTCAACAGTTTATCCAGACTGTCATGATTATTATTATTATTATTATTATTATTATATTTGTATAGCGCCAACAAATTCCGCTTTACAGTGGGTGGGCTAACAAACATGCAATTGCAAGTTGGAAATACAGGAACAGAGAGGTTGAGGGCCCTGCTCAATTAGCTTACATACTAGAGAGAGTGGGGTAAAGTGACACAAAAGGTAATGGTAGTATTAGAGAAGTAGATTGGTAGAATAGTATTAACTGAGCACTTAGTCTGTGTGTTTTATGTTTTTTTGTTTGTTATGGCAGTTGTAGGAGAGGAATCAATTTGGTGCTACTAACAGTTTAATTGAAATGCTTTTGTAAGGAAGTTAAATTTTTATGATTTTTTGAAGGAGTGGAGACTGGGTGATTGTCTAACGGAGAAGGGAAGTGAGTTCCACAGGAACTGTGCAGCCCTGGAGAAGTCTTGAAGGTGAGCATCAGTGGTGCGAGTACGATAGATAGGATAGACGTAAGTCTTCGGCAGAGCGTAGGAGCCTAGATAGGACATACTTGTGTATTAGGGAGGATCGATAGGTGGGAGCACTATCAGTAAATTAGTCTGTGCTATAGTGGAAGCAGGGGTAGGGAAATTATAGCATTGCAGGATTTTAGGGGGCATGCTTACCATTTATAATGGATATTTGCAAGTTAACCATTTCCCAAATAGAAACAATATCAGTAATAAACTCTGTTTAACACTGCTAGTAGATTTTTATTTTTTTAAATAATTGTTTTTGTTAATAACTATCTGGTGGGGCACAGCTCTAAGTTCCCCTGCGGACGAGCCACCACTGAATTATCCTGTGTTTCAGAATCTTTAAATTCCCAATGTATTGAGTTGTGAAGCGTGGTCAACAAATGTGTATTAACTCACCCACAAATGCAGTCCAGATCTGAAAAGCCAACAGGTCTCCTCTGCATGAGAGATACAGAAAAAGCAAATAACTGTTTTGGCCTTCATTCAGGCTCAGTGAGGTGTAGCTGATGCCCACTAGGCACAGTGAGCTAGGAGAGAATGTCTAAATTACCCTTTTGATCTAAGGGAAAACCTGGTCAAATGCAAATTATCACAAAACAAGCTGTGGAAGTGACCACGTGAAAGCATAAATTTAAGGAGAATCTTCAAAAGCAATTTAAGCAGCAAGTATTGCTGTTAAATTTAGTGCAAGATCCACTGATATTGGAGTATAGTGACGATGTGGTGGGTTTAACAGATTTGTTCGCAAGGATAAGCAATTTTAAGTAGCCTTGTAAAATGTAGAACTATTTTTTTTGTGTGTCTGTTGTTCCTTAATATGTATTTTGTATCAATTTAGGTATTTATATCAGCAATACTTCTAAGAAATGTGTGTGCCCTCAATTCCCCATATTTATGCACCTGTTAACAATAAATACGCCTGAGACTCCTGAACTCAGTAATTAGTCAGGGGGCAAATATAGTGTATCCATCAACCTCTTGCCCATCTGCCTTGTTGTGCTGTATTTGACAAAAAGAGTGTTAACCAGATACAATCCATCTATTTTTTCTAGTTGCTGAAATATCACGTCCATGATCATGCCCAGAGTTTATGGTCCGTTACCCCTGTCATTAATCAGACACTTAATATTTTCAATTCGTGATACTTTTTCAAACCAGAAGCTTCTTGATAGACCCATATTTCAATGAGAATAAGTCCATGACCTGACATTTCACAATAATGAACCAGAACTATTTCAGGACCTCTTCCAGGAAGGATTGAGGAAGAATATTACAAAAAGTGAAATGAAAATGTTGTTTGACCAATTAATGAGTCATTAACTCGTTCACATATGTATTTGTATATATTGATATCTCCGGGAGTTCAGAAAAGATACACTGAGAAGAAGAATCTGAGGATGGACCTGTTTGAAGTGTTGGTTCTTGCTCTGCTGTCCATCGGTGCTCATGCTAGTAACCAGGTAAGAAACAGATAGAAAGAGTGGTATTAGCTGGAAGGAGATAGAATCTCCTTTACACTACTCTCTCCCTTTCTCTATTTACTAGACCTTTGTTATGTAAGGCAGTATATATGACGGAAACTTACTTTTGTGTGTATATACATATATCATCCTATATCACATACCTGTGAAGTATAAATGGTAAATATGCTTTTGGAAATGTAAATATTCCTACCCCCTTCTTCTAATTCTACCAGCCACTAAAGTGAGAATTCAGATAGAAATTCAAATTTCAGGTCAAAATAAACAAACTCTAAACATTTTCCAAGTCAGCAATGCTTGTAACTCAGCTACTCTGGTCTTAACATTGAAAGGCACTTTTAATTTATCTTGAGTTCTCACGTTTGTGAATAACCCTGTATGTCTTGCTTAGGGTGATAATGGGGTTGCATGCAGTCCTCAAGCCAACTGACCCTGATTTTATGATATACAACCCACAAAGACAACAAATATGTTTTGCTCTGGATCTGAGTGCTTTAAATCCAGTTGCCATAAATATGTTTTTTTTCGTTTGGAGATAATTGAGTTGATACAGTAATTAACTCAACTATTTCCCACCATGTTTACAGTGGGGATGGTATTCTTTTCACTATAGGCCTTATTGACCCCTCTCCAAAGAAAGCGTTTATGTTTGTGATCATAAAAGCTCTATTTTAGTCTCGTCATTCTAAATTACAGTGTGCCAGAAACTGTGAAGCGTGTCAAGCTTCGGGCATATTGTAAACGGGCTCTTTTGTGGCATTGGTGCAGAATGATCAAATTGTTTAATAGCAAGAATAGAGGACTAAATATTGATTTGGGCTTCCTGTCCCACTACCAACACTTTACATTAAAAAAAAAACAATTTCTCCCCCCTCTCCCCCATCATTATCTCACTGTTTTGTCATATGTATCCACATCTTAAAATGCATTCCAATTATAGCAATATACAAAGTATATTGCTTTCCCATACATGCTTATAGATGTTGCTGTGCATTTATATTTGTGTATATGAGTTCATGTGTGTATATATGTGTGACCAGATATATATGTCTAAATGGTTTGACCAGGATGACCAGATTTATATATCTAAATGGTTTCCGTGATAGATTGATGGATTTAATCTTCAACTGCATTGAGTCCACGGTGGAGACATTTACCAAGTGGATTGATTTTATAAGAGCAGGCATTAGGTTGCAAGGATAGGACCTGCCGAGAATGGGGTACATTGGCATTGTGGCAGGCTTATGCAATGTATGAACATATAATGTTACAAAATCCTCATTATTTTTACCCAGATTAAAAAAAAAAAACAACAACAAAATTACAGTCTGTGAGCTTTGAAATAGCTGCTTAGTAAATGAGCAAATGCACAGGATCTTGTATGAGGACAGACAGATAGAAAGATAGATAGGTGGATAGATCCAGGCCAACTCTGTGGATTTGCATCATTCCCTGCAACAGGTGCCTCATTCCATGGTCCTATTTAACCTCTTAACTATGAAGGCAATTGTACACATTCTGATCAAAACAAAAACAAAGCAAATCTTAGAATTTGAGCTATATGTCTGCTCAACCATAATTCACCTCTTTCATGTTAAGTGCATACACACACATATATCATTTGTTCACTAGAAACAGGAATTAAATTTCTCATAAAATATTTATATATGAAACATAAAAAAGTGTGAGACATTAAGAAATGTTATTTTCTTAGTTCAGCATGGCATTTTAACTTTGAATGCCACAGTACGGTTAGTGTTTACTACAATAAAATACACATTTTATTGTTCACCAATATCTTACGAGTACAATGGTAATCCCCACGTACAAGTTTTTTTTTTTTTTTGGAAAGTTACAGGGTCAATTATAGCACTTCTCCTTTCCAGCTTTTACACATTGAATTTTGTCAGATTGGTTATGTTGCATTTGAGACCTTATGGCAGCCCAGGAATGAAAATTACCCCCATCATGGCATACCACTCTAAAAAAGTCTACAACCCAGGGTATTCAAAAAGTCCTTTCTTTTTCAATAGCCACTTAGTCACAAATCCTGGCCAAAGTTAGCGTTCATATTTGGGTTTTTTGCATATTTTATTAAAAAACTGCACTTTCACTGGAGAGATCATCATTGTGATATGGTTTACTGTTTTGCAACACTCATATTTGTATTCATCGAAGTCTGAGAAGCAGAACAGTACCCACCATGTGCAGGTTTTATGGTGTTTTGGAACATTACAGGGTTAAATATAGGACTTGCAAATTAAATTCTCTGGACTTTCTGCCTGGGTATTCAGAACGGTCCCTCAAATTGTAATAAGTAAAATCAAATATTTAGGTAAAATGATTATATAAATATACACATAGAATGGAAATATATAATATTTATGTAATTGTTTATGTTAAAGGACCACTATAGGCACCCAGACCACTTCAGCTCAATGAAGTGGTCTGGTTGCCAGGTCCATCTAGGGTTAACCCAGCCTGCTGTAAACATAGCAGTTTCAAAGAAACTAACAGCCGCTATGTATGTATGTATGTGCATTCGGTCGAAGAGGGAGGAGAGAAAGGTAAGCCCTTCCTCCCCCTATATATATATATATATATATATATATATACACACACACACAAATATCTGTACACGCACACCTATACATACATCCACGCACAAACACCAAAACATGTACCTACACATGTACAAATGTGCCTACACATACACAGACCCATATATATACACACACACACACACACATACCCATACATACACACATATATAGAAAATAGGAAAAATGAGAGCACTCACTGGATTTAGCACAACAAAATTGTATTAAGTAGTGAACAAGCTAATCAACGTTTCGACCGTCTCGCGGTATTTATCAAGATGTCCAAACAGTGTACAAAATGATACATATATACCATAAAATATTGTAAACTTACCCAATCTCCAAAGTGAACCCTATTCGATCCTGTGTTCCCTGTGTCAGACGCCAAGTTGCGCCCACCCCTACGTGCGTGATGACGTCATGTCATGTGATGTCCACAAACTATGTTGTCTGGTAACAAAACCGACATGAAAAATGTGGATGGTGCAAGTTAAAAACATACAAGGAGGACCTAAAGATGTACTATTTAACTGATCATATGAGTGCAGAGAACCATGTATGCATGTGTAAAAATAATTATAACTCAGAGAAGTCTTTATTGTTAAACGTGCGATACACACACATATATATATATACACACACACACACATGTATATGTACACATACATCTATTCACATATACACACATATAAGTATACACACAAATATAGATACACACATGCACATGAACTCATATATACAAATATAAATGCACAGCAACATTTATAAGCATGCATGTATATTGATATAAAAAACATGTAATTAGAATGCGTTTTAAGATGTGGATACATATGACAAAACAGTGAGATAATGATGCGGGGTTGGGGGGGTTGGGGTTTTCATGTAAAGTGTTGGTAGTGGGACAGGAAGCCCAAATCAATATTTAGTCCTTTTTCTTGCTGTTAAACAATTTGATCATTCTGCGCCAATGCCACAAAAGAGCCCTGTAATGGATCACCTGGCACCCCGACTGGGTACCTCCATTGAAGGATGTTCCTAGCGCTTCCTGAGGACTCCAAGCACTGCAGCAGACACCACAACCACCGAACCGGAAAAGCATATGAATGCTCTCAAGCATATGAATGCTGTAAGCAGCTGAACAGGAAAAGCATACAATCAGCTTACACTCCTGGCAATCAGCATACAATCCAATTCCCCCAATAACGAGATGACACTTCGTTTTGAGGTCAAGCAGAACTGACTGTACTGGCACATACAGCCTCTTTTACTCACAATCCACAAACATAGTACTGCACACAGGGTTTTGAAATACAACCAATCAATCCTTACAATACACACAGATACTCCCACACAAAATCCTCCCCTCTGCCTGTGATATGATTATTGAACACAATGGTTAATATAATTAGGACAGGCAGAGAAATACAGTATCAAAAAACACATCACAGGGACCCCAAAACATGCAATAACTCCACAAGTATATCCTCGGAACCGGGGGATCTGGGTGAACCACATATCCAAAATTCACCCAGATCCGTTCAGTAGTTTGGAAGATACAGTTTAATGTAGATTCTGCAGAACATATACAGGCTATATGAAAAACAATTACTGTATAATGTGTCCCCTGTTGTACAGTTTAAAACTACTGCGCGATGTCTTTGTGCACCAAATACCAGCGAGATGGCACCGTGTAGAAAAGTCCAAACAGTGTATGTGAATTAAAATGGCCATCATCCATTGTTCTCACCATGTGCTTTATCCATTGTTCTCACCATGTGCCTCTGATACATGAAATGGTGGCCACCCAGTAACTCCACAGTATGTCCCCAGATGGTTCTTAAAGGGCCAGCAGCAGCATAATAATATACAATATGCCCAAATAATGTCTTTAAAGGGCAACACATCCCAGGGGCCATAGTCACATGGCAGGAGGCTGGCAATCCGTCTTCTCCAATGCCCAGTGGCGAGGTCGGTTTCGCCACAAGCCCATTTACAATATGCCCGACAACACCTTGACACGCCTCACAGTTTCTGGCACACTGTAATTTGGAATGATGAGACTGAAATAGAGCTTTATGATCACAAACATAAACGCTTTCTTTGGAGAGGGGTCAACAAGGCTTATAGTGAAAATACCATCCCCACTGTAAACATGGTGGGAGATAATTGATTTAATTAATGTATCAACTCAATTATCTCCAAATGAAAAAAACGTATTTTATACACTTCCTGGAAATCCCCCAAAATCACATAAGAACCCCATAAAAAGTATATCCCATGAGAGCCCCGATCTGGATGAGCAACATATTAAAAAATGACCCAGATCGGTTTAGGGGTTCAAAAGTTACATGGAAGTCCCGTTTCTGACCGCCGCATTTAAGGCTTTTGCCCAGAATAGTTCCATAAAATCAGCTGGTGCGGCCAGTCTCTTTTGTGTATTTCAAAATATCGAACAATGTCTCCATTAACAGTTCGTGTGTAAAGTAGTCGTGTGCCTCTTTGTCCGGGAGTTGTTTTTACTGAATGCCACCTCTTTCGGATATCTTAGGACGAAGCTAAGTGATCCTGGAAGTCTCAGCGATGTTCGGGCTGTTGAGTGTCTGAAAATAGTTCCATACACTCGATGACCAAACCCCGCTGGACGCGTTCGACAAAACAAGACGGCTGCTGCCGCGTGTTCATGCATACGAATTAATGGCCACCCAGTGAACCACTTAGAATGTTCAAAGTTGCAGTTTGGAACAGTGTCAGATAGGTCAATTGATGGCACATGACTGCTTTGGGTGGCCGAAAGGTTCGGTAAAACGTTCGGTAAATAAACCAGCTAGGGTAAAGTCTGTTCGTTTTGGTCCGTATACCATTTAGACTAATGGAATTACAAATAAGGTTCAGAATGGCAACAAAACATAACTCCAGAGAACAGGGCATCTGTTACACAAGGATGTTGCAGGAGGACTGAACTCTGCCTGCATTCAGAGGAGCTGCAGACATGCTAGAGCTGCTCACCTCCACCGGAGCACCAGCGCCATGTCCCCCTCCCTCAGGAAAAGGTAAGAAGAAGGGACATTTTGTTTAGTTATTTTTTTGTTTTAGATAAGAAAAAAAATGCTTATTTACTTCTATCCCAACCCCACCCCCAATATGTAGGCCCTATACCAACACAGTCACACACATCACCCCTCACACAGGCACACACTACCCTTCACCTACACACTGCACCCCTCACACACACACACAGAACCCCTCACACTAATCTTCACCACACAAAGCACCCTTCACAAACACAGCACTCCTCACACACACACAGACAGCACCCCTCACAAATACTGTACCCCGCACACCAAGCACCCCTTACACACACACACACACAACACACCTCACGCACAAACAGCCCCCCTCACACACATAGAGCACCTCTCACACAGAGCACCTCTCATAAATACAGCACCCTTAACACATTCTGCACCCCTCACACACACACACACAAAGCTTCCCTCTCATACACACAGGGCAACACACACACACAGCATCCCTCTCATGTACACACACACTCAGCACCTCTCTCACCCAGTCACCACCTCTCTTGCACACACATTGCATCCCTCACACACACTCTACACCCCATCATATACACTGCACCCCTTCACTCACACTCTGCATTCCCTATGCACACACTAGATTCAAAAACACGCCCTATGTAAAACACACACTGCAGCCCCTAAACACTTCAGCCCTTATGTGCATACATTACAGCGCCTATATGCACACACTCTCTACAGCTCCTAGCCACACAAATCACACCACAAACACAACACAACCGAAACGAACCTATTTTCACAAAACACAGCATTACAATAAGCTCTCTCTATATACACACAATCCCACAAGAAGCTTCCAAACACATGCACAATACTCTTTTTGTCCTCTTGAGGTGACAACTGACTTCTTCACAGAAGATGTAACTAAGATATTCTCTCAAACAAATGGCTTTATCTATAGCTGCAAGGAGAGCATTATGGCTCCATTTCTGGGATGATAACTCATCCTCCAAGTCTGCCCTATACACTATTCTATTTAAAGGGCAGCTGCTGTTTGGAAAAGATTTAGATAAATCTATTAAGGAGGCTGAGGGCCACAAGTTGTTTCTACCTCAGGACAGAAGATCCAATAAGCTTGCCTCCTCATGGTCAGACAGCGGTACCTCCAATCACCAGTGTTTCGAGATACATGGAGTTACCAACCCTGCAGGTTGGTAGCTCGTGGCAGGTTGGTCAACCTGTATTTCAAGGTTCTAAGCAAGCTATGAACCAGTCATTTTGCTCATCAGCAATGAACTTGTGGCTGTCCACTGGTAGTAGGAGCCTGACTTTCGCTGATCAGAGATGCCTGGGCTCGTCACATCCTGGAGACTTGAGTGGTATCTATAGTCCAAATGGGATACAGACTAGTGTTTCTTCAAAGACCAACAAGAAACTTTTTTCTGTCTACTTGAATTCAGACAGACAAATCAAAAGGTCCACAGCAATTTGGTAGAACAATTTCCTTATCTCTATAGATCTCAGGGATGCTTATTATCACATTCCAATAGCTCTAGATCATCAGCGTTACCTTGGATTCCCTATCAAAGAAGACTACTTCCAATTTCGTGCCCTACCATTTGGCCTCACTGCAGACCATGATTAGCCAGGGAAGTGGAAAATGTGTTCATACTTACCGTAAATTTTTTTCTGGCTATTATTCATGGCAGCATTTGTATATGCTGGGATGAATAAAAGTAAAAGAAAATTATGGTTACCTATACATACATTTTCCACTATAAAATTATATATAATAATTTATATTGATATCAAAATACACTAAAAATTAAATTATATGACATGTAGGTATGTATATATAAATATATATATATTTTTTACCGCTCAACTCAGGCAGTCAGGCAGTGCTTTAGACTGCTAATATGGCAATGTGATCTTGATGTCATGCAAAAATTGAATTATATGAATTCAAATAGATCTAACACTAATGTAATATTCATTATAATTTTAGTATTAATTTTAAAAAAAACTGTGATTTTGTTTATCTTGTACTTTTGTTAGTGTTCGCTAGCTGGACGCTGGAGAAATGAATTAGGGTCTACTATCATCATAAGCTCTGCAAATATTCATGGAACATTCAGTGGGACTTACATGACGGGAGTGTCACTCAGCAATGCAAATATCACAGAAACACCAATAACTGGATTTCAGCAAGATTCTAATGAACCTACCTTTGGATTTACTGTCAAATGGGCATTTTCAGGTACCTTCACTACACAATAATTCATGTATTTATTATACATCAGTCTTATTTGGTTTTCAATCCATTTATCCATGCATTCAACCACACTGATTCCCATATTTTTATATTTAAATTTAGTCATCTATCCATCAGCCTGTCCCTCCCTCCATCCACTAGACAAATTATATTGATTTAATACACCTATTCGTGCCCACTTACCGCCATCACATTCAAAGGATATTGTGGAAAATGTGAATGCTACATATTTTCTATTAAGTTAAATTTTGAGTAGGTATTCGAAGTACCACAATCATTATTATGGGTCCAAGAATCATGCAGTGCTTTGCCAAGGCAGGCTACCAGCTCCCTCTTTGTAATAAATATTAACAATTCCTAACCCCCCCGCATTAAAACCTATGGGGGTCAATATGACCCCAATATTAAAAAAAAGGGAGGTTAAATCCTCCTGCAAGCCACAAGTACGGGCATTTTGCTGCCGTTGATGACCATGTACCGCTGCCCTCGTTCGGGAGACAAAATAGCTGCCAATTGTTTGAACACGTGCATTCGGTTATACGAACGGCGGCCATACAGGGAAAGCACTTGAACTAATAACCAATTTGTGGTTAACAGCCAGGGGTGTTCAGTGATTATGAAGATTTGAACAAGGGGCCACACAACAAGGGGGTTTGGTAAACGAACGGGGCATACGGACAGCTGAACAAAAAGGGAATAAAAGTTTATTGGAGTTCACCATTCTGCTACACGGACACCTAATGTCCCCCCCCCCAGGTCCCCACCCATGAGTGGCGGGTAGGGACCCTAATAAATTAAATGGGGGGGAAACTCATGTCCCCCCTTGGTCCCCACCCATGAACGTGGGGACCCTAATTAAATAAATAAAGGGGGACCTAATGTACCCTCCAGGTCTACACCCATAAGTGGTGGGTGGGCGGGGACCACAAATAATAAAGTGACTAGGGGTACCCAAGCCCCTAGTCACTCCCCCAATACAAATACCCTATCTCCCTCCCTCATTAGGTCTCCCCATTATTTATTTAATTAAGGTCCCCAGCCGCCGGTCATAGGTGGGAACCTGGGGGGGACATTAGGTACCCCATTTATTTAATTAGGGTCCTTACCCACCACTCATGGCTGGGGATCTGGGGGTGACATTAATTATGGCCCCCATCTGCAGATCCCGTCATTGTTTTATAATCCCCCACCCCCAGTTATTTAATAGGTGCAACCCCGTGATATCGGGCCTTTAATGGAGACTGGGCAGGAATAGCTGCTCAGTCGCTAGGTTTAACTACTTGGTAGAAATGCCCCCACCTGCCGCATGACAGATAGGGGCATAGGGAGGGTTAAAAACCTTTCTTATAATAATATGGGGGTCTTATTGACCCCATAGTGTTTTTATTTATTTATTTTTTTATTTTTCTTATACTGGTTCAGCCACCAGTGTGGGGAGATTTAACCCGTGCAGGGCTGCAGGGAGACTTTTGCACGCATTGCTTAAGTCTCCTGCTGCAGGGAGATCCAGGTTTTTTTGTTTCTCCTCAGTGCTGTGGGGGTTAAGTCTCCTGCAGCATGGAGTCTATTAAACGAAAGAACTGAAACGAAAAGGTAATGCATTCTGCATTTGCCCTTTAGTTTTGTATATAATTCATTTGTAGGACTTTCGTTTATGTTATAGCAAACTAATAAGAAAAAGTCAAAAATTTCGGACAAAATCATATTCGTATGATAACGAATACACATTAGCTGAAGTGGTAGAGGTTAACATAGTAATTGAGTTAAAGCATGCATTGGGAAAGGCATAAGGATTTCCTAGCTATAAGATAAGGCCTGTGACTAATGCGAGTACAGTAGAACCTCGGAAATCAAACTTAATCCATTCCAGGAGACTGTTTGAGAACCAATTTGTTAGAAAACCAAATGAAAATTTTCCATAGGAAATAATGTAAATTAGATTAATCTGTTCCAGACTCCCAAATTTACAGCAGTTTAACACAAATTTTACAGTTTAATAATACCTTGCAGACATAAAATTATACAGAAAACAAAAAAACACAATGTAAATGAAATGAAAGTTTACTTTACTTTACCCGTCAGCTCTATTTGCTGACAGAATGGAATAATTTGCTGACAGAATGGAGCTCTGTTGCTTTGTCTAGTGCTAGGTCAATGCGTCCGAGTTTTGTTTGGGTACCAAGACATTTTTTTCTCAAATATTTTGTTTCAATACCGAATTGTTCGAGGGAGCGTTCCAGGACTGAGGTTCCACTGTATTTAGACTAGATGGGCTGAATGGTTCTTATCTGCCGTCACATTCTATGTTTCTATGTTTTAGTGTATCATTGTGGACTGGAAGGATTATGGGCGCCCAACAGAACCAATTAAGTTTCAAACCATTCATAAAAGGTTTCAAATGGGACATCCCATAGAACTCCTGGTAGCAAAACCAGTACAGTGAGTCTTCAAGTTATTATTTATATAGAACCAACATATTCTTCAGTACTTAATAATTATAGAAAGACGATGTGAAGAAGGCTCTGCTCAAACCAGCTTACAATATGTCAGGGTTATTTATTAAAATGGGAATGAATGCAAAGTGAATTTCAAATTGAAGGTCAGAATGTTCCAAGTTTGGCTATTCTGACCTCGTATTTGGAATCCACTTTGCATTCTCACTGTAGTGAAGAATAACCCTAGGATTTTAGCTAGGTAGCTGTAGAGTTAGGTATCATGTCCAGGTGACCTGGATTGAATCGGGTTTCCCTATTTTTAAGGCAATGACATTACCGTTGCTCTAAAATGCCACTATACATCAGCCTTCCAATAGAACAAATACTGAACATAAAAAATTTTTGGGGCATTTTTTAAAGTCTGTTACTAGTATATATATATATACACACACACACACACACACATATCACACACAGAGTTAATACACCCATTACAAATATCACACACAGCCATCACGCCTATCACACATATCATATTATAGTTAGATTTATTACAGTGGAGATCTGGCATACAAAACACACATTATTATATGTTTTATAGTTGGGGAACTCTGTGAAACACTAATGGGCACATTACTGGAAGTTGTATGTTTGTGGAGCTCTGTGACATACTCATACACTACACATCACTGCAAGTTTTATAATTGTGGAATGTGACCGGGTGCCTACGCCAATTGATGCTCCTAGTGCTCACCGAGGACTCGTAGCACTCCACTAGACACCATCAGCACCGTAAACCCTACAAACCACCACAGTTTGGTTGGGGTCTCGCCGTCCTCCACCCAACCTGGACCCAAGACCAGGATCCAGCTTCCAATGGGTGAACCTCTCTTTTTCCAGAGAGTATAGCAGGAACAGCTCTTATTAGAGCTTGTGATTATACAAAGGGTAGTATTGTGATATAGCAATCCCCAGAGTCAATATAGCTGTCCCCTCCAAACATTAGATGAGGCTCTATGTTGAGGGTGAAGAGGAACTGATTTTAATGGTGCCACACTTGGCCTTTTATGACAATCCCCATGCAAAGAGTACGCCACATGGACCTTGTGGGGAACTGCGTTAAAAAAGTCACAGACCAATAATAACAGTGTTACAATGCATGACACTCCCACATGATATAATACAATAAGCCTTCCCCTTTACTTAGGAGATAATTGAGTCAAGCACTATAATAAACTCAATTATCTCTGGACACAAAAGACACACATTTTTTGCAAAACCCCCAAAATACCTTAAAACACATAAAATCCCCACAGTTACATCCCCTGAAAGCCCTGATCTGGGTGACCAACATATCCAAAAATCACCCAGATCAGTTCAAGGGTTCAGGAATTTCCTGGAAGTCATAGTTTTTACTGGCTGCACGCATGGTCCCATGCCCAAAACGGTTTCATAGAATCACGGATAAGTGCCGCTGGCGACCGACCGGAAACCGAAGTCTTCATGCCGAAAATAGTTCGAGGGCATTCGCGGCTAAGTCCCTCTGAAGTCTATTCACCGTTTTGGTCCATGGGAACGGTTGCCAGGGAGCTAGAGTTCCATTCTATGGAAAGTGCCGAACCAGGGGGAATAAAATATGGGTTTTTACAGTCATTGACTTGGCCCGTAGTCTTTTTAGCAAGAGGCTGGCCAGCGGGCCCCTCCAAGCACCTGTGACGAGGTTCAGTTCGTCACATGGAGTACCACATGGTACTGTGAGGGTTTTTTATTGCTGTGGAGTTCAGTTATAAATGGATAAACAGCTCGTCACTATGAGTTTTTATTCCATAGAGGGAAAGGTAAGTAAGGAAATTCCAGAGCTCCAAAGCAAAACAACTTCCAGTATTATGTGACATACTTAGTCTGCCCCTCTGTAATGCTGGGGAGGCGGTCTGGCACCTCTGGCCAGGTAGGTGCAGCCAGGGAGACCTAAAAGCAGAAGTACTGTAATAAAAATACTGCAGGAAATACTGAGTCCTCCTTATGGCTGAATAGTAGAACTTCGGCAACCGACAGACCCAGGTGCAAATTCCGCATAACCACTTCCACTAAACAGTTGTGTGGCAGAAAGGTACGTGACAGAATCATCTTTGCAGCTAATCACCACTTAAACTTTACGCTATTTCTCTTAATTGTAGTTCTTACTATGTTACAGATTCAATAACAGTCTTCACTGGTCAGTGCTTCTTAAACTCAACAGGAGGAAAGGTTCTTCATACAAGTTGGCTGCTGAGGTCAACGGCCGTGAATGAAGCAGACAACTGGAAGGCAACACGGTATCATTGACACAATAAAACCATAGTATCTCATGTCAGATACCATAACATTCTATTAATTTATGTGAAAAAAGGTTTGAAAACAATCACAGAATTTTGAAACACTGTCAAAACGTTCACATTTTAACTTTATCTGGGTATAATGCCAACATACAGGGAATACAGTTTAATGCCGGGCATCTGTAGTATATAGGACACATTACAGGTGGAAGTTGTAAACAAATTAAGATATACAGGACTATGGTCTAGATTTTAATACACTTTCCAAATGAATCAATACTGTTAAAAACATTTTTAATGGTGGCCTCTATAGATAAATATTATGGAAAGTTTTTAAAACAGTATTGAATCATTTTAAAAATGTCTTAAATTGAGACTTTTTTAGTATATATGAGCATTATTAGTTAAAGTTTATTTTTGCAGAGAGAAACACAATTCTCATCAATGAGTATTAAATTATTTTTTTATCCTTTGAGGAAGTTGTGTGAACTTTTGACTTTTTTTTACCTAAATTATTATATTAACGATATGTTCGTGCTTTCTTTTCAGGGTTGGCATCAACACGTTCACTCTAATTAAAGAGAAACAAAAATAAAGATGATCTGTTATTTTCATGTAGCAGTGCTACCATCACTAAAAGCTTACAAAGCTTGCATTTGTAATTTTTCCAAATTCTTTAATAAATAATTCTGAATGAAAATTGTGTGGCTTTTACATCTAACAGGAGGAAGTAACAGGAAGTCTCATCTTTTAACGAGGCTGTGTTAGCAGGTCTCGATATTATTTTATGCTTACCAGCTTAGGCCTGGCCAGGGTTCAGTCTCATGCCCCTAAACACCTGATAAAAAGCACTTATACAAAAGTGTACACCGTTTAGTGACCAGGAGGAGATTATGCGTAGATGTGTGTGTCCTATCACCAGTTCCTGCCACTGTGTGATACAGACTATGCTGGTGCAAGACCAGCTACTTGTACCCGCCCCCAAAATAAAAGCGCATATTAACAACCAATTTTGTGTGTCTTTTTCTCCCCCACCTCATTTGTGTATCTGTTCCCCCCCAGCAGCTTTGTGGGTCTCTCTCTTCCCCCAGCCCCTTTGTATGTCCCTTTTCACTTCCCAGTCCCCTGATGGTTTCTTTGTCAAGTCCCCCCCCAGCCATCTGTGTGTCTCTTTGCTTCCCCAGCTTCTCTGTGTCTTTATCCCCCCAGTCCTTCTGAGCACCTCTTTGTTCCACCCAGTGTGTCTGTCCTCCCACATAGCCCTCTGTGTGCCAATCCCCAGTAGCCCTGTGTGCCTCCCCCTCAGCCCTTTGTGTGCCTCTCCCCTCCACCAGCCCTCTATGTACCTCTCCACCCCAGCGCTCTGTGTGCCTTCCAGTTGGTAAGTTGCTTGATTACCTGCAGTCTGTTTTATTTTCAGCTATTATCTGTCTATTAAAGTCAGTCCTTACTCTCTCAGGGTTATTCACTAAAGTGTAGAAATCATGAAAGAATGGAGTGGGGAAACCACTCACTCAAAATAGGTGGAACCCACTCACACACGAAGAAACTTCCTAGAGTTAAAATTTCATGTTAGTGGTATAAATCTTTATTAAGCCGAAAAATAAACAAAATAAACCATAAGTACTAAATCACTGCAAACCCAACTTGTGTATAAAAAGTGATTAAATGAAAAGAGTGATATACCTTTAAAAACCTGGGTAGGTCTGTCCTAAATACCACCGTTATGTATACAGGGTCCAAAGTAACATATAGTAATGATCCTTCAAGGGATCAGAAAGAGATGTAGAAACCGCCGTATTAAAAGGTTTATAGGTTGTTCAAGTCTGGGGAATATACAGGTCGTAAAAAGTCTGCAGGTACCATAGTTATGTACCAGAGGTCTACGGATACAAAATAATTATCCTAAATGGATTCGTAAAATTGTGGGTACCTCGTAAGTACAGATATGGTTGTATGTTCAAAATCTGCAAATTATACAGACTGTAACAGGGTTAGTGGTTATAGCAAAGTTTGTTGCCAATCTACTCAAAATAAAATAGTGAGGAGTTGGAAAAAGTATCAGGAGAGGAAAAGCAGAGTGATAATAAAGGTTTATACCACTAACATAAAATTTTAACTCTAGGAGGTTTCTTTGAGTGTGAGTGGGTTCCACCTACTTTGAGTGAGTGGTTTCCCCATTCCATTCTTTCTTGATTTCTATACATGTGCCCGTGGTTATGCCCCCAAATACCTCCTGTAACCTTCTATGAAGTACTGGTGCTGCTTAGTCCAACACTATAACCTCATTCTCTACTTTATTCACTAAAGTGCGCATTTGGGAACCTCTTCGACAATGAGCTAAGCCAGAGGTTCCCAAATTGTGTGCCTTGGAGCCCTGGGGCACCGTGACTGGCTCACAGGAGTGCTGCAAAATGTTTCCCAGGTGCTATGATAGCACCAGGAAACATTTCTGCTGAACAGGGGCCCGGTCACGTGCCGCCGCCCTTTAAGACCTGCAACCAGGCCCCTGTAGAGACAGCGCGGGAGTAAGAGGAGGCAGCCGCAGAGGCAGCATGAAAGGAGGGAGAGGAGCAGAGCTGCTCCAGACCCCTCACTCCCACCAGTAGCAGGACCAGGACTCCAAGCCACCCTCCTACCCACAAAAGGTAAGCTAACAGGAGGGTGGCTAGAGATATAAAAAAAAAGAAAATCACACAATACATATGTGTGTACATCTGTGTATATGTATGTGAATTTGTGTGTCAGGGTGTGCATCAGTGTGTGTATCTGTGTGTCATGGTGTGTGCATCGGTCAGTGTTTGTGTGTCAGGGTGCGTGTATCGGTGTGTCAGGGTTTGTGTTTCTGTGTGTATATGCCGGTGTATGCAATTGTCAAGGAATGTGCATATGCCTGTGTGTGTGTGTATATGTCGGTGTCTATAATAATTTATGTGTATGTTTCAGTGTATAAATATGTATCTCTGTGTTAATGTTTATGTATATATGTGATCGTGTATGTGCATACATCCAAGCAAGCAAACATCAGCACAACATACAAACAGACGCCTGCAATCTAACAAAAATACTACATACGAACACACCCCTGTGAATCTATTAACACGAAATTAGATACAGAAAAATACAAATTACAACAATTTCACATTGATTCTACATTCTGTACCAATAAAACTAAATTGAAAACTAACTTAGATAGATTTCAAACCACTATTAAGAACACTAAAAAGTAAAGGGATAGTAAAGACTTTAAGACTGGGAATGTTTATAGGATACAAAAACAGAAAACATAGATACAATTCAGATCACTTTTCCATGTCCGAGTATGAGTTTAGCAGTTCTGAATTAGAATTTCAGCCTAATACCACCTCCTCAACTGAAGGTAACACCAAAAGTATCCTTAAAAAAGGGGTTCATTTTTTAAGAACAACACAGGGAGTGTAGGACCAACCCAAAACAAGACCAAGAACACACAGGCAACACAGCAGATGGAATCGATATTAGACAATACTCACATAGTAAATTTGTCTCAATATATCTTAACCTTAACAGAATGACAGATACTGATGAAATGACTCTCTCATCCCTACTCCTAACTTTGATAAATTTACATGAATTAAAGATATCCACCTTTTTGCCAAAAAATGAACTTTGCATAAATTTCATCGCATTAACCTCGAGAAACAGGCCAAAACGTTAGGATTTGAATTATGTGATTATCAGCTAGTACAATCACTGGCTGAATTACTTGAAGAAAACAAACACAGGGAACTAGGGATAGGTCCGTTCACAAGCCTCAAAAAGAGAAGTGAATTATTTTCTTTATTTGCAGAATACAAGTATATTGATTTATTTTTTGAACTTGTGTGTAAAGTTATTGACCGTCTGTCTATGAATAAGTCTGACCTTTTTTCAATTTCCAATTTTTCCCTTTCCGAAAGGATGTCACTTAAGTCTCTACATGATAACAATCATATAATCATCAATCCCTCTGATGAAGGGGGCAATATTGTTATCCTTGATAGACAATAGTATGTCAACATCTGCATGCAACTCCTCACAGACACTTCCACCTACAAAGTCCTCAAATTTGATCTGACCAAAACTTTCTTGGATTAGTTAAAGTTAGTGGTCTTAATGAACATCTAATTAGTAAAAATGAGATGTCTTTTCTCTTGAACACCACTCCATGGATTGCATCTTTTTATACATTAGCTAAAATCCACAAAAAACAAGCCAGACTGAATGGGAGACCAATAGTTTCAGGGAACAACAATTTAACACAGAACTTCAGTGTTTATGTGGATTTTAAAACCCCTTGTGGAAACTTTGCCCTTTTACCTCCGTGACACCAAGCAGACCTTTTTCGAGCTCTCTTAAATTAATGTTCCTCCTGGTGCTAAACTTTGTAGTCTTGATGTACAGCTCAATCCCTCATGACCTAGGTCTGGACAACACCTGACACTTCTTATAGCGTAGGGGATATACTTATTTAAGACATAACCTATTTGTTTTGGTATTATTGCAATTTATTCTTCTTCGTAACTACTTCATTTTTAATAGCACCTTCTGCCACCAGGTGATGGGGGGAGTACGATGGGTATGGCTTGTGCCCCATCGTATGCCAACCTTCACCAGGGTTGTTGGGAGGAAACAGTAATTTTCGTAATTTTCTCACACAACTTGCAATATTTCACAACATCTATACTACTCTGGAAGTGCTACATCGATGATGTGTTTATCATCTGGAGTGATACCGATGAACGTTTCATGTGTTTTGTTCAAGTTCTCAATGACAAATCCCTTAATCTTAAATTCACCTCAGAGATAATTGCAAATCTTGGGGATTTCTGGAGTGATGCTGTAGCGGATGAAATTGGGCTGTCCTAAAAAGTGCATTTATGTCTATGTATTCGGTTGAATGTTAACTTGTAATATGTGAAGTGTATGTAGCATTCGTCTGATTGCCTGGTAAAAATCACTCCAGTTCTTATGCGAATGAAACTACCGAACAATCAGACCACCCCAGGGAGAACTGTGCCTCCAATTACCGTTCGCAACAATGTTGCAAACAGGTAATTGGTGATTTGTGTAATGTGTGTTTTGTCCTCTGGGTGGCCGCCATTCGGGAAACGAACATGTGGCGGCGGCCATTTTAAAACTCCCGAACAGCTGTGTTTTGCCGTAGAGTGTCTGGAACCCAAATCGGACACTCGGCTAGGCAAACACCGCTGAGATCTCCACACTACCTGTAAATTTGTGTAGAAACTACCGAACGGCTACCCGTTCGGTAGACAGAAACCCACGAACAGTCTCCATAGCCTAAGTCATTCATGCATTTTATTCCCTTTTTCTGTGACCAACCGCAGGGCCAAAATGCATGGAACCAATTTCGGCTGTTACTTCCCGTGCGGTCGGTCTTTTTACTACTTCCATCAATCTCCCGAACCCCTGGTCTGATCTGGGTGATTTTTGGATATGTTCTTCACCCAGATCAGGGCTATCAGGGGATATAATAATTAAAGGGGTACCCCTATGTTTTATTACTTTAAGGGATTTTTCATCACTTGTTCCTGAGCCTCACTGGGATCTTTAGTGGAGTTAACCTGTGAAATACCAGGCCTCCGCTACAGATGCTCTTCAAAATGGTTAAGATTGGGGAACCCTCTCTTGATGTTTCTATTATGTTTTTCCAGTTTAGTCTTGAATTGCCTTTTTGTTCTTCCTACATATTGTTTATTGCATGGACAAGTCAGGATATAAACTATTACTGTAGAAATGCAATTCAGTGCCAACTTAATTTTGAAGCTTTCTTTGGTTTCTTTGTGAGAGAATTCTTTAATTAAAGGCTTCGGTGAGATGTTATTTCTACAACCTATACATTTCCCACATTTAGTGAATCCACGTGGGTGGATATCTAATGTCTTCTTTTTTTAAACGGTAGGTGATAGCATCGTTTTTAGACTGGGTGCTTTAGAGTAAATAATCCTGGATGGGGTGTCCTTTCAAAATTTTCCAATTTTTATGTAGGATGTTCTGGATTTTATGGGCCTGATTACTGTAATTGGTAATGAAGGCAGGAATCTCCACTAGGTTTGTAGGATCTTTGATTTGTGTCTCCAACATTGCTTCTCTGGGTAATTCCAAGGCCTATTGAGCTTCTCTTTTTAGTAGTTCTTTTGAGTACCCCTTGACTAGAAATCTGTTGGTCCTTTCTTACATTTGTATCTTCTTGTTCTGAGCAATTACATTTGATCCTTCTGTATTGATTGAAGGGAATATTGTCCAGCCAGGTCTTCTTGTGGTAGCTGTTTGCGGGGATAAAGCTATTACAGTTTACCAATTTCTTGAAAGTCTTTGTGTGTATTTCAATATGTAATATTGAATATTGTAAATTTCACAGTCAAGAAATTCCACCTGCTCTTGAGACTGATTAAAAGTAAAGTGTAAATTGTATGGGTTGTGGTTGAGGCAATGTTTGAATAAGTCTAATGATGTAACGTCTCCATTCCAAATAAAATAGCGTCATCAATGTATCTTTGCCAGAGGACCAAAATTGGTATTGGACCAGATTAATTCCTCCTCCCATTTTCCCATGAATAAATTGGCGTAGGTTTGCGCAAATCTGGTCCGCATGGCTGTCCCTTCAATTTGGAGATAAAAATTGCCATTGGCCCAGAATAAGTTATGGCTGAGTGTAAATATCACACATTTGACCAGAAAAAGAAAAAAACCCAAACATCTATCTGGTCATTCTGGAGTTCTGAGTGGGTCACCAGGGCATATTGAATAGCTTCGCAGCCCTGCAGATGCTCTATCACTGTATATAGTGACGTCCCGTCTGCTAGAATATATCCATGCTCTCATTTAACTGTGGATAAAATTTTGATGATTTGTGTGGAGTCCCTGAAGTAAGACCTGAGTTTGGTTACTGGTTATTGTAGAAACTTGTCCATATATTCTGAGAAGTTTGAAGTTAGGGAGCCTATTCCCAAAATAATAGGTCTCCGTGGTGGATTTGTCAACCTCTTATGAGGTTTAGGGAGATGGTAAAATACAGCCAACCTAGGATATTCAAAAAGTAGATCGTCAAACTTTTGTTCAGGTTTTGCCCTCCTCTAGAAGTATAGATAATTCTTTTTTGAGTTCTACACATGGATTATTTGACAGTACCACATATGTATCTGTATCATTAAGTAGTTTTGTGCTTCCTGTTTGGTAGTCACAGAGATTCATTACTACTAGTCCCCTTCCCTTGTCGACTGCTCTGATAACGATATCATCGTCTTCCATTAGGCTCTTTTGTGCTTTTCTCTCTTTTTTAGTCAGGTTATCTTTGAATCCTGGTTTATTCTGTATGGATCTGAGGTCCTTCTTCATTTCTTTCTCAAAAACCTTAATTAAATCATTCTTTGCCTGTTGCGGCCTGTAGAAAGTAGATTTAGGGTGTAGGTTTGTATGTTTATAGGGGATGGAAACTTCACGGGAACTAAATTTGTTTTCTACAAAGAATATTCAGATTGTTAATTTCCTAACATACTTGTTGAGGTCTATGTACATGTTGAATGTGGAAATGTCAGAATTGGGGGCAAATTGTAATCCCTTCTGGAGGAGTTGGATTTATTCCTTGTTGAGGGTACAGTCTGATAGGTTAAAGACTCATATGGCTTCCGCATCGTTGGACTCTGTGGTTGTGTTTGTTGGGCTTCTTCTAGTGCTCTTCTTATTCTTTTTCTTTGTATTGGGGACCAATTGGGGTCTCTCCAAGTGTGTTTTGGGGAGAAGGATCTCTCCCCTCTGTGGTCTAAAAAATTGGCCAGTGCTGGGTTTCTTGGGGCCAGTGGTTGGTGAGTAGGTTGGGGCTTTTCTCTCCTCTCAGTCGATTGTGTTAGCCTAGGTTTTTCTATTCTTTTATGCAGAGATAGGGTATTCCTATTCGAAATCTGATTGGCTGTGGATCTGGTATTGACATATGCTGTATTCTCTTTTTTCACATATGGTCGATTGTCATCTCTCGAATTCCTCTGATCATCTATCTATCATATGGTCTTTTGGCATAATGTTGTTTTTGATGTATGTGGGGTCTGTGCTCATGTCTATTTAGGAATTATATAGTATAATTACACTCAGTTACACACACACACACACACACACACACACTACACACACATTCAAATACACACACTTAGACAATGTGTACACACACTGACATACAGATACACAGACTAGAATACACACTGACACATACACATACTGGCTTACACACAGGTCATACTTTACATATTTGCAGCCACACTCTTGTTAGCTTACCTTTGTGTACAGGGGGGGTGGCTTGCTTGGAGTTTTGGTTGAGGCTGATGGGAGTGAGCATGCAGCAGCAGCTCACTCCAGCCTCTACTGTACCTCCATGCTGCTGCATCCTATGTTCACTCCTCCTGGGTGGGCAGCTCTCTGTGAAGCTGGGAGGAAGTAGCGGTCACTTCCTCCCTGCCGGCTGAGATCACAGGGGATCAGTCGGCTCTTAAAGGGCCAACACCCGACAGGTGTGTTGGCCCTTTAAGAGCAGGGGGTGCAAGTCATACACAATATAATGGAAATCACACACACCCACATTAGATTGTGTGTGTGATTTTTGTGATATTGTGTATGACTTGCAGGTGTCAGGGAGCAGCATTCACCATGCGGGAGTCTCCCGGAAATACCGGGAGACTTGGGATTTCTGCAATATGCTTACATGGATGATGCACCAGAGCCAGTTGTGAAGCATGGTCAGCAAATATGAATTCTCTCCCACATGTGCAGTCCAGATCTGAAAAGCCAACAGGTCCCATCTGCATGAGAGATATAACAACCTAAATAATTGTTTTGGCCTTCATTGGGTACACTGAACTAAGAGTGAATGTCTGAATTACCCTTTTGACCTAGGTAAACCCAAGTCATGTGCAAATCACAAAACAAGTGTTTGAAAACACTGAGAATAGACAACAGCTCAAGCTTAAATTTGACGAGTACCTCTGGATGTTTAAGTTGTTTAAGCAGTGAGTATTACAGTTAAATTTAGTGTAGGGCCCACCAATATTGAGACATGGTGATGTAGTGGTGGGCTTATCACATTACGGCCATGTGGTAGAACTTATTTGTTTGCTAAGATGGGTGATTTTAAGAAGCCTTGTAAAATGTAAACTGTACTTTTTGTACGTTCTCTTCCTTATGCTGTATTTTGTGTATGTTTTTTTTTTTTGTTGGAACCACTTCCAAGAAATGCATGTTTCGGGTGTCCGCCCAGTTTCCCCCCTTTTTTATAGACATATTAAGGCTATGTGCTGAATTTTAGGCACCTATTAGCAACGAGTGAGGCTGAAACATTTGAAATCAACAATTAGTCAGGGGGCAAATATAGTGTATCTATCAATCTCTTGCACATCTGCCTTGTGCTGTACAAAAAAAGAGTGTTGACCACATACAATCCATCTATTTTTCATAGTTACCACGTCCATGATCGTGACCGGAGTTTATTGTCCGTTACCCCTGTCATTAATCAGACACTTAATGTATTTACGGTAATTAGTGATACTTTTTCAAACCAGAAGCTTCTTGATAGACCCATATTTTAATGAGAATTAATTCATGACCTTACATTTCACAATAATAAACCAGAACTATTTCAGAACCTCTTCCAGGAAGGATTGAGGAAGAATATTATAAAAAATGAAATGAAAACTCAGCTTGTTGTTTGTCCAATTAATGAGTCATTGCTTACACACACGTACACACTGCTTTCTCTACACACTCATTGCATCAACTATAAACACACATCACATCCAGTAATGGGATTCAAATATTTTAGTAACCAGTTCCGACTTTTCATATTTTTCCAACTCCACAGGACCCCCCCTGCAATCATGCAACACACACACACGCAAGCACATCGACACAGTCACACATATACACCATGGGGGGGCAAGGGAATGCTATTAATGCAGTAAATGCATAAATCTTGTCAATAAAAAGTAAATGCATAAACTTGCAAAGTGTGTGAGGGGGACATGGGGCAGCAAAGTGTGTGAGGGGGACATGGGGAGGCAGGGTGATTGTGAGAGGGACATGGGGTAGCAGAGTGTGTGTGATGGGGACATGGGACAGCAGGGTGTGTGTGAGGGGGACATGGGGAGCAGAGTGTGTGTGAGGGGGACATGGGGAGCAGAGTGTGTCAGGGGGACATTGGGAGGCAGGGTGATTGTGAGGGGGACATGGGGAGGAAGGGTGATTATGAGGGGGACATGGGGAGGAAGGGTGATCGTGAGGGGGACATGGGGCAGCATAGTGTGTGAAGGGAACATGGGGCAGCAGAGTGTGTGAGGGGGACATGGGGCAGCAAAGTGTGTGAGGGGGACATGGGGCAGCAGGGTGTGTAAAAAAAAAAACAAGGACAGAAAGTAACTGTAGCAAGTGTGTAACTTTAGCAAAATCTCATGGTCACTACTCTATCCCAATTCTCTTTCTCTTTTCCCTTTTTGCATATTGCATCCCCTGTTTGTCATTCTTTTAATGCTTTTGTGTCTTTATCTAAATTGTGTGGTCTCTTAACCCCTCTTAACCTCTTTGTGTCACACTTTCACTCATTCAGTGGCTCATACACACACATTGGATGATACATACACACACATTCACTGGCTTATATACACAAACACACACACACACACACTTGCTTTTACACACACTCCCTTGCTCATACACACTCATGGCCTGTCCCAACAAATACTTATTCTATATCTATTCTTTCTCCATCCACCTTTTCCCAATTGTCTAAATACTTCATGTCCACTCCATATTTCTCAATCTCTGGTAGTGTTTCATATCTTTTTAATTCATGTTTTTCCTGTCTATCTTCATCCTGCTGCCAACTGCCATGAATGCCAAGGGTCACTGAGGGGGCAGTCTGATGGCAGACATTTATGGCAGAAACCATGGGCAGCAGCAGTGTGAGTAGCTGAGGCACAGAGAGGCAGAAGTTTATGGAGTCTCAGTCTCATTACTCTCAGGCAAAGTAACTTTCTACCTGAGAGTAAAGAGACTGAGACTCCAGAGCCAACAGTCTCTGTAAATTCTCTCTCACCATTCAACACCCGAGCCAACCTTAACAGCACCCATCAGACTAGATTAGTAATATACACTTACTGGGGTGGTGTGGCCACGTCATCTCCTCACCAACACCAACGAACTTGTAAAATTTTAGTAACAGTTTTGTGCAAACTGGCTGAATCCCACTAGAGATCACATCCCCTACACACGCTGGATTCCCTATACACATACACTACATTCCCTAAACACACATTTTGTCATCTCCCCTACAAACACACACTACATCCCCTATTGCAGCTCTAAGTGCATGTGTAGCGCCTTCTGTTTAATAACAAGGGACAAACAACTGCTGCTGCTCTGCCACAAAACTATAGGCTATATCGGAGTAGCTTGGCCCCTCCCCCAAATGACAAACACATCCAAAGAAGAAACTTAACAAAACACTTCCTGAAACAATTTCGACAGTAACAATCAACTGACAATAATCACATTCAAAAAATTACTGTACACCCATGTTTCTTAGGACCACCACACATGCAAGATCACTGAAAGTGCAGTTTCAGTATGGGGTCCTTGCCATTGACAAACCCTTAATAGTGGTGCTATGGAGACAGGCT
>OW240916.1:296259158-296326831 GCA_933207985.1 Pelobates cultripes | reverse complement strand
TGGAAATACATTCAACAATTAATTTTTAAAGTTACAAACACATTGATGCCCCTGCAACCAGAAATATTCCTACTACACATTATGCCAGAGAGAATATTGCTACAAGAAAAAGTGCTAATTATGCATATTTTGATGGCTACAAAAAATGCTATAGCCAATTTATGGAAAATAAAGCAGGTGCCATCAATAAGATAAGGGAAAATATCTCTACTACCAAAATCTACGAGGAGATGGCATATAGGCTAAAAGGCAAACAAGATATCTATGATAAAATTTGGGTGAGGTGGAAATGAAATGAGAGGAAATAAGGGGAAAGAAATAAGCAAAATAGCTTCATTAATACAGATGGCTTATAAAATTTAGGTGGTACAAAACAAACAAAGGAAGAGGGAAGGGAAGAGAGACGAGGGAAAGAGAATGAGAACAGAAAAAAAAAGTGTTTGAGATTCAAGCAGCAGTAACAGATTGATATAGACGTTTGATATGAAATTTTATAAATTAAATAAAATTGGAAATACAGATTCAAAGAAAGAATTACTATAATTAAATGTACATTTTTATTTTATCTATTTTTTTTTTCTTCTTTATAGAGAAGGAGAGATAAAAACCTAATTTAATACAAGAATCAGGATATGTATAAAGTATATCAGAAGGGATAAAAAAGAAATGCCTAATGTAAAAAATAATTCAGTGATGTAAAGATATAAAAAAGTGTTACTGAAGCCGAAAATAAGTCAGAAGAGATTGTAAGATGTATAAAAGTAAAAGATGGTAATAGAATATCTTGCATTGTGAATGGTATTTTTCTATTTCCGTATATTATTCATTTATTTTATTTATTTATTTATTTATTTATTTATAAAAAACAATTTGTCTGCTGTGGTTTTTTTTGTCATTTGAAAAAGTGAAATAAATATTTAAACATTGAGAAAAAAAAAATTGTAACTGAGGTAAGAGTAGCCTGATAGGCAGAACTCCAACTCGCAAGTTCTTGTGATGCTGGATGTTGCGCCACCGTGCAAGTTCCCTTCCGCTTTCCCTCAGTATAGATCGGTCACCAGTCTCGCATGCCACTCAAATACACCCCGTGTGCTGACCCCTGCCTTAGGCTGTCTTCTTTTTAAAAATATATACATGTGAAGGGTTATTCAGGGATTCCTGACAGATATCAATGTAACTTGCGTTAATTTTGAAAAAAAATAAAAATGGTTTGGAAGTAGCAAAGTGCTACTTGTACTTATTGCCCTATAACTTGCACACACAAAAAAGCTAAGAACATGTTAACATTGGGTATTTCTAAACTTGGGACAAAATTTAGAAACTATTTATCATGGGTGTTTTTTTGGCGGTTGTAGATGCGTAACGGATTTTGGGGGTCAAAGTTTGAAAAAGTGTGTTTTTAAAATAAATTTCATCATACGTTATAATTAGTTTTTTGTAAATTATATGATATGATGAAAATAATGGTATCTTTAGAAAGACCATTTAATGGCGGGAAAAACTACATAATATGTGTGGGTACAGTAAATGAGTAAGAGGAAAATTACAGCTAAACACAAACACAGCAGAAATGTAAAAACAGCCCTGGTCCTTAACGGTAAGAAGATTGAAAAGCGGTCTGGTCACTAAGGGTTTAAACTTGTATTGACTCCCGTGGATTAAATATATAGAAAATATATATCAATCCAGTATAATAACAAAAATATCACTATAATGTAGCATAGAAGTACTATACTATAATAAGTATATACATAAAGAGAAATATGTGATACTAAAAATAAAAAAGGGATTAGAAAAAGTAATAAAGAAAGATAATGTGAAAAATATAAAAAAATCAATATAGAAAGGTAACCTATAATAGAAATCAATGAAAACGTAAAAATGAAAAATTTAAGAAAACTAAAATATGTATATATAAAAATCAAAAACAAATCAAAACATATAAAGAAAAAAAATGTAAACTTGGTAAACAGTAGCAATATGGGATGCCCAAAGTAGGCAATACATGTCTACATCACATGATGGTATAATGAACTGTTCTTGTCACTCGAAGCCATGCTGTGTGTTCTCTCAAACCAGGGAGGGTATGTGGGTAAAGGACCTTATGTCCACTGCGTAAAATAAAGTGGAAAAAGAACAAGAAAATTAATAAAAATTAGTGACATAAAAATCAGGTATAGTCAATGGAGATGGACAACAGGTTGTAATCAAAACATAGCCAATTTGGATCACACCAGCACAGAATATACAATCTAACTAATAATCACAACTCTCCAAACCAAAATTCACCTAAAGCACGAAAAATCCCTATCCACGTTGAGGCCCTTTGGATATAAAGTATCCATTTCATAAATCCCAAAAAGCTCCCTTTGTTCTAGTTTCTTTTTCCAATCGCCCCCTCTCTTGGGTGTTTTCACATGTTCAATGGCCATGTATCTTAACCCCTTAAGGACGGCGGGCGTGCTTTGATGTCCTTGGGGACCCGGCTATAAACGCCGGTGGGCGGCATACGATCGCGATGGGGGGGGACTTAGCTGGCATCCCAGAGAGTCTGCCTGCTGCCTATCCAACCATCCTGGGCCATGTGATCGCGAGGACCTCACGATCACATGGACGGAATACCCGTCCATAGCAGTGCCAGCAGGGGGAGTGCCTGGAATGACAGGTAGTCCCCCTGATGCCTGTAATAAAGTAAAATAAATTTTAAAGACAGTTTAAAATAAAATATACTTAGATCATATATATATATATACACACACACACACACACACACACACTGTAAGTGTATTTTAATATTAATAAATATATATATAACTATATATAATAATAAAATACACAGAATGATATTAAATATATATATATATATAATTATATAATAACAAATAGGCAATCCTTGCACTCACGCTTTATGTTGTATTTGCCCGGTGCTTGTAATCCAGGGAAAAATATACACATTTGAAGTAGTGATCAGCACTCACGGTTTTGTAGTAATTTAAAAAGTTTAAGCTTTATTTTAAATCCATTAAAAATTCAAACATTAGATCAATGTTTTAGTCCCCTCTGGGACTTTCATCAGTATCAGGCATGAATAAAACAGTAAAGCTAATACATTTATAGAGGCAAGAAAATCAAAGAAAATTGACTTAACCCAGGTCATGGGAGTGATGTCTCTAGCGTTTCCCAGTGCAAAGTGCTGTGTGGATAGAGTCCCGCCCCTACGTGACGACATGTCTCCCGTTGCTATAGCGACGGTGATCGTGTTTAGTTACTGGGGAAACAAGTATAAACATTCACTGTGTATAGAAGATTGTGTTGAAAACAGTGATCGCTTGTAGCAAGTGAGATTACTCTATATCTAGAAAGAGATTTATCCATATGCATGCAAGCTCTGCCTAGTACATAATATAGAATTAAACACTGCAAATTACATATTAATACATATTAACACATTGATGAGGGAATGCTGCATTTATATATCTGGTCATGAAAAAGCAATTTATACTGGCAATGCTTGTTAATTATTGCTGTGGATTATATTATAGATTATAAAGTGCATATTATAATATAGATAGTGCATATAATAATGTTTAAAGTACTTTTCATTAATAAGGTGCTTAAAAGGAGCAAATTTAATTAAGTGAGACCATATGCTTATAAAGTGCAGCCATTTGCTAATAAAGTGCTATCTGACAATAAAGTGAAACAGTGCCCACAAATTAGTGAAAAATATCATATTAAAGTGAAAAATAGTGTAGTAAAAAATTATATATATTGTTATGAATTGTACCATTGCTTATCTGGCCAGTTGACCTAATCAATGATTCATGTAAATCAATCAATATATTAAAAGAAAAAGATTTAAAAAAATAAAATAAATTAAAAACACAATTTCTGTTGCTGATGGGGTGTTTCTTCTAGAGCAGGGGTGTCAAACATGCGGCCCCCCAGATGTTGCTGAACTACAACTCCCATGATTCTTTCAATGAAACAGATAGCCAGGGAATCATGGGAGTTGTAGTTCAGCAACATCTGGGGGGCCGCATGTTTGACACCCCTGTTCTAGAGGAATGAATGGTATGAAATTATTCCATTAAGTCCCTTAGGAGCGATAGTATTGAGCTGGAAAATCCAAAATGTCTCTCTGTTCAGCCAAAGTTTTCCCTGATCACCGCGTCGCAAAGGTTGAGGGATGTGGTCAATTGCAATAAATTTAAGTGCGTAGAGGGAGGGTAAGGAATGTCCAAAATCAAATTATACTACAAAACTGCTATCTTGGCCACAATAGAGACATGACACACGAAGATAGCACCCCCACAGTGATTCGCAATCGAATCCCACTGGGCGGGCCACAAAGCTATAAGCCACCTCTTTTGGATACCTAAAACATACCGACCCAAACTGCCAGACATGCTACAAACCCCCTCATTGCTAATACAGTTATGGGACTTGGAGAGAGACAGAGTGTGTTCGTCCGGGACCTGGTCTTTGGCCTCCCCAATCCAAAGCATACACTTAATTAACCCATCTTTCGACTACAGACCGTGAGTAAATGGAGATTGCAACCATGTCCCCCAGCTTTATAAAGCGGGTAAAAAACTACAACAACCGGACATACAAGCTAGATATAACCTACCGTCTACAACAGTGTTTTCTATCTACAGGTCAAATCAGTGTTACAGGGCCAACTAAAGACGACAGAGCACACGGTCATTGCCACACCCAGGAAAACACTATCCCTTACAAAACGTTATGCCTTACAAAATTCCTAACTTAGAAACTTCAGGGCCATACACAAACAGACATAGCAAACAGACATAGGTACACACTTCACACCACTGCAATGGAAAAGGGCCTACATGTCACACAAGGGCAGACCATCCTGTGCCTCCCACTTTGAACTCCTACACAATTTACAATACAGATGGTACATGGTGCCAGTAAGGCTAGTGAACATATACCTGAACACCTCGGGGACTTGCTGGAGGTGCAAGGCCACTGAGGGGACCATGTACCATGTGGGACTGCACCAAACTATGGCCTTTTTGGGAACAGGTGGAGGAGATATCTGGGGCTTTAGACACCAAGGTTTTACTCTAAGGCCGGAGATGAGTCTCCTCTTAATGTCAATCGACCTATTTAGCAAACTAGATTCAATTCTTATATTCAACTGTATAATAGAAGCAAATACTCTAATAGCCAGAGCATGGAAGTCCCCCGAGCCGCACTCTACACAAGCTCTTAAAAACCAAATCTCCACTAATTTAGACTATGAATGCATGGCAAGAAAACACATCATAGCAGGTGACAAATTTCAAGAAGTTCAGGATAAATGGGACAGGTATATCCAGAAAACTAGACCCCCAACAACACGTGACTCGCCCTAGACACAAGCACCTAATAGTAGAGACACTGTAGAGAGGGGGGAAAAACACAATATTTTTATTTAAAATATATAACTGCCGCAATTATATATTTGGGACACAAGCGGGTACCCCCACCTGGGCACAACTAAGTGGATGCCCCAACTAACTCTAGGCCAACAAGCAGCTAACTCATGCAGTCCCATCTAAACCGGTTAGAGACCCGCACCTGAGTTCCAGAACTGAACACGACCCCAGTGGTTTGTTACATTTGGAAAGGCAGAGAGGATCTTTTAAAACTATTTATTGAATATATCAAATTGAATGATTGGGGCATCAACTTAACTTTTTCATATAGCAATCAAGAGATCAATTTCATGGATTTTACAATTCATATAGAGGAGAACATGATTAAAACTAAAACCTTTTTCAAGACTGTAGATGTGATCAGCTATATACACAGGCCCGGACTGGCCATCGGGCACAGCGGGCAAATGCCCGGTGGGCCGCGGTGGCCGTGGGGCCGAGGCCGGCAGGGGAGGTCCCAGGATCTCCCCTGCCGGTCTATGCAGGGCCGGCACTCTCCTAGCGCCGGCCCCGCTGTTTGCCACGACGGGCCGGTGGGGAGATCTCCCTGACCGGCCCACATGCGGCCGCCGGCTGGGGAGGGGGGGGAGCCAGGCTGGAGAGAGGACCCGGCGGAGCTCTAACTTGCAGCTCCGCCGGGTTCCTCTCGCGAGATCCGGCACGTTGCCATGGCAACAACCGGATCTCGCGAGAGTGAACTCTAGCCTCACAGGCTAGAGTTCACTCACCCACGAGGACCACCAGGAAACACCGCGTGCCGGACCCCCCCTCCCAGTCCCAGCGTGCCGGTCCCCCCCCTCCCTTCCAGGCTAAAGGTAAGAAGGGGGGGGAGGGGGAATAATGCCTGTTTTTTTTATTTTTTTATTTACCCCCCCCTACACACACACACACAATAACATTTATACAGCACTCTCACACCCATCACACACAGCACTCTCACACCCATCACTCTCTCACACAGCACTCTCACACCCATCACACACAGCACTCTCTCACCCATCACACTCTCACACCCATCACTCTCACACTCACAGCGCAATCACACACACACAGCACTCTCGCACACAGCACTCTCACACCCATCACACAGAGCACTCTCACACACACACAGCACTCTCTCACACAGCACTCTCACACCCATCACACACAGCACTTTCACACACACAGCACTCTCTCACAGCACTCTCACACCCATCACACTCACAGCACTCTCACAGAGCACTCTCACACACACACAGCACTCTCTCACAGCACTCTCACACCCATCACTCACACACGGCACTCTCACACGGCACTCTCACACACCGCACCCCTCACACACACACCGCACCCTTACACACACACATACTGCACCCCTCACATACACACAGAACCCCCCCAACACACTGCACCACACACATACACAATACTTCCAAATATATATATATATATATACATATATATATATATACATACACACACACACACACACTACACTCTTAAAGGACCACTCTAGCCACCCAGACCACTTGCCAGGTCCTTCTAGGGTTAACCCATTGTTTTATAAACATAGCAGTTTTAGAGAAACTGCTATGTTTATCAATGGGTTAAGCCTTCCCCCAAAGCCTCTAGCAGCTGTCTCATTGACAGCCGCTAGAGGCGCTTGCGTGCTTTTCACTGTGAAAGTCACAGTGAGAGCACGCAAGCGTCCATAGGAAAGCATTATAAATGCTTTCTTATGCGACCGGCTGAATGCGCACGCAGCTCTTGCCGCGCGTGTGCATTCAGCCGACGGGGCGGATCGGAGGAGGAGAGCTCCCCGCCCGGCGCTGGAAAAAGGTAAGTTTTAACCCCTTTCCAGAGCCGGGCGGGAGGGGGTCCCTGAGCCACATATGCATCACATTACACCACAAACACAACACGACTAAAATCGACCTTATTACACAATACCACACCACGACCAGCTCACTCTACACACACGCAATACCACATGCAGGCTTCAAACACATGCACAATACTCTTTCCTGGCCTTTTGTCTCCTGGTATCCATTTATAGAGACACCAGAGACAAGTTGCAAGGAAACACAGTGCAAGCATGTTATTAAATTTGCTTGCACTGTGCAGAACAAATACAGGACTTTTTTTCTCATGCTAGAACTCTTCAGCAGAGCTCTGCGCATGGTCTGCCCTGGAAGAGCATTGAACCAACATGCTCACTTTGAGAGAAGGGCGTGTTTGTCATTGGTGATGACAAAACACACCTCCTCTGCCCCGCCCCCTTTTTAGTGGGCCGCTGTGTTAAAAAAATGCCCGGGCCTAATTTTTCTCCCAGTCCGGCCCTGTTTATACAGAATACGAGCTGTCACTACACTCCATGGCTGAACAATCTGCCTAAAAGCCAACTAATTAGACTCAAAAGAAACTGGACAGAGAATAGGGTCTTCATACAGCAGGACTTTAAAGATAGAGGCTATAGTGAGGAAATTTTAACGACTGCCACCTAAGATATACAGGAATTAGATCAAGCACAACTAATGGAATATAAGAACAAAAATAAAAAAATAAATAAATAATGAGCTACCTTTCATCTGACAATTTTCTGGGGGGCAAAACAATAAATTCAGTAAGGAGAATAATAAATAATTATTGGCACGTATTACTAGACAACACAATTTTAAACGACGAAAGGATTCTTCAAATGTGGCAGTTGCAATGCCTGCCAGAAAACTGGAGGGAGGAAGAAATGTCACCAGGATTTTCTAGCAAGTAAACATATACACCGCATTAGAGATGGTATGACCTGCAATTCCTGTAATGTTATATACTTGCCCATGTGGTTTAAGCTATACAGGGTGCACCACAAGGCCACTCCATACGAGAATATGTGAGCATGTATAGAACATAAAGAGAAAGTTTGCATTGAACCAAGTATCACTAGACTTTAGAAACCACCATGCTGCTGAGACCATGAAGTTAAATTTTGTTGGTATACAACTGATAAGGGGTGATTGGAGAGGTGAAGATTTTAATTAAAAATAGGACACGCAGAGATGAAGTGGATATTCAAATTAAAAACCCAACTGGCTCATATACCGATTTCGAGATTTGCCACTTTTAAAAGTAATTTCAATGTAATAAATTTAATAAGTGTTATCTTACCACATTTTTTTTTAAGTTCTTTATTTTCATTTTCAAGTCGAAAAGGTTAAATTGGTTAATGTATATGTAAAGACAAAAGTACAATAATATACAGAGGTAAAAGTATTGAACAATAAAGAACATGTCCTGGAGTCATGGACCAGATTAGTTTGTCTTCTAATGGTGCCTCAGGGGTCTGTCATGTTACTATGGGGTTGTTCCCTGTCCATGGGTTGGAGCGGTTTGTCCGTTCCCATTCATCGTGCGTCTACATTTCGAGTGATTGTCCCCGTGCTGTTATGGAGGAGTCGTGAATGTCGTAGCTCTTATGGGTCGAGGATTGTAGTCTAGTAGTGGGGTCATTGGAAGTATTTAGGTATAGGTCGTAAATGGGGAGGGGGTAGTCTTGAGCAAGGGGAGAAGAGTAAAGGGCGTCACGGTTGGGGGCGTAGGGACACATGCACACCCAGACCCCTCCCCCCCAAGTGGGGGGTCATTGGAGGTGGGAGGGGGAGAGCAGGAGAAGGGGGGAGGGAGAGAGTAAAAAGGGCTGGAGGGGAGGAACCAGAATGGGGAGATGGCAAGGCTGGTAGAGTACGGGGAGTAATCTAGTATGGATGGGTCTATGAAAGTCGGATCCACGGTGCGACTGGGTCCTGTATGGGGTGCCCAGGGGTTGGCTACCCTGGCAGACATGTCCCCCTCCAGCCAAGGGTCCCATACTTTGTGGAAGGATTTGTGCTGTGAGTTTGTCCATGTCTACGCTATCTTGTATTTTCCTGGCTATCGTGTTCTGGGTAGGTACGCAAACAATTTGTTTTCGGTCCTTGTATGTATTTCCAGGGGTTTGGATAATAGGGGGGCCCAAGGGTCCAGTGGGCAAGGTTTGGACAGAAGTCTAGTGAGGAGAGAAGTGATGGATTGCCAGATGGGGGCAGGTCCACCAGCAATGGTAGAATGTCCCCACTTCCCCTCAGAACATATACACCCTGTTCCAAATTATTATGCAAATTATATTTTCCTCATTTACCTAAATAATTGATGTAAATAACAGTCAGCATAATTCTCATGTTATCAACTATTAAGAGTACAATTCAAATTTTATTGAACAAACCTCCTAATAACAGTATTTTTTTTTTAAACATAAAAAACTTACAATGCACTGTTCTAAATTATTACACACTGTAAGTTTCAAAACACTTTATAGGTTGTAAAGAATTGAAAATTGTAATTTGTTGTGTTTGCAGCATATTTACTGAAATCAAAAGCTTTTTCAATCAAACTTATAACAACATTTTAACTTTTTAAACATTTTAACATAGGACCCCTTATTTGATAGCAGCTTCACAAGTCTTGCATCCATTGAACTTGTGAGTTACTGGACAGTTTCTGCTTGAATTTGTTTGCAAGATGTCAGAATAGCCTCCCAGAGCTGCTGTTTGGATGTAAACTGCCTCCCACCCTCATAGATCTTTTGCTTGAGGATGCTCCAAAGGTTCTCAATAGGATTGAGGTCAGGGGAGTATGGAGGCCACACCATGACTTTTTCTCCTTTTATCCCCATAGCAGCCATTGATGCAGAGGTAATCTTTGCAGCATGAGATTGTGCATTATCATGCATGAAGATGATTTTATGATGGAAAGCATAGTTCTTCCTTCTGTACCAGGGAAGAATGTGGTTAGTTAGAAACTCCACATACTTTGCAGAGGTCATCTTTACACCTCCGGCGACCCTAAAGGGGCCGACCAGCTCTCTTCCCATGATTCTGGCCCAAAACATGACATTGCAGCCTTGTTGGAACAGGGTGGCCTTCCACCAACCATCCACTACTCCATCCATCTGGACCATCCAGGGTTGCACGGCACTCACCAGTGAACAGGACTGTCTGAAAATTAGTCCATGTATTTTTCTGCCCAATGCAGCCGTTTCTGCTTGTGAGCATTGATTAGTGGTGGCCGAATAGAAGGTTTATGCACAGTTGCAAGACTCTGGAGGACTCTACACATTGATGTCCGTGGGACTCCAGAGGCACCAGCAGCTTCAAATATCTGTTTGCTGCTATGTAATGGTATTTTAGCAGCTGCTCTCTTGATCCGATGCATGGATCTGCAGAAATCTTCCTCAATGTGCCTTTATCTGCACAAACCCGTCTGTGCTCTGAATCAGCCACAAATCTCTTAATAGTGCGATGATCACGCTTAAGTTTTCGTGAAATATCTGATGTTTTCATACCTCGTCCAAGGCAGAACTATTTCACTCTTTTCGGCAGCAGAGAGATCCTTTTTCTTCCCCATATTGCATGAAAATGGTGCTCTGTTTAATAATGTGGAACACCCTCCTTTAGTAGTTTTTCCTTAAATTGGGCTCACCTGGCAATCTAATTATCACAGGTGTCCGAGATTGTTTTCAGTGATCAAAAGAGCCCTGAGACACAATGCCATCCATGAGTTAAACTGAAAAACAAAATATTTAATCTTTGTGACAAATAGAATTTGCATAATAATTTGGAACAGGGTGTAGTTTTGGGTAAAGTTTAGATGCAAGTTTATCTATGTGGAGGTGACTGGGAGAGGGAAGGAGTCACTGTCAGAAATGGACACATATTGTGAGCGATCCGATACATATGATCAAAACCAGGTTAGCGGACGATCACCAATACCTGAGTTTTTGAGTTTGTGCAGTAGAATGTTGTGGTCTACTGTGTCAAATGCCTTTGCAAAATCAAGGAAAATAGCTGCAGTTAGGTCTCCTTGTTCAATGCCAGTTTGGCTGTCATTGCAAACTTTTTAGAGGGCAGTTGTAGTGGAGTGGTTCGGGCAAAACCCCGATTGATCAGGGGTCAGATAGTTAGATTATTGGTAATACTCACATAGTTGAGAATGGACGCATTTTACTAAGATTTTTGACAATACCTGGAGCAATGATATTGGGCAATAGTTGGAAACCAAAGTAATGTCACCACTTTTATGGATAGGCAATACTCTTGCAGTCTTCCAAAGTTTATGGTTGTGACGGGTTTAGCAATTGCCGGCGCACTGAGCTTCAACAGCATTGCTGGGCTTTGATCAGGTCCAGACTGGTTTTTAATTTTTAGATTATTAAGGTGTTTTTTAATGACACTAATAGGTACAGGTCTAAAAATGAACTTGTCTATATTGGATCTTTGCAAATTTAGTGGGGCCTGATCCACATTTGTAGTTTCAGGATGTGTGTCATTTATTAGCTTGGCAATCAGGGCAGTGGAGCATCCGACAAGGAGTGGTAAGGATTGGTAACATGATGGGGAGGTGTAGCACCCAGGGAATTGTTACGTTAATTTATGGATTGTAAGTTATTGGCAAGGACTAGTTATGTACTGTTATTTATGTTTTATACAGTTACAAGTTAAATTATTGGTGAATAGTTAATAAATGCTGTGGCCTATTTTCATCATGTATATGTCTCAATTCCCTTGCCACCTCTATTGAGCACCTGCCCGTCTGCCCAGTCAGCAACCGCAGCCAGCCCAACAAGGAGCCTGACAGCCCAGCCAGAAAGAGTCTGCCAGCAGGAGCCAGCAGCCCCAGCAAGGAGCCAGGTCAGCAGCAATCAGGGACAGGATCCACTCCAGCTCTCCCAAAAGTAGGGAGGCTGGGTGGATTTAAATAATAATACAATTTTTTTTAAAATGGTAAGTGTATGAGAAAATGTGTGTGTGCGAGTGTGCCTGTCAGTGAGTGTGTGTGTCTGTCTGTCAGTGAGTGTGTGTATCTGTCTGTCAGTGAGTGTGTGTATGCCTGTCTGTCAGTGAGTGTGTGTCTGTGTGTCTGTCAGTGAGTGTGTGTGTGTCTGTCAGTGAGTGTCTGTCAGTGAGTGTCTGTCACAGAGTGTGTGTCTGTCAGAAAGTGTGTTTGTTTGTCAAAGAGTGTTTGTCTGTTAGAGAGTGTGTGTCTGTGTGTCTGTCTGTCTATCTGCCAGTAAGTGTGTGTGTCTGTCTGTTAGTAAGTGTGTGTCTGTCAGTGAGTGTGTGTGTGTGTGTGTGTCTGTCAGAGAGTGTATGTCTGTCATATAGTGTGTGTGTCTGTCAAAGAGAGTGTGTGTGTGTCTGTGTCTGTCAGAGTGTGTGTGTGTGTCAGTGTTTGTGTGTGTGTCAGTGAGTGTGTGTGTAGCTGCCAGTGTGGATCTTTAAGTGAGTGAGTGAATGTATGTCTGACAGAGTGTGTCAAATCAGTAAGGATATTTGTGTAAGTGAATGTATATCAGTGTATGTGTATCTGAGAGTGTGTGTCTGTCAGTGAAAGTGTGGGTTGTTTAAACAGTGTGTGTGCCAATGACTGTGTATCTGTCAGTGAATGTATGTCAGTGCATGTGTCAATCAGGGCATGCGTCTGTCAGTCAAAAATGTGTCTTTGATACGAAGTATTGGGGCAAATTTTGATTAGGGGGTGCCCAAATTTAGTCGTGCCTAGGACAGCACAAATTAAGAATACACCACTGAATACAGGGCAATTCCACTAGATAAGCAGCCTGGTACTGATCCCCTCACCACACTGCCAACAACAGGCTCTAAGATATCAGTCTGTCTGTCTGTATGTATGTATGTATCTATCTATCTCTCTATCTCTCTATCTCTCTCAAATTCAATCTGTCTGTCTTTTTGGTACATTTTAAAGAGAAACTTTTACCAAGACTACATACACAATCCTTCTGCGTCAGTGGGCACAGAGAGACATTACCCCCTTTTGACCGGTGTTATGTTAGAATTATATGTCAACATCACGGTTGCTTTGCATGATTTAGAACATGTAGAAAGAATAGTGTTTCTAATTAGCTGTGAAACAGCAATGTATTTCACACCGCAATACAAATGAAAAGAAAACCTTCGTTGTTGTCCCGGTGCCAGCTGTTTAGGTCCAGTAATCTTCTTTAGTGCTGGTGTCAGTGAATACAAATAACCAGTTGCAAAGCTCAGTGGAAACGTACAGCACCTGTGAAACCTACCTGATAGCTAACCACATTAAAATGCTTCATTTACTGACTACAATTAGCTATGACGTACTAATGCAAAAAGTCTAAATAAACAGTCCCCGATTTACAATATGTGAGAAAGCAGCATGCCTAAACTCATTTAAATGCTTGCGCAGAGAAGCCCAGTCCTCTCAATAGAGTCAGCATGGGAAACTTTTAAACCTAAAGACGATAATATGGCTCTCAGCGTAAACACTAAAAATTACTTTTTTTTTCTTTTTTAAACATTTTCTTACACAGGAAACGTTTCTCATGGAATCACAATGTTCTGTTAAAGGAACACTATAGTCACCTAAATTACTTTAGCTAAATAAAGCAGTTTTAGTGTATAGATCATTCCCCTGCAATTTCACTGCTCAATTCACTGTCATTTAGGAGTTAAATCACTTTGTTTCTGTTTATGCAGCCCTAGCCACACCTCCCCTGGCTATGATTGACAGAGCCTGCATGAAAAAAAAACTGGTTTCACTTTCAAACAGATGTAATTTACCTTAAATAATTGTATCTCAATCTTTAAATTGAACTTTAATCACATACAGGAGGCTCTTGCAGGGTCTAGCAGGCTATTTTCTTCTTAAATTAGAGGGACAAAGGTTTAAAAATAATATCAGGAAGTATTACTTTACTGAGAGGGTAGTGGATGCATGGAATAGCCTTCCAGCTGAAGTGGTAGAGGTTAACACAGTAAGGAGTTTAAGCATGCATGGGATAGGCATAAGGCTATCCTAACTATAAGATAAGGCTAGGGACTAATGAAAGTATTTAGAGAATTGGGCAGACTAGATGGGCCGAATGGTTCTTATCTGCCGTCACATTCTATGTTTCTATGTTTCTATGTAACATAGCAGGGGGATGAGAAAATCTTAATTAAACAGAACTTGCAATTAAGAAAGCCTAAATAGGGCTCTCTTTACAGGAAGTGTTTATGGAAGGCTGTGCAAGTCACATGCAGGGAGGTGTGACTAGGGTTCATAAACAAAGGGATTTAACTCCTAAATGACAGAGGATTGAGCAGTGAGACTGCAGGGGCATGTTCTATACACCAAAACTGCTTCATTAAGCTAAAGTTGTTCAGGTGACTATAGTGTCCCTTTAACTATTAGAGTGCTGGAAAGGAAATCAGGGCTCAGAATCAATACTCTTTCAGCAAGGTCTGCGAGTACAGCACTAAGGGAGATATTTTAGGTGTCCCTGCTGAGTCCAGTCAGCCAAAACATGCTATGTAAAAAAAAAAAGAAACCTTGTGTATCTGTTGCATCCTTTCTCGCATATTATCTTACGATGACAATTCTCGACAAAGGTAACTTTTTGTCAAGGTTTGTCAGGTGGAGGCAAAGTAATCCCTGCCTTATATATTTTAAAAAAAAAATATCAAAAGAGAAGTAAAGAAGAACAGATTAAATTAGGAATGAAGGAGAGAAGAGGAACAGCAAGCTAAGTAAACGATGTCAGAACCGCTTTAAATATTGCTCTCAGTCTGCAAGGGATAACAAAGTTCACTTTGTGTTTTAACAACCAAGGTGTTTCTTAACTCTGAATCTGGATCTCTATAGGACATAGTGCACTACACTATGCTGTTAACTACAAATGCAGTTGTATCAGTTGGAACTTCCTTATGAATCCCTTTTTACGGCTTACTATTATCAGTAAAGACTCTGTAACACAATATATAACAATTACAACCACTTCCTCAGTATGCCATTCATCAACAGCACAGCACATGTCAACGGCAGAAAAAAACAAATGCCATTTCCTGCATTCTCACCTCCACGAGAAGTATTTGAAACTTTTGAAGTCTGTTGATTTATTTTTTTTGTAGTTTGGCTGGAGCTTTTTTGCAAGGCTTTCATACTTCTTCTTCAGTTTAATAGCTTTAATTTGTGACAGCAATTTATTTTCAGACGGTGTTACTCCCCAATCTCAATCTCTCTTTCTGTACTACATCCCCATTGGGCAGACATGGGCACTGTCTTTGGATATTTAGGATAAAACCCAGGAGAGTAAAAGTATTCAGCAGATAGTGATCGATTGTGTGTATGTAGATACTTAAAAAGTTCAAATCTTCTTTCATTCTGAATCTTCATATAGTCAACTTTTTCTATATCCTTAACCATCACCATTTCGTTAACACAAGTTTTCCACCTTTCTAGACATTTAATGGAGAACCTAGAATGAAATCAAAGTGAATTTAACATTTTAGGCACAATAACCACATTTAAAACATTGCTGTCTGAAAACAGGTTTTTTTTCCAGATCCAGTTATTTTGGACAGAAATTTGAAATTCAGTTTGAATTCATTTTGGATTCACAACAGTTCAGATTTTAGTGAATAATCCCGTGTGACATCTCTATATGCATTTAATATCTTTTTCTTACGTTCTTCTCTGCAGGTTTGCGTAAGAGACATGTTTACAGGTTTTGGGGACATCTTCCATTGAAAAATATTCAGTACCATAAACGGTGCAATTGATTTAAATTTTTAGAACTTGGGTGGCCTTTCACAATGAATCTGCTAAACATCTGGAATCCAAGCAGACAGAAGATTATATTTTCAAAGCTTACATCATGGTATAATAATTGGGAGACACGATGTGCTCTCTGACCTATTAACTTAAATAGGAAAACAGTGTAATTACAGCACTTCCTACTTCTGCTTTATTTACTAAACTATCAGACACATTATTCAGAAATAATCCATTAAGCTATTTGTAGAATAGGCTTTAATAATAGTCTGACAATAATGAAAAACAACAGCGCCTACTATTTGGCAAAATAAACACGGTTTATGGTCTACTGAATACGCAATTATCTTAGAACTATTGGTTTAATAATCTCCTAAAAATAATTTGAGATAAATTGAGTAAATATGTTGTTGCTTAATATTGCTGATTAACAAAGGAGTTCTCAATAGTATTTTGTCTTTTCCTCCATTATTGCAACGTTAGGAATGTACTTGTTTGTTGTCTTTTTACTTAATTACAGTTAATTAAAAGACATTTCCTTACAGAGTGGTTTCAATGATACAATGAATGACAGCAACACACATAAAGGGGAGCTTTCCTGGCCCCCTCTATTCCCTACAATTTAAATCTGATGTGCTATGAAAATAGCTTGTTGGCTCTTGAATGCTAAGAAAATACAATGCTATGCAAATATAATTCTGTGTTTATGTCTTCAGTAGCTTCATAAAAAATACTGACAAAAACCACAAACAATGTTGAACTTTTTTAAGCTGACATTATATGAAAGGCACTTGATCTATCACAAAATTCTTTCATTTAAGTAGTTAGACCTTTATAGGGTATTGGTATCTAAAATGGTACACTTAAAAGAACACTCAGAATTTCTTCAGCCTGCTGTAGTGGTTATGGTGCCCGGAGTGCCCTGATGTCCTTCCATGTAAAGTCGTCAAACTATTTCAGAATGGTTTTAAAAGTTACTTGTGGTCTGCCGGGAGCAGACTACCACCTCGACTCCAGACAGAAACTCCTGCACTGAGCTCCAGGGCAGGAAGGTGCTTGTTGGCTGAGAATGGTCAACTGTCGCTCTTTACCAGTGAGCCGACCCTGACCCTTTAAGAATCTACTTACTGCGGGGGAGGAGGCACTTAGCAGAGATTGGATAAGTTGTCCAACCATTTTCAGATGGTTTTATTACTTACCCTGAGAGGGTGCCAGGACACTCCTGACACCAAAACCAGTACAACAGGCTGTGGTGGTTTGAGGCTCTCCGTGTTCCTTTAATTCTGCTTTTTTTTACTTTATTCACCAAAATGGTGATTAGAAATTATTATTATTGTTTTTAATTTTCAACTTCATCTAATTTCTTATCCCAGTTTGCAGAGCAGGTGGTGTCCCAACACAGGCTAACAATGTATATATGTCTCACACCGCGTACTACACCTTCCAAGCTGTCTCACTCTACAGTACATCACTTACTGGGGGTAGGTGTCAGGTCCTGCTGAATATAATGAACTTGAACCAAACCACAAAGACCCATTAACTTAGCTGCTGGGTTCAAACACAGGGTATACGATCCATTGATTCTCCTTTTTGACAATCTGCCACAAAGTTGCTCAATTAAAACTTCTATCTTGACGAAGAATATTTAGCTTTATTACATCCGTACTTATAAAGTTGCCTCTTCAGGTAATGCAAGATCAGTGTGCAAACTTAATGTACAGAAAAAACTTACAATACTGGAGCGCTTAATATACACAGTTCTACAGGGGTAAAGTAGAGTTATTTAACAATTGTGTATTACACAGTATCTCTTTAATTGCCTGCTACCACACTTCAAAGTGATCCCTTCACCACATACAAAAAATAGAAATTATAGTGTTAACACTTCTTAACACTATAAGTGCAAACTTAATGTGTTTGAAGTCCAGTAGGTCCAATTTCTCTATTCTGAGTTTGATTAAATTATTCCCTGCAATAAAGTAATAGTGTAGTAACAGCACATGAAAGGTATAAATTACACATACTCAGAGTGAGCTCTAAAAGCCCTTAGACATTGTAATCACAGAAATAAAACCAAAATGAACTACACTAACTTTTCATGAGCAGAGAAAATGTAGTGCTTAGCAAGACCCTGGGCCAGCTGCAGCCCAGCAAAATATAGATACTCTTTGAAGAAAGGAGGTTCAGGCACTCATATGCTCTATAGGCACAGCTTTGTGTAGCTTGGCAAAGACCCATTTGTGAGTCAAAATGTTTCCAACAAATGTGCCTAAAGAGTAGGGATAGGCAACCTTCGGCAGTCCACATGTTTTGGACTACATCCCCCATAATTCTCTGACACCCATAGTGCTGGCACAGCATCATGGGAGGTGTAGTCCAAAACATCTGGAGTGCTGAAGGTTGCCTATGCCTGCTATAGAGCATTGGAGTGTCTCCTTTCATCAACTGGTATCTTAGAAGAAATAAGCTAAAAATGTGTACATGTATTTTTGTGTTCAGACAATGCAATGTGTGGTCTTGTCCTAGGCATTGTGTATATATAATGAGATTTAATGCAGGTTTATATTTTCATATCCCTTCTTATGATACATCACAAGATAATGTTCCCCATTTAACATTAACATATACGTGCATATATAAAAAGTCACAAATGGCAATGAATCAACATGTTTTATTGCCCCTTTTCACTCTGTCTGTAAACATTTCCTTTTAACTCTGGAAGCACACGTATTTAATTTTTATTCTTCAACATTCACATTGTGAACACTTAAGTATCCCTTTAACATTTATGTGCAAATCACAAAATTCATATTCCATCCGAATGTGAAATCCAATGCATATATTTGCATTAATATGTCTAGCACAGAGCATAGTTGATATTGTATATGCTACACACAGTCACACAGTGTCACTATGTCATATTTGCTTAAAAGGTGCAAATTATATCTACATGGTATGGGGGCAAAACAATACCTTTCAGCTAGCAAAATTGGCAATTATATGTACTATTGCTGCAGTGTCTCTGTCGGATTTTTTTGTTTGTTTCTTTGTCAGTTTGACAGAGAATTGTCTTGAGTCTTTTCCATTGACAAAATTGATGTGTGTCTTTCGCCTCACATATTCCTATTTGCAAATATTTTGGGCTCATGACGTAAAATGAGTATCAGGTCTACAGTTTTCAACCCAGGGATGTACACCCTTATACAATAATATAGAAACTTTATTTTGCATAAAAATTCAATTGAGATAAATGTGGAAGGAAATATAAAAATAAAAAACTAAACATTTTAAAAATGAATGTAAAATGCATCTAATGATAACCGTTGTCCATTACGTTTAATGGAATTAGAATATCTATATTAGTTTTGTTACCTGTAATCAATATATTTAGTATGAGGGTTAGAACACATTTCTAAAAGAGAGCATCACGTTGGAGGAAGGCAGAGCAGGGGGAGCATGAACTCAGCTTGGGATCCATGTGTGAGTGCATTCTTGTGATATGATCTATGTTACAAACTGCCATTTGTAACTGTTATTTTATTTGACAAATTGCCCTGCTTCCCTGTGTTATGGAGAAGCCTAATTGTCAGCCTTCTGCCCCATGACTATGGACCTAGTGTGTATGGCGATTTGACTGTATTTGTGGGATCTGTTCAGTTCAATAGGAGTTGTGTATTTTTGTGTCTTTTTGCGTCTTTTGCTAACATGTGGTTAATGGAGTCTGCCTCTATCCCTGGATAATTGGATTACTTTCCCCATTGTCCAGGATAGAGGCCTCTGTAAAACCGGTTTGGGCCAGAAAACCATGCTGCCAGCCAGGCCCCAAAAGACACTTTTGCTAACTTTTGAACCCCTTGTCTGATTTGTGCCATTTTTTAATATGTTGCTCCCCTTAATGGATTGATTCCAAATATGTAATTTTTATGAAGATTGGATGTGTAGTTTGGAAGTTATAGTACATGTATAAAAACTGTATTTTTACTGTTCTGTTTTAATTATGTTATGTGATTATCTGAGGGATGGGAATTTCCCCGAATGTATATTGTTCCGATTGGTTATACTGCTAATTATGTGGGTGTCTCCCTTGCATGGGCAGAATCTCATAAAAGCAGAGTGTGTGCCATTAAACATCAGATCTTCTTGACCCTCAATACGTAGCCTTGTCTCGTTATTGGAGGGAACTGCTATATCACACTGGGGATTGCTATGCTCTGCATACTCCCCTGAGCTTTTAATCACTTAGCTCTTTTAAGAGTTGTTCCTGTTACGCTCTCCTGGAGGAGAGGTCTTCCCCACACGGTCCTGGAGGACAGAAGCTGATCCAGGGTGGAAGGAAGACGGCGAGACTCCAGTTAAGCTACGGCGGTTGTGGAGTCTGCGGTGGTTGTGGTGTCGGCTGAAGTGTTTGGAGTCCTCAGGAAGCGCTAGGAGCATCCATCAACGGAGGGTACTCGGTCGGAGTACAAGGAGCTCCGTTACAATCTATATTTGTATTGCACAAGCTTGGCAGGTGTAGAAGAAGAGCCACAGACAACAATAGACATCAAATTGAATCTTATGACTTTAAAATCAGCAAAATTCATTTAGTTCTCTCTTTTTAATTGTTCTAACGTTATCCACTTCTCGCTTTCATAATCCATTTAGTACTTTAAAACAATAACTCCACTTCACTTGTAACTGCAAACTGTACCTCCCTCCTGGGGTATGTTAACATCAGTCACATGTAGTCTGTCTCAGATAACCCCAGCTATAAACAGCATGCTCCCAACAGCCTCAGGCTGCCCACTGGACCCCAAAGAAGCCACCTTCATGCATCCTAAAGGTAGGAAAAAGAAGGGTGGCTTAAAAGGTGTACATTTTCCATGTATGTCTGTATGTCCATCTATCTATCTGTTTGTTTGTATGTGTATCTATCTGTGTGCATGTCTGTGTATCTTTGCATCTGCATGTGTATCTTTGTATCTGAATATGTGTCCGTGTGTGTATCTGTATGTGTATATGTGTGTCTGCAAGTGCATCTCTTTGTCTGTGAATCTGTTTGTGTGTCAGTGTATCTGCATGTGTGTCAGGGTGTGCCCCTATGTATCTGTATGTATATGTATGTGTACCTGTATGAGTGTCATTCATTGTATCTGAATCTCAATGTATCTTTCCTGGTAAAATATTTTATAAATAAATAAATGTTATAAACCATGGGTCGTCAACCTGGTCCCTGCCGCCCACTAGTGGGCGTTTCAGGATTCCAGGTGGGCAGTAGGGATTTCAGAGATTGGGTGGGCGGGAGGGCGAGTGCGAGCCGGCGGTACCCCTGCGACCGGGTACCGCCGTCACCATTTGCGGCCCCGGCCCGCGTGGCAAACCGCCGGGGCCGCCGTCCAAGGGGTCCATCGGGTGGCCCATGCTGTCAGGGCCACCCGATGGATGTGGTTGAGAGGGGGCCCGGTCAGCGCTGGGCACTTTAACAGCGCGACCGGGCCCCCTGTTATTACATCACATGCTGGGAGGAAGTGACTGCACGTCACTCTTCCCAGCTAACAAACAGACCGCACGGGAGGAAGACCAGGGAGTCAGAGTAGGAACTCTGACTCCCATGCACCTGAGCCACCACTGGACCCCAGAGAAAGTCACCCTCCTGCACCTAAAAGGTAGGAAACAGGAGGGTTACTAAAATATTTTGTGTGTGTTTGTTTGTGTGTATGTGTCTTTGTATGTATGTCTTGTGCGTGTGTCTATGTATGTATGTCTTGTGTGTGTGTGTCTATCTGTATATATGTGTGTATGTATGTTTGTCTTGTCTTTGTACGTATGTGTGTCTTTGTATGTGTGTCTTGTGTCTGTCTGTATGTGTGTATGTGTCTATGCATGTCTTATGTGTGTGTCTTTGTATGTGTACCTGTCTGTATGTATGTGTACCTATCTGTTTGTATGTATGTGTGTGTGTGTCTGTATGTATGTGTGTGTGCCTGTCTGTGTATGTATGTGTCTTGTGTGTGTGTGTCTGTATGTGTGCCTGTCTGTTTTTCTGTATGTATGTATGTATGTATGTGTGCCTGTCTGTGTGTCTGTATGTCTGTATGTGTGCCTGTCTGTGTGTCTGTATGTATGTGTGCCTGTCTGTGTGTCTGTATGTATGTATGCGTGCCTGTCTGTTTGTATGTATGTGTCTTTTTGTGTGTGTGTGTGTGTGTGTGTGTGTGTGTGTGTGTGTGTATGTATGTGTGCCTGTCTGTGTGTCTGTATGTCTGTTTGTGTGCCTGTCTGTGTGTCTGTATGTCTGTATGTGTGCCTGTCTGTGTGTCTGTATGTATGTATGCGTGCCTGTCTGTTTGTATGTATGTGTCTTTTTGTGTGTGTGTATGTATGTATGTATGTGTGCCTGTCTGTTATAGTGGGCTATAGTAAGTGGGCTACCCAGCTAAGCCTTCCTACTGGGCATTGCTATAGGGAAGGTTAGGTTAAAAAATAGAAAAAAGGGATAAAAAAAAGGTGGGGAGGGGAATTGAGGAGGGAGATGAGATGAGCTGACGCACAGATGAGAAATCATATTATGCGCAAACAGAGAAGTCGTCTGAATATTACTGAAAGAGGAGACCTTCGTTTGTTCCTTACGAAAATCGAACCAGATATCAAATATTTAGTCTTGCAGCATCAGCCTCAAGGATCTCATTAATCACTAGTAAAGGTAATTTCAATTTACTTTATTGTTTTCCAATTAAACGTTATAAAGTTAAAAACATTATAAACATGCATTATGTAGAAATAAAAAGATAAATGTACATACATTTTTTTTTTTTAAAACACCCTCCTTTCTAAAAAATATTCTGCACTTGCGCGAAAACTGGTGGGCAGTAAGGAAATATTTCCATCAAGAGAGACGCATTAGTGGGCGGTAGGTAGAAAAAGGTTGACTACCACTGTTATAAATAAATAAATAGTGTCACCACTTTTTATGGATAGGCACTACTCTTGCAGTCTTCCAAAGTTTGGGTATGTATCCAGACACCAAGGATTCGTTAATTAGAGTTGCAACAGGTTTAGCAATTGCCGGCACACTGAGCTTTAACAGCATTGCTGGGATTTGATCAGGTCCGGACTGGTTTTTAATTTTTAGATTATTAAGATGTTTTTTAATAACACTAACAGGTACAGGTCTAAAAATAAACTTGTCTATATTGGGCCTTTGCAAATTTAGTGGGGCCTGATCCCCATTTGTAGTTTCAGGATGCGTGTAATTTATTAGATTGGCAATCAGGGCAGTAGAAAATAATTGTTAAAGGCATTTGCACGGGAGCGCACGTCCAGGAGCGCGTTGATGCTGATGCCCTGAAGGAGAGAGCCTGCAGAGGAGACCCGCTGGTTTGATGTCGGCACACATACCTGATTAAGCACCTCGCCAAGTATCCCCTTAACATCCATGTTAATATCACGGAAACGGCGCAAATAACAAATGCCACGAGACACTGGAGTTCTAAGTGTTAAGCCTGCCTGCTCCGAGATTACCTGAAAAAAGGAGTTAAAAGGAGTCGGTGTCGGTGAGAGCGTGGGGTAAGTCCCACGTGGACTTGCTCAATGTACTTCTCTCTTTCTTTCCTCTCTTTATTCTATGAAGTCTATATATAATATAAGGTATAGAGAGACAAAGTACAAAGGAAAGAAATAGATATAAAGGTGGAAGAAGGTGAAGGGGAGGCGAACAACTAGAAGGAATACAGATGGTTATAAATGAAAAGAAAGAAAAATCGGCAGAAAAGTAGATGGTGGAATTGCTACTGATAAATACATGCTAAAGAAATAAAGAGATGACAGTGAGAAAACGATTGATGAGCTTGGAAAAATCAGGTGTTACCTAATAAATTTTGGATGTACCCACACAGAGATCACTAATTAAGGCATACAACCTTAATTTTTGGCTGGACTAACTTCTCTCTGTAATTGTTTGAAGCCTAAAATCACTAAGAAGAAAGAAAGTGATAATAAGGAATGATGGTAAAACGACCAGAGAAAAAAAAAGAGAATAATAAGAAGGTTCAGTATATCAACATACTAAAAATAATAAAATCAAGATCAAGCATACCTGAAGTAATCAGGGCATTTGAATAAAAACTAGTCTTAAAGGGACACTATAGTCACCTGAACAACTTTAGCTGAATGAAGCAGTTTTGGTGTATAGAACATGCCCCTGCAGCCTCACTGCTCAATCCTCCGCCATTTAGGAGTTAAATCCCTTTGTTTATGAACCCTAGTCACACCTCCCTGCATGTGACTTGCACAGCCTTCCATAAACACTTCCTGTAAAGAGAGCCCTATTTAGGCTTTCTTTATTGCAAGTTCTGTTTAAGTAAGATTTTCTTATCCCCTGCTATGTTAATAGCTTGCTAGACCCTGCAAGAGATCCTGTATGTGGGCTCTCTTGAATTGACTAAAGTTGAATTTATAGATTGAGATAAAATTATTTAAGGTAAATTACATCTGTTTGAAAGTGAAACCAGTTTTTTTTTCATGCAGGCTCTGTCAATCATAGCCAGGGGAGTAGTGGCTAGGGCTGCATAAACAGAAACAAAGTGATTTAACTCCTAAATTACAGTGAATTGAGCAGTGAAATTGCAGGGGAATGATCTATACACTAAAATTGCTTTATTTAGCTAAAGTAATTTAGGTGACTATACTGTTCCTTTAATTCCAAACAATTAACCATAATATCAACAGCTGTAAATTACAGCATTTGAAGAAGCTTTAAAGATATATCCAGCGGGAAGATCCCTGACAAGGGAAAGGAGAAGGGGAAAAAAAAATAACTTTTTTTATTATTATTATTATTCCTCATGGCAACAAAAAAGGTTCAAGAGGGTAAACAACTCTCGAAGAGAGAGAAAAAAACAAATCAGGAAATTAAGCCAGAAAAAAGATTATCTGCCTCCACTCTGTCTCAACAACAGAAACAAGAGTCAGAGCAACAAAACGAAACAGACACCTCATTCCAAACAGTTAAAGAAACAGAAACAATGTCACCACAGAAGGCACTCCCAAAACAGGGCCAGAAAGAGGTTAATCTCGAAGAAATACATGATTATTTAGACACAGTTTTTGAACGTCAATTTGACAAGATCAAAAATGAAATACAGACGGGCCTTACGGAATTTAAATCCGAAATTCTATTGATAGAGAAGAAAGTAAAAATAAATGAAGAAAAAATGGAATCTTTAGAATATCAGCAAGCTATAACTGAAGATCTTCAAGAAAATGCTAAGAAAAGAATAGAAGATTTGGAATTAAAAATCGCTGACCTAGAAGATAGAACGAGGCGTAATAATTTAAGATTTAGAGGAATTCCAGAGTCAGTCACTAATGAAAAACTGCAAGATTACATTTTGGATCTTTTTCGACAATTAGACATTCAATTGATAAACCCCCTACAGGCTCTGGAGCGGTGCCATAGAATCATGAAACCGGATACAGTGGAACAAGGTGCCCCTAGAGATGTACTAATATGTTGCGCCTCATATAAGATTAAAGAACAATTATTAAGAACAGCAAGAATGACCAGATTAAAAGAACCATATAAAGATATTGCCATTTTCCTGGACATATCGAAAACCGTTTTCAGCATACACAAAGATATTAAGGCAAAAGAATATTCGATATTCATTGAGATATCCAAGCAAAATCGTGGTTTCTTATGAGGCAAAAACATATTCATTTTCTGATGTACCGGTAATAGAAAAATAGTTTAACCCCTTAAGGACACATGACATGTGTGACACGTCATGATTCCCTTTTATTCCAGATGTTTGGTCCTTAAGGGGTTAAAGACATGAACTTTGCTGTCACTATTTGAATAATCTGTATATATATACATATATATACGTGCTTTTTTTCGGAAAAGAGAGTATAGATTAGCCATTTTGAGTAGCATAATATGGTAGCTAGTCACAAGTAGTGATGTCGCGAACTGTCCGCGAACTTGCCGCGAACTCCGGTCAGCTGACACATCCCTGCCAATCTCCGGCAGACCCTCCCTCCCAGATCCTCCTTCTTCCTGGACAGCATCCATGTTGAAGGCAGCTTCAACATGGATGCTGTCCAGGAGGTGGGAGGGTCTAGGAGGGAGGGTCTGCCGGAGATTGGCAGGGATGTGTCAGCTGACCGGAGTTCGCCGCGAACGGTTCGTGGCGAACCGCGGCGAACCGTTAGCGGCAAGTTCGCGAACGGTTCGCGACATCACTAGTCACAAGGTGTAATGCACAAATAGATATTAAAAGGTATAGCAACAATAATTGTTATGAATAATATATGTAAAACACACGTCAGAATGCACAACCACGATTTATTCTTGTATGCTAGGAGTCAAGCATTAATCTTGCACTATATTTAAATTATAAAGTTTGGTTAAGAAAGAGTAAGAATATAAAAAGAACAGAATTCACAAATATCATGCACGAGATATAGATTAAAAAAGATAACTAACGTGTGAATACAATTGAAATTAGTAGAATTAGGAATTGACAAATGTAGCACAAAGGATAAAATTATTTATATTCACGGTTATGATTTAATTATTTAATTAAAGAGCTAAAGTAATAAATGGGAACTAGGCACAAAAGAATGCACTCTTAAAACAGGGCCAAAAAAAGGTTAATCTTGAAGAAATATACGTTTTAAATCTGCAATCCTATTAATAGAGAAGAATAGTAAAGATAAACGAAGGGGAATAGATTTTTTATTTTTTGTTGTTGATATTAATGAAAGAATTTATCTCTCTTTCATCGAGGTATTCAGCATCATACAATTGATCCTATCAGGGATCCAGGTGGAGGGTTTTGGTGAAAGGGGATATTCACAAAAACCATCCAGACTTCCTTAAAGGGTTGTTTTTTTGTATTTGTTAGTGTGTCGGAATTTGTTATAATGTTAAATGTTAGTCTTATATTGAAACAGCGACTTTTGTGGAGGGTAAAGGATATAGGAATGTATTCAGGAAAATTAATATTTATGTGTAAATACTTGAAAGTGAATAGAAGATATCTACGCCTTATTACTAGTTAAATGACACAAGTCATAGATTGGAGGATGCCTAGTATACTAGGTTAAACATTTTTTTGATAAATGGTAAATATTGTGACGTATCAACGTACAAGGTCTTAATTCACCACAAAAAAGGAAAATAGCGATCGACCGTATGAAAACAGAAAACGCCCATATTGTGTGTGTCTTCAAGAGACGCATTGGCGACAAGCTAATGAAGGGAAATTCAGATTCTTAGATTTTCCTCTCTCTGTTTGTTCATCATTTAAAGAGAAAAAGAAAAGAGGAGTAGCGATTTTATTTTCAGCTAAAGTAAACGTCTCCATAAAATATCAGAGTATAGACAAAATGGGCAGATGGATTATATTAATTTGTGGTATCGATGAAGAATTATATACAATAGTCAATATTTATACACCGAACTCTTCACAGATACAGTTCATACAAAAAGTCTTAATGAAAGTAGAAAAAAAAAATCCAAGCAAGGAGCTCTCATAGTTCTAGGCGACTTTAATTCCGTAATCGACCCCAAATTAGAGGTCTGAAAAAGGTAAAATACCCTCTAAGAATGTCTTTAATCAAGCTAAGAAATTGAGTAATATTATATAAAATGCAACTCTCTCAGACTGTTGGAGGATATTCCATCCTACCGATAGAGATTTCACTTGTTTTAGTAAGACCCACTGTTCGTATTCAAGAATTGATTTAATCTTAATAGAACGTAATTTGTTGGGCAGAATAAAATCTTCTAATATACTGTCTACCACCTGGTCTGATCATAACATGGTAAAGGTGCATCTGAAAGATAAATTTATTAGACAAAGACCAGAGTGGAAATTGGACAAGAAAATATTAATTCCGGAAGATAATAAAGAACAAATTGCTAAGGCAATAGATACATATTGGATAGAGAACGATAAGGATGGGGTATCACCTATGATAAAATGGTGTGCATTCAAAAGTGTTATAAGAGGTCACTTAATTGGTATGGCTGCGCACGAAAAAATAAGTAAAGGGAAATCTCTTTCAGAGTTATATATTGAATTAAGCGAATGCAATAAAATAAATATAACCTCTCCTATGAGAGCCCGAGCAAATCAAATAAGGATAATTGAAAGTAAAATTAATGATATTTTAATAGCTAAAGCTAATAGGAATTTACAATATATGAAAAACAATTTCTATTACAGGGGAAGTAAAGCTGATAAACTTCTTACTAACAGAGTTAAAGCACATCAAAAGGCCAAATTAATAAATAAAATAAAACAAGGCAATGATGTAATAATTGATCCAGTCAAAATTGGGGCGGCCTTTAAAGAATATTATGATTTATATAACCTACCAGTAACAGCAACTCAAGAAGATCCACAAAAATATTTTTTAGATAAGCAGCTGCCCAAATTAACGAACTCCCAACTAAACAAACTGAATGAAGACATTTCAGCTGAAGAAATTATAGAGGCTATTGATGCAATGAAAAAAAATAAAGTGCCAGGCCCAGATGGGTTTGAAGATTTTTTTTTAAAAAATCTACAAAGATAGGCTCGTTCAGGGTTTAAGGGAATGCTATAATACAGCTAAGTCCACGGGGAAACTGCCAAATGAGATGTTAGCAGCCAATATTGCTCCTATACTTAGACCAAAAAAAAATTCAGAAGACATTGCCAACTATAGGCCGATAGCTTTATTCAATAACGATTATAAAATGTATGCATCAATTATATCTAAAATAATTAAAAGTATAATCTCGAGTTTAATATCAGAAGATCAAGTAGGATTTGTCCCCGGGAGAACATCGTCTAATCATATTAGGAAAATTATAAACATTTATGCTAAGGTACATGCCACAAAAAAAACCTTTTTCACTAAGGCGCTCGATGGAGAGAAAACCTTCGATCAGGTTAACTGAAATTATATGAAATCAACTTTAGAGGCCTTTGGCTTCTCAGGACAGATCCTTTCGGCAATTATGGCCCTCTATTCCTCTCCATCGGGCAGGACAGTGGGAGGGGGAATCAGGTCTGATTGGTTTGAGATTTCAAACGGTACACGTCAGGGCTGCCCACTTTCCCCACTTCTTTACATCATGGTGGGGGAACCACTTGCTCATGACATACGTTTGAATATTAATATAACAAGCTTTTGTAAGAAGGACAAAGAGTTAAAGATAAGTCAGTATGCTGATGATATTTTGATAACACTATTGAATCCAGCTCACTCGGTTCCAGCAGTAATGGAAGAAATAAATCAGTTTAGTTTTCTTACAAATTATAAACTTAACATTCAAAAAACAGTGGTATTGCCTATATATTTGGATTTGGCTGAATATAATTTCTTAAATAAACAATATGATTTTAAATGGGAGAAGAAAAGCTTTGTCTATTTGGGGATAAATATAGTATATGACCCTGTAAACATTATGAGAGCTAATCTAATCCCTTTGATAAAAGAAACTACTCATCTCCTTAAACAATAGAGTAAACTTGAGATATCCTGGTGGGGAAGAGTTAATTCTATAAGGGCTTATATCTTTCCTAAGATTATTTACTTATTAAGGATGATTCCGATGCCGATACAACCCCACTGGCTAACAAATATCAATAAGTTCTTTAGAAATTATATTTGGCTTAACAAGAAGCCCAGAATAGGACAAGACCTTATTTATCTCTAATATAAACAAGGGGGAACAGGATTTCCTAATAATTTTGTATCACCAAGCTGCCCAGCTGCTGCATACAGTAGCTACAATTAATCAGGATACACACCCACAAGCTTGGCATGAATTAGAGGGAGAAGATATTTCGGAACCATACAACATGGTTAAATTGTTGTGGCCCATAAGAATCCTTGCCCGTAATAAACATAAGCCATGTCAAACAGACAACATAATATTAAAACCCCAGGTTAAATTCTGGACTTATTTCAAAAAACAAATAGATTTAAAGGATACAATTTTGCCTGCATTACCGTTCAGATACCTGATGAAGTGGATAGAAAATTTAGATGTCAGTCAGTGGACTAGACATGGCATTAACAAAATTTCAGATCTATTTGACGAAAAGATTATGTCCTTTAATGATCTGCGCACTGTCTTTAGCATTGCGACTTCTCAGAATTTTAATTTTATTAGAATAAAAAGCTTCCTACATAGTGTTATACCTTATTTGAATGAGCATTCTCCAATTTTTAAATTAAATAAGTTGATAAACTCAGAAAAAAACACAAAGATATTAACAAAATGTGTTAGTATTTGTTTGTGTGTGAAAAATGCAAAAAACGCCAATTTTGGCCAGTGTTTGTGACTAAGTGGCTACTAAAAAAGACTGGACATACCCTGTTTGCAATACCTTGGGTTGTCTACTATTGCAAATGGTATGCCATCATAGGGGTCATTTTCATTCTTGGGCTACCATAGGGTCTCAAAGGCAATGTAACCAATCTGGCGAATTTTAATGTGAAAAAAATGAAACGCAAGCCTTATATTTGACGCTGTAACTTTTGAAAACACCATAAAACCTGTACATGAGGGGTACTGTTGTACTCGGGAGACTTCGCTGAACACAAATATTTGTGTTTCAAAACAGTAAAAAGTATCACAGAAATAATATTGTCCGTGTAATGCTGTTTGTGCATGAAAAATGCAAAAAACTTCACTTTTACTGGCGATATCATCATTGTAATACATTTTACTGTTTTGAAACACTAATATTTGTGTTCAGAAAAGTCTCCCGAGTAGAACAGTACCCCCCATGTACAGGTTTTATGGTGTCTCGGAAAGTTATAGGGTTAAATATAGTGCTAGCAAATTAAATTCCCTTTACTTTCGGCATGGGTTGTCAGGCAGGTCCTGCTAATTGTAATTAATTAAGATACCTAATTATGTAAAAATAATACATAAATATATATGTAGAATTAATATATGTATATATCTATATAATTGAAAAAATTGTTTTTATTTATATATAGGTATATATATAGTGATATATACGTATATATTTATGTATATAGATATATATTATTTCGTTCTACGTGTATTTTGATATATATATATATATATATTAATTTCACAATACAGTTAGAACGAAATAACACACATCTATATATTTTTTAATATTTATTTTAATTATTTCTTTTTTAATTTATTTTTTTAACGATACATTTTGTGTATAATGTTTCTTTTTATATTATGATAAAACATATACTACTAACCATACATACATACTAACTCCAAATGTCACCTACCTTATACATGTACATATATATATCAAGGCTATGCTAGTGGGAGCAGAATTGTTGTGTGTTGTATTTTTGGAGGATTAATTTTTATTATTGGAAAATACCAAACGAGAAAAATTTCAATGAACCCAAAAACTCATTAATATCAAAAGCTGAATATTTTTGGAAGTAGTTTTTAGTTTGTTTTTAGTTATAGCTATGTGTTAGGGATATCTGTGTGTGCAGGTGACTATTACTTGCATAATTATTAGTAACTTAACAAAACAAATATAGCCCATTTCAATTATTTATTATTACTAGTGAAAACCAATATAAATATCTCAACATTCACAAATATACTTCGACATTCAAAAACAAAACAAAACAAATCTCAGTGACCAATATAGCCACCTTTCTTTGCAAGGACACTCAAAAGCCTGCCATCCATGGATTCTGTCAGTGTTTTGATCTGTTCACTATCAACATTGCGTGCAGCAGCAACCACAGCCTCCCAGACACTGTTCAGAGAGGTGTACTGTTTTCCCTCCCTGTAAATCTCACATTTGATGATGGACCACAGGTTCTCAATGGGGTTCAGATCAGGTGAACAAGGAGGCCATGTCATTAGATTTCCTTCTTTTATACCCTTTCTTGCCAGCCACGCTTGTGTGGGAGTACTTGACGCTGCGGTGATGGAGCATTGTCCTGCATGAAAACTCATGTTTTTCTTGAAGGATGCAGACTTCTTCCTGTACCACTGTTTGAAGAAGGTGTCTTCCAGGAACTGGCAGTAGGACTGGGAGTTGAGCTTGACTCCATCCTCAACCCGAAAAGGCCCCACAAGCTCATCTTTGATGATACCAGCCCAAACCAGTAATCCACCTCCACCTTGCTGGCGTCTGAGTCGGACTGGAGCTCTCTGCCCTTTACCAATCCAGCCACGGGCCCATCCATCTGGCCCATCAAGAATCACTCTCATTTCATCAGTCCATAAAACCTTAGAAAAATCAGTCTTGAGATATTTTTTGGCCCAGTCTTGACGTTTCAGCTTGTGTGTCTTGTTCAGTGGCGGTCGTCTTTCAGCCTTTCTTACCTTGGCCATGTCTCTGAGTATTGCACACCTTGTGCTTTTGGACACTCCAGTGATGTTGCAGCTCTGAAATATGCTTCTTTCAAACCGCGGCGCGTACTTCTGCAAGTGGCTGCACGCTTTGACTTTTCTCAGCGCCTCAAGCAAGTAGTTATTTTCGCTACTTTGGTTTTTCCACACGCCTTTTAAGTAATCTCAAGCGACTATTTTTGAATGAAATGCTTGATTGTTCGATGATCACGCCAGAAGTTTTGCCATTTTAAGAGCAAGCCATCCCTCAGTAAGATATCTCTACTATTTTTGACTTTTCTGGAGCCTGTCAAGTCCTTCTTGACCCATTTGCCAAAGGAAAGGAAGTTGCCTAATAATTATGCACACCTGATATAGGGTGTTGATGTCATTAGACCACACCCTTCTCATTACAGAGATGCACATCACCTAATATGCTTAATTGGTAGTAGGCTTTCGAGCCTATACAGCTTGGAGTAAGACAACATGCATAAAGAGGATGATGTGGTCAAAATACTCATTTGCCTAATAATTCTGCACTCCCTGTATATTAATAGTAAAATACACCTAGACGGTGTACATGTGTGTATGTATATGTGTATATATATACTTAGATCATATATATATATAATATATATATATGATCTAAGTATATATAATTATTTTTTTACACCATTTATTTGTTTTAATTTTATTTTCAGCCAGCAGGGGGACCACCTGTAATTACAGGCAGCCCCCCTGCTGGCAATGCAGAAGCCAGCTATCCCCGGCCATGTGATTGTGGGGTCCTCGCTAGGACCCCACTCTCACACGGCCGGGGGGCTTCCTGGAGGACGGACGTGCCGCGGGGGGCTCCCTGGGAGTCCCCCCCACCGCGATCGGGTAAGTACCGAAAGACCGGAGGGCGTACTATTACACCCGGCGGCGTTTAGCGCCGCCTATTAGAGGGCGTAATAGTACGCCCTCCGGTCTGAAGGGGTTAAAATCTCCAAAGACCAACAATTCACTATTTGGGTTTTGAGCTATGGTTTCATTAAGGAAATGGGCTATGTCAGAAAGGGAATGCAGGTGTGGGGTAGATTCCTGCAACAATGATTGATTTACTGCACGGGATCTCAATTGTGCCAGAAAGGAAATTAAAGGTGGCAGGAGGACTAAGGTTTTGTAAAGGGGTAAACTTTATGGAATTGTCAGCATAAATAACAATGCCTCCTCCTCTCTTTGCTCTGTCATTTCTAAAACATGAATACCCCTGTATTGCAATGGCGGTGTCTGGTATTTTAGATGTTAACCATGATTCTGACAGCACAATGATTTTGTATATGTATGTGTGTTAATGTGTGTCTGTATATCTGAATGTGTGTTAGTGTTGCCTTGTGTGTCTGTGCATCTGTATGTGTGTCTGTGTTTGTATCTGTATGGGTGCCATTATGTGAATCTGTGTGTCTGTGTATCTGCATGTTCGTTATTGTCTGTATCTGGATATGTGCTATTATTTGCATCTGTGTGCCTGTGTATCTGCATGTGTGTCAGTATGTGTATGTTTGTTTATCTGTATGTATGTGTGTTAGTGTGTCTATGTACCTGCATTTGTGAATCTGTGTATCTGTATGTATGTCAGTGTGTATCTGGATGTGTGTCAGTGTGTGCACCCGTGTGTCTGTATATGTCTTTGTGTGTCTGTGTATCTGCATGTCTGTACCTGTGTATGTGTGTAACTGGATGTATGTCAGTGCTTGCATCTGTATGTGTGTCAATGTGTGTATCTGTGTATCTGAGTGTGTGTCAATGTGCCTGTGCATGTGTGTATTTGTATCGGTATGTGTGGCTATGTATATGTGCATACATTTCAGCATTCAAATGCCAACACTACATGCAGACACACCCCTACATTCAAAGGTAAACCACTGATTTCAAATTGCTACACAACACTACACACAAACTTCTACATTCGCACACACATACTCCATACACAAACATGCTTGCATTCAACCACACAAGCACTGCTCAGTGCTAAATACAACCCTGCAAGTATTGGCAAATGGAAGATCCCTAGCTGGCTCAGCATTGTGGGATCTACCTTTTGACCATCCTTGCGATAGTGGGGGCCCCAAAAAAATATTTCACCAGGGCCGTCTCTACTCTAGTTCTGCCACTCATACTGCTCTTTATGGTTTTGAAGAACGGGGTATCGGTGCCCTGAAAATGCCCATCAATTGCACAGTTCTATACTATTACACATACAGTTATATATTAGAGAGTATATTTAGACATGCTATATGTTTGTATTTTTTTCATGCATTAAAAATAAAAAAATATACATACATATGTTTAATAAATAGACCTACACAGAAGTTAAATTATTAATTGTTTACCTTCACAGCTATTGGTATGTTGAAAATGTAACATTACCTCGAAATAAGATAGCCTTAATGTATTGCAAGACCAGGCAATTCAATGACATTGTCTAAGACATTATTAAATGCCTTATATCTGCCATTGGCACTTTATTAATCCCCCTCTATTCCCAAACACCTCTTTTGTCCTTTTGTGACCACAGACTCATTGTCATCCCGATTAGAAAAACAACAATTAAAACTGCTTGCACACCAACCATAACTCAACAGATCACTGCAACATCCCTGAGTTGTCTCAACCCCATATCTGTCTGAGCTTATTTCAAGGCGAGTTTGTGGATTTTATTTGTTAGCTGTCAACAAGAATCCATCAACATGGCCATGTAGGATACAAACGAACTGATCAATTTGCAATGCCAGTCGGTGATATATATGTCTGACAAGTAATTACCATACGTAAACAGCTGCCTGTGTCCAATTTTGTCCTCCGTAGAGCAAAAATGGATGAGTATTTTTTTAACACGTTCCATTCCAAAGGGTCATTGGCAACATTTTACAGAAACACGCTCCACTCCCAACTTTTGACATTAGAGGGTTAATGTAAAGAAACTAAGCAATAGCAACTAAGCTGGCCAATGACAGACAGATCATTCATCATGGTAATGAAATGGATTTAGCACTAATCTCAAAACACTGGGGATTTTCATTTGGAGACCACGAAGGAAAGCAAGAAGAATGACAAAATATCTTCCTAAACTAAAGTGCTTTTCCAGTTGAATTGCTTTTTCAGTGCAGTATTAATCCCGTCAGGAAAGTTAGAGACACAACGGAACATATTAGGAACACTGTACACAAAGACTCTATAATTAGGTCTTTTATGTTTCCATTTTGCGATGTGAAGGGTGTGACGCACACAAATGTTGAACAATGAACATTGTTAATGTCTTGGATAATAAAATATACAATAAGACTGTAGGTAGCATGAGGAAAAGACTATTTGAAACATAAAAAGGAAATGTAAAGCGTTGACACTTACACTGTTAATATCTATTTTAAAGAATGATCATAGTTTAGGGATGTTTAAATAAGCAATTAACAGTGAATAAAAGGAAAACTTTGCATTCTGACCTCGTACTTTTTTTGCTAATAAAATATTTTGAGGTTTATTCACATATTCACTTAATCAGAAATTGCAGAAGAATTACAAGAGAACTGCAAAGTTTAACCACATTGGATAACGTTTTCAAATCCCCTTGAACACTTGGAATATTTGAGGTTACAATTCAGAACCTTGGAGGTAAATGTGCTTGGGATGGACCCTCCGTCAACCGATGCTCCTAGTGCTTACCAAGGACCATCAGCACCGCACCAGACACCATAGGCACCGCAGACCCCATGAACCGCTGCAGCTTTGTTGGGGTCCCACCCTGGACCTACGTCAAGGCTCCAGGCTCCAGAACCTCTCTTCCTTCAGAGAGAGAAGCAGGAACACGCTCTTAAAAGAGCTTAGTGATTATAACCCAGGGGAGTATACAGAGTATAGAAATCCCCCAGTGTAAATGCAGCCCTTTTCCCCCACACATGAGACGAGGCTCTATGTTGAGGGTAAAACAGGACCTCAGCAATCTGAGGGTTTATTGTCTCTTTTATCCAGGTTTTTCCACAAGGTTACCCCCTATGTGAACCTTGTGGAGCACATGACTGAAAGTCACAAAGCCAATCAAAACAGGTTTGTACAGATAGACACTCCCAGATAATGTACACAAACCCTCCCCTATGCCTGTAATACAATTAACAAACACAATGTTAACTCAATTACCCACAGGCAGAAAACACACTTTTTTCACAAAACACAGAAAACCCCCCAAAACACCACATATCCAAATAAACATACATCCCTGGATAGCCCTGATATGCGTGAACAACATATCCAAAAATCACCAAGATCATAGTAGGGGTTCAAACGTTTTTTGGAAGTCTCTTTTGACCTACCACTGGAGGTGTCCCTATGCTGTAATGTAAACACTGCCTCACTCTCTGAAAAGACAATGTTTACGTGAAAATGCCTGCAGGGAAAGGCCATAGACACCAGAACAACTTCATTAAGCTGGAATTATTCTTGTGACTATAGTGTCCCTTTAAGTCTTCTCCCCCTCCCAACCATTCCTGGATTTTTTTTTCCAGTTTTTAAATGGGTACCTGTTTTTTTTTTCTCTTTATTTAACATTGTAAATACCCCAGCTGCCTGCTTTACATATTATAAGGAAGATATGCTCATTTTAAACAAAGATGCTGTTTATTTGCGTAGATCATAGGTCCTTACCTTTTTTCTTCTTGCATATAAAATAATGCATATTTTAGAATAATTTACATAACGAACAGTGACTTCTGGACCCTATACATCTTTAAACATAGTATATTCAAATATAACATTTTATGTGTTTACTGAGAGCACCACAACTCCCCCATTCCCCGTCCTCTGGTTCTTTTTTCTTGCAAGTGTAAAAAAAAATATTAACAGCTGTCCTCGTCATGCTGAAAGAGTAGGATAAACACAATGTATATTGCGCACAGCTTTCTCATGTCAAAATGTCAGATACAGGCATCATATTTATGGTGTATTTGTAAAAGTGGTTGCAGTGAAAATAGCCTGTATATGTCTTAAACCCAAAATGTGTTATCATCATGAGAATACAAAATATAAATACAAAATATATAGTGACATACATAATTCTCTAATTAGAAAATAATTCTATTTCTATTTTTGCCTTTTATTTTTCTCTTAAAAGTTACACATAAAGAGACAGTAAATAAGAAAGGAAATATAACAATAATGTGTATTTATTGTGTTTCCTTATCATAATTAAATCTAATTATATATATAGGTCACATTAATTTCACTAATAAATTGGGTTGAGGAAAATATGATGATTTATGCCAGGACTGATTGCGGCAATGTGGCGATATTTGTATTTGGTTGGTGGTTATACATTGGCCTGGAATTAAGGGGGGCCCTGATCTCCTACTGCCTGTGAACCCTGGGAGTTGTCAAGCCGCCACTGCATGCATGCGGTCAGAATCTTCACATTCTTTTACAACTGTCCATGACTGCATCAATACGTATATTTGTTATTTCAATTTAATATTCGCTCCTGTTCTATTATCTGTGTTGGTTCCCATTCCAGAATCAGGATTTAAATGTTGTGTCTTCCTTTCGCTGCAGATCATTTTCCCAGTAATACGTTTTCTGTGTTTTAATTCCATCGCAGATTGTTTTGAAGTTGGTTGTCAAAAATGTAGACCGGCAAAAAAAAAAAAAAAGTATGTTTTACCAGCTGTTAGAAAAAGGATCTTATTAAAAAATAACATTAAGACATATGGTTTGGATGCTAAGGTGCCTATCAGTATATCTGTACATTGACTGGAGTATTTTAAAACAACACAGTATAATGAAATCATCAACTCTAATGCGGAATCTGGTTCTGGGGAAATTGAGTTTACAGATAATCTTCTGTTTCATATAAGACTGACTGAAGCTTTCTCCTATATGGATTATTGCTGTTCAAGGCATTGTTAATTTTGTGTGCATGTTAATGTTTTATTATACCATTTATGTGGATATTTAAAATGAAAAAAGCTATACAGGGTAAACCTGGATTGTGTTTGTATACACTAACACAGTGGTTCCCAAACCAGTTCTCAAGGGATTACCCAGTTGTGTTTAAGGTGTTTTTAGAAAAGAAAAAAAAAACTTATATGCAACTATGTAAATCCTGGACTGGTATGGGTGCCCTGAGGACTGGTTTTGGAACCACTGCTCTAATGTGTACAGCTAAATGCTAGTAGTACTTCTATTTAGATATATGGGCCCCTGTGATTTTAAAATAAAAAAAATTGACTTACCTTTTATCTCACAAAGCGCCAGTCTCAACGTCAATCTTTCCCCGGCTGAGATTATCATTACTGATGATCTCAATCAGTCCAATGCTTCCCCATAGAGAAGCGTTGAGGGGCTTAAAGTGCATTCCCGGCAATTGATGCATTGCAATCAGCATCTCATCACAGAGATGCATTATTATTGCAGGACCTTAATAGGAAGCACTTCTTGTGGCCACAAGAGTTGTCCTTAGGGACAGATGTAAGCACTGCTTTTTCAAAGATAAGGCAGTGTTTACAGACCAGAGATGGCAGGAAGTCTCTTTGCACCAAAACTACATTGAGCACTACATAATTCATAGAAAGTGATATTAAAAATTGGACTCTCACAAATTGTAACTCTCACAAAATCCCTATTTAGAAAAGGAGGATACTATATTTAAAAGAAGATTAATTATCACAACAGAGAGGACATTGTCTTAAAGGATCACTATAGGGTCAGGAACACAAACACGTATTCCTGACCCTATAGTGTTAACACCACCATCTAGCCCCCCTGGGCCCGTCATGCCTCCATAAATATAGCAAAATCTTACTGTATTCAAGTCAGAAGCTGTAAATCTGCATCCTATTAGACTCAGAAAAACAAGCAGTCTGCTGACATGTGGTAGCCTGATCCAATCACAATGCTTTCCCATAGGATTGGCTGAGACTGACAAAGAGGCAGATGAGGGGCAGAGCCAGCATGATTCAAACACAGCCCTGGTCAATCAGCATCTCCTCATAGAGATGAATTGAATCAATTAATCTCTATGAGGAAAGTTCAGTGTCTGCATGCAGTGGGAGGAGATACTGAATCACAGGATGCTCGTGCACAGCAGATCTGAGTGGATGGAGGCATATTATGCCTCCATCAACTCCGAAGTCCCCCTGGTGGCATTCTGAGTGACTGCAACTGGAGGTGTTCCCAGCTTTCAATGTAAACACTGTATTTTCTTGGAAAATACAGTGTTTACATGAGAAGGGCTGCAGGGAGCTATAGTCTTCACCTGAACAACCTCATTAAGCTGAAGCTGTTCCGGTGACTATAGTGTCCCTTTAAATTAGAGGGGTAAAGGTTTAAAAATAATATCAGGAAGTATTACTTTACCGAGAGAGTAGTGGATGCATGGAATAGCCTTCCAGCTTAAGTGGTAGAGGTTAACACAGTTAACAGAGGGCGTTTAAGCATGCGCGGGATAGGCATAAGGCTATCCTAACTATAAGATAAGGCAGAGACTAATGAAAGTATTTAGAAAATTGGTCAGACTAGATGGGACTAATCGTTCTTATCTGCCGTCACATTCTATGTTTCTATGTTTCTATCTGAAGGTTTTAGAATACTTGCATATGCATGTTCTATATATTTATCAAATATGCAGAAGATTCATATTTTCTAAATCAGTATTACATTTAAGATATTTTTGGGGTAGTTGTATCAAGGCAAAAAGAGGTTCTATTCTGAGTCTCTATATAAAGGGCAATCACCATAGCAACCAATAGAATCTATCTTAACATTCAGCAGTTTATACCCAAAACAGCACTTGTTTTGTGTTAACAGATTTCCCTATTTTGAAATCTTTTGAACAGAATTCCTTAAACTCTTCTTACTAATAAATCATTTAGTAGCTCATTCACAGGCTGTTAACCATTGTATAATACAATATGTGGCTAGGGGTGTAAGATTTAGGAATTATATGAATAAAAACTACTGTGTACACTATAAAATAGCTTTTTGTGTTTGTATTTAACAGACAGGCCTCCTTTCCCAATACTAATAAGTGAAACATATTGAACAACATGTTGGTAAATATAAAATAGTTGACAGTGTCTTATATTTACCAAGATTTTTCATGCCCAAAGGATGTACATCTGATTTTCAATTCCAACCTATACATTTAATTCATACTTCATTCTAGATGCTGTTTTATAAGGGGAGGGTGGATAGAACCCATAGACTGAGGAGCAGCAGCTTTAATGCTAGTTTGGGCCCCCCTATGATGGACTAATTCTGTACTGGGAGCACTTACATAGCTGCAGACTAGCGCATGGTAATGCACAAAGACCGCAGAGGGCCGCCCCCCCACCAATCGAAAAAGCCAGCAGCGCAAAGGCTCATTGCTCGATCGTTCCCGCCCCTTCCCCTATTCTCTGGGTCAAGTGGGTGGGAGGATAGCGGGGGCAGAGCTGAGAGCGAGGCAGCAAGGAGCACTGAAGAATTCTGGGACACGTGGAGAGCCAATATGAAATTAAGGTAAGAGGGGACTTCATAATGTGTGTTTCAAAGAATGTGTGCCTGCCTGCTTCAGTCAGTATGTTTGTGTCTGCTTGAGTGAATGAGTGTGTGCGTGAGGGTGTGTTTGCATGTATCAGTGATTGCATTTGGGTAGAAAGGATCATTTAAAAAAAAAATAATCAATACTTTGTTAGGAAAATAAACCTGTATTCCAAATACTATAGTGTCTCTGTTTCTACTTAGAATCAAGCACACCCCCACCATAAAATGATTTTAGAAAATAAAAAAAAGGGAGGGAGACGTATGTTTATGTACGTTTTTCAAGCATAAAGACTCCCTCTGCACTGCTTGTCTCCTTACCTAGTTAAATGCCACTGATGGGACAATGCTGGTCCAATCCAATGTTCCTCATACAGGAGCATTGGGGATTTGATGTGCATAAGTGGCAAGCTCTGTGCACTTTATTTGGTAGAGGTGCCTCTAGTCAGTGGTGTATCCTGGTTTTGTGCTACCCTAGGCAGGACAAAACTCAAGCAACCTCCCCCTCCCCCCCCCACCGCGCCAGCCCCACCTAACCCTTCCCTCCTGCCCTGCCTTCTAAATACACACACATTCACTGATATGCATATACTAGCTAACAGAAACACACACACACTAACAGACACACTCACTCACAGACACACTCACTCACTAACAGACACACACACACTCACTAACAGACACACACACTCACTAACAGACAAACACAGACACACACTAACAGACACACACTCACTCACTCACTAACAGACACACACACTCACACACACTAACAGGCAAACACACTCACACTCACTAACAGACACATACAGTCAGACACTCACTAACAGATACAAACACACACTCACTAACAGACACATACAGCCAGACACACACTAACAGACACACACACTAACAGACACACACACACTAACAGACAAATATACACTCACTAACATACACTCACTAACATACACACACACTCACTCACACACACTCACTAACAGACACACACACTGACACACTAACAGACACACACACTAACAAACACACACAGTCAGACACACACTAACAGACACACACATACTAACAGAAACACACACTAACAGACACACACACACTAACAGACAAATATACACTCACTAACATACACTCACTAACAGACACACACACTCACTCACACACACTCACTAACAGACACACACACTGACACACTAACAGACACACACACACTAACAAACACACACAGTCAGACACACACTAACAGACACACACATACTAACAGACACACACACACAGTCAGACACACACTAACACACACACACTAACAGACACACAGAGACACACACTGACAGACACACACTAACAGACACACACCGTCAGACACACACTAACAGACACACACACACACTAACAGACACACACTAACAGACACACACAGTCAGACACACACTAACACACACACACTAACAGACACACACACTCACTTTTTTTGTTTTATTTAACCCCCCCAGCCTCTTTACCTTTGGGAATGCTGGGGGGTTCTCTTTCTCCCTGGGGTCTAGTGGGGCTGCTGGGCGGGTGGCGCTGGCGAGGGAGCACTATTCTCTGAGCTGTCTGCTCAGCTCCCTCGCGCCGCAGAGTGATGCCGAGAGCCGGAATATGACATCATATTCCGGCTCTCGGCATCACTCTGAGGCGCGCGAGGGAGCTGAGCAGACAGCTCAGAGGAAAGTGTTCCCTCGCCAGCGCCGCTGGACCGCCTGCCCGCCTGGCTTGTCAGTTAGCCGCAAGGCTAACAAGACATTTGCCCTGGGCATTTGTGAGCGGCTCTTTTTGCCGCCACCTGGAAAATGACGCCCAAGGCAAATGTCTTGTTTGCCTCGCGGCTAAAACGTCCCTGCCTCCAGTGACTGCCAGTGTGACACCTACTAGTGGCATTTTAGCCCTTCAAGGTAAGGCAAGTTTTATCTTGTGGGGTTAAACGTACAGGGTCACTGTGGAGTGAATGGGGTGGCCAATTTTTTTTTTTTTTTTTGTAAAATCCTTGCACCGGCCCTGCATAGACCGATGGTGGAATTTCCACTAAACTGTGCTGTAGTTGTTTGCTGTTTACATTGTCTCTTCTTCTAGACGTTTAATTCACCAAGCGTATGTACGGAGGGTCTAAATATCTCTTTCAGCTGTGACAAACAGATCAATCTGAATCAAATACTTTTCCATCTATGGATAAACTAATCGATTTTTTTGCCTAATGATTTGATTCGTTGATCCATAAATTAACAGGCATTGATTCATTCGGATTAGCTGAAAGGGATCTATGTACAAATCTAAATAATATTCTCAATATGTATATATTGAGAAAAATGACACTCTTTGCAAAACAGGTAGTTGTTCAATTCAGGCAATGATTTTTAATGAATTCCAGCATTACATAAATTTCCATTAGTTCCATATTACTTGGTGCAGTGAAACTCTGAGTTCTTGCCCATAAATCTTTCCAGATATATGGATTTTTTATTTTTTTTCATAAATCTGCAGAACAAATAAATCATATATTAAAGACTCCCAGGAGGTTATTAAATTATAAAAGTGAAAAAATAGGACTCATTAGAAGCAGTAATAATACAAAACTATGGAATCAGAGCACATCCATGTAATCTCAAGCTGTAAATCTTTTAAAAGTTGCACAAAAACACATATGACAAAAAATATGCAAATTCAGTTATGTGCGCATATACTGTATGGAGCCTGATAGCTTGAACATTTGAATGGGTCCTAAATGGGTGACATGTAATGGCGTTTCCACGCTGCGTACCCAAAACACACGAATATAGTTATAAATAGATAGTTATTTTACATATTTTAACGATAGTTAATTTACTGATCAGCCCCAACATAAAAACCACCTGCCTAATATTGTGTAGGTTCTTCCTTGTGCTGACAATACAGCTATAATGTGTCGAGGCATGGACTCCATAAGACTTCTGAAGGTTTCCTGTGGTATCTGGCACTAACACATTAGCAGCAGATCCTTAAGTTCCTGCAAGTTTCGAGATGGGGCCGCAATGGATTGGGTATTTTGTTCCAGCAAATAACACAGTGATGCTCACTCGCCTTGAGATATGGGCAATTTGGGGGCCAAGGCAACAACTTGAACTCTTTGTCATGTTTCTCAAACTATGCCTGAATATTTTTTGCAGTGTGGCAGGGTTCATTATCCAGCCATGAGGAAACACCATTAGCATGAGGCGGTGTATGGAGTCTGGTACAATCTCTAGGTAGGTGGTCCACAGTGGCGTCACTAGGTTTAGTGTCACCCGGTGCGGTAACTCACAGTGTTACACACACCCCCTTAATAATATGTTTTTGGGGCTTTTTTAAACTAATGCTACTCGTAAATCATAACTCCCATATAACACTAAATGTAATGACAATAGTGACATTAACATCTAGGACAATTACCTTTACATTACAATATCATATGAAAATAATAACATTCTAAATTAAAAATTTTACAAAATGATGTTTATTTTAACATAACATAACATTATTTAACATCCTTAAAATAATTACCATAAGTCTGGCTCCACTGGTCTGGTGTAAAAACAATGTTCAAAAAAATCAACAAACAGGAAGCAGCTCCATTTTTGGGACCCCTTACACAGATCACAGTCTGGGCCCCCAGGGCTGGGCCCAATAGCCTTATGCCTACAAGGCCCACCCATGAGTTCGCTCACAGGGAGAGGAGTGTTTGTGTGTAGGGCATGTGCTATGTGTTATTGTAGAGGACGTAATGTGTGTGTGTTCTTATGGAATGTAATATATAGGAATACCAGTTTGTGTAAGGGATGTAGTGCATGTGTATAGGGGATGCAGTGTGTGTTTGTGTGTAAGGAATGCAGTATGTGTGTGTATGTAAGGGATGCAAGGTGTGTTTCTGTGTATGTAATGTAATGCATTAAATGTGTGTAAGAGATGCATTGAGTGAAGCAGTGTGTGTGTAAAGGATACATTGTGCGCTTCTCTGTATGTGTGCAAGGGCTGCATTGTGTGTGTGTGCATGGTGTGTTTCTGTGTGAGTGGTGGATGCATTGTATGTTTCAGTGTGTCTGTGTTTGTGTAGAGATGCATTGTATGTTTCTGTGCATGTGTGTGCAGTCTGAAAGAGAGGTTTGTGGGGTAGGATAGGGGCGGAGAGGGGAGCAGCTCTTTATTTTTATTATTATATTTATTTTGTTAATATAATTTTTTTTGTATATGTTTTCTTTAAGTTTTGTGTCTTACACACCCCTTTAGTGTATCTCTTACAAGCCCCTTGTGTGTCTTATCCCCCCCTCTTTGTATGTCTTCTACATCTTACTCCCCCAAGCCCCTTTGTGTCTTACTCTTCCCAGCATCTTGGTGTGTCTCTTTTTCCTCCAGGCCCCTTTGTATGTCTCCCTCACAAGTGACTCTATGTGTCTTTCTCCTGAGCCCCTCTGTGTGTCTCTGTGTCCCCTACCAGCCCTTCTCTTTCACCCCTTCCTCAGCCTCTCTGTGTGTCTTACACTCCCCCGTCTCTTAATGATGTCTTCCACTTCCGCCGTCCCTAAGTGCTCTCATCTCACCTTCTCCCCTTGTCTCTTAGAGGTCTCCCCTCCTGTCACTTAGAACTTACCCCTCCCCTCCTGTCCCTTAGTGCTCTCCCCTCCCCTCCTGCCCCTTAGTGCTCTTCCATCCCTTCTGTCCCTTAGAGCTCTCCTATCCCCTCCTGTCCCTTAGTGCTCTCCTATCCCTTAGTGCTCTCCCATCCCTTATTGATCTCCCCTCCCCACCTGTGAGTAAACAGAAGTTTCTGTACCACGGTCCGAGCCGCCTGGCCACACTACACTGAGTAACTGGCAGGATGAGCACTGTGGGCTTCCCTCCTGCTGGGTCAATAACATTTTGCCCCCCTGCACCGGTGTGCACTAGGCATCTGCCTAAGTCGCCTATAGGACGTGCCAGTCCTGGGTGTCACCCCCCCCCCCATGAGATGCCCACCCTGCCATCTCTTCCCCAGGTATGTGACACACACGTATCTGGCCATACGTCTTATCTAAAAGAAAAAATGATTTATCAGATCAGGTAACCTTCTTCCATTGCTCTAGGGTCCAGTTCTGACGTTCATGTACCCACTGAAGGTGCTTTCGGCAGTGTACAGAGGTCACTATGGGCACTCTGACAGGTCTGCGGCTATGCAGCCCTATTTGCAGCAAACTGAGATACACTGTGTGTTCTGACACCTTTCTATCATGACAAGCATTACATTTTTTAATCATTTGAGCTACAGTAGCTCTTCTGTGTGATCAGACCAGACTAGCTAGCTTTCTCTCAATACGTCTTGCCAATGACCCTGACACCAGTTCACTAGTTGTCCTTGCTTGCACCACGTTTGGTAGGTACTAACCACTGCACACTGGAAAGAACCCACAAGACTTGCCACTTTGGAGATGTTCTGACTCTGTTATCGAGTAATCACGTTTTGGCCCTGGTCAAACTCACACACATAAAAGTCAAGAACTGTCTGTTATATCCCAGCCACTGGCATACATACCGTGGTCACGGGGGTCGCAACTGCGACCGGGTCCATCACTCCAGGGGGCCCGGCCACCCTGCGGATCCCTGCGACTGGGTACCCGCCATCATCTCTTGCGGCCCTGGCCTGTGAGGCAAACCACCGGGGCCGCCGTCCAAGGATATGGATTGTCAGGGGGCCCGTTCAGCGCTGGGCGCTTTAACAATTTGACCAGGCCCCCTGTGATGACATCACACAGAGCTGGGAAGAAGTGACTGCCCGTCACTCCTCCCAGCTATCACTGAGTCAGAGTGGGAACTCTGACTCCCATCCATATGAGCCACCACTGGACCCCAGGGAAAGTCACCCTCCTGCACCTAAAAGGTAGGAAACTGGAGGGTGACTTAAACATTCTGTGTGTGTGTTTGTATGTATGTGTATATGTCTGTCTGTGTGCCCGTCTGTCTGTCTGTATGTCTGCCTGTCTGTCTGTGTGTGTCTGCCTGTAGGTATGTGTGCCTGTTTGTATGTATGTCTTTGTATGTATGTGTGACTGTATGTGTCTGTCTGTCTGTATGTGTGCCTGTGTGTGTGTCTGCCTGTCTGTGTCTGCCTGTGTGTATGTGTGCCTGTCTGTTTGTATGTATGTATGTATGTATCTTTATATGTATGTGTGTCTTGTGTGTGTCTGTATGTGCCTGTGTGTGTGTCTCTATTTATGTATGTGTGTGTGTGTGTGTGTCTGTTGGGGAGGGGGAGAGTGGGGGGGAATAAGGGCGGGGGCCCACAGATCAGTTTCGCACCAGGGCCCCATGGATTGTGTGTACACCACTGATCCAAGCCCTTGCCAGATGCCACTGTGACAATATAATCAATCATCAGTGTTAAATATTCACTTCACTTGTCTGTGGTTTTAATGTTGTGGCTAATCATTGTATGTCTTCCTCAGCATTGGTTAAATAGATCCCACTATAAAATGAACATACAACTCTGGTTTGAGAATTGTGTATGTTGTGCCTCTGTTATCAAACTAAAAAACATGTATATACCAGACAGAGATTGTTAAAGACACACTCTAAGCAACAAGTCTTGCGGCTCTTTGTGCTCACGTTGTAATAGGCATACACTTACTGCTGTTGATACTTTCTATTATATTGTGAGTCCTACTCAATTTTGTGTGACCACGGTTACATGTGTGTAATTTTAAAGGCACAGCACACCTTAAATTTCCATTATTTATGGTGAGTGGTTTTGAGTTAAGGTTGCTGCTACTTTATAACATTTATTATATTTAAAGTATGTTTTGCAAGTGCCCTTTATTCACTTATTGTAAGTCATCACTAAAAATACCATATGGTGAATTATAAGAATTTGGTTAACTGAGCAATTATTCAGGGGGGCAATCTGGACGTCACACTGCTCATTTAGATCATTAGAAAGCTGTAATTTACCCACAATCTGTAGGCTTTACATCATCCCTATAAGGTTAGTTAGCTATTTCCAGGAATAATGAATGCTCAGTGGCTTTAACTAGCTGAAGAAAATTTCAATTTGTAGTAATAGATCCATCTGCCAAATATAATTAACCTATTGATATGCAAACTACATAATGATCACATAGTTCTAAATTACAATGTCACATGACACCAATACTAGAATGAATCCCGCACTTGGACAATGCTCTGTAATGGACAGACAGTAAGCTGGTTAGTATATGTTCTAAAGGAATGCTCTGATTAATGCTGCAATGTATTTGTTTATTTGTACTTTCCTTAATCAAATCTTTACTTACATACTTTTTCTTTGTCAATATTCTTTTATCAATTACTATATTAATGTACCTCTCCATCACAATTATTACATCCTTGCTATATCCTGTTCAGTATCATTTACATGCAATATGTTACTTGATTTATGTGACGTGTTATATATTAATTTAGGTAGATTAACTTCTTTACTATGAAGCTGTACCAAATTCATTAATAGAAATTTAACTGATTTAAAAAAAACAAAAACAAAAAAAACCACCTGAACCTGTGTATCTTAGCATCACATATATAAAACGCCCTATGCGTAGCTAAACCAAATAAAGAAACGTAAGAATGTATCTTATATTCCTGCTCAGAGACAGCAAAAAAATTCAAATCAGCCACATAAAAAATCCTTTTCAGACTTTTGTAGAAGTGTTAATTTTGATGATTATGTGGTAGCCCTCAGTTTCAGTGCTTCTCTAATAGTATGAATAATTTTAACATTAAAACAGCGTTTATAACGGCGTAATTGTCATAAAATGCTTGTAGACAATTTTAACATATTGACACATATGTTTGGAAATCACTACCTGCTAACACACTTTACAATAATGTCTCTGTATATGGCTATAATGCTACTTATAGTATATAGAGTTACATGCATAAAACTGGAGAACGTTATATCACCTGCTCCCTCATTGCTGACTTGTGAATAAATATACCTTGGTACCTACAATCAGTGCCTGCCCTTCCTCTCTAATCGCTGGTGTGCCATCTGGGTTCCTGAAAAGGACAGGATAAAATTCCCATTTATCCTTTTCATCCAGCCCTATTAACCCTTGACACATATTCCCTTCACCCCAAGCTCCTATTATCTTAATAGGAGTCAATAGGGCTGTGAGAAAAGAGTTCCCAAGAGGTTCGCCGAGAGCAGCGGTGTTAGTGTCTAATACTAAAATCAGCCAATTATAGCACACATGAGTGTGAATATACCTTTTATTTATTAATTTTCTTGCAGTCATTTTGTTTATTAGATTGGAGGATCTTTTTATATGAGCAGAAGATATGCATTTAATGGCATCAGCTGATAACGTAGACATTTTACTTTTTCTTTAAATGCTAAGAAATGCTCTCACCTTCCTTATTATGAGAAGAGAAGAGAAGGATATATAATTTCAATATATTTAGTTTCTATGCAGGATGTCTGACTATGGAGGATGCAAGATGTGGCCCAGGACTTGTATCCATCATGCCATGTAGTCCATAGAGCATGGCCGTTTTGCTGTATAGATTCCATCTGTAAGGTATTTTAATTTTCAGCCTTGCCAAATCCTGGTACCTTTTGTGGTTTTCAAGTCCTCGCTGTTAGAATTGTTTTTTGACCTCAAACTAATTCTATCTTCTATCCATCTTCCCAAATATTTGAGATATTCTGTCTTTGTTCCTCTCTTCAATATTCTAGTTTGATACATGTTGTATAATGTTCCCTAACTCTAGCAAATCGTTCTATTCTTTCTCATACTTTATTCAGAGTAATCTTTTGAGAACCCTATCTGCTGCTACCAAGGCCAGGTTATACATTTTTCTAACCCTTTTTTATCTCTAGTATCTGCAATTAAAGATCCCAAAGACAAAATGAACCTGACATGACCACAACCAGATACGCATGATGTAATAAGTTATTATTGAAGATGTAACATGCAGTGCTAACGTTCTCCACCTAAAATGCATGCAACTGGATATGGATATAATGTTACTATTTTTGAAAGAGGATATAAATCAAGCATTGTCTCATTTATATTTTATTTCATAGTATGCTATGCTATGCTTTATTCTAATTTAGATTCTGTCTAGTGATTTATATTCTTAAATTGGATAAACATGGTTGAAATCAGATCAGAAGAGGATTTATCTTTTCAAACATGCAAGTTTATGTTGTTCTATCCCTGAACTGAATTTTAATACTATGTGAGTGGGGATCATTACTAAATCCCAATGTTACAAATTCAGACAGAACAGGTTGTATTTTGCGTTGACTTAAAAAAAAAAAAAGATTTATGTGAAAAAAATAAGTTAAAATGAGAAAGATAAAAAAAATATGACAAAGATTTGAGGGTGAACAAAGGTGAAACTTAAGAGTGCTACTCGTAATATAGATTAAAGGCAAGATATCGAAGTAGCCATAGAGTATATGGGAGGCAAATAGAAATGACTCAAATTCAGAAAACACAAAGAAAATGATTGTATACAAAACTCAGTATTGACTTTCACCTACTCCCTGATCACTATATTCACAAATAAGGAATAGATAATAATTACCAATACTTTCTGCACACAAGGTGGGAACAGGACTCCTGAGAATCGAACACATGAGCCGATAAGGAATGTTACCTGTATGCTGGCCCAACTATTTCTCTTTCAATTTCTGATCCTATTTCTCCTACTCATTCGTAAAGTTTGCTACGACTCTGCTTGGACTAAACACTAAAAAAGGTTAACACAAATTATTGATGATTTTTAATGTTGTATAATTACAAATTGAGTTGTAAGAGATACAGAGACAAAGAAAAGGGTATAATCTACTGTGTTATTAAGACTATCCGGTAACAGAATAATGCGGGCAAAGAGAGGTAATATGACGTAAGATGATCTAAGACTCTAGTAATGATTAATTTGTTTAGCCGATAGGAGACGTTTTATTCTGGCTATTTCAAAAAGAATGTTAAGTAAAGACTGTTAAAGAGGTGCATCATTCACTCAATAATCTTTGTAGGAACAATAACGATGAACAAAATATTTTTTCTTGATTATCTCTTTTATGTGGATTTGTCCCCCAAATTTTTCTAAACGTCAAACATAACAAATAAAAAATAAATTAATATTTAATAGTCAAAGTTCATCGTAGATAGATATGATTTATTATTGGGGCCTGAAATGTATGTTTTGCTCTTCACAACTGTCTGAATTGAAAGAAACAAATGGTCTTAAACAGCACTAGTAATTTATGTGCTAGATATTTATATAACAATTTAACACCGTTTTTAGATTAGATTGGTACTTTTTCCCCGCATTACTCATGTATGCATCTTGTTGTTTCCCTTCTTTAGATTTATCCTTTAATAATTCTCATCATCAAAATATCACCACCTGAGCTGCAGAAATGTAATTGATATATATTAAAATATATTGCATAACATTTAGAGGGCACCTGTCATGCCTCAAACAATAGGGTTTTCATCCAGCTTTATGTCAATACCTCATTGTGCCTGACAAGGGAGAGCAAAAAAGACACAAGGGACGCGGCAGGCTGGCCATGCTGACCAGTCACATGTAGGGGAGGCTCCTAAGGGATCCGGCTACTCAGGCTGACAGCTGAGGCTCATAGATAATCTGAGCTGGGAAGCTACAAGTGGCTATTGGTGACTCTGCACCTTCAGAGATCAGGAGTTTTGGAGCCCCTCAAGGTGATACAAGGCTTTGGGGCCTGTGGCCTACTCGGGGATGGAGCAGAGTGGATGGCCACTGCCCTGCTCTCTCCCCCAGCTACCACATACCAGCACTCTGTCACTCTCACTGGTTCTGTCTACCCTCCCCCCCCCTTTGGACCATGGGGTCATCCCAGTCCCCACTGGAGGAATCCAATGCTGAACAGATAAAACCTATATAACTTACCCTGCACTCGGATTCCCGCACTCTGAAGTCAAGATGGCTACCAATCAAAATATTCTGAGACCATCCAGACTGTTTTGCATTCAGGTTTTTAGAGTTAGCTGACCTTCATACATCTGCCTGGGCCATGCTGATGCACTGCACTGCCATCAGGATCACAACACCCCAGCTAACAGTAGAAGGAGAGCTGTTGGCTCCTTACACTACCTGCCAATCAAGCCTGGTCCCTGCAGTTGGAACTCATCGGGCCAGGCTATATGCTTGGACTTCCATACACTTAGCCAAGCCAGTGGTGGGGAATAGCTGTGGAGTTATTATGATTGACTAGATTAAATACTAGACCAGGACCTATCTGACACTTATTAAGAGGGGCTCCAGTTGTTAATCCTAGCTTAATAAGCTTTTACTTTAAGCTTTCTTGTTCCTACTTATTATAATTTAAAAAATTAGGCTGATTCCCTTGGGAGCTTTCTATTATCTACTGTCAAACATGACATAATCCTTTTTGCATTCATATACTGAGTTCTGTTATGACTCGTATTTGTCTGTATTGTTTATTACTCCTGCCTCAATGAAAAAAAAAAAAAAAAAAGAACATAAAAAAAAAAATGAAAATACACCCCACAGGAGGTCACTCTGCTCTCCTTCCAGCATCTCAACATCACTGGAGAGATTTGCCCTGCTTGGGGATGCATTAGAAGCAGGGGAAATCAAAGAAGAATAGAGGCCGAGCAGAGGACGGCCAGGAGGTGGGTTTTACACGAAGATTAACACCCACAAAGCGACTCTGGAACGTAGGAAAAGTGAATAATTCTTTAGGTTTTACATTGAACACACCATGTATCTTCATGATACATGGTATATTTAATGTTTATGGAAGCAATTTAAGATATGTATTTTTTTTTTTCATTACAGGTTCAAACAAACAGAATATTTCACTGGGTGATACCAAACTTTTCACATGAGAATTATTTAATCAGCTTTTTTCGGTTACGTTCCTAGGCTAGCCGTGGTTTCTATCACTGCAAATAAAATCACTCTCTGAAAAATAACATAGTGTTCCATTACTCTGATCTCAATTGTCTTTAAAATTTCAGAAGGGTGTGCTTTTCATATTTCATTACTGAGCATACATACCAACTTTCTCAACTTACATGTGCCCATCAGTCTGTCTGTCTATCCATCTCTAATTCTGGATGGATAGAGGGATTGCTATAATATTTTTTTTCTACAAAACCGTGTTTGTAATGGGTCATATATCATTAATGGAGAGCCAAGGTTATACAAGTATGAGAAAGCCAGCCTGAGAGTTTGTTATGCCACCATATACCCTGACTATTTATGGAGCAGTGCATGGGAAAGAAAGCTTGAATTTCTATATATACAGGTCTCTGTTTGCTCAAATAATGAAAGTGTGGTTAAAGGAATGTCAGCTATTAATTCTATAAAAAAGGGATTTGTAGTGGCTATTGCAAGCCTAGCAAAATTAATGTTCTAATAAAACATTTCTTGTAATTTTATGCAATATATATATATACGAGCTTTCAATAAAAATCCGTAGAGAAGCTTATGGAATGGGAGATACTTTTTCACTTCTGTTTTAGCTTTTCTTATATTCACGAGGGGCCTATTAAATGCGAACTAGCTGACAATCAAATGTGGTTGGTTTATCCGTCTTCATGAAAACGGCAGTTTTTGCAATGTTCAATGCTAGTCAAGTCTAGTCTATTCAAAAGAAGCATCCCTTGTCGAAATGGATATTGATGGCAGTCCAACTCACCAAAAATAAGTGGAATTGATCTCGTTAGGTGAATCGCTACACAGCATTTCGGTTTAGCACTAGGGAGTTCATTAATCCCCCAGGATAGAAATTTCTGTTAATGGACATTGCGTGACCATTTAACTATTACAGTGTTTCAGCATTTGGGAGAACGTCTAATGAAAATGGCCCACCAAAGAACACTTTCTATTTTCAAAGCCCCATAGCTATCGGGAAGCTCTCCTAATAAAATCACTGAAATTTTACATGTCTGGAGTTGTCATGGAAACATCAATCATGCTCACACATCACATAAGCCAGAGCCATTTTGAGCAAAACCAGTTACATTTTTGCTGACACCGTGTATTTTTTGTGGTGTTTTTTTTTATCATTCTAGAGATAGTCTTTAAATATGGAGAGGCTTTAAAGTTCTTTAAAGAGTAAAGCAGATGATTTTCTTTTTAATTGTTTACATTGAAACTTTTTTTTGCGGGTACCTTAGCATACATTCACTCATTATATGTATACAAGCATGAATTGGCTTTTAGTAACTAAAATAATTGCAAATTTGGTTGCAGTTTGCTTATTTGGTTATTTCAAATGATTTTTGTTTATCTGGACTGCATTTTGTCTCTTGTGAATAAGCCTTTCATTTTTAGTACAAGTGGCTGTACCCCTGAACACCATCTTTGTATCTTATGCTTCAAATATTTGTTTGAAATGGTTGTCTGAAAATTTTATTTTGAATCGTAACTCGCCTTAACATAGACAAACCCTGTGTCTAGATGGATATTTATGTTACAAATGTAGAAACACATATCGACGACAACAAGCAAATCATTCTCAACCTAACAGTTATCTTCCAGTTAAACTGGCAATAAACCAACATTAAACATGAAAACCTTCAAACAGACATCGCTATAAATATTTATTCCGTGTTGCTGCGATGTTTACACGTTTGAGTTTGTTTATATTGCCTCAAATAATGTTTAATTCATGATTTTAATTTCACAAATTATTTTAGTTGTTTTCCTGCGTATCTCTAACTAATGACATTATTCGGGCAGAATATTATATATTTATATATATACACTGTACATCAGTTGTTGCAGCAGCTACGTGGGTGGGATGAGAAGCTACAGGAACGGAACAAGTTCCCACTTCTTCTCAGAAACATCTGGCGTTCCAAATCAAACTGTTAACTAATCAAAAAGCAACAGATTGGGAATGGTCAGAGGAAACAAGACACACAGTCACTGGACATGCCATTGTTATTGCTGAAAGATTGGACATCTAAAGTTACACTTCAAAGAAAACTGCTTCACTACCCTATGCTGAAAAAGTATGATTGATTATGTGGCAGAACAAGAGAAATGATGTTTCAAATCTAATCTTTGAAAATCCGACTGGAGTCGAGACCTGCTGTACGAGAAGATGTTGAAGAGTTTGCTATTCTAGAACTGCCACTAAATTAAGAGGAATCCTTGCACTCTCTCTTCTTCAGAAAACACATTTTTATTTGACAATAAAAGTCACTTTAAGATCAACTGTGTGTGATAAAACCATGGCCCAATACTATAATGTGAAGCAGTTAAACGTAATCTTAGAATGTGCAGTCTAAATGAATGATTATTCAAGACAGATTTAAAATAACATATGTGACCAGTAACCATATCCATATTATAACCATAGATAATTCTGAGAACGGGAAAAATCCATTATAACTAAGTATTCCTTTTATCCAATATCTCACAGAAAGTCACAGATATTTGCTGAGAAGTTAAACAATGCAATGCACACAAACAATATCATAAAAACAATATAAAAATGAAAACCACTCATAGGAAAGCTTAAAGTTGCCCTGGAATCACAAAGGCTTTTAACTTTTCCAGTGATAGAATATTAAAATCAATGAGTTTTAGCAGGTAGGAGTAAATATCAGAGCCTTTTTAATCACTTTTTATTAAAAAGTTTTAGGTTTTACTAAGTATCACAGTTACTTTTTCACAGAGCAAATATAAAAACTTAGAAGAAGAAGAAATAGATGCATATTGAAATCATGAGAGACAATATTTGGGTATGGTTCTGGTCAGGGCCGCCATCAGAAATTTTGGGACCCCCAACACAGCTCAGGGTCTGGGGCCCGCATCCAAGCCCGCCTCCAAATTCTGCCCACAGGATACACACACAAACACACGCACTGATACAAAAGGACAGAGACAGACACACATAATAAAACAGACATACACACATATATGCATACATACTAACACACATACTGAGACATACACACATATACAGACACACAGACATACATAGTGACAAACAGACACATACTAACATACAGTTGCAAGAAAAAGTATGTGAACCCTTTGGAATGATATGGATTTCTGCACAAATTGGTCATAATATGTGATCTGATCATCATCTAAGTCACAACAATAGACAATCACAGTCTGCTTAAACTAATAACACACAAAGAATGAAATGTTGCCATGTTTTTATTGAACACACCATGTAAACATTCACAGTGCAGGTGGAAAAAGTATGTGAACCCCTAGACTAATGACATCTCCAAGAGCTAATTGGAGTGAGATGTCAGCCAACTGGAGTCCAATAAATGAGATGAGATTGGAGGTGTTGGTTACAGCTGCCCTGCCCTATAAAAAACACACACCAGTTCTGGGTTTGCTTTTCACAAGAAGCATTGCCTGATGTGAATGATGCCTCGCACAACAGAACTCTCAGAAGACCTACAATTAAGAATTGTTGACTTGCATAACGCTGGAAAGGGTTATAAAAGTATCTCCAAAAGCCTTGCTGTTCAGCAGTCCACGGTAAGACAAATTGTCTATAAATGGAGAAAGTTCAGCACTGCTGCTACTCTCCCTAGGAGTGGCCATCCTGTAAAGATGACTACAAGAGCACAGTGCAGACTGCTCAATGAGGTGTAGAAGAATCCTAGATTGTCAGCTAAAGACTTACAAAAGTCACTGGCAAATGCTAACATCCCTGTTAGCGAATCTACAATACGTAAAACACTAAACAAGAATGGATTTCATGGGAGGATACCACAGAGGAAGCCACTGCTGTCCAAACAAAACATTGCTGCATGTTTACAGTTTGTACAAGAGCACGTGGATGTTCTACAGCAGTACTGGCAAAATATTCTGTGGACAGATGAAAAAAAGGCACAGCACACCAACATCAAAACCTCATCCCAGGTGTAAAAAACAGATAAAAATTTTATTTTGTAATACCTTTTTTCTTGGACTAACAGGATTTTTTATTGACAAGCTTTCGGGAGAACCTCCCTTTCTAAGGTCTGAAGCATTTGAGCAAGACGACACATAGAATTCAAATTTGAGTTGTGATACAAGGGTTAAAGTGACATGAGTCAGATAGGTTTGATAGAACATAGACACCATTCTTGCAGAGTGTCGTAAATATCTTATGAGAAGATCACAGAGTGAGGGGGGAGAGAGAAAAAAAACAAGTGAACAGTGCAGAAGATGGTGCTAGAAGGGGGGAGTATTAATATAAAGAATGCATGAATTCCCATCCAAGAGTTATAGGATATGCATGAAGACCTATACCTAGCATACACAGACACTTTCTCAGCTACTGTAACAATCCTTATCTGTCATTCCTCTGATGCTCCAGCCTTAATCTAGCCAATCAAAATGCCACTGGTAGGCTACTCCTCCTCCTTGTCACTCGTCAAGTGATGCTTCACTTTAAGAGTCCTCAACAAGTCCTCAATTCCTTCAAGGATCAGATTTCAGGTAGTTACCCCATCATATAAAACCTTTATACATTTCAACCCTTATTAATAAAGCATTTGCTACATGGCTTTCACACTCTTCCCATGTTTTACCTAAACCTAAAAAGCTTCTCTCAGGTTGCTCCATATCTCTAAAATTCCCATGAACTCCAATTATCGTGTCCCCTTGTAATCCCTCGGAACTCAGATCTTCAAATAACCTTACACGTAATTAAACTTGGGCCAATTTAAACAGTGCACAGATATCACCTGATTCCGACTACATCCTTCACATTCACCTAGTCTACTGATTCCCCCTAGTTGCAGTGATTTAAGTGTTTTACCCATCACCAACACCTTCTTAAATGCAATCCTATTTGCAGAGTCCTCGATATCATTTTTATTGCTTTGTCTTTTTTTGCATTTGGACTGTGCACTGAAATAACCTGTAATTTATGTATTAAGGATAAAATATGTGCTATTCTATGTGCAAGCCTGGTCTTTTGGTTTCAGAATAACAACTGAATTTACCTTGATCTTCCCAGAATATTAATAATAAATATTATTATTCTTGTTTGATCTATAATGTTAGCACTTCAGATGTGAATCACTATTTAATTTATGTATAATTTACATTAAAAGATTCTTTAAGAGAGGCACTTTAAGTGTCAAAACAATGTTAGCTTCAGGAAATGCTCTTCTTGTGCCCCAGCAGTCTTGCTGCTCAATTCTTTGCCATTCAGGAGTTGAAAAAGAACACTGCAATGTTTGTTTTTTTGATTTTTTTTAACAAACAAGTTATCTGCTCCTATTTTATTTTTTTCTTAGTCCTGTAACGCCTGAACTGATTCAACATTTCCAAAAAATATGTATTAACCTTTATTCCAGCTGCACCGTCAGTCCCCTTACAACACTGCCCCTTTTTTGTCGTTGTGTCAATAGACAGTGGCCCAATCCAATGTTTCTCGTTACAGGCGTTCTCATTCAGAAGCATTGCGGGCCTTGTACTCAAGCATAGCTCTCACCACAATCCACCAATGAAATTGTTCTCAAATAGAATTATTGAACACTATGATTCTAGTTGAAGTTAATCGCGACACCATGCATGTGTACGCATTCAAAAGTGGTGGTCTCATTAACAGCTCACCACTCATAAATCACCACACTTGTTCTTGCCTACTGATGTCAGGGTATGTTTGTGTTTGAGAGCCAGGAGGTCTGAATCTGGATTCTCTGATACAGAAGGCTTGGGTTTAATTTGAGAAACTGGACAAATGGGAACATATTTACTGTTATAGTGCCTTCCATGGATTTGACTCACAGAGCCTCCTTATAGCTTTCCTGAAAAATATTTTGTGTGTGATTAAAGTTCAATTCAGTTAAACTCAGAGAGCAAAATATACAAGCTTCTATAATAAACACACATCTGTGTAAAATCTGATTAAAATGTAAAAAAAATTTCATGCAGGTTGTGTGAGTCACAGTCAGGGGAGTTGTGGTTAGGGTTGCATAAGCAGAAACAAAAGTGATTTAAATCCTAATTTTCAGAGTATTGAGCAGTGAGACTAAAGGGACATGATTTATATACCAAAACTACTTCATTAGGCTAAAGTTGTTTTGGTGCTTAGAGTGTCCGTTTAACACTGACATGCTAAACAAATGCGAAACTATATGACTATCAGAGAACTGAAAAAATGCATTTGAAATTCAGTGCTTGTCTTGGGCATGTAAAGGTTAAATGTCGATCTTATGCATCTGCTTGCCTAAGGCCACAGCCAGCAATCACACAGCCTTGAGGAGGCATTTAAGCCTTTTAAACTGTACTTTTCACATTTAATTGATCATGTGGGAAAATGGAGATCAAAGTTGTTTTGCAGTAGAATTGTTAGCATTCCTGAAATGTTTCAGAGTTTCTTGATTCGCACAAAGCGTGACTCAAGTTCACAAGCGGCAAGCAGTTCTCAGTGGTTTCTTGATACAATGCATTGTTGTCTTGATTCACAGCTATTTGGAGAGGCCAGCTTGACCCCACACATTGTTACTATTGTTTGTATGACCACTGCATCAATGCTTTCCTTTCTGAATGCAGAACTAGCGAATTAGTATATAGAGAAAGAGAGATAAAGGGAAATGGGTGTTTTGCTGTTAATTCCTAGCTTGTCTGTTGAGTATTAAATATAGAACAAGCAGGAAAAAGAAGCCATGACGATGGGTGGAGATCTTCACTATGGTGTAATGGTAAATATATCTCTACTTCACGAAGGAGATTGCTCAGATTACCAAGGACATTTGTGGCAAAAAAAGCTAATTCATCAGTTAAATGACCACTTCATTCTTGCAAACCCCCCTCCAAACAAAACTCACAGTTTAGTAGATATACACCCAATAGTAATCAGCACTTTTATAAACTGGGGTTAAATGAGGATACTTAGCTGAAGTGCTTTTGGGATGTAGATTGGTCCTTTAATGAAAGCTGAACTTGAACAGGTGAATGGAAACTGGAGTAGATTCCTATAAACAAACAATACCAATAGTTGCATAACATGGAGATTCTGGCTTGATTAATAATAACTTGATTGCTCTCAGAATGTAGGTATTATAAAATGTGCAAATGTTTGCTGAGAGAAGACAGGGTGCAGATATGAATATAGAAAATAATAAGGATTTCACTTGTAAAACATACAAGATAGTAAACAGCTTAATGTATTTGTTCTGGTGTCAATAGCCAGTCCGTGCAGACTTTTTACTTTAAACATTGCCTTTTCATAGAAAAGGCAGTATTTATATTACAGCCTAGGAACACCTCTAGTGGCCACTGCTCAGATGGCCACTAGAGGTGCTTCCTGGATCAGTGTGCAGCACTTATGTTCAGTGTGGAGATGCTAAACTTTCCCCATAGAGATGCATCAATTCAATGCATCTGTATGAGGAGATGCTAGTGGGCCAGGGCAGCATTTGGCCCCACTCCTCTCCACCCCCTAACCCCCCACATCCTTGGCTGAAATCATCAGGGGAAAGCATTGTGATTAGCTGAGATCATCAATTCTGAGGATGTCAGCCAAGGAGGTGGATCGGGGCAAAGCCAGAGCTGACGGACCCATGCGGCACTGAAAAAAATGTAGTTTTTTTACAATATTTAAGACAGCAAGGGAGATACATGGGACTAAATAGTGTTTTTAACACTATAGGGTCAGGAATACATGTTTGGGTTTCTGACCATATATTGTTCCTGTAATTTAATTAGGGTGGCGTTTGTGGAGGGTGGTAAATTTATAACTGCAGTGAATTTTGCAGATCGCTTCTGAGCACAAAAGTGTAAAGACACGCATCAGAGTTTTTCGCACCCTCACCTACGCAAGGAACAAAAGATGGGTTTAGATGATTATTATAGTAGATATATATGTGCATGTGTACAGTGTAAATATATGACTGTATGGTTGTGTTTGTGTAATGTGTGTGGTTAGTATAACTATGAACGTATGTGTGTATTTTTGTTTAGTGTCATTATGTGTGAATGCAGTCAAAGTGTAGTGAACAAGTGCAAGGTGATATTTTGTATTTGATTCAAAATACATTGTATTATTTTTTTCTCCAAGACCCTATTGTGTGTCTCTCTAATTACTCAAGTTTGTGTCTCTTCTCATTATGTTATTACACTTATTTATAATGCACCAACACATTCATCTCTCACTTCAGTTGGGTGTCTCTCACATTGTTTTGTGTTTGTCCCCATTGCCGCCACAGATTTAATTTGTTTGGCATTTTCATTCCCCTATTGTGTTTATTTTCCCCAGAGCTTTTGTGCTTCCTCTCTTTTTCCCCTTCATCAATTTTGGATCTTCTCCTTTTCCTCTTCCTTACTTCCTCTAGCTCACCCTGATACTATGACTCTAGTGTGTTTCACTTTTTCAGCCATTTCTTAAATCCTATGTTGTTTAGTTTTGATTGTATCATGTCCGAGCAATTGCCTTTTTTTGCATGTGGATCTGACTCTATGACAAGTTCTGTGCTCTCCACGCCCACAACTCATGCTGAAATTTCATTACTAGCGGTATCTCATCTTTCCTTGAGCCATATTTGGTGAAACAAAAAATTAGATTCCTTTATTGAAACAAGGGTAAAAAACAAAAAACTAAAATTTCAATTATTTTTGGTTTTCAGAAAAATGATTTCTCATCAATTTTAGATTAAACAATAACCGAAAAGCAGCCACAGATGGAAAATATTGATAAACTTAATGTTATGAAAAATATAACACGTTAAGATCATTCCATCCTATATTTTTTTAATATTTTTCTTTTAACCACATTAAATGAAAATAATCAGCATGATATCGAGGTCATCAAAAATAGTGATTAAAAATGTGAATATAAACTTAGATGACATATTAAGACCATTTCCACTTACAGAAGATGTGTTATACCTGTTATGCTATATTTTTTCACTGGATATCGATTTTTGTGTTTATTTTATGTTAGAAGACAAAAGTTCTTTGTGATTTAAGCCCAGTGTCAATGGCTGCCCCTCATTCATTGTTTATTGGCATTTTATAGTAAATGCTCCATCCCCTACAGCCCCTGGTGTAAGTTCATAGGCCGCATAGCTTGCTGCAGGAAATATTTTGGTTCATTATATGGGTTATAACCTTGTGATGCTATATCAGTTATTACCTTTTAATAAGGCTTCATCCTATATTGACTTCGAGGTATATTAAAGAAGCAGACACAATGCTTCCTATGTGTCATATCAATCCTTGCTCCCTGGAGCACCTGTAAAATAATTAACATTTGTGAGAGCCTAAAAATTAATCACATCCTGAGTCCTAGAAAATGACAATAAAGTGCCAAGTTCATACAGAAAAACCTCAGTTACCTAGAATAAAAGACAATGAACGAAAATAAAATGAAGGTTGACAGGCCTGATGTAAAGACCAAAACTCAATCATCTTGCTCTGTGTTTCAGTTTTTTCCAATAACTGCAAGGATGATGCAGTTTGAATGTATACCATTGCATTTTGTCATTTTTATCTTTGTACCAATATCAATACTGAGAAGGACCATGCATAAAATGTTTCTTCCAGTAGCTTGCTGATGCTAAGTGTGGCATTTATTTTATATATCGAGATTCATACATCTCATCTTAGTGCTAGAAATATTTTTTGTGTCTATGTAGCTCCTAACCGAATGCATCACAGGCGTGGAGTGATGGATATTTGGGAAGTCCCAAATATATTGGGGGAGTGGGGGAGGGGGAGAATTAAACATTCCATCATGAGACAAAATCTGTAAAGTTCTAAAAGTGAAGCAGTCACCATGGAAGCTGAAGAAACATGCCATTGGTTGATTGCTCTAGTTTTTCAGCTTTACACCACATTTCGGTTTGGGCAAAACTCACAACAGAAAAGTAAATAAAGAAATAAAAGAAATAAAATAAATACATAGTTAAATCTGGCTGGGATGATGTTTCATAAAGTAATTGATGTAGTTGTTATGGTGTCTATAGGTGTATAAAGCTTAAAAGGGCACTATAGTCACCAGAACAACTACAGCTCATTGTATTTGTTCTGGTGAGTATAATAGTTCCCTTCAGGCATTTTCATGCAAACACTGCCTTTTCAGAGAAAATGCAGTGTTTACATTGCCCCCTAGGGATACTTTGTGTCCACTCCTCAGATGGCCCCATGAGGTGCTTCCTGGGGCACTACTGCAGAGTAGGCAGCACAGCCATTCAGTATCTCCACCTTCTGCATGGAGACACTGAACTTTCCTCATAGAGATGCATTGATTCAATGCATCTTTATAAGGAGGTGCTGATTGGCCAAAACTATGTTTTGCCCTGCCCCTATCCCAACTCAATTTCAGCCAATCCAAAGCATTGAATTGGCAAAAAAAATCATAAATTCTGATGTCACCAAGGGGGCAGATCAGGACAGTGCCAGCAGACTCGTGCAACGCTGGAGTTAAGGTATGTTTTCACCCTTTCTAAAGGGGCTAAGGGGAGGGGGTGACAAGCCACCTAAATGGTGGTTTTAACACTATAGGGTCAGGAATACAGGTTTGTGTTCCTGACCATACAGTGTTCCTTTAATGTAATTATTATGATGTCTATAGCTTGTCCCTGCAAGCTTTTTAATGTAAACACTGACATTTCAGGCAAAAAGCAGGGTTTATATTACTGCCTAGTAATACCTCTAGTGACAGTCACTCTGACAGCTTGCCTATTCTACTGTGTAATGTGTTACCTGAAAACCTCATAGTACACCTGCTGATACCATACAAAAAACATTGGACACATTCACAGGTAACTTGTTAACAGCATTTTTGTATTCCGCTGGCCTTTTCTGATGTAGAAATTTTGGCTACTTTGAGCAGCTTTATTTTAAAGAATTCTCCAAAAGTTTTGCGAAACTATATATAACAACCATGACAACCATTGGATAAGTACGCAGAAAAAAAGGAAACTCAGTGATTTTAATCTGTGTTTCCCAAAACTGGGATTAGAATAAAATAAACTAGGCACCTACTTAAAGCTGTTTTTCAGGGACAATGAGGAAAAAAAATGCATGAGTGTGGCTTTATAGAAAAATGTACCTGGTTTTGTGCATATCCATGCCAGCTGTACCCACACATCAGTTACTAGCTGGCAAAAGCACCAGTGACGTCAGGCAGAGATTTGTTTGTTATTTAAAACTATTGCATGTTAAATCATTACATCATTCTATATTTTGTTATTACATAACTGAGAGGACCGGTAGAAGAAGTGATTGGAAAATCTGCAACTGGAAGTGTTGTGTCAATTTGTAACACCGAGAGAAATGACACTACTAGTGATAGCTTACAGGTGATGTATATTTAACCTTGATCTTTTTTTGGCACTTCACTCTGTAGAATACTGATGAATATTAGCAGAAATTTGCCAAGACGCCAGCTTTGGACAAGAAGTTTGAATTTTGGCAACTAATTGTAGAATCTCCAAGTTAACTATATCTTCTCTGGATTTGGGATTACCTGTCCAGTTCTATTCTCTACATGTCTAGTGAATTCAGGTCAGCCAAGTCCTTCTCTAGTGTCAGATCTGTCTCTTTTCTGGATGGTTCTGACTCATGCAAGTATTTCACATCTAAAAATAGTTAGAGAAGCAAATATCAGTATATTTAGTGAGTTATTGTGTTCAGAACATTCATAATGCACCAAAAGGCCTTTCTTCAGATTTTTTTTAGTAATAATATTAATATTATTGTAGCATGTATAATACTCATGATATCAAAGAAACAATTGCTTCACAAATGTATGCACACAAATAGTCATAAATGAAATGCAGTGGGAAAAAAAAAGCCTTTTCCCTGTAAAATTGACACTAAATAATTTCTGCATCGGTTCTGCTTTCTTTTGCCTCCGAGGGCAAGAAAAGACTTTGAAAGCTTTATGATCTCAGAATCGTAATGCAGCCATATCAGAGCTTAAGGGAACATTCATGTTTAATGAAGCCATTTCTGAGGGGTTTGAAAACATTCGTTTTTCAGTTCAGGAATGGAAAAAGGGATTTCTGTTCCTTCGGGCTTGTAAAATTGGAATGCTTAAAATTAAATAAAACATTTAGAGCTGTATGAACAACAACAAGAAATATATCTGGTTTAAAGGCCTTTAAAGAAAAATCTCTGAAACCTCTTTGTTGGAAATAACACGAATGAGTGATTTATTTTACACAGAGCATGCCAGAACATTAAAACTGACAATAGCATTTAATCTGTAAAGCGCTTAACATTTTGTTTTGTGTTTTGCTATTTAATAACATTTTATTTCTAAACCACTTAACATTATGCATTTTGTTTGGCTATTATATATCTAGAAGCAATTTAAAAATGCAAAACATTGAAAAAGAAAGCACGCACCTATGTAAATATGCATTCTTGTGACTTCATGTTTTTTACTTTCGTTATATACTTTCACATACGCAGTAAGATTTAAAGTTCATGAAATGCGGGGGCGGAGCCAAGCAGCACATGGAGACGGTCTCAAATCGGACCGGCTCCGATCAACTAAGCTAATAAACCCACAATATTGGCGAATAAATCAGCCACACACGGACAATAGTCGCGGAGCTGCACGCAGGAGGGCCCATCGAAACCCGCAGATGCCCTTCTTGTTCCCGGCGACCACTAAAACCCGGCGCCGAGGATCTCGGGCCTACCACGCGGGCAGCCGGCGGCTGGAGTGGAACGGCAGCCTCGGGGCCACCCTCGACCTCCTCACCAATAACATCCTGGGCGACCCCTCCGACGACACAATGGGCCGAAAAAACCCGCGGCAAAGCCAAACACCAGCCAGAGAGGGTCAAGATATCGGGCAAATGCTCAGCTCAGTGCCACGAGCAAAAGAAATGGCGCCCCCACGGCCTGCAGCCCAACCTACTCTCATGGAGGAAAATACACCAGAACTGGGGTCCCTCTTGTCAGGGGACAGCGAAGCCCCCATCTACAAAAGGAGACATATACAATTTATTCCTCTATATGCAGAGGCTCTTCACAACAGACATCACAGCAGTGAAGACAGAGGTACAGCAGGTAACTGCTAGACTAAACACCACAGAGGCAGACATCACCTCATTGAAACAGGGCATAGACAACCTTGGGGACACAGTACAACACCTTCACTCCTCTTATACACACTTATCGAGCCGAATGGAACAATTAGAAGACAGAAGCAGGAGTAAAAACATCAAAATACGGGGGGTCGCTGACACGCTCCCCCCCCGAGGAGCTCCCACATTTTGTCAGGCGACTGATCGCCTTCCTACTACCGACACAATCGGCCAAGCAATTCTCCTTTGAAGGAGTTTACCGCATCGCTAAGTCTCCCCAAGTGCCCACCACCTTAACCAGAGACATCATCTTATGTTGCCAGTCTCATGCAGATAAGCAAAGGATCTTCACAGCTCTGAAGGGGAAAACGCCATTAAAATTTGAATCATTTTCACTCACCTTTTTCCAAGACCTCTGCAGAGCCACACTACTATGGAGGAAATCCATGCAACCAATCACCAAGGCCCTTCAAAGCGCGGGACTGGCATACCGTTGGACCCATCCCAGAACCCTCACAGTGACTAAAAATGGGAAACAATACAAAGCTTCTAGTCCCTCTGAGTGTACAGCACTGGAGCTGCCAGCACTGGAGCTGCCAGCAACGCGAGACACGCCGACAACATCAGCTGAATGGGATGTGAGCAACATCACCCCTTTCACACCCAGGACCAGACGGGACACTGACACTCCTGAGACATCTCACTCAGTCCAATAACTTTGGGCCAAAAGCGGACTTATGAAAGTACGCGCCGGTTGTGATTTTAACAGAGACTTAGTAAGCTGCACAGTGAATTCCTAAACTCCAGAGACTGAATGAACATCCTCTCATATGCAAACCACGAACTTAAGCCACTTAATGTTAACTGTTATCTAATCACTGTTACACCCGAAGTTTAAGCATTGTACCTTAATCAATCAATTAATTAATTAATTAATCAGTATGCCGCCAAGACCCATAGGATCTCCACTATCCTCCCTCCCTCCCCCCCGTTACCCCATAGGTTAGAGGGCACGGCAGATAGGTCAGGAGCTACAGAACAGCGCCAGTACGATGTTAACACCAAACCACACTGACCTGAAGATCGCCCACACATAGTTAATCCGCAGAAAAGGTAACAGAGAAATTCCAATAGGCGAGCCCTAGACACAAATAGGCACACGACAACCACTACTTCCCTGTGCCACCAAGGACAACACATAATGCAACAGACGAGAACTCGGCCACAAATGTATTCAAGAACCACAAACATTTCAACCTAACCTAGGGAACACACACCTACTGGAATGACTAGACCTTAATCCTCACCTTACAGTGCAGGCACATAATTGCAAATATCCATTGTGAGCTATGTTGTCACTTCAATTTTACTGTCATGGTATTGTAAACCTAAATCTGTCATTATGCACGGCAAAAATAAAGAATTTAAAAAAAAATATAGTTCATGAAATGCTCACACATTTCTCTATTATGCTGAATATAATAACAGTGTATTAAAGGGACACCATGGGAACCCTGACCACGTCTGCTCATTGAAGGGGTCTGGGTGCAGTGTCCCAGGTCCCTTTGCCCTGAGCATGTAATTATTGCAGTTTTTAATATACTGCAATAATTACTTGCTAGGGTTAACTCCTCCACTAGTGGCTGTCTACCAGCGCATTACAGTGGTAGATCTGGGGGCAGGGCAACAGGGCAATTGCTCAGTCCCCTCCCCTGA
>OW240916.1:296133944-296259058 GCA_933207985.1 Pelobates cultripes | reverse complement strand
GATCTGGGTGATTTTTGGACATGTTGGTCACCCAGATCAGGGCTATCAGGGGATGTAACTTTTATGGGGATACTTTGTGTTTTAGGGTACTTTCCAAGTTTTGGGAAAATATGTTTTTACTGCCTTGAGATAATTGCTGACTCAATTCTCTCACAGGCAGAGAAGAGGGATTGTCTGTTTGCATTGTGAGTGTTCATCTGTGTCACTGTAATACTATTGGCTGTAAATTTTGTGTCCCTGTCCCCCACAAGGTCCATGTGGGAGTGCTTTTGCATGGGGATTTGCATAAAAGCCAGTGTGGCACCATTATAATGTATTCCTGTTGTACCCTTCATGAAGTCTAGGCTCATGTTTGGGTAACTATCTACTTGCTGGGGAGAAACTACTTGGAAGCTGCATTCATCTGAAACTATTCGTATCTACACCCAAACTGCAGCTATAATCACTCAGGCTCAGCAGTTCAGGAGGAATAGGCGAACAAGGTATCCATTATACCAGAGTTCGTAACAATAATTAATTAAGAAAACATTTTGTTTGTACTATTCATTGAGTCATAAAAACCAGGACTTACCCACAAGTAACCAGACAACATTGGAGTTGTGTTCAGTGAGAAATCCTTCCAGTTCGGTAATGGTCGGGACAAAACTCTCATTCTTCTTATGTTCCATTTTGAGCTGTCTTTTGATTCAAAGCCTGTTAATAAAAAAATAAAATATCCACAAATGGTTATTGTAGTCTATGAAATTGAAGCTGGAATTCCAACAATCAGCTTTGAGTGAACCCTGTCAATTAAAGTATTGGGTTACCGAGAAAAATATCACCACAACTTGCCTGGCATATGAAATAAAAAAATCCTTTCAATATAGTGTATAGAAAACACCAGAATTTTATTATGTCGAGTAAGCTAGCAAAGGCCCACAAGCACATAATTCTTCCATCCTACTTTGCACTACAAACCTTTTAGGTTTCTTTTAAAACCAGACACTTAGGAAATAGAAATTATCCTTTCAGTGCTAAGAAGATAAATCTCATGGGATAACTTCTGAAGATGCTAGTTGGTATTTGATGGAAGTTATCAGTGGTACTTGAGAAACAAAAATAATATAAAAAGAAATAAACTGAATTTATCTGAAAATAAAATAAAAATAAAAATAGGACTTGTCAGTTATGATATTCAATTTTACTCATTCAAATATTTATTTGTTAAAATCTGAAATATAAACGCATTATGCAGTGTTCCAAAAAGCAATGGGAAACACCAAGAGTGCTTCCTTTCTCAGTATGAGATTATTGTTTTTGAGTTTTCTCATGGGTAATTGATGGCCATTTTTTTCCTATTAGAAGGGGGGGGGGGGGTGCAATCAGTGCAAAACATTAGTAGGATTCAAGTCCTAATTTAGATAAAAGATGCGAAGATAAACTAATCAAATTAAATTATGGTTCAAATTTCATAATTCTGAGAAATATAAACCCTTATCTTAAGACTTCACTGAGAGTACACAAACAACTCCATTAACAATACCAACAAGAACAAATCTTTTTTTATCCAAGTGTCCCTTCCTAAAGACAAAAACGCATATTTCTCTTTGTCCTTACTATTTGAATTGTATTCCAGGATATGATTGTGTTCAGAGTACAGTAATTGCAATACATTGAGATTTTAAGTCTCATAAGCATCATCATGTAATATAGTTTTTAGAAAACATTGGAATACAATTTTTCAGTGATGCCTTTCTATCTCGGTTTAGACTGCAGGGACATTGTCATACACTAAAACCTCTACATGAAGATATGGTTTAAGTGCCTATAGTGTCCAATTAATGGTAGCAATCAACATCTCTTTATCCAGAAACTGGATGCCACCATGTAAGCTGTCAGTATAGACAGGGGTCAAGTCCTGGGGAAAAAAGTGTGGGAACTCACCCAAGATACCCGCCTCCCCCCCCCCTTAAAAAAATAAAATTAAAAAAAATTACACTCCTATGCATATAGTGCAGTGCGTGTATAATGAATGTAGTGTGTTTGTAGCGAATGCAGTGTGAATAATAATTGTAGTGTATTTGTAGTGAGTGCAGAGTGTGTATAATGAATGCAGTGTGTTTTAGTGAGTGCAGAGTGTGTATAATGAATGTAGTGTATTTGTAGTGAGTGCAGTGTGTATAATAAATGTAGTGTATTTGTAGTGAGTGCAGTGTGTATAATAAGTGTAGTGTATTTGCAGTGAGTGCAGTGTGTATAATAAATGTAGTGTGTTTGTAGTGAGTGTAGTGTGTATAGTGAATGCAGTGTGTATAGTGAATGTAGTTTTTTTGTAGTGAGTGCAGAGTGTGTATAATGAATTTAGTGTGTTTGTAGTAAGTGCAGAGTGTGTACAATGAATGCAGTGTATGTAGTGTGTTTGTAGTGAATGTAGAGTGTGTATAGTGAATGTAGTGTGTAGTTAGTGCAGAATGTGCATAATGAATGCAGAGTGTGCATAGTGAATGCAGAGTGTGTATAATGAATGCAGTGTGTGCGTGTGCTGGATGATGTGTGTGCGCGCGCTGGATGACGTGTGTGCGCGTGCTGGATGATGTGTGTGCGCGTGCTGGATGATGTGTGTGTGCGTGCTGGATGATGGGTGTGTGTGTGCGTGCTGGATGATGGGTGTGTGTGTGCGTGCTGGATGATGGTGTGTGCGTGCTGGATGATGTGGGTGTGTATGCGTGCTGGATGATGGGTGTGTGTGTGCTGGATGATGTGTGTGTGTTGGATGATGGGTGTGTGTGAGTGCTGGATGATGGGTGTGTGTGTGTGCTGGATGATGGGTGTGTGAGTGCTGAATGATGTGTGTGTGCTGGATGATGTGTGAGTGCTGGATGATGTATGTGTGTGTGCTGGATGATGTGTGTGTGAGTGCTGGATGATGTGTGTGTGTGAGTGCTGGATGATGGGTGTGTGAGTGCTGGATGATGGGTGTGTGTGTGAGTGCTGGATGATGGGTGTGTGTGTGTGTGCTGGATGATGATGTGTGTGTGTGTGCTGGATGATGTGTGTGTGAGTGCTGGATGATGTGTGAGTGAGTGCTGGATGATGTGTGTGTGTGTGAGTGCTGGATGATGGGTGTGTGAGTGCTGGATGATGGGTGTGTGAGTGCTGGATGATGGGTGTGTGTGTGTGTGTGCTGCTGCTGGATGATGGGTGTGTGTGTGTGCTGCTGGATGATGGGTGTGTGTGGAGTGCTGGATGATGGGTGGGGTGAGTGCTGGATGATGGGGTGTGTGTGGAGTGCTGGATGATGGGTGTGAGTGCTGGATGATGGGTGTGTGTGTGCTGGATGATGGGTGTGTGAGTGCTGGATGATGGGTGTGTGTGTGTGAGTGCTGGATGATGGGTGTGGGAGTACTGGATGATGGGTGTGTGAGTGCTGGATGATAGGTGTGTGTGTGTGTGTGTGCTGGATGATGGGTGTGTGTGTGCTGGATGATGGGTGTGTGAGTGCTGGATGATGGGTGTGTGTGTGCTGGATGATGGTGTGTGAGTGCTGGATGATAGGTGTGTGAGTGCTGGATGATAGCTGTGTGTGTGTGCTGGATGATGGGTGTGTGAGTGCTGAATGATGTGTGTGTGAGTGCTGGATGATGTGTGTGTGAGTGCTGGATGATGGGTGTGTGTGTGTGGGATGATGGGTGTGTGAGTGCTGGATGATGGGTGTGTGAGTGCTGGATGATGGGTGTGTGTGTGCTGGATGATGGGTGTGTGAGTGCTGGATGATGTGGGTGTGTGTGTGCTGGATGATGTGGGTGTGTGTGTGCTGGATGATGTGGGTGTGTGTGTGCTGGATGATGGGTGTGTGTGTGCTGGATGATGGGTGTGTGAGTGCTGGATGATGGGTGTGTGTGTGCTGGATGATGGGTGTGTGGGTGCTGGATGATGGGTGTGTGTGTGCTGGATGTGGGTGTGTGGGTGCTGGATGATGGGTGTGTGTGTGCTGGATGATGGGTGTGTGGAGTGCTGGATGATGGGTGTGTGTATGGATGAGTGGGTGTGTGAGTGCTGGATGATGGATGATGGGTGTGTGGAGTGCTGGATGATGGGTGTGTGAGTTCTGGATGATGTGTGTGTAGTTCTGGATGATGGGTGTGTGTGTGCTGGATGATGGGTGTGTGTGTGCTGGATGATGGGTGTGTGAGTGCTGGATGATGGGTGTGTGAGTGCTGGATGATGGGTGTGTGTGTGCTGGATGATGGGTGTGTGAGTGCTGGATGATGGGGGGGAAAAATTTTTTTAACTTTATGTGTATGTATATTTTTTTTTTATTTTATTCCCCCCTCCCTGCTTCTTACCTTGTCAGGGAGGGGGGAGATCGCCTGGTGGTCCGGTGGTATGCTGGAGGGAGCCAGCCGCTGCACAGAGGGGCCATCACACACTGTGTTCCCTCTCCAGCTCTAACTCTCGCGAGACTCGCCTGTGCGGAGCGTTGCCATGGTAACAGCCGCGGGTCTCGCGAGAGTTATAGCTGGAGAAGGAACACAGCGTGTGCTGGCCCCTCTGTGCAGGGACCAGGGCCGGTCCTGCAGGACAGGTAACGGGAACGGCGTTCCTGCTATGGAAAAAGTGCGGGAACGCCGTTCCCATGCGTTCCTGCAGGACTCGAGCCCTGCTCACAAGCAACTCTATGTGTCTCTCTCCTGAGCCCCTCTGTGTGTCTCTGTGTCCCCTACCAGCCCTTCTCTTTCACCCCTTCCTCAGCCTCTCTGTGTGTCTTACACTCCCCCGTCTCTTAATGATGTCTTCCACTTCCGCCATCCCTTAGTGCTCTCATCTCCACTTCTCCCCCTGTCTCTTAGAGGTCTCCCCTCCTGTCACTTAGAACTTACCCCTACCCTCTTGTCCCTTAGTGCTCTCCCCTCCCCTCCTGCCCCTTAGTGCTCTTCCATCCCTTCTGTCCCTTAGAGCTCTCCTATCCCCTCCTGTCCCTTAGTGCTCTCCTATCCCTTAGTGCTCTCCCATCCCTTATTGATCTCCCCTCCCCACCTGTGAGTAAACAGAAGTTTCTGTACCACGGTCCGAGCCGCCTGGCCACACTACACTGAGTAACTGGCAGGATGAGCACTGTGGGCTTCCCTCCTGCTGGGTCAATAACATTTTGCCCCCCTGCACCGGTGTGCACTAGGCATCTGCCTAAGTCGCCTATAGGACGTGCCAGTCCTGGGTGTCACCCCCCCCCCCATGAGATGCCCACCCTGCCATCTCTTCCCCAGGTATGTGACACACACGTATCTGGCCATACGTCTTATCTAAAAGAAAAAATGATTTATCAGATCAGGTAACCTTCTTCCATTGCTCTAGGGTCCAGTTCTGACGTTCATGTACCCACTGAAGGTGCTTTCGGCAGTGTACAGAGGTCACTATGGGCACTCTGACAGGTCTGCGGCTATGCAGCCCTATTTGCAGCAAACTGAGATACACTGTGTGTTCTGACACCTTTCTATCATGACAAGCATTACATTTTTTAATCATTTGAGCTACAGTAGCTCTTCTGTGTGATCAGACCAGACTAGCTAGCTTTCTCTCAATACGTCTTGCCAATGACCCTGACACCAGTTCACTAGTTGTCCTTGCTTGCACCACGTTTGGTAGGTACTAACCACTGCACACTGGAAAGAACCCACAAGACTTGCCACTTTGGAGATGTTCTGACTCTGTTATCGAGTAATCACGTTTTGGCCCTGGTCAAACTCACACACATAAAAGTCAAGAACTGTCTGTTATATCCCAGCCACTGGCATACATACCGTGGTCACGGGGGTCGCAACTGCGACCGGGTCCATCACTCCAGGGGGCCCGGCCACCCTGCGGATCCCTGCGACTGGGTACCCGCCATCATCTCTTGCGGCCCTGGCCTGTGAGGCAAACCACCGGGGCCGCCGTCCAAGGATATGGATTGTCAGGGGGCCCGTTCAGCGCTGGGCGCTTTAACAATTTGACCAGGCCCCCTGTGATGACATCACACAGAGCTGGGAAGAAGTGACTGCCCGTCACTCCTCCCAGCTATCACTGAGTCAGAGTGGGAACTCTGACTCCCATCCATATGAGCCACCACTGGACCCCAGGGAAAGTCACCCTCCTGCACCTAAAAGGTAGGAAACTGGAGGGTGACTTAAACATTCTGTGTGTGTGTTTGTATGTATGTGTATATGTCTGTCTGTGTGCCCGTCTGTCTGTCTGTATGTCTGCCTGTCTGTCTGTGTGTGTCTGCCTGTAGGTATGTGTGCCTGTTTGTATGTATGTCTTTGTATGTATGTGTGACTGTATGTGTCTGTCTGTCTGTATGTGTGCCTGTGTGTGTGTCTGCCTGTCTGTGTCTGCCTGTGTGTATGTGTGCCTGTCTGTTTGTATGTATGTATGTATGTATCTTTATATGTATGTGTGTCTTGTGTGTGTCTGTATGTGCCTGTGTGTGTGTCTCTATTTATGTATGTGTGTGTGTGTGTGTGTCTGTTGGGGAGGGGGAGAGTGGGGGGGAATAAGGGCGGGGGCCCACAGATCAGTTTCGCACCAGGGCCCCATGGATTGTGTGTACACCACTGATCCAAGCCCTTGCCAGATGCCACTGTGACAATATAATCAATCATCAGTGTTAAATATTCACTTCACTTGTCTGTGGTTTTAATGTTGTGGCTAATCATTGTATGTCTTCCTCAGCATTGGTTAAATAGATCCCACTATAAAATGAACATACAACTCTGGTTTGAGAATTGTGTATGTTGTGCCTCTGTTATCAAACTAAAAAACATGTATATACCAGACAGAGATTGTTAAAGACACACTCTAAGCAACAAGTCTTGCGGCTCTTTGTGCTCACGTTGTAATAGGCATACACTTACTGTTGTTGATACTTTCTATTATATTGTGAGAGTCTTACTCAATTTTGTGTGACCACGGTTACATGTGTGTAATTTTAAAGGCACAGCACACCTTAAATTTCCATTATTTATGGTGAGTGGTTTTGAGTTAAGGTTGCTGCTACTTTATAACATTTATTATATTTAAAGTATGTTTTGCAAGTGCCCTTTATTCACTTATTGTACGTCATCACTAAAAATACCATATGGTGAATTATAAGAATTTGGTTAACTGAGCAATTATTCAGGGGGGCAATCTGGACGTCACACTGCTCATTTAGATCATTAGAAAGCTGTAATTTACCCACAATCTGTAGGCGGTATGGACGCTTTACATCATCCCCATAAGGTTAGTTAGCTATTTCCAGGAATAATGAATGCTCAGTGGCTTTAACTAGCTGAAGAAAATTTCAATTTGTAGTAATAGATCCATCTGCCAAATATAATTAACCTATTGATATGCAAACTACATAATGATCACATAGTTCTAAATTACAATGTCACATGACACCAATACTAGAATGAATCCCGCACTTGGACAATGCTCTGTAATGGACAGACAGTAAGCTGGTTAGTATATGTTCTAAAGGAATGCTCTGATTAATGCTGCAATGTATTTGTTTATTTGTACTTTCCTTAATCAAATCTTTACTTACATACTTTTTCTTTGTCAATATTCTTTTATCAATTACTATATTAATGTACCTCTCCATCACAATTATTACATCCTTGCTATATCCTGTTCAGTATCATTTACATGCAATATGTTACTTGATTTATGTGACGTGTTATATATTAATTTAGGTAGATTAACTTCTTTACTATGAAGCTGTACCAAATTCATTAATAGAAATTTAACTGATTTAAAAAAAACAAAAACAAAAAAAACCACCTGAACCTGTGTATCTTAGCATCACATATATAAAACGCCCTATGCGTAGCTAAACCAAATAAAGAAACGTATCTTATATTCCTGCTCAGAGACAGCAAAAAAATTCAAATCAGCCACATAAAAAATCCTTTTCAGACTTTTGTAGAAGTGTTAATTTTGATGATTATGTGGTAGCCCTCAGTTTCAGTGCTTCTCTAATAGTATGAATAATTTTAACATTAAAACAGCGTTTATAACGACGTAATTGTCATAAAATGCTTGTAGACAATTTTAACATATTGACACATATGTTTGGAAATCACTACCTGCTAACACACTTTACAATAATGTCTCTGTATATGGCTATAATGCTACTTATAGTATATAGAGTTACATGCATAAAACTGGAGAACGTTATATCACCTGCTCCCTCATTGCTGACTTGTGAATAAATATACCTTGGTACCTACAATCAGTGCCTGCCCTTCCTCTCTAATCGCTGGTGTGCCATCTGGGTTCCTGAAAAGGACAGGATAAAATTCCCATTTATCCTTTTCATCCAGCCCTATTAACCCTTGACACATATTCCCTTCACCCCAAGCTCCTATTATCTTAATAGGAGTCAATAGGGCTGTGAGAAAAGAGTTCCCAAGAGGTTCGCCGAGAGCAGCGGTGTTAGTGTCTAATACTAAAATCAGCCAATTATAGCACACATGAGTGTGAATATACCTTTTATTTATTAATTTGCTTGCAGTCATTTTGTTTATTAGATTGGAGTATCTTTTTATATGAGCAGATATGCATTTGAATTTTAATACTATGTGAGTGGGGATCATTACTAAATCCCAATTTTACAAATTCAGACAGAACAGGTTGTATTTTGCGTTGACTTAAAAAAAAAAAAAAAAAGATTTATGTGAAAAAAATAAGTTAAAATGAGAAAGATAAAAAAATATGACAAAGATTTGAGGGTGAACAAAGGTGACACTTAAGAGTGTTACTCGTAATGTAGATTAAAGACAAGATATCGAAGTAGCCATAGAGTATATGGGAGGCAAATAGAAATGGCATCAGCTGATAACGTAGACATTTTACTTTTTCTTTAAATGCTATGAAATGCTCTCACCTTCCTTATTATGAGAAGAGAAGGATATATAATTTCAATATATTTAGTTTTTATGCAGGATGTCTGACTTTGGAGGATGCAAGATGTGGTACAGGACTTGTGTCCATCATGCCATATAGTCCATAGAGCATGGCCGTTTTGCTGTATAGATTCCATCTGTAAGGTATTTTAATTTTCAGCCTTCCCAAATCCTGGTACCTTTTGTGGTTTTCAAGTCCTCGCTGTTAGAATTGTTTTTTGACCTCAAACTAATTCTATCTTCTAGCCATCTTCCCAAATATTTGGAATATTCTGTCTTTGTTCCTCTCTTCAATATTCTAGTTTGATACATGTTGTATAATGTTCCCTAACTCTAGCAAATCGTTCTATTCTTTCTCATACTTTATTCAGAGTAATCTTTTGAGAACCCTATCTACTGCTACCAAGGCCAGGTTATACATTTTTCTAACCCTTTGTATCTCTAGTTTCTGCAATTAAAGATCCCACAGACAAAATGAACCTGACATGACCACAACCAGATATGCATGATGTAATAAGTTATTATTGAAGATGTAACATGCAGTGCTAACGTTCTCCACCTAAAATGCATGCAACTGGATATGGATATAATGTTACTATTTTTGAAAGAGGATATAAATCAAGCATTGTCTCATTTATATTTTATTTCATAGTATGCTATGCTATGCTTTATTCTAATTTAGATTCTGTCTAGTGATTTATATTCTTAAATTGGATAAACATGGTTGAAATCAGATCAGAAGAGGATTTATCTTTTCAAACATGCAAGTTTATGTTGTTTTATCCCGGAATTGAATTTTAATACTATGTGAGTGGGGATCATTACTAAATCCCAATGTTACAAATTCAGACAGAACAGGTTGTATTTTGCGTTGACTTAAAAAAAAAAAAAGATTTATGTGAAAAAAATAAGTTAAAATGAGAAAGATAAAAAAAATATGACAAAGATTTGAGGGTGAACAAAGGTGAAACTTAAGAGTGTTACTCGTAATATAGATTAAAGGCAAGATATCGAAGTAGCCATAGAGTATATGGGAGGCAAATAGAAATGACTCAAATTCAGAAAACACAAAGAAAATGATTGTATACAAAACTCAGTATTGACTTTCACCTACTCCCTGATCACTATATTCACAAATAAGGAATAGATAATAATTACCAATACTTTCTGCACACAAGGTGGGAACAGGACTCCTGAGAATCGAACACATGAGCCGATAAAGAATGTTACCTGTATGCTGGCCCAACTATTTCTCTTTCAATTTCTGATCCTATTTCTCCTACTCATTCGTAAAGTTTGCTACGACTCTGCTTGGACTAAACACTAAAAAAGGTTAACACAAATTATTGATGATTTTTAATGTTGTATAATTACAAATTGAGTTGTAAGAGATACAGAGACAAAGAAAAGGGTATAATCTACTGTGTTATTAAGACTATCCAGTAACAGAATAATGCGGGCAAAGAGAGGTAATATGACATAAGATGATCTAAGACTCTAGTAATGATTCATTTGTTTAGCCGATAGGAGACGTTTTATTCTGGCTATTTTAAAAAGAATGTTAAGTAAAGACTGTTAAAGAGGTGCATCATTCACTCAATAATCTTTGTAGGAACAATAACGATGAACAAAATATTTTTTCTTGATTATCTCTTTTATGTGGATTTGTCCCCCAAATTTTTCTAAACGTCAAACATAACAAATAAAAAATAAATTAATATTTAATAGTCAAAGTTCATCGTAGATAGATATGATTTATTATTGGGGCCTGAAATGTATGTTTTGCTCTTCACAACTGTCTGAATTGAAAGAAACAAATGGTCTTAAACAGCACTAGTAATTTATGTGCTAGATATATATATATAACAATTTAACACCGTTTTTAGATTAGATTGGTACTTTTTCCCCCCATTACTCATGTATGCATCTTGTTGTTTCCCTTCTTTAGATTTATCCTTTAATAATTCTCATCATCAAAATATCACCACCTGAGCTGCAGAAATGTAATTGATATATATTAAAATATATTGCATAACATTTAGAGGGCACCTGTCATGCCTCAAACAGTGGGGTTTTCACCCAGCTTTATGTCAATACCTCATTGTGCCTGACAAGGGAGAGCAAAAAAGACACAAGGGACGGGGCAGGCTGGCCATGCTGACCAGTCACATGTAGGGGAGGCTCCTAAGGGATCCGGCTACTCAGGCTGACAGCTGAGGCTCATAGATAATCTGAGCTGGGAAGCTACAAGCGGCTATTGGTGACTCTGCACCCTCGGAGATCAGGAGTTTTGGAGCCCCTCAAGGTGATACAAGGCTTTGGGGCCTGTGGCCTACTCGGGGATGGAGCAGAGTGGATGGCCACTGCCCTGCTCTCTCCCCCAGCTACCACATACCAGCACTCTGTCACTCTCACTGGTTCTGTCTACCCTCCCCCCCCCTTTGGACCATGGGGTCATCCCAGTCCCCACTGGAGGAATCCAATGCTGAACAGATAAAACCTATATAACTTACCCTGCACTCGGATTCCCGCACTCTGAAGTCAAGATGGCTACCAATCAAAATATTCTGAGACCATCCAGACTGTTTTGCATTCAGGTTTTTAGAGTTAGCTGACCTTCATACATCTGCCTGGGCCATGCTGATGCACTGCACTGCCATCAGGATCACAACACCCCAGCTAACAGTCGAAGGAGAGCTGTTGGCTCCTTACACTACCTGCCAATCAAGCCTGGTCCCTGCAGTTGGAACTCATCGGGCCAGGCTATATGCTTGGACTTCCATACACTTAGCCAAGCCAGTGGTGGGGAATAGCTGTGGAGTTATTATGATTGGCTAGATTAAATACTAGACCAGGACCTATCTGACACTTATTAAGAGGGGCTCCAGTTGTTAATCCTAGCTTAATAAGCTTTTACTTTAAGCTTTCTCGTTCCTACTTATTATAATTTAAAAAATTAGGCTGATTCCCTTGGGAGCTTTCTATTATCTACTGTCAAACATGACATAATCCTTTTTGCATTCATATACTGAGTTCTGTTATGACTCGTATTTGTCTATATTGTTTATTACTCCTGCCTCAATGAAAAAAAAAAAAAAAAGAATGTAAAAAAATGAAAATACACCCCACAGGAGGTCCCTCTGCTCTCCTTCCAGCATCTCAACATCACTGAAGAGATTTGCCCTGCTTGGGGATGCATTAGAAGCCGGGCAAATCAAAGAAGAATAGAGGCCGAGCAGAGGACGGCCAGGAGGTGGGTTTTACACGAAGATTAACACCCACAAAGCGACTCTGGAACGTAGGAAAAGTCAATAATTCTTTAGGTTTTACATTGAACACACCATGTATCTTTATGATACATGGTATATTTAATGTTTATGGAAGCAATTTAAGATATGTATTTTTTTTTCATTACAGGTTCAAACAAACAGAATATTTCACTGGGTGATACCAAACTTTTCACATGAGAATTATTTCATCAGTTTTTTTCGGTTACGTTCCCAGGCTAGCCGTGGTTTCTATCACTGCAAATAAAATCACTCTCTGAAAAATAACATAGTGTTCCATTACACTGATCTCAATTGTCTTTAAAATTTCAGAAGGGTGTGCTTTTCATATTTCATTACTGAGCATACATACCCACTTTCTCAACTTACATGTGCCCATCAGTCTGTCTGTCTATCCATCTCTAATTCTGGATGGATAGAGGGATTGCTATAATATTTTTTTTCTACAAAACCGTGTTTGTAATGGGTCATATATCATTAATGGAGAGCCAAGGTTATACAAGTATGAGAAAGCCAGCCTGAGAGTTTGTTATGCCACCATATACCCTGACTATTTATGGAGCAGTGCATGGGAAAGAAAGCTTGAATTTCTATATATACAGGTCTCTGTTTGCTCAAATAATGAAAGTGTGGTTAAAGGAATGTCAGCTATTAATTCTATAAAAAAGGGATTTGTAGTAGCTATTGCAAGCCTAGCAAAATTAATGTTCTAATAAAACATTTCTTGTAATTTTATGCAATATATATATATACGAGCTTTCAATAAAAATCCGTAGAGAAGCTTATGGAATGGGAGATACTTTTTCACTTCTGTTTTAGCTTTTCTTATATTCACGAGGGGCCTATTAAATGCGAACTAGCTGACAATCAAATGTGGTTGGTTTATCCGTCTTCATGAAAACGGCAGTTTTTGCAATGTTCAATGCTAGTCAAGTCTAGTCTATTCAAAAGAAGCATCCCTTGTCGAAATGGATATTGATGGCAGTCCAACTCACCAAAAATAAGTGGAATTGATCTCGTTAGGTGAATCGCTACACAGCATTTCGGTTTAGCACTAGGGAGTTCATTAATCCCCCAGGATAGAAATTTCTGTTAATGGACATTGCGTGACCATTTAACTATTACAGTGTTTCAGCATTTGGGAGAACGTCTAATGAAAATGGCCCACCAAAGAACACTTTCTATTTTCAAAGCCCCATAGCTATCGGGATGCTCTCCTAATAAAATCACTGAAATTTTACATGTCTGGAGTTGTCATGGAAACATCAATCATGCTCACACATCACATCAGCCAGAGCCATTTTGAGCAAAACCAGTTACATTTTTGCTGACACGTGTATTTTTTGTGGTAGTTTTTTTTTATCATTCTAGAGATAGTCTTTAAGAATGGAGAGGCTTTAAAGTTCTTTAAAGAGTAAAGCAGATGATTTTCTTTTTAATTGTTTACATTGAAACTTTATTTTGCAGGTACCTTAGCATACATTCACTCATTATATGTATAGAAGCATGAATTGGCTTTTAGTAACTAAAATAATTGCAAATTTGGTTGCAGTTTGCTTATTTGGTTATTTCAAATGATTTTTGTTTATCTGGACTGCATTTTGTCTCTTGTGAATAAGCCTTTCATTTTTAGTACAAGTGGCTGTACCCCTGAACACCATCTTTGTATCTTATGCTTCAAATATTTGCTTGAAATGGTTGTCTGAAAATTTTCTTTTGAATCGTAACTCGCCTTAACTTAGACAAACCGCGTGTCTAGATGGATATTTATGTTACAAATGTAGAAACACATATCGACGACAACAAGCAAATCATTCTCAACCTAACAGTTATCTTCCAGTTAAACTGGCAATAAACCAACATTAAACATGAAAAACCTTCAAACAGACATCGCTATAAATATTTATTCTGTGTTGCTGCGATGTTTACACGTTTGAGTTTGTTTATATTGCCTCAAATAATGTTTAATTCATGATTTTAATTTCACAAATTATTTTTGTTGTTTTCCTGCGTATCTCTAACTAATGACATTATTCGGGCAGAATATTATATATTTATATATATACACTGTACATCAGTTGTTGCAGCAGCTACGTGGGTGGGATGAGAAGCTACAGGAACGGAACAAGTTCCCACTTCTTTTCAGAAACATCTGGCGTTCCAAATCAAACTGTTAACTAATCAAAAAGCAACAGATTGGGAATGGTCAGAGGAAACAAGACACACAATCACTGGACATGCCATTGTTATTGCTGAAAGATTGGACATCTAAAGTTACACTTCAAAGAAAACTGCTTCACTACCCTATGCTGAAAAAGTATGATTGATTATGTGGCAGAACAAGAGAAATGATGTTTCAAATCTAATCTTTGAAAATCCGACTGGAGTCAAGACCTGCTGTACGAGAAGATGTTGAAGAGTTTGCTATTCTAGAACTGCCACTAAATTAAGAGGAATCCTTGCACTCTCTCTTCTTCAGAAAACACATTTTTATTTGGCAATAAAAGTCACTTTAAGATCAACTGTGTGTGATAAAACCATGGCCCAAGATACTATAATGTGAAGCAGTTAAACGTAATCTTAGAATGTGCAGTCTAAATGAATGATCATTCAAGACAGATTTAAAATAACATATGTGACCAGTAACCATAACCATATTATAACCATAGATAATTCTAAGAACGGGAAAAATCCATTATAACTAAGTATTCCTTTTATCCAATATCTCACAGAAAGCCACAGATATTTGCTGAGAAGTTAAACAATGCAATGCACACAAACAATATCATAAAAACAATATAAAAATGAAAACCACTCATAGGAAAGCTTAAAGTTGCCCTGGAATCACAAAGGCTTTTAACTTTTCCAGTGATAGAATATTAAAATCAATGAGTTTTAGCAGGTAGGAGTAAATATCAGAGCCTTTTTAATCACTTTTTATTAAAACGTTTTAGGTTTTACTAAGTATCACAGTTACTTTTTGACAGAGCAAATATAAAAACTTAGAAGAAGAAGAAATAGATGCATATTGAAATCATGAGAGACAATCTGTGACATAATTACTAGTGAAAAGGGATATTTGGGTATGGTTCTGGTCAGGGCCGCCATCAGAAATTTTGGGACCCCTAACACAGCTCAGGGTCTGGGGCCCGCATCCAGCCTGCCTCCAAATTCTGCCCACAGGATACACACACAAACACACGCACTGATACAAAAGGACAGAGATACACACACACACACATACTGAGACACACACATACATACTAACAGACACACATACTAAAACAGACATACACACATATATGCATACATACTAACACACATACTGAGACATACACACATATACAGACACACAGACATACATAGTGACAAACAGACACATACTAACATACAGTTGCAAGAAAAAGTATGTGAACCCTTTGGAATGATATGGATTTCTGCACAAATTGGTCATAAAATGTCATCTGATCATCATCTAAGTCACAACAATAGACAATCACAGTCTGCTTAAACTAATAACACACAAAGAATGAAATGCTGCCATGTTTTTATTGAACACACCATGTAAACATTCACAGTGCAGGTGGAAAAAGTATGTGAACCCCTAGACTAATGACATCTCCAAGAGCTAATTGGAGTGAGATGTCAGCCAACTGGAGTCCAATCAATGAGATGAGATTGGAGGTGTTGGTTACAGCTGCCCTGCCCTATAAAAAACACACACCAGTTCTGGGTTTGCTTTTCACAAGAAGCATTGCCTGATGTGAATGATGCCTCACACAAAAGAGCTCTCAGAAGACCTACGATTAAGAATTGTTGACTTGCATAAAGCTGGAAAGGGTTATAAAAGTATCTCCAAAAGCCTTGTTGTTCATCAGTCCACGGTAAGACAAATTGTCTATAAATGTAGAGAGTTCAGCACTGCTGCTACTCTCCCTAGGAGTGGCCGTCCTATAAAGATGACTGCAGGAGCACAGCGCAGACTGCTCAATGAGGTGAAGAAAAATCCTAGAGTGTCAGCTAAAGACTTACAAAAGTCACTGGCAAATGCTAACATCCCTGTTAGCGAATCTACAATACGTAAAACACTAAACAAGAATGGATTTCATGGGAGGATACCACAGAGGAAGCCACTGCTGTCCAAACAAAACACTGCTGCATGTTTACAGTTTGCACAAGAGCACCTGGATGTTCCACAGCAGTACTGGCAAAATATTCTGTGGACAGATGAAACCAAAGTTGAGTTGTTTGGAAGAAACACACAACACTCAAAAAAGGCACAGCACACCAACATCAAAACCTCATCCCAACTGTGAAGCATGGTGGTGGAGGCATCATGGTTTGGGGCTGCTTTGCTGCGTCAGGGCCTGGACGGATTGCTATCATCGAAGGAAAAATGAATTCCCAAGTTTATCAAGACATTTTGCAGAAGAACTTAAGGCCATCTGTCTACCAGCTGAAGCTCAACAGAAGATGAGTGTGGCAACAGGACAATGACCTGAAGCATAGAAGTAAAGCAACAACAGAATGGCTTAAACAGAAGAAAATACGACTTCTGAAGTGGCCCATTCAGAGTCCTGACCTCAACCCGATTGAGATGCTGTGGCATGACCTCAAGAAAGCGATTCACACCAGACATCCCAAGAATATTGCTGAACTGAAACAGTTCTGTAAAGAGGAAAGGTCAAGAATTACTCCTGACCGTTGTGCACGTCTGATCTGCAACTACAGGAAACGTTTGGTTGAAGTTATTGCTGCCAAAGGAGGTTCAACCAGTTATTAAATCCAAGGGTTCACATACTTTTTCCACCTGCACTGTGGATGTTTACATGGTGTGTTCAATAAAAACATGGCAACATTTCATTCTTTGTGTGTTATTAGTTTAAGCAGACTGTGATTCTCTGTGGTTGTGACTTAGATGATGATCAGATCACATTTTATGACCAATTTGTGCAGAAATCCATATCATTCCAAAGGGTTCACATATGTTTTCTTGCAACTGTACATTCATACACACACACACACACACACACACACAGTAGGACATACAGACACACACACATACAAAAAATACATTCATACAGACAGACAGACATACATACTGACATACATACAGACATAGATACTGACATACTGACATATTTATTGACATACAGATATACTGATACATACTGACATACATACTGGCATACATACTGTTCAAGTAGAGATTGTAGCCGTATTAGTCCAGTGATGTAGATGTAAAAAACAGATAAAATTTATATTTTGTAATACCTTTTTTCTTGGACTAACAGGATTTTTTATTGACAAGCTTTCGAGAGAACCTCCCTTTCTCAGGTCTGAAGCATTTGAGCAAGACGACACATAGAATTCAAATTTGAGTTGTGATACAAGGGTTAAAGTGACATGAGTCAGATAGGTTTGATAGAACATAGACACCATTCTTGCAGAGTGTCGTAAATATCTTATGAGAAGATCACAGAGTGAGGGGGGAGAGAGAGAGAAAAAAAACAAGTGAACAGTGCAGAAGATGGTGCTAGAAGGGGGGAGTATTAATATAAAGAATGCATGAATTCCCATCCAAGAGTTATAGGATATGCATGAAGACCTATACCTAGCATACACAGACACTTTCTCAGCTACTGTAACAATCCTTATCTGTCATTCCTCTGATGCTCCACCCTTAATCTAGCCAATCAAAATGCCACTGGTAGGCTACTCCTCCTCCTTGTCACTCGTCAAGTGATGCTTCACTTTAAGAGTCCTCAACAAGTCCTCAATTCCTTCAAGGATCAGATTTCAGATAGTTACCCTATCATATAAAACCTTTATACATTTCAACCCTTATTAATAAAGCATTTGCTACATGGCTTTCACACTCTTCCCATGTTTTACCTAACCCTAAAAAGCTTCTCTCAAGTTGCTCCATATCTCTAAAATTCCCATGAACTCGAATTATCGTGTGCCCTTGTAATCCCTCGGAACTCAGATCTTCAAATAACCTTACACGTAATTAAACTTGGGCCAATTTAAACAGTGCACAGATATCACCTGATTCCAACTACATCCTTCACATTCACCTAGTCTACTGATTCCCCCTAGTTGCAGTGATTTAAGTGTTTTACCCATCACCAACACCTTCTTAAATGCAATCCTATTTGCAGAGTCCTCGATATCATTTTTATTGCTTTGTCTTTTTTTGCATTTGGACTGTGCACTGAAATAACCCGTCATTTATGTATTAAGGATAAAATATGTGCTATTCTATGTGCAAGCCTGGTCTTTTGATTTCAGAATAACAACTGAATTTACCTTGATCTTCCCAGAAGATTAATAATAAATATTATTGTTCTTGTTTGATCTATAATGTTAGCACTTCAGATGTGAATCACTATTTCATTTATGTATAATTTACATTAAAAGATTCTTTAAGAGAGGCACTCTAAGTGTCAAAACAATGTTAGCTTCAGGAAATGCTCTTCTTGTGCCCCAGCAGTCTCGCTGCTCAATTCTTTGCCATTCAGGAGTTGAAAAAGAACACTGCAATGTTTGTTTTTTTGATTTTTTTTAACAAACAAGTTATCTGCTCCTATTTTATTTTTTTCTTAGTCCTGTAACGCCTGAACTGATTCAACATTTCCAAAAAATATGTATTAACCTTTATTCCAGCTGCACCGTCAGTCCCCTTACAACACTGCCCCTTTTTTGTCTTTGTGTCAATAGACAGTGGCCCAATCCAATGCTTCTCGTTACAGGCGCTCATTCAGAAGCATTGCGGGCCTTGTACTCAAGCATTGCTCTTACCACAATCCACCAATTAAATTGTTCTCAAATAGAATTATTGAACACTATGATTCTAGTTGAAGTTAATCGCGACACCATGCATGTGTACGCAATCAAAAGTGGTGGTCTCATTAACAGCTCACCACTCATAAATCACCACACTTGTTCTTGCCTGCTGATGTCAGGGTATGTTTGTGTTTGAGAGCCAGGAGGTCTGAATCTGGATTCTCTGATACAGAAGGCTTGGGTCCAATTTGAGAAACTGGACAAATGGGAACATATTTACTGTTATAGTGCCTACCATGGATTTGACTCACAGAGCCTCCTTATAGCTTTCCTGAAAAATATTCTGTGTGTAATTAAAGTTTAATTCAGTTAAACTCAGAGAGCAAAATATACAAGCTTCTATAATAAACACACATCTGTGTAAAATCTGATTAAAATGTAAACATTTTTTCATGCAGGTTGTGTGAGTCACAGTCAGGGGAGTTGTGGTTAGGGTTGCATAAGCAGAAACAAAAGTGATTCTAATTTTCAGAGTATTGAGCAGTGAGACTAAAGGGACATGATTTATATACCAAAACTACTTCATTAGGCTAAAGTTGTTTTGGTGCTTAGAGTGTCCGTTTAACACTGACATGCTAAACAAATGCGAAACTATATGACTATCAGAGAACTGAAAAAATGCATTTGAAGTTCAGTGCTTGTCTTGGGCATGTAAAGGTTAAATGTCGATCTTATGCATCTGCTTGCCTAAGGCCACAGCCAGCAATCACACAGCCTTGAGGAGGCATTTTAGCCTTTTAAACTGTACTTTTCACATTTAATTGATCATGTGGGAAAATGGAGATCAAAGTTGTTTTGCAGTAGAATTGTTAGCATTCCTGAAATGTTTCAGAGTTTCTTGATTCGCACAAAGCGTGACTCAAGTTCACAAGCGGCAAGCAGTTCTCAGTGGTTTCTTGATACAATGCATTGTTGTCTTGATTCACAGCTATTTGGAGAGGCCAGCTTGACCCCACACATTGTTACTATTGTTTGTATGACCACTGCATCAATGCTTTCCTTTCTGAATGCAGAACTAGTGAATTAGTATATAGAGAAAGAGAGATAAAGGGAAATGGGTGTTTTGCTGTTAATTCCTAGCTTGTCTGTTGAGTATTAAATATAGAACAAGCAGGAAAAAGAAGCCATGATGATGGGTGGAGATCTTCACTATGGTGTAATGGTAAATATATCTCTACTTCACGAAGGAGATCGCTCAGATTACCAAGGACATTTGTGGCAAAAAAAGCTAATTCATCAGTTAAATGACCACTTCATTCTTGCAAACCCCCCTCCAAACAAAACTCACAGTTTAGTAGATATACACCCAATAGTAATCAGCACTTTTATAAACTGGGGTTAAATGAGGATACTTAGCTGAAGTGCTTTTGGGATGTAGATTGGTCCTTTAATGAAAGCTGAACTTGAACAGGTGAATGGAAACCGGAGTGGATTCCTATAAACATACAATACCAATAGTTGCATAACATGGAGATTCTGACTTGATTAACAATAACTTGATTGCTCTCAGAATGTAGGTATTACAAAATGTGCAAATGTTTGCTGAGGGAAGACAGGGTGCAGATATGAATATAGAAAAAGAAGGATTTCACTTGTAAAACATGCAAGATGGTAAACAGCTTAATGTATTTGTTCTGGTGTCTATAGCCAGTCTGTGCAGGCTTTTTACTGTAAACATTGCCTTTTCATAGAAAATGCAATATTTATATTACAGCCTAGGAACACCTCTAGTGGCCACTGCTCAGATGGCCACTAGAGGTGATTCCTGGGTCAGTGTGCAGCACTTATGTTCAGTGTGGGGATGCTGAACTTTCCCTATAGAGATGCATCAATTCAATGCATCTGTATGAGGAGATGCTAGTGGGCAAGGGCAGCATTTGGCCCCACTCCTCTCCACCCCCTAACCCCCCACATCCTTGACTGAAATCATCAGGGGAAAGCATTGTGATTAGCTGAGATCATCAATTCTGAGGATGTCAGCCAAGGAGGTGGATCGAGGCAAAGCCAGAGCTGACGGACCCATGCGGCACTGAAATTTTTTTTAGTTTTTTTACAATATTTAAGGCAGCAAGGGAGATGCATGGGACTAAATAGTGTTTTTAACACTATAGGGTCAGGAATACATGTTTGGGTTTCTGACCATATATTGTTCCTGTAATTTAATTAGGGTGGCGTTTGTGGAGGGTGGTAAATTTATAACTGCAGTGAATTTTGCAGATCGCTTCTGAGCACAAAAGTGTAAAGACATCAGAGTTTTTCGCACCCTCACCTATGCAAGGAACAAAAGATGGGTTTAGATGATTATTATAGTAGATATATATGTGCATGTGTACAGTGTAAATATATGGCTGTATGGTTGTGTTTGTGTAATGTGTGTGGTTAGTATAACTATGAACGTATGTGTGTATTTTTGTTTAGTGTCATTATGTGTGAATGCAGTCAAAGTGTAGTGAACAAGTGCAAGGTGATATTTTGTATTTGATTCAAAATACATTTTATAATTTTTTTCTCCAAGACCCTATTGTGTGTCTCTCTAATTACTCAAGTTTGTGTCTCTTCTCATTATGTTATTACACTTATTTATAATGCATCAACACATTCATCTCTCACTTCAGTTGGGTGTCTCTCACATTGTTTTGTGTTTGTCCCCATTGCCGCCACAGATTTAATTTGTTTGGCATTTTCATTCCCCTATTGTGTTTATTTTCCACAGAGCTTTTGTGCTTCCTCTCTTTTTCCCCTTCATCAATTTTGGATCTTCTCCTTTTCCCCTTCCTTACTTCCTCTAGCTCACCCTGATACTATGACTCTAGTGTGTTTCACTTTTTCAGCCATTTCTTAAATCTTATGTTGTTTGGTTTTGATTGTATCATGTCCGAGCAATTGCCTTTTTTTGTATGTGGATCCGACTCTATGATAAGTTCTGTGCTCGCCACGCCCACAACTCATGCTGAAATTTCATTACTAGCGGTATCTCATCTGTCCTTGAGCCATATTTGGTGAAACAAAAAATTAGATTCCTTTATTGAAACAAGGGTAAAAAACATTATTTAAATTATTTTTGGTTTTCAGAAAAATGATTTCTCATCAATTTTAGATTAAACAATAACCGAGAAGCAGCCACAGATGGAAAACAGATTGATAAACTTAATGTTATGAAAAATATAATACGTTAAGATCATTCCATCCTATATTTTTTTTATATTTTTCTTTTAACCACATTAAATGAAAATAATCAGCATGATATCAAGTTCATCAAAAATAGTGATTAAAAATGTGAATATAAACTTAGATGACATATTAAGACCATTTCCATTTCCAGAAGACGTGTTATACCTGTTATGCTATATTCTTTCACTGGATATAGATTTTTGTGTTTTTTTATGTTAGAAGACAAAAGTTCTTTGTGATTTAAGCCCAGTGTCAATGGCTGCCCCTCATTCGTTGTTTATTGGCATTTTATAGTAAATGCTCCATCACCTACAGCCCCTGGTGTAAGTTCATAGGCCGCATAGCTTGCTGCAGGAAATATTTTGGTTCATTATATGGGTTATAACCTTGTGATGCTATATCAGTTATTACCTTTTAATAAGGCTTCATCCTATATTGACTTCGAGGTATATTAAAGAAGCAGACACAATGCTTCCTATGTGTCATATCAATCCTTGCTCCCTGGAGCACCTGTAAAATAATTAACATTTGTGAGAGGCTAAAAATTAATCACATCCTGAGTCCTAGAAATTGACAATAAAGTGCCAAGTTCATACAGAAAAACCTCAGTTACCTAGAATAAAGACAATGAACGAAAATAAAATGAAGGTTGACAGGCCTGATGTAAAGACCAAAACTCAATCATCTTGCTCTGTGTTTCAGTTTTTTCCAATAACTGCAAGGATGATGCAGTTTGAATGTATACCATTGCATTTTGTCATTTTTATCTTTGTACCAATATCAATACTGAGAAGGACCATGCATAAAATGTTTCTTCCAGTAGCTTGCTGATGCTAAGTGTGGCATTTATTTTATATATCGAGATTCATACATCTCATCTTAGTGCTAGAAATATTTTTTGTGTCTATGTAGCTCCTAACCGAATGCATCACAGGCGTGGAGTGATGGATATTCGGGAAGTCCCAAATATATTGGGGGAGTGGGGGAGAATTAAACATTCCATCATGAGACAAAATCTGTAAAGTTCTAAAAGTGAAGCAGTCACCATGGAAGCTGAAGAAACATGCCATTGGTTGATTGCTCTAGTTTTTCAGCTTTACACCACATTTCGGTTTGGGCAAAACTCACAACAGAAAAGTAAATAAAGAAATAAAATAAATAAAATAAATACATAGTTAAATCTGGCTGGGATGATGTTTCATAAAGTAATTGATGTAGTTGTTATGGTGTCTATAGGTGTATAAAGCTTAAAAGGGCATATTTAACCTTGATCTTTTTTTGGCACTTCACTCTGTAGAATACTGATGAATATTAGCAGAAATTTGCCAAGACGCCAGTTTTGGACAAGAAGTTTGAATTTTGGCAACTAATTGTAGAATCTCCAAGTTAACAATATCTTCTCTGGATTTGGGATTACCTGTCCAGTTCTATTCTCTACATGTCTAGTGAATTCAGGTCAGCCAAGTCCTTTTCTAGTGTCAGATCTGTCTCTTTTCTGGATGGTTCTGACTCATGCAAGTATTTCACATCTAAAAATAGTTAGAGAAGCAAATATCACAGTATATTTAGTGAGTTATTGTGTTCAGAACATTCATAATGCACCAAAAGGCCCTTCTTCAGATTTTTTTTTAGTAATAATATTAATATTATTGTAGCATGTATAATACTCATGATATCAGAGAAACAATTGCTTCACAAATGTATGCACACAAATAGTCATAAATGAAATGCAGTGGGGAAAAAAAGCCTTTTCCCTGTAAAATTGACACTAAATAATTTCTGCATCGGTTCTGCTTTCTTTTGCCTCCGAGGGCAAGAAAAGACTTTGAAAGCTTTACGATCTCAGAATCGTAATGCAACCATATCAGAGCTTAAGGGAACATTCATGTTTAATGAAGCCATTTCTGAGGGGTTTGAAAACATTCGTTTTTCAGTTCAGGAATGGAAAAAAGGATTTCTGTTCCTTCGGGCTTGTAAAATTGGAATGCTTAAAATTAAATAAAACATTTAGAGCTGTATGAACAACAACAAGAAATATATCTGGTTTAAAGGCCTTTAAAGAAAAATCTCTGAAAGCTCTTTGTTGGAAATAACACGAATGAGTGATTTATTTTACACAAAGCATGCCAGAACATTAAAACTGACAATAGCATTTAATCTGTAAAGCGCTTAACATTTTGTTTTGTGTTTTGCTATTTAATAACATTTTATTTCTAAACCACTTAACATTATGCATTTTGTTTGGCTATTATATATCTAGAAGCAATTTAAAAATGCAAAACATTGAAAAAGAAAGCACGCACTTATGTAAATATGCATTCTTGTGACTTCATGTTCTTTACTTTCGTTATATACTTTCACATACGCAGTAAGATTTAAAGTTCATGAAATGCTCACACATTTCTCTATTATGCTGAATATAATAACAGTGTATTAAAGGGACACCATTGGCACCCTGACCACGTCTGCTCATTGAAGTGGTTTGGGTGCAGTGTCCCAGGTCCCCTAGCCCTGAGCATGTAATTATTGCAGTTTTTAATATACTGCAATAATTACTTGCTAGGGTTAACTCCTCCACTAGTGGCTGTCTACCAGCGCAGTGGTAGATCTGGGAGCAGGGCAACAGGGCAATTGCTCAGTCCCCTACCCTGAGAGCCGATTCTCTCCCCTGCAGGGCTGGTACTATCCAAGTGCCGGCACTGCTATGTGCTTTCTGCACCACAGGGAGAGGCCTTGATGGAGAGGGAAGCTATAGTGCCAGGAAAACGAGTATACTTTCTTGGCATTATAGTTTCCCTTTAAAGTAATGCATAGTCTATGTAGAGAGAGAGAGAAAGAGAGAGTAACAGCTCTTCAATTTTGAGGGTCGAGTGTTTGTGCTAGGGAAAACCTGGAGGAAGTTCATCCAGACAGATACTTCAGTACGTTGCTGAATATTGATAATTATTACATCACAGATCATAACTTTGTATCAATGGAGATTGGGTGGGATTACAAACAATACTACAATTCAAAAGTTCCAAAGAGATGTGGTAGTTGACTTGTAGAGAACCACACAGCACTGCACAAACTTCAGACTGCACAAACTTCAGAAAGCTTCTGATTTTTATGTAGAATTATAAAAGTCACAAACATGAGCAGCTTTAGCTTCACCGGTAGTGAAGATTGTCAGAGTGGGGACATTACTCTATTTTATTACCGATATTATGGTGTAGAACACTTAACTGCCTCTTGGCACTGTTTCAGTTTTCTAACGCTATTGTTTTTATTTTACTTTGTTAATACCCCCTACAATGTCAGGGGTGTAAGGGTGAGTTTTACTTACCTTTGAGCTCTTGCTACGATGTCTCTGTGGGGAAGCTTTGCCACCTTTCACACCCAGGCAGACTATCTCCCTTATAGATTAATATTGCGTTCATACAGCGCAGCCCTTGCCCTCGCCAAACAGTCATACTTTTCCTCTCTCATTAGTTCATGCTCCCGCTATCCCAGGCGTCTCTTTGTCACCTTTAGATCTCTTCTTTGCCCTGTTGTGGCCACCCCTCAACTAACCTTGCAACTGACAGGTTTAGCATGCTACTTTACCGTCAAGATTGAACAGCTAAGGAAAGAATTCTCTCCACCTTGCCATTCTCTTTCTCAACCACATGTAGATCATGCTTTTTCTACCCTTCAGACTTTCTCCCCGGATACTGAACAAGAGGTAGCTGCACTTCACCTTTCCTCTCGCCCTACCACTTGCCCGCATGATCCTGTCCCATCCCACATTATCAGATCTCTCTTCCCCTGTCTTGTGCCTTCCTTAACACACATCTTCAACTTCTCTCTCTCTTCTGGCATTGTCCCTGCTGACCTTAAACATGCCACTGTAGTACCTATCCTGAAAAAAACATCTCTTAAACCGTCCTCCCTCTCTAACTATCGCCCCGTATCCCTGCTCCCTTTTTCCTTAAAGTTTCTAGAAAGACTTGTCTTTACCCATATGTCTCACTTTCTTAATTACAACTCTCTCCTTGACCCTTTTCAATCTGGCTTCCACCCTCTGCCCTCTACTGAGACTGCTCTTATCAAAGTTACTAATGACCTAATCGCAGCTAAATCCAAAGGCCACTACTCCATACTAATTCTTCTTGACCTCTCTGCTGCCTTTGACACCGGTGATCATGCTCTCCTTCTTCAAACTCTTCAGTCACTAAGTCTCTGGGACTGTCCTCTCTTATCTCTCCCAACCCTTGTTCAGTGTCTATTTTTCTAATGATACCTCCTCCCTTTGTCCTGTCTTGGTTGGAGTTCCCCAAGGCTCTGTCCTTGGTTCCTTTCTAGTTTTCTCTTTATACTGCCTCTGTTGGCAAACTTATTATCTCTTTTGGATTCCACTACCACCTGTATGCTGATAACACCCAGATATATCTCTCCTCCCTGGACCCCTGCCGTCTTGCAACGTGTCACTGCTTGCCTTTCTTCCATCTCTGTCTGCATGTCCTTCCGCTTTCTGAAACTCAATCTCTCTAAAACTGAGCTCCTGGTCTTTCCTCCTCCTAATACTGATCCTCCTCTTTTGCTCTCCCTTCAAGTTAGTGGTATCCACATAAGTCCATCCTTGCAAGTGCGCTTTCTTGGCGTCATACTTGATTCTGGCATCACCTTTGAGGCTCACATCAAGGATGCTGCAAAATCCTGTGGATTACATCTTAAAAACATAGCCCACATCCGCCCCTTTATTACGCAAGGTGCTACCAATGAGCTTGTCCATGTTCTATTAATTTTCCACATGGATTATTGTAATGCAATGTGCAATGTCAATCTGCAGTTGCTAAGGACAGTAAGGTTTTGTCATGTTTAAATAGGGGCATAAATTCTTAGGATGAAAATATAATTTTGCCTCTTTATAAATTGCTGGTAAGACCACACCTTGAATATGCTGTGCAATTGTGGGCACCTGTTCTAAAGAAAGATATTATGGCACTAGAAAAAAGTGTAGAGACGAGCTACAAAATTGATAAAAGTAATGGAGCATTTTAGTTACGAAGAAAGGTTAAAAAATTTAAATCTCTTTAGTTTGGAAAAACGGCGCCTGAGAGGGGTTATGATAACATTATACAAATATATTCAGGGCCAGGGCAAAACATTATCTGGAAATCTATTCATAAACAGGGCTATACATAGGACATGAGGCCACACATTTAGACTGGAAGAAAGGAGATTTAATCTAAGGCAAAGAAAAGTTTTTTTTACAGTAAAAGCAATAAGGATATGGAATTTTCTGCCTGAAGAGGTGGTTTTATCAGAGTCCATATAGATGTTTAAACTGCAATTGGATAAATACTTGCAAAAACATAACATACAGGGATATAATTTCTAATTAGTGGGGTAATAGCTGCTTGATCCAAGGAGACATCCGACTGCTATTTTGGGTTTAAGAAGGAATTATATCCTAGTTTGTTGCAAAATTGGAAGCGCTTCAGACTAGGTTTTTTGCCTTCTTCTGGATCAACTGCAAAAACATATGCGAGGATGACTGAACTTGATGAATACCAAGTCTCTTTTCAGTTTTGTAACTATGTAACTATGTAACCCTTTCCTAATTGGTCTTCCCAAAAGTCGTATTGCCTGTAATAAATGCTGCCGCCAGACTGATTTTCCTCTCTAGTCAGTCCTCACCCCTCTGTCAGTCCTTACATTGACTTCCTGTATCCTGTATGAGTCAATTAAAAGTGCTAACCCATACCGATAAAGCACCGAACAATTCTAGCCCCTCTTATATCTCTTCACAGATCCATAGGTATGCCCCTTCTCATTCTATCCACTCTGCCCATGACCTTCCCCTGTCCGCTGCTTGCACCTGTACGGCTAACTCAAGCTTGCAGGACTTCTCGCAAGCAGCTCCCTTCCTATGGAATAGACTCTCCCCTAGTCTTCAATCGTTTAAGGTTTTGTCATGTTTAAATAGGGGCATAAATTCTCAGGATGAAAATATAATTTTGCTTCTTTATAAATTGCTGGTAAGACCACACCTTGAATATGCCTTAAAACCCATCTCTTTAGGAAAGCTTAAGGCCTCGCAGAGTAACCTCTACCTCACATACCTGTCTCTTGCTCTCTCCTAAAGGGTAGCACTTTACTCTCTCCTCCAACTCTGCTTCACTCACACCTTATTTGATTGCTATTTCCTGTCCTAATGTGTTTTATACCCCACCTCCTATAGACTGTATGCTCATTTGAGCTGGGCCCTCTTCAATCTATCATTCCTGTAAGTTTTCTTGTAATTTTATAGTTAATTATAGTTATTTATAGTTAAATCCCCCCTCTCATAATAAATCAATTGTAAAATGCTGCAGAATCTTTTGGCACTATATAAATGTCGATAATAATAATAATAATAATAATAATAATAATTAGGATCAATGACCTCAGATAATCCAGTGCTTTCCCATAGGAAAGATTTGGGAGCCTAGTGGGCATACACGGCAAAACGCTGAACTGTGACAATCAGATGGTCTCTATGTAGTGGTGGACTACCTATTTAAGTGGCTGGCCCCTCTTTCTTATCTTTTCTCCATCTCCGTACTGGTCTCACAACGCTGGCCCTACTTTCATGGCTGAAATTATCAATCTTGATGATCTCAGCCAATCCAATGCTGCTTGATACTGCTTGATACAGCTATCAGGCAAAACGTCTTTCTAAAAAAGCCTTGTTTACAGTGCTAAGACTGCATTAAGCTGTAGTAGTCCTGGTGACTATAGTGTCCCTTTAAAACTAGAGGCATATGGCACCCAGACCGCATTGAGATGTACCTATATAGTCACTAAAAGGACTCAAGAAATTTATGCTATATGTATGTTCAGCCGTAATTTCCATCTTTCTAATTTATTCCACATATTATATACTTTTTTTTTTTAAAGCATAAAAGAGGGCTTTAGTTTGATGCAACCTGTACTACTAATGTGTATATAATTAGTGCAGCTTAAGAAAAGTAATTAAAACAAAATGAATGTATTTGTTCCTAGTTATAGAGTACATAATATGTCTAGAATTTCAGTCTATTTTGGTAGTTATAGGTTACAAAATATATGGAATAACATACGATTTCGATGTGGATGAATTTTAAAATGAGTCATGTTTGTCTTCTAAGTTTAATAGCAGTCACAAACAAAATTGCAACACAAAAAGGATATATTTATATAAAGAGGACATCACAGGGTATTTTCTATGAAGCTATTTAACTGTCAATCTCAGGTAAAAATTGTAGTAAAATTGACTCTTATCAGCAAGACTGTTTACAGTTAAAAGATAATATAATGAATATCTAAAAGTATCATAGCTTAGAGGAGTCTGCTTAGAAAACACTCTTCCTCTACCTCTAATCTACCTCTAGAATGGAGGTAACTATGCAGTTAGAATGCTCCTGATTTGAAATCATCTTCGTTATCCTGTCTTCCCCTCCCTCCTTATGATAGATTTGTGTTTTATTGTATTGTATCGTTGTCTACATGTTTCCACATACAGATATGTTTAATTGATTTAAAGTGTCTTTATTACTTCTCAGTACTTCATAAAGATTTGATTGAAATTCCAAGACAATCCAAAAATATCTTAAAGGGGCACTCCACTGCACATATAAATTCATTGCGGATATAACTAAAATGAGCTTACAAAACCTGCAGTTCTCCTGCCTGCTGCTTTTGCAAACCCTCCCCTTCTAACCCCACCCAGACTTTCTGTGGCTGTCCAATCACAGACTTTCCAACACAGCTCAATGAGAAGTCTTTGTTAGTCAGGCGCTCTGGGCAATTGCTGCCTCTTGAAGTCAGCTGAATTGAGCTAAGCAACCAGGAAGTAACATTACCTGTTGTCTGCTTTAAAGCCAAAGGGGTGTAACAAGGTTAATATATAAAAGAGACCATTTGTATTAAAATCTGCACTTTTTGCAAAATTTTAAAAAGAGGACACACTCGTCACACATAAAGCTTTTCAGAAAGAAAAAGTTGCTCAGGGGTGTGGAGGGAACCTTTAAATCAAAGTAGGGACTACTGTGTTTTATGAGAAATGTTTATAAAAGCCAGAGCTCCACTGTCAACTTTTGTCCAATCCCAGAAGCTGTCACAAGTACTCAGCAGTAATGGACAGCAGGTATATCCACAGCTGTTGCAGAACTGCAACCAGGGCTAAATTAAGAGCCCATTAGGCCTGGCGCTGACAATTACCATGGGCCTAATTACATAATCTTATTCACAGAAAACACTAAAACCAGTTATGTATAATTTACACAAAGGGTATATTTTAACAGATTAAAATCTGTTGACCTAAAATCTTATGTTCTTCCCAAGTGGATCTATATGTTCAGAATGATACCATTAAATATTGCTACCGTGTGGTTAGCTATGGCTAAAACTTCTTTGTCTAATTTCACCTGGAGGGGAAAGAAACCAAGAATATAAAATTCAATGCTGTCCAATAATATCAGGACAGGCGGTATGGGCTTTCCTGATATTGAGACTTAACTAAATATTCGTCTTCTTTTGTATTAAAACAGATTATCCTAACTTGAGAAAAAATTAAAAAAAAAGAGAAGAAAATGTAACGATCAAATATTTGACTTCCAAGAAATTGATGTTATTGAAAGTGAAATTGAAAACATCTCTTTAACTGGAAGAATATTACTTGCATTAAGCTGAGTAATAGACTCAAACACTGCAATATAATATCTAGGGAATACCAGCTCTCAAGTCGAGATATTTTTTTATCCAACAATAATGTATTTTCTAATGGGGATGTTTACAGTTTACAGTAAAATGAAAGATGCTTTCTCAACCTATACCTAAAAACATTTGTTCTCTAAATGTGTGAAATTGATAGAAACAGGGAAGGTCAATAACAATCCAATCATAATCCAAAGATGGGAAAGAGCTTTAAATCTCTCTATCGATGAGAAAGAGTGGTCCTCCTCTCTTTATAAACTGAGTGAATATGTTCATAGTCTCTCTTTTGTAGAGACTCATTATAAATGGTACATGGTACCATGTAGATCATCAAAGATGTTTTTGAGTTACGATCAATCCTGCTGGAGAGGCGGCGCTGAGAGAGGCAATTATTTTAATACATGGTGGTCATGTGGTAAAATTGCTCCTCTATGGCAATCAGTACAAAATATTATCTAAACATTATGTGATACAAGGCTTATATACAAATCAGAGGTTATGTTGTTACATATTAATTGGCCTAATTTGACTAAGAAACAGCTTATAGCGGTTTGCCACTGTTTGGTTGCGGCCAAGATAATTATTGCTAGGAACTGGAAGGGGGGTCAACCCTTTAATACGTCTTACCTTATTTCTCAGATTAAGTTCAAATTATTAATGGAGAGAGGAATGAGCACAATTAAGGGCATTTATAGAGATCTTATCCAGTGGGAGAAATTGATAAATTCCATAGATGCTTTGGAAAAACACTAGTAACAAATCTAGGGTATGAGATAAGATACCCCCGCTGGGAAGGGGTGCTTTCAGTGACCGATCCATGAGGGATTATTTTTATTATGTTATTGGAAAGGCATTTTGCTTATGGATCGTCAAGTATTTAAGTTTAAATTTTATTTATTTTTTTCTGTCTGATAAATGTCTGATATGTGTAACGGACCGTTTTGCCCACAAGAGGATAAAAACCGTTTAGGCGATATTCCCCTTTCAGAGACACAGGCACAGCTACTGCAGAACACCAATCCGCCGAACAGGAAACCATACGAATGCTGTAAACAGCCGAATAGGAAAAACCATATGAATAGGTTTACACTCCCAGCAGTCAAACTGGAACGGCATACAATAAATCCCCCCAAGAACGAGACAAAGCTCCTTGTTGAGGGTCAAGCAGTGAACAGATAGAGCTGTGGGTTTATTGTTCTTATATACACACATTAGTACCACCCCAGGGTTTTGGAACACAACCAATAAACACATACAATACACTCAGACACTCCCACACAAAATCCTCCCCTCTGCCTGTGATACAATTACCTTACACAATGGGTAATGTAATTATCACAAGCAGAGAAATACAATTTTTCCACATTATTCATAACTTGAAAAGTATGCATCACATTCACATACATTTTCAGAATCAGCATACTCCAAATACAAACATATGTCAAAATCATCCAAATTGGTCCATTGGTTCAAAAGATAGATCGTAGTCCTTTGTGACCAAAGGAAGCATGGCTTTTCTACCCAAAACCAGTTCCACAGAGTCTTCTATCCTGGAGATAATTGGGAAGTAATCCAATTATCTCCAAGGACAGAGGCAAAACTCCATTGAACACATGGCAGCAAAAGACAATAAAACACATAAAAACATATAACTGTGCAGCCATTGTACAAAACAGGTACATTCAACATATCCCCAGATAGCTCAGATCTGAGCGCACATTATTACTGAATGGCGCTCAGAGCACACACATACAGTTCAATTGCCATGGAGCCAAAGTCTTTCATTATACGAATGGGCTCCATGGCATAGCTATATGGGGTATCACCGCTCAAACAGGGCCAGCACCGAATGACCCGACTTTCGTGTCTCCGCAGGGGAAAATCAAGCGTTTCAACATGGGGCCATAGTCTAAAGGCCGCAGGCGGGCAACCAGGCTCCTCCAATGCACAGTGGCGAGATTGGTCTCGTCCCAGTATGTATGTGGGATTAATTTTTGTAAATAACATTTGTAATAAAAAAAAAAAAAGAATAATGTGCCAAGTGTTGTCTATCTGATGGAAGTGGTTCTGGATCAAAACTCACTGGATGCAGCTATAAGAAAACACATACCCTATGCTAAACTCTCACTTCCATCTCTCAAGATGTAACAGCGGGTAAAAGGGTGGACCACTGACCCAAAAAAATTTAACCAGCACTCCCAGAGGGAGGGACATGCCAAGAAAGGGGACCGGTCTGTCCGTAGAATTGAAAGGTCAGTCTGTAGTGAATGCATGTCAGTCTGCCTGTCAATCATGCAGGCTGGCCAACTAAGGGCGTACTATGCAGAGAGTGCCCAGAACTTGGCGTTAATGCTAATTATTTGTTCCCTCTATGCTTTTTGAGGACTGTCCCCCATTAACTTGTCCACTCCTCTCCTTCCTTTCTCACTAGCAGGAAGACGCTCCTGGTATTCATTATGGGACAGAGAAAAGGTAGTGAGTACAGAATAAAAGGGGACATGTCACATTGTTAGAGAGACCGAAGCAGCAACAGCATTTGCACAATGTGCAAAGTCAGCTTTACCTTAACTGATATAATGGTCAGCCAGACCACACAAGTTTTGTTCCTCTATATCCCTCTTAAGTTTCCATTCTTAATTACCTCTGTACAAAGCAAGTGTATGTGAAGAGTAGTATAAAAGAAATATGTATATTTAAAAATGCATATAATCAATGTGCCTATTGCATGGGCCTGGAACTTAAGCTCCATCAGCCCCTATTTAAATTCGACATCCAAAATACTATGTTTAATGATTACACACATTTCATAAACAGATAGATAAATAAATATGCAATACAATTGTTACAAACACTTCTTGGATGGGAAAATGTTGCAAATCAATGGTAACTATGATAAGGCAAGAAGAAAAATGTAATTTATCTGAAAGATTGGATGTAATGTATTTACAACCTGAAAAGGGTAGTGTTCAATAATGTGTAGTCCAATTTAATTTCTCATGACCTGCGGGTCACTTTCTGTCAGGCTTATCAGGTGGTGAATGATATTCTGAAACAGCAGAGCTTGTGAGGATTGCATTTTAATCATATGATTGATCAAACCCACTGACCTTGAGATACCTGCGAATTGATGGATTAAACACATTTTACAGAGTTTTCATTGATGGCAAACTGCTTCTAAAATAGAACGTCATGCCTCAAATCCGCTTGAGGACAAGGTAGTATTTTCTGTTACGGTACATTCAAATTGTGGCAGAGTGTAAAGTCTGATTACTATAGGTCATCTTCCATCAACTTATTAATGAACTTACACAAAGTCACCTCTTTGCAAACAGAATCAAACTGACTAGCCATTTGGTTTGTAAAACAGAGTGACTTATATTGAAGCAGTTTGCTGTCAGTACTGATCTTCCATCCAACAAACTGTAAATAGCAAATAAATAATACATAAATACATAAAAACAATAAATAAATACATAAAAAGTGAGACATCTGGATAGCAGTTTAAATCCTGCACATTCTGTACTCTGCACTCAACCACAGCCCTCCATTCTTTCAGTTTGCATTCACACTCTGCATACAGAATTCAAATCCTGGACACTACATTCAGACTATACCCACCACATTCATACGCTACACTCAACATTCCCATTATGCCATCAACATTTTATATTTTCTTAGGGGAATAGGTCAGTCATATTCTTAAGTGTAGAAAACAGACAGCAACATGGTGTGGTGTACTTATGATTATACATGTGTGAAAACACCAAAATAATGGCAAGCTTACATACACTGTTAAGGATCTTCAAAAACATACAGGTGTACCATGATCCATCAATGGTATCAGGTGAATTTCCTCAAGCTTTAATCACTTTAAAAGTTACAAATGTAACAATACCAGCTTAAAATCACACAAAACATAAAAACATAAAGGATAATAATGCACTCACAAACATAACGCCATTGACAGGGACTAAAATGGCCCATAAGTGGGCCAAACAGACCTCCAATGGGGGGCTGCTCAATATTTCCAGCAAATTATCCAGTGGTCTCTTCTCCTTCTTGTGATGGTTCTGGACCCATCACAGTAGGGAAAGGCCCCCTACTTCTGTATACTGGAAGATGTCTGGACTGGAATTAATATTCTTATGTGAGAAGAAATGGGTGAGGAGAGATGAAGGTAAGAGTGATCTAAAGTCACTTGATACCCACATATAAAATAAGGGTAAATCTCTGCCATAAAGAAAGGCAGCTAGAGGTCCACTTTATTTGAGGTTTGTGCCTATGCCATGGGCATGAGCCTGGAGCTTCAGCTCCAACAGCCCCTGTGTTAATCCAGCCCTGAGTACAACTTACAATATTTGCCTATCAATTAAACTTAGTACATACAATTAAAATACTATGTTTAGTGATTGCACATATTTCATAAACTCTCACCAAAAAGAGATAAATAAATAAGCAATACAATTTGGATGGTGAAATGTTACAAATCAATGGTATCTATGATAAGGAAAGAAGGAAAAGCATCTCACTGTTGAATATAAGCCGCATACAGTGCCTGGATAGGTCAGAGAATGTTGGTCAGGCCTAGTACCAACATTATAATTGGAATACAGAATGGTCCTGCACACAACATGGCCCTGGAAAGTGTCCCAGTGCTGTCTATCTGAAGCTTATATTTACAAAATAGAATTATATTTCACCTTGTATCAATGGGAGAGATTATCAGAAACCTCAATTTCCAGGAATGCAAAATATAATGTTTTTACTTTATAGAGAAATCCACGCTTTAGGAGTTCTGTGTTTTGTGGCAATGGTTCTAGTGGTTGCAGCTTGCTTGATATTCACTTCATATATAACAAATTAGCTGAAGGGGAGGTCAGAAAGTAATTATTCTAGAGTAGGAAGAGTGGGGCAAGAGGATATTGAAATTGTCTAGTTGCCAGATGTGCGTGCCATATGTTTGCTTGTTGCACAAATAATTTATAATTTTGAGCTATGAGTTGGCAACAGCCTTTCTGAATATCATTTCCTCTGCCAAGATGGCATGGCTTTGCAGTCACCCTGAAGATGAGATGGGTGTTCAAGAATGTAGAGAGATGAGTAAAGAAGACAAAAAAATATATATTGGTTACCTTATTTAGTTGAGCCTTATTTAAATTCTTTATAATTCGTTATTTTAACCTATAACCGACAATTTGTTTCTTAAGTCACCACAACCCTCTGATGAATGAATAAATCCTGGATATGCGGCCCTACATCTGTTGTCATAATAGAGATTTGTCTGAAATGTTAATTATAATACTGCTTCCCCCTGCCATCCCCTCCACATCAGTGATGTATTAGACAGCAATGTTTAAACAGGCTTAGCTGATAATTTAGTACCAGTTGCCACAGAAAAATCCAGTAAACTCAATAATGCATCAAGCCTTCCTTCCTAAAACCATTAAATAACAGATTTAAATATTTATGTACTATTGTTCCTTTATTATTTTACATGTTTAAAACTTACCTTCCCATTCTTTTACCTGCTGTAAGAGTTAACATAATCAGTATGTAAGCATTAAATTATACAGCAAAAGTATAATATATATATACACAAACACATACATACACACACACACAAAACAAATTACTGTTACGCATCACCTGCCTATATGAAATACATGACATGTTGAATGATAAAAATGATAGAAAATTGAGATATACAGTGGAACCTCGGAACTCGAATGTTCCTGTTCACGAACAATTTGGTTTTCGAACTTAAATTTTTAGTGAAAAATGTCTCGGTACCTGAACACATCATGCAGTCACGAGGCATTCACCTCTATGGTAATCTCGTTGGTAAACTCATTAGTATGATGCATTGCCATTCCATTCTGTCAGCAGGGTTCCATTCTGTCAGCAGCACAGCTCCATTCTGCCAGCAAACAGCTCCATTTCAGCAGAGCTCAATTCAGTCTTCAATAGAGCTCCATTCTGCCAGCAAAAGCTCCATTCAGTCTTCAAATATAGTTCCATTCAGTCTTCAAATAGAGTTTAATTCAGTCCTGAAATAGAGTTCCATTCAGTGTTCCAATAGAGTTCAATTCAGTCCTGAAATTGAGTTCCATTCAGTGTTCCAATAGAGTTCAATTCAGTCCTGAAATAGAGTTCTATTCGGACTTCAAATAGAGCTCCACTAACTCTTAAATAAATTTGAGTCTTCACATAGAGCTCCATTCAGTCTGCAAAAACTCACGATGGGTCCCAAGGATATTAGCCAATCCAAGAGGAAAATTGTGAGAATGACAATAGAGTTGAAGAAAGATCGTTTTAAAACATGAAAGCAGTGTCCATGTCTGTGATCTAGCAACACAGTTTGGTATGGCCAAATCTATAATTTGTACCATATTAACAAATAAAGACGGCATCAAAGGAGCCAGTGTTGCTAGAGGGGTTAAATTGATTGCAAAACAAAGAAGCCAGACACTAGAAGAAGTAGAAAAATTGTTATTGATATGGATAAAAAAAACCAGTTAGCCTGTGATAGTATATGAGAGGCAATAATTTGTGAAAAAGCAAGACATTTGCATGCTAAACTTGTGAAAAACACCCCTGAAATGAGTGCTGATAGTGAGGTTTTCTAGGAAGGTAGAGGGTGGTTTGAAAAGTTTAAAATGAGAAGTTGCATACACAGTGTGATGAGACATGGTGAAGCTTCCAGTGCTAACAAAGACGGGGCTGAGAAATGTGTTGTTGAATTTAAAGCCTATGTAGAGGCTGAGGAATTTGTTCCCCAGCAAGTGTTTAACTGTGATGAAACATGCCTGTTTTGGAAGAAAATACCAAAGAGGACCTACATAACAAAGGTGGAGAAATCATTGCCAGGACACAAGCCAATGAAGGCCAGGCTAACCCTGTTGTTCTGTGGGAATGCAAGTGGGGATTTTAAATTGATTTTAAATTGAAGCCTTTGCTAGTCTACCACTCGGAGAAGCCAAGGGTATTTAAGAAACAAACATGTCCTGAAAAGCAAATTGCAGGTGATGTGGAGGGCTACCAGCAAAGCTTGGATAACCAGGCAATTTTTTATTGAGTGGGTTCATGATGTGTTTGGGCCAAGTGTTAAAAAATACCTACAAGAAAACAAACTTACCTGTCAAGGCTTTGCTTCTTATGGATAATACTCCTGCTCACTCTCCAGGATTGGAGGACGAATTGATGGAGTTCAGTTTTATTACTGTATTGTTTTTGTCCCCCAATACAACTCCTCTTATCCAGCTTATGGGCCAGCAAGTCATTTCAAACTTCAAGAAGCTTTACACCAAAGCACTTTTCTAAAGGTACTTTGAAGTAACCTCAGACACAGAGCTAACCCTTACAGAGTTCTGGAAAAATCATTTTAATATCCTACATTGTTGATACCTCATAGATAAAGCATGTGGGGTGTGTCTTCTAGGACCATGAACTCAGCCTGGAGGAAACTGTGGCCAGAGGCTGTCCCTGAAACAGTCTATGAAGGAATTGAACAGGATGCTCTTGTTGTTGAGGAAATTGTGTCTCCTGAGAAATCAATGGGCTTGGAGATGAATGATGAAGATGTGGAGGAGTTAGTGGAGGATCACCAGAACAAACTCACCACAGAAGAACTCCAAGACCTTCAGAGGGAGCAGCAATAGAGGGCATCTGTGAAATTGTCTTCAGAGGAGGAGGAGGGAAGGGTAAATCTTCCTAGTGTACTAATCAAAGAAATGTGTGCAAAGTGTATTAAAGTGCAAAATTTTGTTGAAAAATACCCGAAGAAGCTGCTGTAAGTCATGCCACAAACATGTTCAGTGATAATGCAATGTCTCACTTTAGACACATTTTAAAACATATGCAAGACCAAGTCTCAATAGACAAATTTTTAGTGAAGAAATGGTCAAGTGAGCCTCAACCAGGTGTCAGTGGTGTGAAACACGCAAGGGAAAGAACTACAAAACAGTTAATTATTTATTTATAAAATATTTTACAAGGAAAGATATATTAAGATTTCTCTCGTTTTCAAGTATGTCCTGGGTCCACAAAACATTGCATTGATACAATACGGTACAATAAAATACAAAAAACAATATTAATACACTATATATACAAAATTTAACCTAGAACAGGTAGGATATATATAATCAACCATTATACGTGTATTCTGTGTTGAGGTATGTAGAGAGGTATTTCTTATAGGACTTTAGGAAGATTTGAAAGTGTGCGGGAGGGCGTTCCATAATTGGGGTGCTCTCTAGGAAAAGGTGGATCGGCTGCTTTTTGGTACCTATTGTAATTACGGAAGGCGACTCCCCATCAATGATAGCTCTTCTCCTTTCCACTTACGCCATCACAATGACAATGATAGCTCTTCTCCTTTCCACTTACGCCATCAACTCTCATCATTACAGGTAAAGTGAAGGGACATATTTAATTTACTGTACATTGTGTTATTTTATTTCTATATGATGTCATGCATGTAAGGTATTATTAAACTGTACATTTTGTGTTAAAATGCTGTAATTTTGGGGGTCTGGAACAGAATAATAAAATGTACAAGCATTCCAGTGGGAAATGTTAATTTGGTTCTCGAACGAAATGGAACTCAAACAGCCTTCTGGAACAGATTAAGTTTGAGTTCCGAGGTTCCACTGTACTCACCTTACCTCCGTTGCAGCACTGCCATTTCCTAAGTGTCATGTGTGTAACTTTTCATATGCGGTGCTCTCTTCTTTCATATTCACCCTGCTTAGGGATTCTTTCCTAAAGCAGGTCAAACCTCATGTGATGCTGACACTCTGTACATATTGCCAGCATCTAAACAAAATGATGTCAGTTACTATACTCTCTAGCCATTGCTAGCAGCGTTGGCTAGCTAATTGCCATAGCAACCGCAGTGCATGCATGGGCATTGGGTGGGGGCTATGCAATAGTCATTGGCAGGATGGACATCCTATTGTCTTCACACGCCTCCCACCCATGGGCTTTTGGGAAGGCCTGGCAAATGCCATAAGTGGAGGTGCACATACCATTATCCACCCATAAAAAGTAAGGTTCAAGCCCCTAACCACTCTCCCACCCTATGAACATAAAAAATGTAAACATGAAAAAACAACAATGTATTTTGTGCATTAAATCCTCATAAGAGAGTGTTTACAGATACAAACATTTGTATCATCAGGAGAGCCCATCTTTAATACGTGACTTTAATTCTGGTGATGTGGAAGCAAGATCCAACGTCTCCCCATCAGCTCTCCTGGACATGTATGTAGATGGCCAGAATGGACTTCTTTGACATACCTCCCAACATTCCACATGGACAAAGAGGAAAACTCATTTTAGTAAGAGGGGGTGTGACTAGAGATAAGGCTGCTCTGAGAATTGGAAGCAACTTACTAATTATTTATGCCACTAAAATGTAATTTTGAACAAGAACAAACTATTGTAGTTACACTGACTAATTTTTCAACTTAAAAATTTGTAGTTTAAAGACACATTGATGTGAGTATTATTCCTGTGGAGCTCTGTTGTACACTCAGACACTAAAAGTATGGAGCTCCAAGAGCAAAATAGGATAGAAGAGAGAGAAAGAGACAGAGGGATTTGGTTCCGTAATAGAGACAGTCCCTCCGAAAAAGGGACACTTGGGAGGTATGTTATGATATGATGGTCTGGAAGAGGAAACGCATAGATGGAGCCCAGCTAGAAAATAGGATGATCAAAGTAAAATATATAAACGCACAGTACATGTAGGAATGCAGTCAGGGACGTATTAGCCGCGAGGCAAACAAGGCATTTGCCTTGGGTGGCATTTTTCAGGGGCGGCAAAAAACGCCGCCCCCCAAATGCCCAAGGCAAATGCCTAGTTAGCCTTGCGGCTAACTGACATCCCGAGCTGGCGGGCTTGGCGGCGCTGGCAGGCGGGCGGCTGGCGAGGGAGCACTTTCTCTGAGCTGTCCGCTCAGCTCCCTCGCGCACCGCAGAGTGAAGCTGGGAGCCGGAAGATGACGTCATATTCCGGCTCCCAGCCTCACTCTGCAGCCGGCGCGCGAGGGAGCTGAGCTGACAGCTCAGAGAAAGTGCTCCCTCACCAGCCGCCCGCCCGACCGACCTGTAGCCACTGGACCACCAGGGAGAGAGAGACCTCCCCCCCCCCAGCACTCCCAAAGGTAAGGAGGTTGGGGGGGGGATTTAAATAAAAAAAAAGTTAATGTGTGTGTGTGTGTTTGTGTCTGACTGTGTTTGTGAGTATGTGTGTCTGATTGTGTGTGTGACTGTGTGTGTGGTCAGTGTGTGTTGTGTCGGCTGTGTGCTGTGTGTGTGTTTGTCTGACTGTGTTTGTGTCTGTGTGTGTCTGACTGTGTGTGTGTTTGTGTCTGACTCTGTGTCCTGACTGTGTTTGTGGAGGGTGTGTGTGTGTGTGGTTTGTGGGGTCGTGTCTGTTGTGTATGTGTCTGTGTATGTGTCTGACTGTGTGGGTGTTTGTGTCCTGACTCTGTGTGTGTCTGACTGTGTTTGTGGTGTGTGTGTTTGTATCCTGACTGTGTTTGTGAGGTGTGTTGTGTCTGACTGTGTTTGTGTGTGTGTGTGTGTGTCTGACTGTGTTTGTGTTTGTGGGTGTGTCTGTGTGTGTGTGTGTTTGTGTCTGATTTGTGTTTGTGTATGTGTGTGTGTGTGTGTGTCTGGGCTGTGTGTGTGTGTTTGTGTCTGACTGTGTGTGTGTATTTAGAAGGTGGGGCGGGGGGGAGGGTTGGGTGGGGGTGGTGCGGGGGGAGGGGGGCGCCTGAGTTTTGTCCTGCCTAGGGCAGCACAAAACCAGGATACACCACTGAATGCAGCGTGTATAGGAATGCTCTGCCTTGCATCAATAGTCCGGTGTGAGAGTGTCCACTAAATAATGGAGATTTTCCGTGATACATCTCTTTCTGTGCATTTATCAACATATTGATTTGCTGTCCCACTAGCTACTAGCTTAAATTACAATTGCAATTGCAAATCTCCATGTAATTTCTAGTTATCTAGGTTAAATAAATTGACACTTAAGTAAAACACCACAGAATTGTCATTTATATAGTAATTTGAGTCAGAGTATAGCTGAGATCCTTTCTTTAATTTACTGATCCATGAGTAAATATTGCTCTCATCATCGTAATAATTTTTGACAGAAGGAACATTCCATATTGATCACGCACATCCTCTACTGCCCCGCGCTTGTTTTGCTTTGTGTTTGCAATTTAAAATGGGAATTTACATAGGCAATACATCAATACGCACTAGAGAGAAGAAGGCCTTGTTACAGTTGAGTGCTCTACATACTACTGTAAAACAATATAAGCAGAGTATCGACTCAAGCATTTATATGGTAGTTATATCTCTATCATTTATCTTACAGATTTCATTTCAACCTCTAATTCACCCAGTGGAATCGTTTGCAGAGAAAGTTACTTATTCCTTGTAAAAATCATTACACCTCTGTCAAATACCACCCTTATTTATTTTGGTGATTGAAAGGCTATGTTGATAGACAAGATGGTAGTCAAACATTATCTCAAAAGCAAATAGAATCTTTCTACTCTTTCTACTCCATTTTAAGAGGGAGGATGGTTGGAGGGTTTTAATGTGTTTGTTGTATTTTTAATAAATCTTTCTGTTTTATCACCACTGCCACACATTAACCTTTCAGACTATGGTTTGTAGAAAAGATGCACTGTTATCTAGCTCTATCGTAATTTCAATCAAATGTTATTTTAATAGTTTAACATATTAAGTAAGTGTCACGGCTAACTTAGTTGGAAGTTCGGTAGGCAGAGATTTGTGTTCACCCTTACAGATATACAGAGCCCAAGGTGATAAGGTTAGAAACCACCAGGACTGTGAATCTGTGCATGGGGGCTGTTCATGAAAGGTGTTTCCAATACGTGGTACAGACAAGGGCAAATCCTGAAGAGTAGTCAGACACAGTTCTAAAAGCCAGGGCAGGCGGTGAACAGGCAATAACAAATATTCCAAGAAGAAAGGGTCATAAACCAAGTAAGTCTCAGGAAACAGGATACAATGAACTGACACTGCCCCCAGGGAGAGGCAGTGTTTTGTACCTGGAGTAATGATCAATCTACCTCAGGTGGACTTTGATAGACAGGTAGGAGCCACTGGTGAAGTCCAGCCCCCTAGTGCTGGAAACGAGGCAAGGTTTAACATTAAGCTGAAACATGAGCTGAAGTGTGGTATAGAGACAAGACAGCGGGTTCAGGACACGAAGGCCACAGTTCAAATCCCCTGTTGTGCACTTCTGGGGTGACTGCGTCTGGCCGTCTGGAAGTCACGGTGAGAACCATGACTGTAAGGTCTTTAATACAGCTGTTAGGCAAATATTTTTTTTATCATGCCAGTCTGAATCTGTTGTCTGTCTGTTTGCTTTCTAAGAGCTCTAAATGTGGGGGTGGGAGAACTAGATAATGTTCTTCACTATAACACATGTTACAAATGGGTTTATGGGATCTGTAGCATTGTATCAACCATAAGGGACAATCGCCATAAGTTGGCGTTAATCAATCATTATAGGCAACAGACCACAGTATCTCACTGAAGTGGTCTGTATGCCATGTCTCCTCCCCCCTTATTTAACCCATGCAAGTGAAAATATTGCATCTAGTAGTTGACACTGAGACATCCACAAGAGGATCTGTGGCACGAATAGCAGAGTAAACTCAACTATTTCTTTCAGATGCTCTTAAAAAGATGATCTGATTGGTGCAGCTTGGTGTTTTGCTGTGCATGCGCACTGGCCTCCCAATGGTTTCCTAAGGTAAAACAGCTGTTTAATGGAGATCATCGATTTCAGCAGGACAGCAGCGCGAAGACTGGTGCTGCGAGGGAGAAAGTAAAAGTCCTTTTTCACTCCCTACAAGTGGACCGGGATGTAAACTGCTACCAGGGCACTATAGTGTTAGGAACACATTTGTATTACTGTAAGTGTACCTTTAAATTAGACATTTTATGATGGGGTCCCTTCTCTAACTTTATCTATATCTACAAAAATATCATTGTTGAGCACTAAATTTAAGAAAGACGTAAAAAATACAACTATTTATCTCTTCCTGGGCCAACAACCATTAAAAAAAAATCTGTAGACCATGCACCGGTGATCATCACACTGAAATCCCCCTTATTCAAACCAAAGATCTCCAAATGGAGATTAAATGAAGCACTACTGGCAAGGCCAGAAGTGGCAACAGAGATAGAAACAACACTAAAAGAATACTTTACAAACAATAGTGACCAGACCTCCCCCACCATACGGTGGGAAGCACACAAAAGCGTAATTAGAGGACATTTTATTCAAAAGAGCATACACTTGAAAAAACAGAGAGAAGCGCGTATGACTACATTACTGTCAGACATACAACAACTGGATGCCCTTAACAAAAGACTCCAACTCCCCACACACTAAGCTACGCTCCTCTGCTTAAGGAGGGAACTGACTACACTTCTACACTCTCAACACCATAGGGATGTACTGTGCCATAAGGCATTTTTTGCCGTACATGGCAATAAGAGTGGGAAGCTCCTGGCGCGCATGCTTAACAAAAAAAGATAAGACACGTACATTGACCGCATATGGGATAAAGGAGGGGTCCTACACAGACACCCCACTAAGATACAGGAGATTATTCGGGCATACTACTCAGAGCTGTATTCTTTACCAAGGCCACAAACTGAAACCCATGCCCAAAAGCTCCGTAACTCTATCGATGAATATCTTAGGACCCATACACTCCCCGCCCTGACGACGGAAGTAGCAGATCAGTTAGAGGAGCCCGTCACCCCAGAGGAGTTGGCACTCACAATTAAAAACACCAAACCATGGAGGAGCCCGGGCCCAGACGGTTTGCCCATTAAATACTATAAGAGATATGCAGACACTTTATACCACCCACTACTAGCCATGTTCAACGCAATCAGAGAGGGACACAACATACCCAAACAGACACTAACGGCACATATCACCATACTTCCTAAAGAAGGCAAAGATCGAGAGCACTGCGGGAGCTATCGACCTATATCCCTCATCAATAATGACCTCAGATTATTGGCAAAGGTCCTGGCAACCAAACTTCAGACGCACGTACCCAGGCTGGTCCACGCGGATCAGGTGGGATTTGTGATGGGTCGGGAGGCCAGAGATAATACCATCCGAGCCCTCACACTCATGCACAGGAAGAAAGGGGATAACACGGGCCTTCTCCTGCTGTCCACAGACGCGGAGAAGGCCTTCGATAGGGTCTGCTGGGAATACATGTTCCGGACACTGGCTCACATGGGCATAGGTACACACCTCCAGGGATGGATTAGAGCCCTCTATTCCCAGCTGACGGCACACGTGTTAGTCAATGGAGCACTTACGGAGGCCTTTCCAATCTATAACGGCACACGCCAAGTTTTTCTGCCAAGACTACTCTATCTTTTCCAAGCTCTGCCCATAGTAATCCCGACTTCCTTTTTCACGACACTTAGGAGGGCACTGGGGGCCTACGTGTGGGATGGGAGGAGACCCAGACTGAAATTTTCACTGCTCACAAAACCCAAGGACAAAGGGGGCCTAGCCCTACCAGACTTTACACTATATTACAAGGCATGTCACCTACAACGCGTTGTCGAATGGTCCAAAATGGGGGTCACCAAGCTTTGGAAAACGGCGGAGGAGAGGGAGGCGGGTATCCCTGCCGCCCTTCTCCCGTGGCTCCCTGCAAGAGGGGACGGGGGGGAGAGTCATTACTCCACTTACACCAAAGCGACACTGTCAGTGTGGGGCAGAAGCATAGGAAGTCATGCCCTATCCACGTACCCATCCCCACTGTTGCCCCTCACCTATAACAAGGACTTTCCACCGGGATTGGACCCGCGGGCCCTCCAAACCCTGGTGGAAGACCCAGTGCCACGACTGAGACACGTATGCACCAGTCGAGGACTGAAGGGCTTAACAGAGCTGAGCGGGGAGAACCCCCGGCCTTTCCTAACACAATTTAGATACGAACAACTCCGCAGCTACATGAGGCTTCTCCCACAAGGGGCGGCTCTTGGTAGAGACCTCACTGCCTTCGAAAGGTTGTGCACAGACCCACATCCATTACCACACGGAGTGGCACACCTATACTCCCTCCTACACTCACAGACCTCGTGGGATGTGCCAAAATTCATGGGAAAATGGGAGGAAACCCTGAACCAAACATTCAGTACACAGGAATGGGAAAAAATATGCACTATCGTACACCACTGTTCTGTGTTCAGCAAAAGCCAAGAAACAGCCTACAAATTGCTAACACAGTGGTATCGTACACCTGCCACGATACACCACATACACGCAAATGAGTCCTGCCTTTGTTGGAGATGTGACAAGGCAACGGGAACACACATACACATATGGTGGGAATGCGAATTAATCCAACCCTTCTGGCGCATCATCCACAGAATACTATCCCGATTCTCAGACAACCCACCGCCACTAGAACCAGCAGCCATGCTACTTCACCACACAACAACCCCAACATCTAAATACAAAAAATCGCTCACGATTCGGATTCTTAACATAGCAAAACAGACCATCCCACAGTTCTGGAAGAAAAAAGAGACCCCATCCATACACAAGTGGTTCACCCAAATGGAGGACCTAAGAGCCATAGAAGAGTTCACCATGAATGCGGCCGGACTGCAACAACAGACATATCTTGACATATGGACACACTGGATTCTGACGACTACAAAACCTGACTTCCAGACACCTATACAAGACAGACCAATGGACAACACATGCCTGACTGACAAAGAGACAGAAGACTAACCCAATCCCTCCTTCCTCACCTATACCTAACCCCCCCATTCCCGAGGTGCTAGATATGCGCCCAGAGGTGAGGTGCAGGCCCGCGAATGAGACAACTGTGGATTGACTAAGTTAGTACACCTCAGAGCCCCGGACGTTCGTCAGGGAATTATAACCTATAAGAGGAAATGGCATCAGCAGATTAGGTTCAATAACGATAACCAATACCACGTATTAGAGGAACCGAGGGTCCCACAACCTTGAGAACAAAGGCCCCACCAGGTTACAATGCACATAGGGATCTGAACGCAACAATGTAATATTAGGTAGAAGTTAAACATACAGGTAACTCTGTAAGCAAAAGAATGATACACCAATCCAGGGAAGACGAGTATATACTGACAGGGACCTGCGAGTCCGACACCATCAGGGGCCTGCGTGCCCGAACGAATGCATGTTCTAAAATTAAACATAGTTATGTACGATACCTAACAGGCTTGTGGAGATCTGCGAATCTCGATGTGAATCAAAGTTTTTCCAATGCTAACTGAAATAAAAAAGATATTTACAAAAAAAATAAAAAAATCTGTATATTCTCTTTCTTTATATTTGTTCTACATATTCTGATATATTAGTGGATTTGTGGCTCACCATTACTAATTTGCTTGGAAATTACGCGTAGCATTCAGAAATAACTGTAGTATTTAGAATTCACGAACACTGTAATGAATATTCCAACTAAACTCGTGTGTAACTAAATAAATGCATCTTCTTTTGCTATTCATTGTCACTAAAATGTTACATTTCAACACAAATGAATATAAAAATTAGACATTGCCAAAAATAAAACATATTCTTATTTTCTTATTTTCCCTAGAAAAATTCAGAATTAAGATATAAATGATGAATTACAGCAATGCATTAAAGATGGATTTTTGTGAGAATAACAACACTTGAATATGAGCTAATTATTACCAACTTGTCAACACTGTTCTGTCAGCAAATAGTTTAAAAATAAACACTTCATATATAAGACAAAAGTATGGAAGGAAAGCAAGCAAGATGTAATTAAACCACATTTCGATTTCACCTCTCATTATTATTATTATTATTATTATTATTATTATTATGTTATTATTTATATTGCACCATCAATTTCCGCAGCGCTTTACAGTGGCTGGATGAACAAACGTGTAGTTGTAACCAGACAAGTTGGACACACAGGAACAGGGGTTTAGGGGCCCTGCTTAATGAGCTTAAATGCTAGAGGGAGTGGTGTTCTTCGTGTGGTGTTGATTATGAGTATTATCTAATATCTAATGAATAGGGAACTTAACATTCTATCAGACTGTGTATCTGCATTGCAACTTTAGTGTATTCAGTTCAAAGTTGGCACATGGCTTAGTGTACTCAGCTCAATCTTTGGCGCAGAACTTAGTGTACTCAGCTCAATCTTTGGCGCAGAACTTAGTGTACTCAGCTCAATCCTTGGCGCAGAGCTTAGTGTACTCAGCTCAATCCTTGCGCAGAGCTTAGTGTACTCAACTCAATCTTTGGCGCAGAACTTAGTGTACTCAGCTCAATCCTTGGCGCAGAGCTTAGTGTACTCAACTCAATCTTTGGCGCAGAACTTAGTGTACTCAGCTCAATCCTTGGCGCAGAGCTTAGTATACTCATCAGAGAGTTTTGATGGATATATTTTTCAAAGTGAACTTCTCATGTATAAACAAAGATAAAATATTAAGCTGGTACTCTTAATTTACTGTTTAGGGAGAGCTTGTACTATATTATCCTGTTATTTTGGGTGTAGAGAGACAACTTATTTTCTTCATTATATCTACATTTTACTGTGACAGACCTTACTATCATAGAAGGTGATGTGGATTAGCGAATCAGTAGTATTAAAACCTATTGTTATTCCCCCCTCTTAATTCAGATTTTCTGTTCATCTATTGGGAGGAGAGGTTAAATCGCAGTGAAATCCCACAAGCACCAGCCACGTGCTTCATTAATTGCTTGGTGATGCTTATACATGTGAGTAATGTCAAGTAGTCTCCCAATGAATGAATTATTCTTTTGTAGAGCTTCAATGCAATACTTAATGACTGTCCTTTTAAAATTCACGTTAAGCATCAGTGTCTGATTAAGTCCATCTGTGAATGCTTAGATCTTTGCAAAATAAATGTATTTTTCTGAAATTTGAAATTCTGTGTTTCAAGTTATGTTTTTGTATTTGTAACACAACAAACTATGAAAATAATATTTCTATCAGTAGCCTAGACACAGTACTTTAAGAAAAACAGGCTCCCTCCTTTATAATCTAATTTTGTTGTGTGGGCCGTAGGGAAATAAAGTCATTTTACAGAACTGAGCTAGTCTAGTAATTCATAACATATAAATGTACTACTGTATCACATACAATGTTCTAATAGAATATCAAAGAGATCTGTCTTGAAAACTAAATTCTCTTTAACTAAAGTCATGTTAAAATAGCAATATCCATTTTGTATTCTATAAAATGATAATATATCATTTCTATATCATATTCTATATAATATAGAAAAAACCTTATTGTGTTATTTCCATCACCTTCACTGTAGACCTATAGGTACTATGTAATGGCAGATACCATATGGATATATTTTATGTGTGTGAGAGCCTGGAGAATAATATAACCCTATCGCTCTAAAAAAATGTCAATTAAAAAGCAATAACATACAGATAAATTAAATATCTTAAACCATTGGACAGCTGGGTACATAGAAAGGAACCCTTGCATTAGGAAAAACAATAATGATGAAGACAATAGGAAAAAATAGGAAATAAACATGTTTGGTGTTTAAGGCCTTCTTTTGGAAAATGTATTAGTTTTAATGGGTTGATTTAATAGCTTGGCCTTGTTTTTGTTATCAAAAAAAAAATATTGTGCCAATGCGTTACAAATTATTCTTCACATCCAAATTTCAGCCATTAATTTCAGCACCGAAAACCAGATTCAGAAACAAATCAGACTAACCAAAAGGGGGTGGAAATGGGCTAATCAGTGTACTGCAAAATATATATACATAATTGTTATGTACATGAAAAATGACTAATATTTTAACACAATGTTCATACTTTTACGTACATAACTCTCTAATTAGAGTGCCAATTATCAAATATTCCCTAAATAAATGCAATTTTTAAGCACTGAAAGGGTTAACAAACCAGTTTAACCAGTTCAGGGTCAGGAGGCAGGTTGATTGGTAAGGAATAGGCTGTAAGGAGGGCCATGTTGCTTTGGTTATTGTGGGAGCTGTTTTGTGGAAGTTTACATAGTTGTTTTTTTGAGATAGCGGTACAGGAGTACAGGCAGTCTTAATAATTTTCTCAGACCTTCAAATATGTGCTCTCGGCCCATATTTTTCATTCAGAACATAGTGTTTGATTTATCCAGAGCAGCAGAAACCTTTATCGCCATTTCATCAAAGATCCTGGGACTTTAAGTATAAAACTGTATAATTTATTTTATTTTTTATACTTGTGGTTAGATTAAAGTGCTTGGATAGCCTTTGATATGGTTTAACTGAAATCATGGGAAATATATAATTAGAAGTGCAAAAGATAATTGTCTAGTTAGTATTACAAGTGTTTAGCTAGGATATGTTTATTAATATATGCTATATTTTCTCTAACATCTTTTTAATAAACATCATCTTTTGCTGCACTTTGAGTGATTGTCAATTGGAAGTTAACTGCTAGGATATATCTCTGCCAAAATACCTGAAGCAGCTAATAATCTAAATTATAGCTGTACAAAATTAAAGTGATGGTTTGGAATGCGCGCAAAGATATGTGGGCATCCAGTAGCTTTGTTGGTGTCTGTTCTTAGTGTAACTAGGTTGCACCAGAACACATGGCTGGTGACCAACATGATGCTCTTTGAAGCACATGGCCGGCAGCCATCTTGATGCTCCTGAGACTATAAAACAGTAGTTATTGTGAAACCCTTTTAATTGCACAAACTAATTCATCCAAAACCACTAACCACAACAATAATATATTATATACACATTTTGCAGTACACATTTTGATAGGAGCATTTTATCAAGTGAGAAACAGTAATTAACAGCGGGTAGAACAGGAGGAGCAGAAAAAAATTCTATAATTACATATGATACATTTTTTTAAATATATAATATACAAATTATCTATTTTATTGTCGCTGGGGATAGAATTCAGAATCACAATTGAAAATAAACATATTTGGCATTGTGCGCCTTATTTGGTTTGTGATTTTTTTTCTACCTTTACACTCAGAGTTCGGGAATTTCACTGATCACCTGATCAGCCAAAATTCTGAGGAATTGCAGTTCAGACTGAAACATATCCAATTTTGTTCACATCATTACCGCCATAAGCACACACCTCAAACTGAAAAACAAATCATCATACACCATGGCTGGCACTGTTGCAGTAACTTATCTGCTGATTGCTGGTGGAGATTTATAAAAATAGCCCTCCTAACCCCACCTCAAAAAATTATAAAGTATCCCATTCACTATAAGGCCAAACAAAAATTATGTCCAAATTCCTATTCCTTACATTTTTTGCCCTTGCAAATTACGTGGAGTCTAACCCTGGTCCTCCAGCTAATTCCTATCCTTGTCTCCCTACTAAAATAGGCCTCTCTTTTTTGCTCTGCAACATCCCTAAACTAGATGCACTACAAGCCTGGTGTTCCCATCACAAACCAAAAATCATTGTGCTCTCGGAATCATGGTTAACAACTGAACTCTGCCATTGCAATACAGGGTATTCATGTTTTAGAAATGACAGAGCAAAGAGAGGAGGAGGCATTGTTATTTATGTTGACAAGTCGATAAAATGTACTCCTTTAAAAAACTATAACTCCCCCCTCTGCCTTTGATTTTCTTTCTGGCACAATTGAGATCCCTTTCACTAAAACTATCATTGTTGCTGGAATCTACCGCTCAACTAGCTCTCCGATACACTCTCTTTCTGACATAGCCCATCTCCTTAGTGAAACTGTAGCTCAAAACCAAAAAAGTGAACTGTTGGTTTTTGGAGATTTTAATATTGATTGGCTGAATCCTAAAAATAATAAATCATATTCACTGTTTAAGACTTTGCAGCTAACACAATTAATTTCCTCCCCAACTCGCATTAATATTAAAAGCCAGAACCATACCTTGCTAGATTGGATTCTCTCCAGTTATCCAGACAGAATCCAGGAGGTGGACGTTTTCCATAACATTTTCAGTGACCACTGTCTAGTATACTGCATACGCAAAATAAAGGCCACTAAATCCCCTCCCATGATTATAATCACCAAGTCATTCAAGAAATGTAATCTTGAATCCTTTTTAAACGATCTCAAGAACATACCATGACAAAGATTAAGCCTAATCCCAGATGTAACAGATCCCAATACTCCAGCTGAGTATATCCGTGAAGAATCTCCCATGTCCCAAGTGCAGTAGTGATAATAGTAGTAAATATAGCTCCCAATCCCTCGAGCATTAGCCTAGACTTAATGAGGGAGTAAAATGATCTGTTTAATCCAGGCTCAATGGCCTGCTTTTATACAATACAGGGATACAGAAAAAAATAAACATGACACTCCCATAAACACACCCACAAAATATCCCCAAAATGCCATGTCACCATGACTAAGCATAAAATGACAAATTATAGAAAACACACAAAATCACTTATTTTCCATTTAGGAACCCCCATAGTTTATACATCCACGGGTAGCCTGGATTTGAGCACCCAACATATCTGAAAACCGTTCAGATCCCACAAACACAGCCGAAACGCCACTAGGGTAAAGTTCAGACCAGCCACACACATGGCCCTATGCCCAAAACAGTTACAGGGCGTCTTGTGATTTTGCCGGTCATCTTAGGGAGTTCCATGTGGAAGGAATACCGAATGCACACTCTGACTAGTTAGTGGCCTTTGTTTGAATAGTTAATACGAAGAAACCTACCGAACGGCGCTCTCCTGACACATGTGGGAAGGATGCAGGCATTCGTCAAAGTTCAACGGTGTTTGGGAGTTTCCGTGTCCGGTTTTAGTTCCATGTGATCGACGCCCAAACACCACTGTCTGCATTCCTGTGAACAAGATGGTCACCAAACCAGTTCCCACTTGTTCGTGCATAAGAACGGTGCACACTCAGCTGCATAATTAGAACACATGATAATTGAAATCAGGAAAGGTTACTAGAGGTTAAAAAGCCCAGACGTGGTTCGCAGTTCGTAAGTTTGTTCGATTCCTGAACAGTACAAATAAATCTCACGAACCAAGTTTTCAGTCCGAGCTCTTGCGTGTTTAGAATTTGCATGCCCATCTGCGTAAAGTGTGAATAAGAGAGACACACCTGCACTGGGTTACAGCTTACCTCATTAAAATGTACCAGTTTAGAGATTCACTGTGGCCAAAGTTCAAACATACTGGCTCCATGAATGATCACTGTGCCTACAGACAGTGGTGAAAACAAAACAAACAAAAGTGGCCCAATATTTCTGTAAAAATTTGAACAATAACATATCAAACCCAAGTACCTTTTGGAAAATCATTTATCGCATACAAACTCCCACAATCCACTTCCAACCCTCCACTGTTAAAATTAACAACCAAACACTGCAACATCCCTCTAGATGTAGCAAATGCCTTTAATAATTACTTTGTTGGATGTGCTACCACCCTGGTTGCTAAGATAACGAAGGACACTCATTTTCGGACCACGAATAAAGATCAGGCCCCGCCAAATCCTCTTATAGAGAAATTCAATATTAGACCTGTGCCTGTTAGTGTCGTTAATAAACATCTTAATAATGTAAAATTGAAAAACCTGTGTGAACCAGATCAAATCCCAGCAATGTTACTAAAGCTCAGTGTGCCAGCAATTACGAAACCTGTCACTACCCTTATTAATGAATCCCCATATATATGCATATATTAAATATATATATAGATATATTATATCTATATATAATATGTTTATATATATATATATATATATATATATATTTACATATCAAATATAATGTCATACTAGAGTAAAATTACACACTATATATATATTGTGTATATATATAAATATATATATATTATAAAAAATAAATAATAATTAATTTTAAAAAAATTAAAAATTATTTAAAAAAATATATACATGTAATTTTATTCTAACTGTATTTTGATATATATATATATATATATATATATATATATATATAGCAAAATAATGTAAATAATGTAAATATGTATAATATATATTTTTCTCCTATTCTCTTTACTTTCTATTCATTTACCTTGTGTTTACACCTCATAGGGTTAACTTATTCAATGATGTATTTTGATTCTGCACAAGTCACTTATGACATCGCCTAATTTCATTTGCACTCTCGTGCCCTCCAATGAGCACCATGTTTTCCCGTAGTTAAACTGCCATGGTATCAATTGTTTGTCTTGTAAAAAGTTTGGTTGGACTGAAATGTCGACACTGACAAGTTTGATGTATGAATTGATTGCTGAAATAAAAGCATCTTCTTCACTACTGTGAATGCTCTGTGAATGCTCTCTATCAAGGAATTCTATATTTATATCAGAATACACTTAGAATGAAATGATATATGTATATCTTTGTATATATAAATAAATAAAAATAATACGAAATATATGTCCATATACATAATTACATAAATAATTTCATAAATATACACGTAGACTTCAAATATATAAATATGTATATCTATATTTAAATTCATTGTGCATATTTATGTAATATTTTTACATAATTAAGTCATTTTATTAATTGCAATTTGGGGGACCGGCTTGACAACCCAGGCCGAAAGTCCAGAGAATTTAATTTGCTAGCACTATATTTAACCCTGTTACTTTCCAAGACACCCTAAAACCTGTACATGGGGGGTACTGTTTTACTCAGTAGACTTCGCTGAACACAAATATTAGTGTTTCAAAACAGTAAAACATATCACAGCAATGATATTGTCAGTGAAAGTGAAGTTTGTTTGCATTTTTTACACACAAATGGCACTTTCACTGATGATATTGTTATAATACATTTTACTCTTTTGAAACACTAATATTTGTGTTCAGCGAAGTCTCTCGAGTATAACAGTACCACCCATGTACAGGTTTTATAGTGTTTTTTAAAGTTACAGGGTCAAATATAAGGCCGTTTTTTCACATGGACATATGCCAGATTGGTTATGTTGCCTTTGAGAGCATATTGTAGCCCAGGAATGAGAATTACCCCCATGATGGCATACCATTTGCAAAAGAAGACAACCCAAGGTATTGCAAATGGGGTATGTTCAGTCTTTTTTAGTAGCCACTTAGTCACAAAGACTGGCCAAAGTTAGCGTTCATAATTGTTTTTTGCATTTTAACACACAAACAAATATACATGCTACCTTTGGCCAGTGTTTGTGACTAAGACTGGACATACCCCATATTGAATACACTGGGTTGTCTACTTTTCAAAAATATATGGTTTGATGTGGGTAAATTAAATTGGCCGGCTTCACAAATGTCCCAAATAGGACATGGGTTCATGATGACCAGCTTTGAAAATTCCAACTTGGAAAACTGGAATGCGCACCCTTCAACCTCTTGGTTTGAACGAAGGTTTTTCATTTGCACCGTTCACTTAAGTATAGACAACAGGGGGTACTGGATTCCCTCTGATCATATATAATATTTATCTACTTTTTTGGTCTTTAAGCCCACAGAGAACCCAACACACCTATACATGGGTGGTATCACTGTATTTAGGAGATGTTGCTGAACACATGTTGGGGTGTTCTTTGGCAGTAACCCTTATAGTTCTCAGTACATGTATTCTTAAATTGCTATGTGTGTCAAAAATATCACCAATTATAATTTTGTTTTAAGAAAAGGGTTCTTCCTACTCTTCAGACAACCTCACCTTTGATCCTGGAGTGGGGACATCGCTGGGCCCAACAATCTGGCAAGCACCTAAACCACTGGCGGCAGGAGAGCCTGTAACGGTGGATCTACTAAAAAGTATGTTCGCAGAATTATGCCAAAACACAGCCACTGATATGGCCTACTACAAGGATGCCATTGAAAGAGCCATAACTAGGATTACGGTCCTGGAGGCCTCCACGAGTGTCCATGACACTAGACTCACAGCAGGCAAACAGAAGCTTAATGAAATACAGCAAAAACACCTCACAATTGTAGAAAGAATGGATGCGCTGGAGGAGCAATGGAGGAAATACAACCTCAAAGGCGCCTATTCGCACGGTTACTACCACTAAAACAAGTAAAAAAATATAAAAGTCGATGGAATGATTTTCTTACTGAAACCGGTGCCGGCACACACGACAACAGCTGCGGACCTCATCATCCACTTTCAATCCCTCCAGGACAAGGCACTACTTCTTGTAGCAACGCGAGGATAAACTCCACTCATCTTTGAAGGTAGCAACTTACTACTGTTCCCAGACCTCACAAGAAACACATTCTCCTGGCGGCCAATAATGCATGCTGGCCAACAAAGGGCATACCATGCAGACCGTACCCGGAGCTTGGCATAAATGTTTCTAATGATACGCTTGCTCCACGCTTTCTAATGGCTGTCCCATAGTACTCACTTGTCCACTCCTCTCCTTACCTTCTTACTAGCAGGCATAAGCTTCTGTTATACAGTCTTGGACAAAGGAATGGTTTATGTAGTGAGTGTAGAAGAAAGAAAGGTAAAATGCCACAGTGTTAGAGAGACTGAGTCAGCTTAACCTTAACTTATTTCATTGTCAGCTAGTCCACACACATTTTGTTCCTCTACATCCATCTTAAGTTTCCATACTTAAGCAAGAGCATGTGAAGAGTAGTAAATCTATCTATATATATATATATATTTAAAAATACAGATAAAATTCATATCTTGTAATACCTTTTTTATTGGACTAACAGAATTATTTAATGACAAGCTTTCGGGAGAACCTCCCTTTCTCAAGTCTGAAGTATTTCCGAGCAACACAACACATAGAATTCAAAGTTGAGTTGTGATACAGGGGTTAAAGCGACATGAGTGCAGATAAGACAGGTTTGATAGAACATAGACATCCTCATACAAAGCGTAATGACATCAAGCATCATTTTATGTGGATAAACGCTGTGAAACAGCAGGAAGCAGCTCTAGACAACCACTAGACAGCTATTATTTTTTGTAATTTTTTTTTTGTAATTTTTTTTTTAACAATGGGCCTATTCCATAGGCATGAGCTTGGAACTGCAGCTCCACCAGCCCCTATGTTAATCCAGACCTGGTTGTTACATTGTATTGCAAATATTTGTGCCACTGTGATGCAGAATGCAAAATAAAGAATACAAAATAAAAAAATTCAAAAACCACTTTATGCTCACTTTTTAGAATAATCCAGTACCTAGTTGCTGATTGACTGACTGATTGTCTACTTGACAAATCTAAACATTAGTGTTTCTCACATTTCTCACAGTCTGCAGGTATACAGTCTGTGCACCAAAACCACTACACAGTTAGACCTGTGTTACCTATGCGGCAGCAAAGGCTTACACCTAGGGCCCGTACTTATACAGCTTAGATACAACTCTCAGCGTGTCCCATTTACAGATCAGAGGCCAGGGCTCTATGAGGGGGCCCAGCATCCTGACTAGGGCCCTGGGTAATCTTAAAATTAGATACAGATCATCACTATAACAAATGTTAACAATGGGTTTATAAGATCTATAGCATTGTATCAACCATCAGAAGGCACGAACAATGTTTCTAATGCTTAGAGTGTTAAATTAATAAAACGTTTGATAAAGAGTTTGAACATTAACATATGTCTAATATAGAAGAATCTAACTAGGTTAATTGAAACAAAATATGTAGATATTAGGAATGGCGATTACTCAGTACCACTGTTTGGCAAAAAAATTATCGCTTTCTCACTTTCAACACCTCCCTGCTTGCATGTGCGATAGATTTTTATTGTTTTTGTTTTATAACAATCACCAAATGGCTCAGAAATTATATATTATTTAACATTTTAAAATTCTGTCTGCTGGGTTTTGTATTCATGTGCCCTAGTTTATCTTGATTTGCATTAATTTTAAAGTTTAATTATAAAAAATAATTAAAGGGACAGTATAGGCACCCAAGACCACTTCTTCTCATTGAAGTGGTCTGGGCGCACTCTCCCTGTCCCCATAACCCTGCAGCTGAAAACATTGCGGTTTGCATTGCTTTGCATAAGGATATTTAGCATGAAGCCCCATAGGAAAGCATTGATGGAATGCTTTCTTGTGGCGAAGGCCTAATGCTCACGCAGTGCTACTGTATATGTGCATTAGGTCTCCTTAATTGGCTGATGTTGCCGGGGAGGAGCACGACCCAATGCATATCATTATTGGCGCTGACATCAGGTAAGTGAATGAAAGGTTTTTTTTAACCATTTCATGGATGGAGTGGGTTGGAGGGAGCTGTGCTGGCAGAGGGATACATCTGGTATTCCTAACTCTAAAGTAGTCCTTTAAGGTTTGTCTGTGTCAGTTTTAATTTTGTGGCATCCAAATAGCAAGCCGCATCTTCTGAGTGGAATATGGAAATTGGGGACTTCAAAAGAATGTTCCGGCTGTCACAGCCAGGGCAAGAAAAACTGCAGGTATCCTGCAAACATGCACATCATGGAACAATGTAAACAAATGGTTCTATGCAAAAATGTAACAAAATGATTTCCTTAAAGGGACACAATAGGCACCCAGACCACTTCATTTCATTGACGTGGTCAAGGTGCAGCGTTCCTGTCCCTTTAACCCTGTAATGTAAGATATTACAGTATTAGAGAAACTGCAATGCTTATATTGCAGGGTTAAAACTGACCCTAGTGGCTGTCTAGAGGCTCGTCCTGCTGTTTCACAGAGTTTAACTACATAAAATGATGCTTAAAGTCATTACGCTTTGCATAGGATGTCCAGCTCCTTCACAATTCCATGCTTTCCTATGGGGAAGGTCTAATGCATGTATGCAAGGTTTCTCCTCGTGATGATGTCAGGGGAGGTGGAGATGGAACCAACATCGAGGAATCTCAGAGCTGGAATAATGTCAAATAGCTTTTATTGCTTTTTATTGCTGTTGGGGGATACTATAGTGTTAGGAATGCAGCTTATATTCCTAACACTATAGAGTTCCTGTAACTTTTAGTTAATACATTTCTGGGAAAACGTTTTCAAAACATACCGGTAGGAATGACTTCCTGGGATCTAACACTATCAAGCTCCCTGTCAACTTGTTTTTCTATGTAATTTTCTGCAGGTAAGTTAAAAAAGGAATCACAAGTTAAAAAAGGAATAGTTGCATATTGTATTACTTTATCCCTCAGCTTATAATATTCTTGTTTCCCTAAATTGTTCTCTGTATTCATACACAGCAATCATCCCCTACATTCTACCCTCAGACACAACATTCCATGTTGCAGTCTGCATTCACACAACATTTACACCCTGCACTCTGTACTCACACGCAACAGTCACACACTGCACTCTGTACTGGCATACAACATTCACACCCTGCGTTCTCCATTCACACACAGCATCCACACCCTTCACTTGCACACAACATTCACAGCCTGCATTCTACATGCACTCACATCATTCACACTCTGAATACTGCTCTCCCACACAGTATTTTAAACCTGCACTCTGCATTCACACTCTGCTGTCTGCATTTGCACACAGCATTCATACCCTATACTCAACATACATGCAAACCATTCACAAATTGTACCGAGCACTATTAATTCTGACTAAACGTTACAAAGTTTCTGCCATGCCATGTGGCCTTTGATGGCGGTTACTTTGCTCATTGCACCTCCAGTGCAGAACCATTCTCTTTGGATTTATTCATTAATCAAAATTCCACAGGTAAATCTGGGGCAGATCAAATTGTTGGAGCATAGATTAAAAGGTACACATCTGGGCATAAGTCTAGTGTTTGATAGAATGAAATAAAGGACATTCAGCTGGACAGTGTATTGAAAGAATAGACAATGATGCCTTACCACCTAATTCATATAAGTAAATATATTTTCAATTTATAAATAAAGTACCATAAACACTGCTAAATCCCGAGTTCACCAATTATAGTCATCAATACCTTTGAAATCCACAGTTTGTAGTTTAGCTGCCAATGTAGAACTTAGTACAGGGTACAATAAGTCACAGTCGCTGACTAGATATTGCAGCTAGATCCAGGTTGGTGCACTTGGTTCTTTAATTTGTGCATTGTACAAAATAACAGTGTTATTAACTAAAGAGAGAATTCAAGGTAAATACATAGTGAATTTAAATTTTAGGTAAAAATAACCAAATTGGAAACATTTTCTAAGTCAGCAATGGTTTCTGTTCAACCACTCTGGCATTAAATTTAAAATTCACTTTGAATTCACCTTGAATTCTCATTTCAGCAAATAACCCCGTACGTTTTAACAATGCTACACTATTGGATTCTCCTGTTTTATATTTTGCGCAATCCACTATTTTCCCCTGAATGTTGCTTACCAATAGAAACAAATGCAATCAAAATTTGCTACAGCATTGGGCACTTGTCACATTCAAGGGACCAATAAAATGAACTCAATTAGTTGAGTGCCCTCTGCTAAATTAAACATGTGCAGTAAAGTTACTTTTACGTGTTATTTTGAGATAGACCAATTGCACGACGTGCTCTCTCCTGCATTTTAAAAAAATGTTAGGCTGATGTTACCAACACTGTCTACTTTTTGTTATATAGTTAAAAATGAAGGGATGTATCAATGTACATTCTGAGACTTTTTCACACTCAAGTGCAATCATATACCCTCTGGGTATATTTTATAACTGGGTATATAACTTAGGGATCTTAAAGCAAACATTAAAGGGACACTATAGTCACCAAAACAACTTTAGCTGAATGAAGCAGTTTTTGTGTGTAGATCATGCTTCTGAAGTTTCACTGCTCAATTCTCTGCCATTTAGGAATTAAATCATATTTATTTCTGTTTATGCAGCCCGAGCCACACACCCCTTTGCTGTGACTGACACAGCATGCATGAAAACAAAATGGTTTTACTTTCAATCAGATGTAACTTACTTTAAAAGTTTTTATCTTCTGCTTGGTAAATTGAACTTTAATTAAATACAGGAGACTCCTATTAAAATAGCAGGAGATAAGACATTCTAAATAAAAGAGAATTTGCAACAAAGTTAGTATAAATATTAGATGACAGGAATCTTTACAGGACGTATTTAGGAAGGCTACGTAAGTCACATGCAGGGAGGTATGACTAAGGCTGCATAAACAATTTAACAATTTAGGATTTAATTCCTAAATGGCAGAGAATTGAGCAGAGAGACTGCAGGGGCATGATCTATACACCAAAACGGCTTCATTAAGCTAAAGTTGTTTTGATGACTATAGTGCTCCCTTAATGATTTGAGCAGCTTGCTGATTATGGAAGATTACTCTTACTGAATGTTATGAAGGCGGTGTGATCAAATCAAAAAGTAGCAGCTTGGTAGACCTTTTCTTACTGTACATTGTTAAAGGAACCTAACATATTTACAAATAAAGTAGATTTTTACCTAAAATTATTTCATTATTTTATTTTCCCTAAACTTACCTTACCACCAAAAATGACTATGATAATGATAGGATTATTACAATTGATAGTATGCAATATTAATTTTGTCTTTTTTTCAGTTTTGGTATAAATGGATAAAACACTTTATCCTACCTAACAAAACAATGATTGACAGCTGAGGGTTTGTAACCTGGTTAATTTATAAAAGTTCCAATTTCTATTAAAATATGCATTTATTTTTTCTTAAATGAACAAAGAGGACACACTCTTCAGATATAGAGTACTTCAACAGACTAAAGGTATTTAGGGGTCAGGAGTATCCCTTTAAAGTAAAACTGGAGCGATTTTGTGTCATAGACATGAAAACACATTGAGGGTTATTCAATAAATCAAGAATTGTAATACATTGACAAGGACATAACACAATAAAACTAAAACAAACTGGAAATAGTCTTAAATTTAGCTATTTCTCCAATTTAGCAATTTTGTCCTAAAACTTGCAATCCCCTTCTCCATTTCGTCTAAGTCGTAGCTTCCAGGGTTATTCAATAAAATGTTAACTATTATGAATTAAAAGCGAATTTTAGATCATATAACTGAAATGGAAAGATTCTTTCAGTCAGCTATTTTCATTTCATCTACTTTCCACAAAAAAACACATTTTACTTTTACTTTTTAACAAAAAAACTCACATTTTAATAAATAATCCCGACAGTCAATAAACTCTTTGACGTAGATGTTATGCATCAAGTAAATATTTACATAAAATTGAAACCTGATTCTAAAAAAAAATAATAATACATTTTAATAAACATAAAAAAAGATTGGGTTTGTTTTTATAACACAAGTAACATCTGGCAATGCAGAACCCCAGGGTGTCGCTTATAGGCAAAAAACAATAAAAACAAAAATCAGTTTGAAAATGAATATGTTCCACATCCTAAAAGAATTGTATAAGGGCCTACAATAAGAAAATATACAGACCCTCACCTGTGCAGGTTAGTCATCTGGAATATGCATTAATAACAAATCCAAAGAATTATGTTGTATCATTAGCTTACAGACAAACTCGAAACAGACTTCAAATATTTGTCATGAATTTATATTTTCTACTGACTATTAGGTGTAATATAGAAAATATTTTAGAATTTATCGAACTGTTTTACAACGTTTTGTATATTATTAAATTGTTTTTAGAGTACGAATTATAATGGCCGAAACAAATGATAATTCTACATATGTGTATTCGATGTTGTTAGACACACACTGCTAAAATGGATACTAAAATCAAATGACAATTATTGCTGGTTTGGAACAATACTTGGTGTTATCTGGCTAGTTATTTTTTTAATTGAAGCAAATATCAATTATTTGCCATATTGTACAAAAAATACTTAGTTAAACATGTACAATGTAGATTATACTAATTTAAAGGAAAACTTTAGGCACCAAAGCAACTTTAGTATAATAAAGCAGTTGTAGTGTACAGATAATGGTTCTGCAGTCTCATTGCTCAATTATCTGCCATTTAGGAGTTAAATCACTTTTGTTTCTGTTTATGCAGCCCTAGTCACACCTCCCCTGGTTGTGACTGACACAGCCTGCATGAAAAAATATTGCTTATAGATCTTGCTTACTTTAGAATTTTTATATACCTTGCTACCTTGTATCCTGTAGGATCTAGCAGGCTATTAACAGAGAATGAGAAAATAAATTTGAGATTAAACTGAACGTTATATACATAGTTACATAGCTGAAAAGAGACTTGTGTCCATCAAGTTCAGCCTTTCTCATATCTGCTTTTGCTGTTGATCCAAAAGAAGGCAAAAAAACCCGCAAAAAAGCGCACTTTCAAGTGACTCCAATTTTGAAACAGACTAAGAAAAAATCCCTTATTGACCCCAAAATGGCAGTCCGATGTCTCCTTGGATCAAGAAGCTATTACCTCACTGATTAAAAGTTATATCCCTGAATATTATGTTTTGCAAGTATTTAACCAATTGCTGTTTAAACATCTGATGATATGCAACACAGGAAGTGCTTAGGAAGGCTGTAAAAGTCAAATGCAAGGAGGTGTGACAAGGGCTGCAAAAACAAACTCCTAAATGACAAAGAATGGAGCAGGGAAGCTGAAGGGGCATGATCTACACAACAATACTGCTCCATTAAGCTAAAGTTGTTTTGGTGCCTATAATATTCCTTTTAATTATGGTTAAGCTCCTTTTCGAATACGTCTCTGAAAATAATTTCAGTTATACTGTTCTCCCCTCCATGGGATGGTCCTGCTAATCTTAGGATGTACACATCCTGCGTGTCCTTCGAGACACTAATTGAGACAGTGGGTGAATTCCCGCTGATTCAGCCGGCCCATGAGAGGGTGCCCATGCACCTAGGACCATGCGATGGACATCTTTGACCACGGACCCACTGCGTCCCTTTAGCAACACGACAGGTCCCTGTTTAATGTAATGCTGCGGTGCTGGGAGGAAGTGAATACAAGTCACTTCCTCTCAGTGTACCAACTAACCATGCAGGAGAGGGAGGCAGTGGAGGAACAGAGAGGAGGGAGTCTGTGAGCCAGGACCAGAGGAGGGGAAACCTGGCCCAGACTCCCATCACACTCAGCCAGACACCACTGGGTCCCAGGAAACTGTGGCTAAAATATGTAATGTGATCTTTGAGTGTATATGTCTGTGTATGTGTTATCTGAATGTTTGTTTTCTTTACATGTGTCGTGTGTGTGTGTTTGTTTGGTATGTGTGCCTGTGTATCTGTGTGTGCTCCTGGGTACGTGGGTGACTGTGCATTTGTATGTGTGTCAGTGTTTGTGTCTGTATGAGTGTCATTGTGTGTACTTGTGTGTCAGTGTATCTGTATGAGTGGCATTGTGTGTATACATTCACACACATATACTCCATACAAAAAGACGCTTACATTCAAACATACAAACACTGCTCAGTGCTAAGTACCACCCTGAGAAAATGGCAGTTCCCAAGCTGGCAAAGCATTGTAGGAGTTGTATGACAGATAGGAATCTTCCATCCTTGCAATAAGGGGACCCAAAATAATTTCTGCACCAGGGCTCTCTTTGCTTTAGTTCTGCCACTGAGATGACATGAAGTGGTTATAGTGCCTAGAATACTCCCATAATTTAAATATAATTTGGGTTTACAATGTGCTGCTGAATATCCTCTGTACTCCAACATAACAGGTTTCAATTGTCTTTATGGCTGCAGACCGCTAGTAAATATTGCAAGTAGATGTGCTTTTAATGGGTGGTTGACCAGTGCCTGGTCCAACAGGTCCTATTCTGTGGCCAATTTACTGTTAAGCTGTTCTATTTTGAACAGAGTAATCTGGTAAATTGAAAACGTTGCCTTTAAATTAAAACACATATCTCAAAGCAGATGAGGTCTGACTGTCCTATAGTTGTTTTTATCCTTTTGCTGATTAAAGCACATTTAAACAGCACAATTATATCGTTTTTAGAAGAGCTCTGTATCCATTTGTTTTAATTCCCTTTAAGTTCCAATTTCCTGCATTTCTAATAACAGATTTACATCCCGTTCTATAAATAAAATGCTTTAAAGTTTTTCCTGTGCTGCCCTCTCTTGCCTGAAATCATTAATTTTGATGTGAGGAAGACTGAACTAGAACTATGCAAGTCTTTTTGCAGCCTATATAACTATGTAACTATGTTATATTTGCAGTATCCTTTGCCAAAATTATCTTCACATATAATCACATAATTTCTGTCTTTAGTTAAATTGCTTGCACGGTAAAATGGAAATCATGGCATCAACAATCTCCAGCTGGTTTGTAGGTGACTTCAGCTTTCACCTAAACTGTCCTTTGCTCAGTCATTCTTCACCATTTACCATTCTTATCGTCACTTCATTACTTCAGCTATTAATTATAATTAATAATACACAATGTTCGCCAACATGTCTATTGCTTCAAATCATCAAAGGGACACAGGCACCCAGACCACTTCTGCTCATTGGAGTTGTCTGGGTGCAAACTCCACCCTTAACCCTGCAAGTGTAATTATTACAGTTTTTTGAAACTGCAATAATTACATGGCAGGGTTAAATCCTCCTCTAGTGGCTGTCTATCATGCATATAATGCATGCATATTAGGTCTCCCCCGCCGGCTGTAGTCGGCAGGGAGGAGCGTGGGTGGAGCCTGACCCAGCGCAGAGGGACATCGGTGCTGCATTCAGGTAAGTCATTAAAGGGGTTTTAACCCCTTAGGCAACATGGGATGGGGGGTGGGAGGGAGACGAGCACTTTAGGTTCCTGCAGTGCCAGGAAAACGTATATGTTTTGCTGGCACTGGAGAGTCCCTTTAAGTAGGGACCATCTCTCAACCAAAGTTAGGTTCAAACTGAGTATTAAAAAGTAGCCCTGGAAAAATGTTTACTGACCTTATTATGCATTGTGCCAGTATAGTGTGTAGATATAGAAGCGGGGAAAAAAATCTAAATATTGAAAATTACTTCTTCGATATATAGGACAAAATAAGCAAAAGAGCAGCTTTATCGTACGCAGATTTACGACTTCTTGCAGTCAGTGTTTCAGCTTTTTGCTGTCTAGTGAAAAGCCCGATATTGGGATTGAAACGCTGAATGTGTCTAATTGTATATCTGATTAAATGAATAAGTAATTTTGCTTATTCTTAAAGGAACACATGTATCCCTAATCCTGTAGTGTTAAAACCACCATTTAAGTGGCGCACTCCCCTTTAACCCATTTAGAAGAGGTTAAAACCTCCAGCCCCTACAACATAGGGAAAGCTTTGGATTGGCTGAAATCAGCAAGTGTCAGGATCGAAACAGGGATCAAACATGCAGAGTACTAACAAAAATAAAGACGTATACCGGACCTTAGAGTGGCCAGACTAACGTCACACAAACAAAGAATGGTCAGGAACAAGTCGAGGTTGAGGGAACGAGAAAACTGGTAAGCGAAAGCCAAGCCGATTACAAGGGTAGGAGAAAGTAGCAAAGTCAGAATACAAAGCCAAGTCAATAACCAAAATCAATCACATAAATAGCACTGAGGGAACAGACAAGCTGGAACCATGACAGGGCAATGACTCACTGTAAGTGAGTACCTTTTATACCTTGTCTCTTTAATTGATGTCCACGCCCCCAAAATGTCCTGGTTTGAACTTTTTGGCAGGCCGTGACGTCATGACGTCGGCGAAGTTGCGCCGCGTCATAAAAGGGGGCAGGGCTATCGCGACCGGCGTCTAAACGGCCGAAATGGCTGAAGAAGATGGGTGCCTGTGTGCCTTCCTGAGAATGGGTGTCCAAGTGCCCAACCACCTCTACAGTGGCTACAACAGGTACCATGACAGTAAGGAGGCGGGTTGGGACGTTTTTGGCCAATCATCACCTAATCATAGAGATGCATTGAATCAATGCATCTCTATGAGGAAAGTTCAGCGGCTCCATGAAGAGTGTGGAGAAGCTGAATGACAGGGCTGCCTGCTGTGCAGCAATACCCCAGGAAGCATCTCCAGTGGCCATCTGAGGAGTGGCCACTGGAGGTGTCTCTAGGGGTCAATGTAAACACTGCCTTTTCTCAGAAAAGTCAGTGTTTGCATGAAAATGCCTGAAGGCAATGATTATACTCACCAGAACAACTATATTGAGCTGTAGTTGTTCTGGTGAGTATAGTGTCCCTTTAAATTCTATGAGTGCACTGTTTGTTGGATGTACCATAGGGCCAGAGTTTGACACCAGGGAGAGAAACACTGAGAGATAGGTAGACTTATTTGCTAAACTAAGATTTTTTTTGTAAATGAAAATCTGGTTTGCGAAATATAGTCTAAAATAGTTCAACTATAGCTTAAAGGACACTATAATCACCAGAACAACTACAGCTTATTGTATTGGTTCTGGTGAGTATAATCATTTCCTTCACACATTTTGCAGTAAACATTATTGCAGAGAAAATGCAGTGTTTACATTACAGCCTAGTAATGACTCCCGTGCCCATTACTTAGATGGCTGCTAGAGGTGCTTCCTGGGGCAGTGCTGCACTCTTTAAATGTAAATAATCATAAAAATTATAAAAGGCGATAAAAATAGGACACTGTCTTAACATTTGAGCGTGATGCCTTAAACCTCTATACATAGAGCTTCTGTAAAGCACACAGAGGGGTAATTTAAAATCTAGTGTTGGTAAGTAATGGTTTTATGAGTTTCATCTGCTAATCAGCAATTGTCACAGTAATCACAATCCTCAATTCACAAAACTGTTGCTTTGCTAACAAAGTCAGAAAATGTTATTAGCACAGAACTAGGTCTAACGCATGATTTGCTAGATTATCTCACCATTTTGAACTCAATATGGGTCAATAATGAAAGGTTAAAGATGAAAAAAATGATCATTTTGCAGACTTGTCAACTACATCACTGGTTATTGAGATCCATTGATAATTCTAAATGGTGACATGTGCTTTTTTTGTAGCATTGATTAACTGTTTTCATGTAGTTTCCTGGTGGTTTTTGATGTTGAGTTGGTTAAATGTCCAATGGTCCCATTACAGAATCAATTAATCCTCTGGAGGGTTCAGGGTCCTTTTTGTTGTTGAAAAGTATCAGAACAGTAAGATTATGATAGTCTCAACAATGTTACCATCTTAATGGCAGCCTTTAAAGTATCAATATATATTGAATGTGAGGTTATATCTTGCCCAAACATAGGGATTGCCTCAGTACCTTTAGATGGTGCACATTATTATTATTATTATTTATATAGCACACATACTATAGTAGGCACGTACTATAATAAACAAAAACATTAAAATACTTCAACACCTATACACTATGTCCGAAACATCTGATCACATAACATTTATTTTCTTATGATTTACTATGTGTCCTGAATACCTCGAAGCATTATTTTCCCATGATGTAATTCACGGTATCTTCAATATATATGTATATATATGCAGCACTGAGTCATAGGTTTGGTTTTTTGTACTAAGCCCAGACTTTTAATTCTGAGTGACTGCTCAATCTACTAACTACTGGTGCTTTAAGCCTCTGGTGTTGTTTCCAATTCCCTTTCTGAATCCTCATTTATCGACTAACATGCCTATCAGTCTTTGCAGATGATATGTAACAGGACTACCCATCTTGTCCTGCGGCAGATGATTGGCCTGTGCTAGATGGTATTGTTCCCTTGTGTGGGTTCTTCATGACTGGTATTGTTCTGCCTTTTGATAATCATTTAGGCTACCCATTGTTGGATATCCGCTGCTGAGATAGTGATTGGTTCTTATTCTGGGCGAGTGCACTGTGATCTCCTGTCAGGTCTAAAAGACACTGCGTGGGTCTTGGATATGTTGTTACACTGCAGCTGTGCGTACACCTTGGATGGTTGTCTTTTGAACAGGGTATGTATTATCTTGGCCTCTGCTTCTCTAGGATATCTGCTTAGTTTGGCTGCTAATGCTGTCAGCCTTTGCTTGACTGACTGTCCCAGAGCCATTGTTGAATTTATATATTATAAGTGTGCTGCTGGATTCATTGCAGAATACAGAATCCTCTCAAATTGTATACTAGCTTCAAAGCTCACAATATTTTAAAGTAAAAAAAAAAATGAAAAACAGTGGGATTTTAGTTACAGTATGATAAGCCTGCCACAGTGCCAATGTACCCCATTCTTGGCAGGTCCTACTCTAGCAACCTAATGCATGGATTATGAGCTTAATCCACTTCCTTGGAAAATGCTTCCTCCTGGGACTCTATGCAGGGATAGGTTAAATGGGGCCCTGGAATGAGAAACCTGTGCCGGGGAGGGGTGTAAAATTGGGGAGTTGGCCTGTACTCCCAAAGACAAGGTGGGCTAAAATTAATTTGAGGAGTCAATAAAAAATTTTTATTAATGAACTAATTTCATTTGATATTACATACAATGAATGCTTAACATATGGAGATTTCTTTTACTTAGTATGGAAGATGACATATTTTAAATGAGCTCCATTTGCCGCCCCTGTTTTGATTGCATTATTCATAACATTAGTTAATGTTTGAGGCTCTAGCGCTCAAATTTTTTCAATATTCTCCTTGAGCTGCCCAAGTGAATGCAGTTTGTTCCCGTACACCGGCTCCTTCAGATATCCCCACAGGAAGTAATCGGGAGCCGAAAGGTTGAGTGAACATAGCCGCCAATTAATCTATGAATGTCTTGAAATCATCTGCTCACTGAACAGTTGTCTCAGGAGGTCCATTGTGGCTCTGTCTGTATGGGCAGTAGCCCCATCCTATTGAAACCACAATTCAGGATGATTTTCTATAGTGATATACCGATATATCATACCAAAAATCTTTTACTATTTCTATTCATTGTTCTTCCCTGAAATTATCCATGATGAATCTCCCAAGATTTAGTTATAATATGTACCTGCAATTAAAAAAAAAAAAAAAAGTAATTACTAACAAATCTGTAATTTACCTGGCAATTCCTTCCCTTTGGCCCACTATATATATATATATATATATATTTAAAATCAAGAGGGCTGCCCACACCTCCGTATGCATACATTATAAGGGTGCTGCTGGGATCAATGAATACAACATACACAAATTCACTGCACTCACTCAACTATAAAAAATATATAATACATAATAAATCAGAGATAATGCATGCAACATGAAAATGTAATCACATGCACCATTCTTTTATAGACTTTATGATCATCTGATCATGGAATTCATTCTGTCATTCTGATGGATTGTCCCTAGAATCTCCCTTCAGTTGTTTATATGTAAGTATGGGTGACAATGACAGATCACCATGCAGTGACACTAATTATTGTGTGTGAACCACAGAGGAACCTTGGCCAGTTTGAGTTGCCCTGGATGTGACCCATGTAGTGCATTGCAAAGTGTTCTGCATATTTATTATAACTGCAGAAGACGCTGAGCAGAGGTCCTAGCAGGTTGCGGCTGAGCTGTGAGGATGAATAGTTCTAAATAAAGTGATTTAGTATGTAGCCGGTGTACTTATAATTTCAAGCTAGGTTCCTTGTGCCTACTCTAGAATCCTGTGTATGTAAATCCAGACCATGCACTGTGATGGTGCCTCTCTATGGAATCTCTCTCAAGACTCTCCATTATTCTATGTCACGGTGAACTTTGAAAGCCTAAGAATGCCCAACTATGGCTGTGTTACCCTCTTCGTGTCATCAGCTTCATGCTTCCACACATCAGGCATAATGTGCATGTTGAAATATAGTTCGCCATGCTTCATTGTGGGTATATCTAAAAACAACTTGCAAAAGCAACCCCACCCAGACTTTCTGTGGCTGTCCAATCACAGACTTCCCAAATAAAGCTCAATGAGAAGTCTTTGCAAGGCAGGAGCTCTGGGCAATTGCTGCCTCATAAGTTTAGCCCCACTAAGCTAAACAGCCATGAAGTAACAGGACAGGCCTCCCAACCTGATGAACAATGACCTCCAGAAACCTTTGTTGTGTCCATAAGCATTACGTTTTAGATCAGCTCAGTTGTCCTTTAGAAACGTAGGTTCCATGATTCCCTTCCTCGTTTGTTGACAGCTCATTGCATCTAAGTCAGGCACTTGAGAAGAAAAGTGTAAGTATGCTTTTTTTCAATTCTTGATTGTTCCCATTATTTTTACATTATGTGACCCCCTGCCATTTCAGCACTGAAAAGGTTGAGAACACTAATAAACTCATCTTTATTCCAGGTCCTGGGGTCCAGGAGTGCTTCTTAACTGCAGCTACGACCACTTCCTGTAAAGTGTGTACCTGCGTATCTATGTGTTGCAGTATTTCTTTTGTTAAGTGTTGGAGTTTATGCAGTCCATCTTCCAGTAGATGGTAGCATAGTGAAGTTATGCACTTGTTCTGTTGTTAGTCTCTCTTGTGTTATTTCATTATGTGTGTGTACTGAAGTAAAGATAAGTTCTATTTTACTACAATGTCTGAGAGCCATTTTGTGAATATATAACATGCAAATACATTAAACTGGCGACGAGGATGGGATGTCAATAAATGGACACTGCAGAATATATATAAAGGGAATAAGATCAGCCTGAGTGAGGAGGTAACACTTTTCTTTTGGAATTCTATTATCTACAAATATCTCCAGCACGGCCTCTCTGGGACACATGGAGGAATTTGATCTGGCTAATCCAGCCTCATGGGACTCATATGCTGAGCGGTTAGTGTTTTACCTGGAAGCTAATAAGGTGGTTGATGCTATTCAGAAGAGAGCCGTGTTACTGAGTGTTATTGGATCTAAGACTTTTGATACTGTCCGCTCACTGATATCTCCTGCTAAACCACAAGACTACTCATTTGAAGAAATACTGACACTGTTAAAACATAATTTAGCACCCACCTCATCTGAAACAGTGAGGCGTTTCCATTTCAATATTAGAAATCAGAAACCAGGTGACAGCATTGCAGCATACATTGCAGAACTGCGCAGGCTGTCTGAAAATTGCAATTTTGGTGCCAGCTTAGAATCCTTGTTAATGGACAGGCCTGTGTGTGGGGTGCAAGATGAAGCACTGCAGAGGAGACTGCTTGCAAGACAGAATTTAACTTTTATTATTGCACAAGAGGAAGCGCTTGCAAATGAGGCTGCATATGTCCATTCAAAAGAGATACAATCCTCCTCCAGCAAAGCGAACCAGCAAAGCGAACTCACCTGAAATAAATCTAGTGAAGAAGACTGATGTTAAATCAAAAGACTTTTCACCACACACTGATGTCACAGCTCCATTTAAAGGAACTTGTTATATCTGTGGTGGAAAACACAGGCGTAATACATGTCGTTTTTTTCTACATGCAGTTTGCCACACATGTAAACGTACAGGTCACATACAGACAGTTTGTCAAAGTCAAGCCAGTGGAATTCAGACCAAATATAAGAATGTGAATAAAATACAAACCACAGCACACTCTTTTAATACTCCACATATCGTTTCAGATAGTGAAATGACTGCAGGTGTTTACTCAAATGACTATGTGAATATAGTGGAAAATTCGCCATCAGGACTAAAGATTTACACCGAAATTGTGCTGCAAGATGTTCCGTGCAAAATGGAAGTAGATCCTGAGTGCGCATATTCTTTGATTTCAGAAGAGACATTTACATTGTTATGGCCTCATAATTCTCCTTCAATAGTGCCTTGTGATATTCATCTCGTGGACTACAACAAACAGGCTGTGGATGTTAAAGGGGCTTGTTTTATACCAGTAAAATATGATAAATTCAGAGAACCCTTATGTTTAATAATTACTAAGGGACAAAGAGCAAGTTTGCTAGGTAGAGAGTGGTTTGAACCCTTAGGAATTTCATTAATTGGCGTTAATAATGTATCCACAGATATTCTACAGAATGTGATTGATAAATTTAGTGCAGTTTTTGAAGAAGGTCTTGACATGTTTTAAGGCCCTCCTGTTTCTTTTGTATTAGATTCAACAGTATCCCGAATTCGTATGAAGCCTCGCAAAATTGCATTAGCTCTCAGACCAAAAATATATGCTGAGATTACACGTTTTGTGGAACAAGGTATACTTGAACCCGTAACACACCCAAAGTGGTGTACACCCATAGTTCCGGTCATGAAACCAAATGGGGATGTCAGAATCTGTGCTGACTACAAATGTACAATCAACAAAGCGTTGCAAGAGCATCCCTATCAAATTCCAGCTGTTAATCAAATTCTTACTACTTTGGCAAAAGGAAAAGTATTTGCCAAGTTGCAAATGGCTCAAGCCTACCAGCAGTTACCTGTGGATAATGAGGCTGCTGATGCACAAACGATAATAACACACAAAGGAGCTTTCCGAGCAAGACGTTTGAAGTTTGGAGTTTCCATTGCTCCTGGCATATTCCAGAATTTAATGGAGGACCTCTTATCTGGACTTCCAGGTGTAGTGCCTTAGTTTGATGACGTTCTTATTGGAGCAGATTCTATACAGTCATTGGCTGCACAGCTACAACTTGTTTTAAAACGTTTTCTTGATGCTGGTTGTAACGGATCACCTGGCACCCCTCCAAGCACTGCAGCAGACACCAAAACCACCGAACCGTAGGAGCATATGAATGCTCTCAAGCATATGAATGTTGTATACAGCCGAATAGGAAAAACCATGCGAATAGGTTTACACTCCTAGCAGTCAAACTGGAACAGCATACAATAAATCCTCCCCCAATAATGAGACGACACTTCACTTTGAGGGTTAAGCAGGAACTGACTGGACTGGCACATACAGCCTCTTTTATTCCCAATCCACAAACTTAGTACTGCCCACAGGGTTTTGCAGAACAACCAATAACACACGTACATTACAGAAAGACACTCCCAGACAAAATCCTCCCCTCTGCCTGTGATACAATTACCTTACACAATGGGTAATCTAATTATCACAGACAGAGAAATACAGTTTCATAAAACACATCACAGTGACCCCAAAACATGCAATAACCCCACTCAGGCTGATTTTATTTCCAAAAAACAGCGTCTGTGAGTTAAAAGGGCCGCCATCCATTGTTCTCACCATGTGCTTCATCCATTGTTCTCACCATGTGCCTCTGATACAGGAAATGGTGGCCACCCAGTAACTCCTCAGTATGTCCCCAGATGGTTCCTAAAGGGCCAGCAGCAGCACAACACAAATCCCTTATGCCCAAATCATGTCTTTAAAGGGCAATACATCCCAGGGGCCATAGTCACATGGCAGGAGGCTGGCAATCAGTCTTCTCCAATGCCCAGTGGCGAGGTCGGTTGCGCCACACTGGTCTAAAACTTAAAAAAGAAAAGTGTGTTTTTGGTGTAAGCAGCGTGGATTTCCTTGGTTACCGAGTTGACGCACAGGGCATTCATCCACCTGATTCTAAGGTTGAAGCTATCCATAGAGCTCCGGTTCCAGCAAACAAACAAGAACTGCAAGCTTTCCTAGGGTTGCTTAATTTTTACCAGTCTTTTCTGCCTGATAAAATGTTTAAAAAAGCACACACAAAAATATAAAAACACCAAAAACATATAAATGTGAAGAAGGGGGAGTGGAAATAGAAAAATAAAAAAAAACTCACTGTGAGACTAACCGAGGATACCCAGTACATTGCCTGAAGAAAATAAGTATCCCAGTGTTCCCAAATCTTCTTAAAAACTTATAAATCTTAGTTAAAACATGTAAAGCAAGTTAACATCTGATTGATAATGAAATCAATTGTTTCATGCAGCCTATGTGAGTCACAGGTAGGGGGTGTGTGACTAGGGCTGCTTAAACAGAAACAAAAGTAATTTGACTCCTAAATGGCTGAGATTTAAGTAGTGAAACTGCAGAGGCATGATCTATACACTATAACTGCGTCATTAAACTAATGTTGTTTTGATGCCTGTAGTGTCTCTTTAAGTGTGTTATAGACCATAGCCATACACTGATCCATTAATTTATCCATTAATTTATTTGAAACTCCTGTATAGATAGGACCTCGACATTCAACCACGAATAGCCAGAACATTTACATAGTTTAACATTAGCATATTCCTTTAATGTATTTTGTCTTTATAGTGCCCCTTTATGTGTATTATGGACCATGACTATAAGCTGATCCATTAATTTATTGTCCTTTATTTTGACTCGAATCACCTGCAAAGATAGGACCTCAATATTCAACCACCAGCAGCCAGAACATTTATATAGTTTAACATTAGGGTATTCCTTTAATGTATTTTGTCTTTCTATGGTTTTCATTTTTACTTGGGTTGGGTCCCAGGAACCGTTGAGCATGAGATGTACAGTCAGGACTCAAAAATTTACCACCAGTAAAATTCATCTGTAATCCCATTGGACCTTCTTATCGTGCCAGTGATTAATCATAAAACATGTTCTTTAACATGTGTCTCCTTAAATTAATTTAAAAATGATTAGGCAATGATTCAATAATTGTGTATCCTAGTTTTTGTGTTAGAACTTGAACGGTCAAAAAAACTATATTTAACATAAGTTGAAGGAAAATTCACCAAACATAATTATGATTTAAATTACAGTTAGCTGAAAAACACCTATTCCAAAGGGAAGGACTATGGCCAGGAACTACATCCAGTATCAATCTGCTTGAAATTTCATTAGCACAATGGATTGGAAGCACACACAAAAAATATATATGAATACATCGGGGAGATTGATGACCATTTTCATTCAAACAGTGATGATAAACGGAGAACTTTGTAATGGTTTTAATAGATGTGACCTCCTTGAAGGTTGCTGTAAAATGGAAACATAGGAGTTACTCTGACTGAAAGGAAATTGTAATTATCAAACATTTTTCACAATCTCGGGGCTGGAATTGAGCTGTCACATATTTCAGACTCTGCTCCAGGCACCACAGATGGTGTTGTCTAATATACTTTGAGCATATCATTATATACATGTGTAGCGCACATGATCTGTATTAGTGTGGATATAAATCTAGTGCACGATTCTATAGGTCGTAGATTAAAACAAATGTAAACAGAAAACCACTACAAGGCAACCAAAATATTAAAAAAAATGAAAAGTTTGCCATACTCATCATTTTTGTTCCATTCATTTTATTATTTTCTAAAATAATCCTGACTACTAAACAATGCAGATTAAAATTGGGGTATCTTGCATTCAGAGTTTTTCAAATCATCTCATTGCTTCCCCCTATCCCCAGGCCAATGAAAACATCTAACACCAGAGTTTCAGCATCCCTCATAATCTGAATAAAATATCTAAATCTTAACACAATGCATTACAAAATGAAACAAAAAACTAAGGGATAAAGTACAGAGTGACAGCTTACTATGAGGATATTTACATCTAAAAAACCATGAACCATGCAACATTATAGCCCATTTGAATGCCTTTTTATTCTGACTCTGTTTATTGTAGCAGGACAAGAGCAATCGGACAAATTATCATAATTATATGCATGGGTGTCATATTGATGATTTTGTTGTACAGCCTTTGCATTTGATAACTAAATCTATAATTCATAGATGTCACCTCGCATCTACTGCAGCGATAATCTTTTCTGTTACTTTATGTCTTTCTCTGTAGCAAGTAAAATGTATGTAAGATTTGCATTGTGTGATTGACCAAATTGTCCATACTCAGGATCATGTACAATTACTTTCCTCATATTTACATTGCTTTAGTGTAGACTTATCTGCCCATAAACGATGCAGTACTTTATGCACATTTTAGCTTAATGTAATCGATCTATTACAATCTTGAAATTACCCATGGTCAGGGTGGGATTTTCCATGAGGCAGAGTAGGCACCTGATTTTAGAACTTATGATGTACCATTTTTGGAACTTAAGTGGACTAATTGAGGGAGATAATTACCAGGATCCCTGGAAAACATTCTCTGTAGTCCAGTCAGCCACCTATGCTTGATAACAGAGCTACAAAGATAGTCATAGAGGGTGCAAAACTCAATACTGTGCCAGCTCCTCCAGTATCTGTGTGTGAGGCTGGACAGGAAGAGGAAGGGATCACTTCCCATCTGCCCACTAACAGCCTCTCACACAGGAAATGCATTGCAGGAGATGCAGGAACAGTACTGAGTGACACATACTGTATTTCATAGGACACACTGAGTGATGCACACAGTTTTACAGCTACTATTAATTAGAGGAGGGTGAGTGGACTACATTAAATATGGGAGAGTGCATATTTTGAAAATAACCCTGTAAACTCCACATGTCCTAAACAGCACTTTTCACCAACCCTACCTTTTACCTCTTACAACAATAAATCAAGTTAGACCTCAGTCCCACATTTTTGTACTCAAAGCCTGAAGCTACAGTACATTACAAGTAGAAATATGCACACATATACACATATGCAGCTGTCAAAAATCAGTATATGTGTTTGTAGACTTTTTTATGCCAGTCAATGTGAATGGTAATGTTAAGTTGCTAAATTAATTTAAACTCACTTTACCTGCTGCTATTTTTTTAAATTTTTTTTAAGGGGGGGGGAGCAGAGTACACTAGAATTCTGTCCCTACAGGCACCTTACATGTAAATCCCGCCTTGCCAGTGTTCTCACAATTGGAAAAGGTGGTCTCTTCATGGTGGTAAGTTATCCAGTGCACGTCATTTTCTTAGTAGTTGTTCCTCTTTGAAATACAATGTGATGGATGGCTTACAGAAAGAAAAATAATCAGCTTTTACTGGACGTATGGACTGCATGACATGTGTTATGTATTATAAAATCAATGCAGATTTTTACACCTAGGGGCATCGATCAATGATTCAAGACTTTTTTTTTTTTTTTAATGACGTAGATGGTTAGATCAAATTTAATAAGAAACACAATAATGTGTAACCCAGGAAACATAAACATTAACAGGAACGTTCCCTTGGTTATGCTAGGTTTAATGTTCAAAAATAGATACACATGGCAGAATAGTAAATACATGTAAAAAAAAAAATGTTCAAAATTCCATACACAATAAATAAGGAGGGACACTAAAAGGAAAAGAAGAGGCTATAAAGCTAAAGAGAACATAAAAGTGTTTTGTGATGAATAAACAAGGTTTCTTCAGCAAGTACATTTTTGTAGAAATATTTTCTATTCTCCCATGTGTGTCTATTTTTAAATATTAAGCAAAGCCTAACCAAGATAATTTTCCTGTTGATGTTTCCTGGGTCATGAGCGCGATACTTTTTTAAGTTTGATCTAAGTAGGTTGTGGAACATGGTTACCAGCACCAAGTACCCTAATTTGGGACAGTCAACTATAAGTGAGTAATGTGTTTTTCATAGCAAATGTCAGGATGGACTATGAGCCAACACTCAGAACTCAAGTGAACAAATACAAACAATAAAAAAAGCTGAATACTAATGCGTATTACCGGCCTTAGAGTGGCCAGACTTTATCACTATGAAGAATAGTGTAAGAAAGACCAAGGTCAGGGAAACAGAGAGTACGAAAACGAGTAGACAAGCCAGAGTTCAAAGATGATAGAATGGAGATTGGTCAAGATAAAAGTCGGGGGCAGATAACTTAGTTACATCTAAAAAAACACACTCTCACCACTAAGGCAATCCATAACTGGGCACAGCATATTGGCCAAAAAAACACAAACTCAAATACTGTACAGGAGTCAACATAGGTCCTGGTGTTACCAGGTCAAAATTTAGATAAAGAGACAGACAGATGAGAGCTACATACAGACATTTCTATTAACTTTATCCAGATTAAGTGTTGGAAACATATAACAGATATATGATCACTGATATTTTGAACATAAATGTTTGTAAGATTTTTGTTAATTTGTTTTTTTTTATGTGATTTAACTCCAAATCTGAATTTATGTGATACTTAAAATATTTGAGCTTCCATTTTAGTCCAGTAAAATAGATGCAAAATCACATACCTGCCAACATCACAAACGGATAAAGAAAGACACTTTCATTTTAGAGATATGAACCTGGGTAAGAACAGGGTCAGGCTGTTCTGAGAGTTCCTGGGGCAAAATGTTGTGGTCTAATGCTGACCGAAGAACTGTGTGCACTGCACTGGGCCCTTAAAATCACTGTGGCTGAATTTTCATGTAGAACCACGATTTAGTGACATCATTAATGACGTAAGAACCTTGGAACTATAACAACCCCAATTGTGTCTTCCTACATGGCTTCTGCAGCCAATCACACACTTTAATAAAATCTCACCTACATACTCTCCTGTTAAAGTGTAATTAAACAACAATTGTTCTATTCATATATATTTTCTTTTGAAAAATCCTAATTTTTCTGATAGATATTGCTGTTCTAAGTTAAGCGACAGTTGTGTCTTTCCTACATCTATCTGTCATTGGACAAAAACACCTAAGGTAAAGTGACTTCATGATTACCACCTTATTCTTACGATTTCTGTGGCAGCAGGAAAAATAATAGTCCTGGCAAAAGGTGATTCGGCAGAGAACCTAGAACTGTTATTTCATTGCAGACATTATCACGGTAGACAAATTACTCCATATGTTACACTAGTTTTTATTTTATTTTACAATTTATGTTAAGGTGACTCTCACACCGATCCAATACCTGCAATAAATAATTTTCTTACCATTGCATTGCAAACAAATTATTCAAATGAGAAAAAGAAACAAGAATGAGTTTTATATATTTTTAAAATTGTTTCCTAAAAAGCTTGGTCTAATGTTGATGACTTGACTTGTTAATGGTCGGTTGGTTAGGAGGCATTTAGCAGATGATTAACTGAATATCCAATGCAGCACAATCTTTCAACGTTATTAAATAACGCAATTACTAGATATTATAGCCTGTAAGGCCATTAGGGGACCATTTGCAGGAATCAAACATTCGTCTTTTCGGAGTGCTTACATATCGTTATTGTTAATTTGTACAATAAGCCAATTTTTCCTCTTTTCTCCAAAATGCACTCATTCCACCTACATATATGGGCTATTAACATTTTCTTAATTCTGTTTTAATGTTGTATGTGAATTGTCACGTGAACAAAAACAAGGGGCATTAGTTTGACAAAAAATCCCAACAGTGAGACAATTACGATGCTAAGATTTTGTATTAATTTCCCAACGGAAATAGAAATAGAGTGGCTTAAATGTTAACTGCTTTTAAAAAAGGAACAATTGATTTATTGTATTAGAGTAAAGCAGCGTGCAGCCCTAGTCTTGGAGTTCTCATTTAAGCTATAGATAGAGTGTATGCTGTGCATTGTCAAACATTCATTAACTTTTTTTTGTGCCAGGGGCTAGAATGACAAAATGGATTCTCGACCTTCTTTTCGTTATTAACATCTCATGTCTCAGTGTGCACATAAGGAAAGGATATGTGAGTTTGAGCCAAGGATTAACTGCATCTACAAGATGAGCTATGCTTCAAGCTTTCTAACACATCAGCTATCTACATTACATGGGAAGACATAAATCTATCCTGCCAAGAAACTTAAAGAATCACGATTTTCTTATCTATCACAGATGCAATTTGCACACAGGCCAGGCCGTACATATATGACTGACTCATATTTCAAAAAAAATAAAAAAAAATATATATAGTTTCTGTGCTTTAAAAATATATTTTACATCCTACTGCAAGGGTGGCCAAAAAGAAAAATTACAAAAACGTGTTTTACTTTTTTGACAAAGATATGATGAGAGCTGTAATTTTACCTTTAGGTCGTCATTGTCTACAATCTAACTATAATTCTTATCTTCAAAGTTTAACTAGACCCCACACAACTGAAATGTAAACTCTGTTATTGATTATGTTTGTCTTTTTACATGTGTATTTTTAGGGGGAATGGGGTTATTAACATCATGTAGTTCATTATTAAAGGTGAAGCTTTGAGTTAAGCAAACAATTACATCATTAAGTGTTGATAACAAGCCAACCTTGGGAAAAAAAAGATATAGTCATTAGCTTTATACAGTCTGGGTAGCTGGTTTCTTTGTCTCTACTGAAACAAGAGAAGAGAAGGCTTGTAGTCGAGGGCTTGGTGATTATTTTTAAGGTGTCTAAATGAAGATGCAATAATTTATTTTTGTTTTCCTTATCATCGAAACATTGACCAAAACACAATCTGGCTTTGTGTCTTTGATTTACAATGTATTATATAATGTTTATAGCAGATCCCCGGTACCTAACTTATATCCAGAAATTAAGACACATCTTCTTCTTTAGTACAAGGTAAATGCTTGCATGGGATGATTTGTGAATCTAGTCATTATAGAGACTGCATTGGGAACATTTGGAAATTATAGAGTGGAGACTACGAGGGAATAGGGAATAGAGTGGAGTCTACGAGGGAATAAGAGTGGAGTCTACGAGGGAATAGGGAATAGGGTGGAGTCTACGAGGGAATAGGGAATAGAGTGGAGTCTACGAGGGAATAGGGAATAGAGTGGAGTCTACAAGGGAAAAGGGAATAGAGTGGAGTCTACGAGGGAATAAAAGTGGAGTCTACGAGGGAATAGGAGTGCATGTGTCCTGACAAGCTCCCCAGCTGATATTTTATGGTCTTCTATATAAAAACATATCATCATCATCATTTCAGGCTATTATTCATGTACATGTTCATTACAAGATAATGATTAAGTTTTATACACTGATAAATCTAGGTCCATTAATTTGTTAATTCTCAAGTTAAGTTCAATATTTACTTTAAGATGAATGCTGAGATTTTCACAGTAGATGCCATACTGTTGCCTACTTTAGAAAATGCTGTAGAGCACATGGGGGAAAATGGTTTCTCTACAATGTCCTAGAAATTATTGCTTCCTTTCACTAATTATGTACAGCCCCGCAATGACACTAGAAAGAAGGGGCATGGGGTCATATGATTCTGTTTTCTCTATACTGCATCATCACTCCAGTCATTATTTCAAGGCTGCAATTAGAATCTCCATATATCCAGGTTATGCCTGATCCAATAAATGTGAAAAATTCTAATAAACAGTCAGATAAGTGATACATAGTCATGATCTGATCAACTGAGAAGGAGACAAACATTTGAGCATATTGGTGGCATCTATTGAGCATCTATATCTTTTTCATGTTCTCGAATCTTATACACAGACATTGAATAAACAGCTGGGGCACCACAGAAACAGACAAACCTATTTGTGAATGAAACAATTATCTATGTGTGTGCTAGGTTCCTTCATCAATGGTCAGGAACCTCTTCTTCCATTGTCTGGTTTCCACTTTGCCCAGAAAAAAACCCATAATTTTCAGTGGTTTTAAAGACAATGGAGAGATTAACATGACAAGGAAGAGATTATTCATGATGCAAATGCAAACCAAAAAAGTCTTCACTAGTTCCATAATAGTTGGAAAACAAACTGTTTGAGATCAAGAAAGCCAGACAATTTAAGACAGCTATTCAACTGAATTGTGTTAACATTTGTCAGGAATCATCCCTAAAAAGGATATGGCTCAGGAATGTGTGGCTGTTGCACTATACATCCATATCTAGTCCTAGCACCTTCAATAACAAAGCTAAAAGGAACCAGGAAGATCAGGGGTACAGGTTGTTCAGTTTATATTATCTAGGGAGAATAGAACATTAGAACCCATTTATTATTTATTTGGGACTATACAAAGAATTCATTTGTTTATCATGCAGATCACCTTTTTAGTTTTATATTTTCATAAGTTGACTCAGGCAAAGCAAAAAAAATAAAAATTGTGTTGGCTGAACAATTTTTTAAGAAAATGAAATTTAGTTTGGTATCTCTGACACTTATTGACTTTACTTGCCCAAATATCATCCATGAAACATATTTGGTTTGGACAAACAAAAAAGGGTGCTAAAATGGGCCAATCAGTGTACTGCAAAATATATACATAAAATAAATATTGTGTATACATCTTGCAATACACTGATAGGTGCATTTTTGTGCTATTTGGTTTAAAAATCAAGTGAAAAAGTAACCAATAGAGGGAAAAGAGTAGTAAAGAATCTATTTATACTAATAATATAATCTTTTTATACTAATATAATATATATATTTTTGAAATATATATATACATATATATATTTTAATATATAATTTTTTTTTTAAATTTTTTTTACAATTCCTCCTTTTTTCTCACTTTTGGTCACATCTCACATTTGTGAACAATATCAACATTTAGTGACTGTTCCCTTGCCATCAATTATCTTTTTTCCCATTAAGAATCTCTTTTTTGACACCACTCCAAACGCAAAAGTAAACAAACATGTTCAGCCACCTCACTAGCTGTTTGCTTGGTTATACATCGGTATGGCGCTGGTCTGCCTAGACAAAAATCCAAATGGCCAAGTCTATTTATAAGTGAGAATTGTCAGGAATTCAAAGTGAATTTCAAATGTTATACCCAAGTAGTTTAACTGGAAGCATAATTGGCCTAGACCTAGCTATTTGGGATTTGAATTTCACTTTGCATTCCTGACTGTTCTTGTGTTAGTAAATAACCTGTATAACTTCATCCTTATTATTATTGGCTCTCATATTATCATGTGATTGACCTACTTATTGACAAACATTTTGATAAATCACAGCTTACTTACTATGTGAACTCCTAGTCAGCTAGGTAAATGTTATAAGACGCCATTGAAGCCATTCCTTTAAGTTAGTGTATTATCCAGCATTTTATTGGTCCCCTGAGCATCTGTTACCAAGTCACTGTTATATTGTTATCTCCATACTGACATTCCAGTCTTTGGATGTGATCACAACAAATAAAAAAACTGTCACCACAAAATGGTCAACAGTGGTTACATTAATAACTAACCCACCTGATGAGGCCTGTTCTACACTCTCCACAATCTTTTGCCCAGTTTTGCATACCCCTATAATCCTGGGTCTGCTTGCTCTATAACGCCTTGTAATGGATTGAGTCATTTGTAATTTGCTAGATCCAACTGGATACACAAACTACTTGCAGTTATTAGAAGTAGCATATTCAACTAAGTATATAGCTGTGCTGTATGTTGTTGACTAATTCCAACAATATAATTCATTTAGTGCCAATGAATGAGAGCAGCCCAATCAGTCATTTTAAATTCAAACCTATTATCATATTACAAAAAGGGAAGTAATAATACATTTGGTATGAAATATTGTTGTAATAATAGCAATTATTTAAATGACTGAAATTACACATAATGTGGAGTGTATTTATACATGACTTTCAGCAGTAAATTGTTTCCTAGATTCTATAATTTGAAAATACTGATTCCGACTAGATGGCACATTTAGAGCTGTGATATTTTGCAGTTACTTAGTAGCCATTAAATACATACAGTAATCATAAATAAAATAAAGCAATACTTCTGTAGATAATTCTCATTTAATTCTCAAAATAGTGTTTTTAGTGCCATAAGGCCTAGTGTAATCACTGGATTGCAATGTGAACCCTAAAAATGAACTCAACAGTGTACTACATATATTGTGTCAAAACATAGGATTCCAGAAATGTTTTATTTGTACTGTATGAAAACACATGATTTGCCTATCTTGTTAATAACTAGTATTTTTCTGCATTTTTCTGAAGTGTACTCTTTGCGCCTGCTCTATTTTTGTTAGTTCATTGGTAGACCTTTCTGTCATACTCTAAGCTAGGGTTCTCTAAATCTGGTCAACCTTTAGCAGTTTGTTAATGTCCTTCAGGTCCCACTGAACATCCTCCCCTGAATCCTTGATATTTAACTGGATGTCTCTGTGCTGCTATAATGCTTTCATTTCCTTCCGATAAATTATTTTCTAATGCACATTTATTTTATGAACTTTGGCTACCTACAGCTTGCTACCAAATCCAAGTATACTGTAAGTTCATTCCAGCAGAATTTTATACCAGGAAGACTGAATCTCGTAAAGGTCTCTAATTATTTCTATCATTGTGCTCATTGCAAAGTACTACAGAATGTGTTCACAAAAAAAACCCCCAAATAATAATGATGTCATCTCTAACTCTTTATCAATTTAAAGAAGCCAGTGAGTTAAGCAGAGTTATTCATGGTTCTACCAGCTCACTTTACATTAGCTTCCTGGCAGCACCCAATGATCCAGTGTGGCTCATTGGGTGCTGGATCCCAATTTGGATCCAAAATTCCTCCTGACATTCTCACCTCAGGTGCCTTCTACCTATTTGGTTGCCATCTTCATCGGGTCACTTTAATATGTTTCACCGCTGTAACTAACCTGATGCAAAACCATTGTAGCAACTTTTTAGACAACAGTGTCCTTGATCTGTGGGAATTAACTAATTTCCTCTAAAGGAAAGAACTCCAATGGGTCAAGAAATTAACCTTCTACCCCAGGGATAGGCAACCTTCGGGACTCCAGATGTTTTGGACTACATCTCCCATAATGCTCTTACACCCATAATGCTGGCAAAGCATCATGGGAGGTGTACCCTGTATCTTCCACTAGATCAGTGGCTTTGGTTATGTGGGCCACTAGAACATCCAGCTGGGCAGGTGCTTTCTCTTTTAGCTGAAATCTACTGCTTGACAATTTTGTATTTAAAAATACAGTATTCTCTCAGTAATAAAAAGAATACCAGCGTTTTAAGGGTTTTAACTGGAATGTACAGATTGGCAGGAGTTTATGCATCCATTGAAAAGCTTCCCCACCAATAAATTGACGCATGTGCTTGAACTGCAAAAGTCAAAGTAACCAGGTACGACTATTATAGGTCTGGATTTATACATTTAATTTAAATTTTCACACTTCACAAATACAGTACATGTATATTAAAACATCCTCAACAACGTATCATTAAAAATTTAAACTAGTTTGTCTCATTTGTTAATAAAGTCCCCCATCTAAAACATTGCGGAATAAGTTGGCGCTATATAAATGTTAATAATGTTAATAATTATAATAGTAAATGACGAGTAACATCTACTATGCACTGTAATAAGACATTGTTATGATGGAACCAATAACATAAACAGAATAATAATCTGGCAAATAATAAATTCAGAAGCAACGTTTTCTTATTTCATGTATTTCATGCCGTTATACATTATGGATACATTGTTACAGCTACTTTTGTATTTAAAGGGCAAAAGTACATCCGATCTCTTTTGGGAATTCAGTGTGTTTGTTCATTTTTCAGTTTTCCTCTCCTGCTCTGTATGAAGGCTTTTGCTAACCTCAATCAATCATGTTGTCTCAAGCTGGGATTGCAACTCACCATCTGCAGTCCCCTCCATTTTGGTACAGGCAAGGAAGTATTAATTACATGTTATTTTATCACTGTAAACCTGATGTTTTAGAGGAATATCCGCCCATTAAATGGAAAGCAAATGATTGTAATTTTTATTGCATTTACCGACATTAAGTATATACAGATCTCTTTTGTTTTGTTTTTTGTTTGAGACGCAGTAGCTTCAAGTCAATTACTGTTATATAGAAAATGCATCATTAAGCTCCGACATTTTCCAGAGCAAGTAAATGACAATAAAATAATATTTATAGATACGAGAGGTGAGGAAAACCTTGCTTAATTAAGCACATGATCTAGATAGAATTAGGATAATAGAACACAAGAGAAAGAAATAAAGGAGTGATAGAGGTTATCCAGGAATATCGGAATCCAGCTTTCCTTAAAAAGAGATGTGTTTTCACAGACATACAGTTGGAAGAAAAAGTATGTGAACCCTTTGGAATGATATGGATTTCTGCACAAATTGGTCATAAAATGTGATCTGATCATCATCTAAGTCACAACAATAGACAATCACAGTCTGCTTAAACTAATAACACACAAAGAATGAAATGTTGCCATGTTTTTATTGAACACACCATGTAAACATTCACAGTGCAGGTGGGAAAAGTATCTGAACCCTTGGATTTAATAACTGGTTGAACCTCCTTTGGCAGCAATAACTTCAACCAAACGTTTCCTGTAGTTGCAGATCAGACGTGCACAACGGTCAGGAGTAATTCTTGACCATTCCTCTTTACAGAACTGTTTCAGTTCAGCAATATTCTTGGGATGTCTGGTGTGAATCGCTTTCTTGAGGTCATGCCACAGCATCTCAATCGGGTTGAGGTCAGGACTCTGACTGGGCCACTTCAGAAGGTATTTTCTTCTGTTTGAGCCATTCTGTTGTTGATTTACTTCTATGTTTTGGGTCATTGTCCTGTTGCAACACTCATCTTCTGTTGAGCTTCAGCTGGTAGACAGATGGCCTTAAGTTCTCCTGCAAAATGTCTTGATAAACTTGGGAATTCATTTTTCCTTCGATGATAGCAATCCGTCCAGGCCCTGACGCAGCAAAGCAGCCCCAAACCATGATGCCCCCACCACCATACTTCACAGTTGGGATGAGGTTTTGATGTTGATGTGCTGTGCCTTTTTTTCGCCACACATAGTGTTGTGTGTTTCTTCCAAACAACTCAACTTTGGTTTCATCTGTCCACAGAATATTTTGCCAGTACTGCTGTGGAACATCCAGGTGCTCTTGTGCAAACTGTAAACGTGCAGCAATGTTTTGTTTGGACAGCAGTGGCTTCCTCTGTGGTATCCTCCCATGAAATCCATTCTTGTTTAGTGTTTTACGTATTGTAGATTCGCTAACAGGAATGTTAGCATTTGCCAGTGACTTTTGTAAGTATTTAGCTGACACTCTAGGATTCTTCTTCACCTCACTGAGCAGTCTGCGCTGTGCTCTTGCAATCATATTTACAGGACGGCCACTCCTAGGGAGAGTAGCAGCAGTGCTGAACCTTCTCCATTTATAGACAATTTGTCTTACCGTGGACTGATGAACAGCAAGGCTTTTGGAGATACTTTTATAATCCTTTCCAGCTTTATGCAAGTCAACAATTTTTAATCGTAGGTCTTCTGAGAGCTCTTTTGTGCGAGGTATCATTTACATCAGGCAATGCTTCTTGTGAAAATCAAACCCAGAACTGGTGTGTGTTTTTTATAGGGCAGGGCAGCTGTAACCAACACCTCCAATCTCATCTCATTGATTGGACTCCAGTTGTCTGACATCTCACTCCACTTAGCTCTTGGAGATGTCATTAGTCTAGGGGTTCACATACTTTTTCCACCTGCACTGTGAATGTTTACATGTGTTCAATAAAAACATGGCAACATTTCATTCTTTGTGTGTTTTTAGTTTAAGCAGACTGTGATTGTCTGCTGTGATTTTCACAGTGAGAAGACGCCAGCGTCCATAGGAAAGCATTGTGAATGCCCGGCGTTGGAGAAAGAGGTGAGTTTAACCCCTTCCTCGCCCTAGAGCCCGACAGGAGGGGGACCCTGAGGGTGGGGGCACCCTCAGGGCACTATAGTGCCAGGAAAACAAGTATGTTTTCCTGGCACTATAGTGGTCCTTTAAGAATGGGGTTGTCCTTGGAAAGTCCTGTAGGTGAGAATTAGTAATGTGAGGGTGAAACATAAACAGGAAGACTACTTGTGGAATGGAGAGATTGGGGTGGTTTATGTACTTGTGAATTAGAGAGAAAATGTAAGGAACAATGGAGGCTTTAAAGGGACACTATAGTTATCAAAACAATGTTAGCTTAACATAGTAGTTTTTGCGTATAGATCATGCCCCTGCAGTCTTACTGCTTAATTATCTGCAATTTAGGAATTATAACACTTTTGTTTCTGTTTATGCAGCCCTGGCCACACCTCCCCTGTTTGTGACTGACACAGCCTGAATGATAAAAAATTTCAATCAGATATTAACTTACTTCAGATGTATTTATCTTTTGCTATGTAAATTGAACTTTCATTACATACAGTAGGCTTCTGCAGGGTCTAGTAAGTGTTACAGTTCTTACCATGACATCCAGACAAGGTCGCCCCAGAAGTGCCCAACAGGGGATTTAAACCTGGGTGCTATGTGGTTCTAAGCCTGTGTCCCTACCTTTGAGCCACTTTAATTCTTGGTTTGGCCTGAAACTTAGCCCTGCCATGTCTCCAGCACTTGGAGCTGGACTTAACCTGTGACTGCTCCTGTCAATCATGGTCCACCTGTATAGTATGCTTAATCAGCCAGGTATAAAACACCTCTGCCCTCTCTGAGGGCAGTGTCAGTTCATTGACTCTGGTTCCTGTGTTTGTATTCGGAATCCAGTGTTGTCCAGTTGGCTCCTGACCTTGGCTTTCTTATCGTGCATCCTGACTTCTGGCATCCTTTGACTTTTGGCTTACCCTCAACGATTCTCCTGCTTGTGTCCTTACCTGTACTGCGACTTGGAGCAATATCCTGCACAGCCCCCATGCACAGACTCACCAGGTGAATTTAATTGCAAGGGTGAGCATAAATCTCTGCCTACCGGACTCCCACCGCAGGTAAGCCAACAGTAAGCTGTTATCAGAGCAGGAGATAATACATTTCTAAATTAAACATACTGTGCAATAAAGGGAGTGTAAGCACTAAATTACTCTTTACAGGAAGTGTTTAGAAATGATTTAACTCCTAAATGGCAGAGAATTGAGCAGTGAGACTGCAGGTGCATGATCTCTACAGCAAAATTGCTTTATTAAGCTAAAATTTGATGACTCTAGTGTCTCTTTAACGGACTGCAATCTGATTTTGTATCCTGAAAGGTATTGGAAGCTAATGTAGGTGTGCGATGAGTAGTGGACAGAGAAGATAAGCCAGGAGCCACATTCCTGACATATTTAGTGAGGCGATGCGGTAGGTTAGTAAGGGCTGAGCTGCAATAGTCAAGGAGGAAAATAACAAGTGCATGAACAAAGACTCTTGCCTTAAGCACCTCTAGTGAGAGAAATGGTGCAAATTACAGGATCTGAAGGCAGACTCGGTGTGAAAGGAAAATGGAAGACCAAAGTGGAAAGTAAATGAGTTTGGGGGTATTGCAGTAGTAGGGGTTTTTGTGGACTTCCGGCAAAGAGTTATTGTAAGTTGGGTTCTTATAGGGAGACAGAGGCACAGATTTGGAGATACTGAGTTTTAAGAAATGGCCAGTTAGCCAGTTAGAAACATTAGGCAGTCAGTGACGTGTTCCACGGGTTTAGGAGAGGGATAAGGGATGAGAATGATTGCCTAGAGAGGTGATATAAAGACAAAACACAATTATCTGAGAACTGCAGTTTTCATTATTGTAGCTAAACAAAAATCACTGTTTGTCTACTTCGAATATTTTAATAGCATCACTTTTCTTATTGCATTGATACATTCAGTCCATTTTGTACTATTTCGGCTCTCCTCTTCTTTCACCTAATTTCCAGTCATTTTTCCTCCTTTTGGTGGTGCTCTCTCCGGTCACTACTCTACAAGTCAACATGGTTTATATGTCACATATTGGTAATGAATGAATGATCTCTGATAACGACATTAAACTTGACTTTTCAGCAAGCAGACAAGACAAACACCTTTAGAGTCAGTAAATAAATCAGGACAATACAGGTTTGTTTGTTTTTAAATCTTATGTATCTTCTCTTGAATGGTTTATTAAAGGAACTCTGTCCATATGTGTTCTTCTCTTAAACCGGGTTTCAGTGGAACTTTGCCATTGTGTCTTCTCCTCTTGAATGAAGCATTAATGGGACTTTGCACTTGTGCCAGTAAAGAAATGAGCTCTATATCAGTACAGGTCTAGGTTTAAGTATAAAAAGGAAGAGTGAGTGATGTAAATTTTCTCCCACAACCAGGCCTCGCCTCACACTCATACTCACAGGAACAGCAATAGTGGAGCTCTGCATTTAACATCCTGCAGAAACTCCCACAACGCCCAGGCACTGACTGAAGCTTGGAAGATACTTCACCTTCTTTATTCTTGCATTGCCACTATATTATCATGTGTTACTATAGAATTGTTAACATTTATACCTGTAGTTTGCCACTGTAATTTTCTGTGCATGCAGTTATCATTGTCATTTAATGTTTCTGACCAATATTTCATGTAACCAGTTATTAATATTTTGGGTGATGGAATTTGGTTGCTAAACTTTTCAATTGTATAGAACACATGACTCTACCCTCCCCGCCACTTCCCTCCCCCTCTTTCCGTTGCTCCTCCTGGCTGTTAATACATTCATATAACTGTTTCATCTCCATCTCCGTTCTTCAGGTCTCATCTCACACTCATACTCACAAGAACAGCAATAGTGAAGCTCTGCATTTTCTCTCACCCTCCCCTCCTCCCACCCACCCAGGTTCCACCTAAATATATAGCATGCTCCTCCAGCTGTTTGGTATTCTTACTCAATTACCTCTTCGTTCCCTTTATATTTTGCCAATAGCTGCAACTCTCTGTGAACTTCTTTTAGCCATCACTTCCAAATTTCCCCTGCTACCTCTTGTCTCAAATCACCATTGTATCCTTTAGATTGTAAGCTCACGGGCAATCTAAAATAAACTGGAAAAGAGAGCGCAAAAAATAAATGATCAATTAATAATACAACATCTAAGCAGATAAGCCGTCTGGCTAAACAACTAGCCTAGAGCTGTACAACCTACAGACAAAATAGTATAGTCAATTAAAAATACCATAGAACCTCCTGAGGATCCAGTATCCCCTTTGCTATCCTGGTAGAAGTTATCATATATCAAGCTGAGATAGTGGTTCTTAGAGATAAGTACCACATTTTAATCTTGTAAGAGTTTCTAATTTGGGGGATTTTTTTTTTGTACTAGAGTATTAAATTTACAGTGTTACACTATATTCTGTCTCCTTATTTTTAAGGTATACCCAGTACACTACGTGGTTCAACATTGACACAGTCAAGATTTTAACCACCCCCCAGTGACTATCACCACGATTTTATTCATATATTTTATGTTTTATCATAAAGGGACCTATAGACGTTAATTTAGGGTCTCTTATGACATAGAACTGTTCTTATATACCCCTACAATATTCTAGAGGGACACATCTACTAAGCGCTGACACTGTTATTTGCATCACGGGCTATCTAGCTAAGCACTTTGTATAAAAGAGCTTCAATGGCTAGATTTCAGCTTTTGGGCAAGGCTCTCTCTACTCGTATTTGTCTGTGTATATTGTACGCCCTCCACTAATTGTACAGCGCTGTGGATCTGTTGGTGCTTTATAAATACCAGTAATAAATATTTAAATAAAGACTTTATAGGCAATAATGGGTCCACATGCTTCAAATGTCATAAGACTTTGATGCTTCTTATAACATTTCATTGGCAAATAGTAGTCCGTTATTAAACTGTTAGGATACTAAATCGGCCATTGCTTAGCATTGTATTTTCTTGCATTATTTCTGTCTGCTATGTTGCATGGGTTTACAGGATTGTTCAGAATCACCAAGAATAGAATCACACTGAGATGAATTGTATTGTAAGAACATTTACTAGAACAGGCCACAGACAGAAAGACAGGTTTGATCAATTGCTTGGAAATGTTCCTGCAAATTGCACCTTTGGTTGATATATGTGACAACAGGCTTTTTGTCTCATTTGTCAAGGCAATTGCGCCACCATTTTGCATCTCCTGGGCAAGAATTAAAGAACTTACTGTGTCACACGCTGCTAGTAAAAACGATGTTAGCTACTAAAGAGAATTTTCTTAAGCTGTTTGATGTGCAGTTGGCTAAAAATGTTTTATAGTTAGAATTGCAGGACAATTTCACTTAACTGTGCTTGCAGGAACATAACAGCTATTTTTAAAACCCACCACAAGGGCTTAAAGTTGCACAGTCTGTATTGTCTGTATTGATCGTGATGAAAGTCCTAGAAAAGTTCTGAAATGTTGATCCTACTTTTTAAACTTTGAATTCGAAAGACTGTGTGCAGCTACCTTTCTACTATGCTGGATATCTAAATACTCTGGCATTGCACCTGGCAATTTAATAAGTATCAAAGCCTGCGAGCAAGGATTGTTAGTGTTTTATTATAAAAACAAATAGATCAAGGTAGCTCTATGCTGATAATTTTTTTTTTCTTTGCGTTGATAATAAATCATCGATCCCAATATGATAGGTGGCATCTTGTAAGGTAGGTGTGTGATTGGAAATCGACATATGTAAATAGATATTTTGTACTTGTTACAGCTTTGTATGAGAGTAGTGTGTTAACTCCTGATACATTTGTTGGCTTTTGCAAATTCCCATTCTGTTACATGAACTTCTTCACCTTCCTGTACAATATGTTCTTATTTTATTCCCAAGACTAAAACCTTGGCCCAGATATCCTTGTTTTGCTGTTCACAAGTGGATTGAACTGACTGCAACTTTCTGATGTTTAGTCTGTGGATTATCTAAAGGAAGCAGACACACAGGATGTGATTCAGTACTAATCATTCTGCTCCAGAAAGACGTTATTTCACGGGAAAGTAAACTAATGTTAGCCTCTTCAATGAAGAATTTAACAACAACAAGATGTACACAAGGCTGTAGCATATTTATGACTCAAGTACTATTTATTGCGGAGGATGCATGCAGTATTAAGCTGGTTCTGTTATTCGATTGTCCTTTTTCTCTCCAGGAAAAAAAAAATGCATTATCACCCTTTGCAATTGCTTCCAGATTTGCAGACACTACCAGGCAGCAGAAAGACATAGATCAGAACTTTTCAATGAGCGTGTCAATTACCAGGAAATAAAGCAGATGATAGGAAGTACAAGCAGTGGACTTTTATTGTAGGGAAACATTAAACAGTATCTGTGTCATGTAACGGACATCTAGCCTTATAACTAAAAGAACTTTGGGGGAGATTTATCAAGGCAAACACAGGTGTTGTTCTGGGGTTAAGAGCTAAATAAGGTGCCATCTCCATGAAAACCATTAGAATATCTCTAAAGATGTAACGGTTTCCCCCAGAATAGCACCTGGCTCATCTGGATAAATTTCCCCTTAGATACAAATCAAATTTATCATATTTTGTATTTCAGTGGGTTAATGTGTTTCACTTCCAGTTTGTATATGAATGAGACAAAATACATCTGATGTATACTCAGTAAAATAGGTTATGCTGTTAATATAGAAGATATAGAAATAAATTACACAAATTGATCAATTTCTAAAAGATATGTATTTCAGACCACAACACCACTTTATTTTAAGAGAGTCTTTTAAGCTGATTTTTGCAAATCGCTGAATAAACCCCAAATAGAACCTTAACCTGATTAACGGAGCAGAAATTTCACATTTCTCAATAACCAAGTGGAAGTGCTTTCCTTAACCACATTTTGGTGTTACTGCATAACACAAAGTTAACAGGATTGAGTGATAATCAATAAGTAATCATTGTAGCAGTTCTATTAAGATGGGTATAATGCAGGGTAGATCAACTGGAGAAGGAATAATTTGAATGTAATCATCATTATTATTATAATGTTATTATTTATATAGTGCCAACAAATTCCATAGCACTTTACAATGGGTGGACAAACAGACATCTAGTTGTACCCAGACAAGTTGGACACACAGGAACAGAGGGGTTGAGGGCCCTGCTCAATGAGCTTACATGCTAGAGGGAGTGGGGTAAAGTGACACAAAAGGTAAGGATAGTATTAGACTAGTGACAGTTGCAAGAGAGGAATCAGTCAGGAGCTATTAACCGTTTAATTGATAAGCTTTTATGAAGTAGTGGGTTTTTAATGATTTTTTTTTTTTTGAAGGAGTGGAGACTGGGTGAGCATTTAATGGAGGTGTTATAGTTATGTGGCTTTTTTGAAATGTATTTAAAATAAATACTTTTAGCAGTTTAACTTACACTTTTGTAATAGTTGTCTATGAGTTTCCTAAATCTTCCAGGTGGTATAGCTGCCCATTCGTCTTGGCAAAATGCCTCCAGGTCATGCAAAGTCTTTGGTCGTCTGCATGAACCCCACGTTTTAGATCTCCCCAGACTGGCTCGATGATATTAAGGCCAGGAGACTGTGATGGACACTCCAGAACCTTCACCTTTTTCTGCTGTAACCACTGGAGGTTCAACTTGGCCTTGTGCTTAGGGTCATTGTCATGACGGAAAGTCCAAGAGCGTCCCATGCACAGCCTTCGTGCAGAAGAATGCAAATTGTCTTCCAGTATTTTCTGATAACATGCTGCATTAATCTTGCCATTAATTTTCACAAGATTACCCATGCCTTTAGACATCACGCAGCCCTAAAACTTTTTTTGCATGATCAGTCACAATTTCTGCAAACCTTTGAGGACAACTGTACATATCTATTAATATTAAACTACACTTAGAATGAGATTATACCCCTAATCACAATCTGTGTGGAGGGTAAGTATCTGAGCTGGTGGAGGGTCCATTCATTAGTACGTGCTATGCCTCCCCATTATGTTAAAGCCCTCCTGTTGAAGGATAGCATAGCTTGTCCTTCATCGGAAAGAGACATGGATTTTTTAAATATATATATATATATTTTTTAATCTCATACAGGCAATGGCTGGAGTATGTTAATCTACTCCCTTTTTTTTTTTAGGTTACTCCCTTTCCCACAGAAAAATAATTTCAGTGTTTCTAAGCTATTGCAAATATTTGTTTCCCACATAAAAACTGGTGGGGCGCTGTCCCAGGTACCCCTATGAACTGGTGTACAGGTTGTTTAAAAGTACACTGTAGTTACCAAAATAACTTTAGTTTAATGAAGCAGTTTTGGTGTACAGATCATGCCCCTGCAGTTTTACTGCTCAGTTCTCCATTTAGGAGATAAATAACTTTTGTTTCTATTAATGCAGCTTTACCCACACCTCTCCTGGTTGTGATTTACACAGCCTATATGGAAAAAATTGGTTTCACTTTCAGTCAAATTCACCTTCAAAAAGTTTTTATCTCTTGCTCTGTAAATTGAACTTGAATTACATAAAAGCAAACTATTAACTTTTATTACATAATAGCAAACTATTAACAGGACAGGAGATGCAATACAGAATGCACAATAGAGGTATTGTAAACATTAGATGACTCTTTACAGGAAGTGCTTTGCAAGGCTGTGCAAGTTACATGCAGGGAGGTGTGACTGGGGCTGCATAAACAAAGTGATTTAACTCCTAAAGTTCAGAGAATTTAACAACGAGACTGCAGGGGCATAATCTATACACCAAAATGGCTTTGTTAAGCTAAAGTTGTTTTGATAACTATAGTGTCCCTTTAAAAATAACAGGCCATGTATATCCTCACATTATTCTTCATTAGAATGGGACTTGGTTGGAATACAAAGTGTATGCAAAGTAAATTAAACATTTTAGGTCAGAATAGACTAATTGAAAATATAGTTGACTTAGAGAAATTTAAATTTACTTTGAATGCCCAACTATTATTATTATTATTATTTATAAAGTACCAACAAATTCTGCAGTGCGGTTCAATTAGTGGACTAACAGACACGTATTTGTAACCAGACGGTAGGATGCACAGGAACAGAGGGATTGAGGGCCGTGCTCAATGAGTTTATATGTTAATGACACAAAAGGTAAAGGTTGGGTAGAAAAGTAGGTTGCTAGAATATTATTCACTGAGGGCTCTAGTGTTTTGTTTTGATTCAGAAGAGGAATCAGGGTGTGGGGAGGGAAAACCGGTTTACAGTTTAATTGAAATGCTTTCCTGAAGATTTTTTTTGAAGACAGGTTTAGTTTAAGAAAATGATCAGCCATCCAGTAGGAAATAGCAGAGAGGCAGTCAGAGACACGAGTCAAGAAGGGAGGCAGCATAGATTGAGAACAATAGGGGACCACGACAGACCATTGGGGAACACCAGCAATGAGGGATACGGGGAAAAAAGGTAGAGCCAATTCACATTTTAGTATGCAAACTCAGACAGTATATCTGTATTGACTTAAATAAACAGATTAACCATAATGGTGCCCTATGTATTTAACAGGGGTCTCTGAACAATGAGCTTGCTGTTTTCACTATTTATCTTCTCTATGTGAAGAATAAACAGGGAGCCCAAATTGGTAACCTGCATAGGGCTCCATGGTATCTTAATCCTTCTCTGTTTATAAAATGGCATCATCATATCAAAAAGTCTCTGTTTTAAGCAATCTGTTTGTAAAATGTAAGGTAATATGAAAGCTGATGAAAATATCACACGTGATCTTCACTGTAAAATCTGACCGGCCCTCAGACAAGCTGAGATTTTCTTTCGCCTGGAACAAACCCCAGAATGTTGAAGGGTCTATTAGTTACTTGTTTATGTCACAAAATCTTGGCAGCCTCCCTAATTATGTGAAATTGCTAGTTTCTTGGCAGAGTAAAACAATGTCTTCACAAGTCAAGAAATATATGATATTCGGGATCAGTTCTCATTACTTTTCAATGCATAATTTGACAAATGATTTGGAAGCTTCTAAATAAAACCATTTATCTTCTAACAAAACAAAGTAATTAAATAGAAATGCGATTTAAAAAAAAATGCAACAGTTGATTTGTAAAGCGGAAAATGAATTCGCATTATCCATGCCACTTCCATTAGCACGAGCAGAGCAAAAATAAATAAATAAACGTGTAAATAGAATGATCTGTTATGTGATTTTGCTATGAATGGAACTGGCCACGCACGACTCTGCTGACAGATATATTAAACCTTGTTACTTTGCTTGAGTCAAATAAATATAGAGTAATAGCTTTCAATTTTGAAGCCCGGTTTATGAAACTTGAATTAGTACACAGCTTCGCCAAGTGAAAGAGGGGGAGCTGTTTTTTTAGGCACAAAAAAATCTATTTAATTCTTATAGTTTTGCAGTTAATCTACACTGCAGCCAAGTTTTTTTTTTAGCCCAGGAGGAATCAACAGAGCCAATGCTGGTGAATGCTATTTGAATGCCTACCCTGACTCTAAAATATTACATAGTAGAGGCGTACTGAATACCGCACTCTCCAAATAAGCAATGTGCTCCAAAGCCAGGGCTGGCCAGGCCTCCCTTGCAGAGTAAATAATGGTTCAGGCACTAAGATGCGCTGGATTTTCATTTTTACTTAAGTTATTGGCCCCCAGCAGCACCCCATTTAAGTTTGTTTAGGTGAGTGCAGCCAAACCTTTGTTTTCTCCTATATGTATATATTTAGGAGTCTAGCCAGCTCCTTGGTTTTGCATCCCTCCCTGTTACAGGTGCCTCATCTCAGTAACCCTATTTAAGGCTTGTACTGCAGAGAACTCAAGATGGAAGGATTTCCCCAAGTGAGTAGCTCATTTAGCAGAAACAGTAGGACCTGCCAAAGATGGGGTACATTGACGTTGTGGCAGGCTTATGCAATGTATGATCATATACTGTAACTAAAACCCCATATTTTTTGCCTAGATTAGGTGTTTTTAATAAAACTAACAAAATGGTTTAGCACTAAAATAACTGTTTAGTAGATAAGTGAGTGTGCTGGGTTTTCATTTTTACTAAAGTTATTGGCCCCCAGCAGCACCCCATTTAAGTATGCTTAAGTGAATGCAGCCAAACCCTTGTTGTCAGGCACTAAGATATAACATAAATAGCAGCTTTATTGGGGCAAAAGGGGCAAAAGCAGCAACATTTCAACCCTACCGGGTCTTTATCAAGATAAAGACCTGGTAGGGTCGAAACATTGCTGTTTTTGCCCCAATAAATTTGCTATTTCTGTTATCCAGGAGTGCCAGAACCGTTATTTACTCTAAAATATTAAATATCACCTAAATTAAACAAACTTCTTCTAAGTCCCCTCTAATCTACACTGCTAATCCCGTCCCTCACAGACAATTGAAACTAGCTAGCCTAAATTGACCATGCAGAATATTTATTTTGCAATGCAGTTTTTTAGCCGTTCTGTTTATTTATTTAAAATCATTCGAACTTGGTGGGTTTTGCTCAGTGGAGCCTACATTAATTAGCAGGATGGTAAATGCAAGTTTTTTTCAGGAGTAAAGAATATGAACAACTGTAAGTATTATTTTGAGGGTGTTCTCCATTCTCTTCATGCCTGCCTCTGACTGCCCTGACGTGGTTGTCAGAAGAATGACCGGTGCATGAATTTCCTTGCTCTGTCCCTTACTGTGTTTATTCCTTCAAGTCATTGTACCCCTGTATTTCTGGAAGCCCTGTCTATAGTGTATCTGTTTGTATAGAAATGCTCTCAATCCTTTCTACTAGGCATCCATTTCTGCATCCTCCTTCCATTGTCGAGTTCCATGTGCTCTCCTTCCTGCCCTGCACCTCCCTCCAGTCTGTGTCTCTTCTTTATCCTGTATTGTAATGCCCTCTTCACACACCACACATTAGCGTGGTGCAGGTGCATCAGTCACTAAGCCATATTTAGGCAAGAAGTCCCCAGGTGATGTCCTCATCCTCTAAAGACACCATCACTTCCACTAGACTGATGCAGAATATGAAAAAAAATAATTCTAGTGGGATCCATAATATGTGCCTGATCTCAGACATGATGAAGCTAGTGCCACCTACACAAAAGAAATAAAAATAAAAACATCTGTTTGTGTTTCCTCTAATCAACAGAGCACTTTTCAGAGCAGAATTGCACAGCCGCTTTCCCCATCACGGAAGCTTCTAAGAAAATATGTCCACTCTTCTGCTAAGCACCCCTGAGCTGTCTACTACAGCAGGGTAGGCAACCTTCGGTAATCCATACTACATCTTCCATAATTCTCTGACAGATATAATCCTGGCAAAAGCTTCAGGGGAGATATAGTCCACAACATCTGGATTGCCAAAGGTTGCCTACCCATGTACTACAGTATTATTGGTACCCACAAAATACAAAAAAAAAAAAATAAGTACAGACCAACACATGTTGTATGGAATACTAATTAAGAATATTTACACTTGAGGATTATACCGAAACTGTAGTCCCAAAACTGTTGGAATATTTTCATTCTTCTTGGTGTCTACAGGAAATCTAGCAAACTTAAATATTTTTCCATTTCTAAGCTTCTTGTGGAATGTGAGAATGGAAGATTTTGTATGGAAACTGCGTATAATAAAATGGAAATTACATCCTTACATAGTTATATAGCTGAAAAGAGACTTGTGTCCATCAAGTTCAGCCTTCCTCACATATGTTTTTGCTGTTGATCCAAAAGAAGGCAAATTAAACTAGTCTGAAGCGCTTCCAATTATGCAACAAATGAGGAAAAAATTCCTTATTGACCCCAAAATAGCAGTCAGATGTCTCCTTGGATCAAGCAGCTATTACTCCACTAATTAGAAATTACATCCCTGTATGTTATGTTTTTGCAAGTATTTATCTAATTGCTGTTTAAACATCTGTATAGACTCTGATAAAACCACCTCTTCAGGCAGAGAATTCTATATCCTTATTGCTCTTGCTGTAAAAAAAAAACCTTTTATTTGCCTTAGATGAAATCTCCTTTCTTCCAGCCTAAATGTGTGACCTCGTATCCTATGTATAGCCCTCTTTATGAATAGATTTCCAGATAAAGGTTTGTACTGGCCCCGAATATATTTGTATAATGTTATCATATCCCCTTTGAGGTGCTGTTTTTCCAAACTAAACAGATTTACATTTTTTAACCTTTCTTTGTATCTAAAATGCTTCATTCCTTTTATCAATTTTGTAGCTCGTCTCTGCACTTTTCCTAGTGCCATGATATCCTTCTTTAAAACAGGTGCCCAAAATTGCACAGCATATTCAAGGTGTGGTCTTACCAGCGATTTATAAAGAGGCAGAATTATATTTTCGTTCCGAGAATTTATGCCCCTATTTATACATGACAAAACCTTACTGGCCTTAGCAACTGCAGATTGACATTGCATATTGCTGCCTAATTTGTTGTCTATAACAATTCCCAAATCCTTCTCATGTGGTTATCCCTAATTCACTACCATTTAGGGTGTAAGTTGCTTGTGCATTCTTGACCCCAAAGTGCATAACTTTTAATTTCTCTACATTAAATTTCATCTGCCATTTTAGTGCCCAATCCCCCAATCTATCCAAATCGCTCTGCAACAAAGCAACATCCTGCTCACATTTTATTACTTTATTTGTACGGCGACTACCTTTTCATTTAGTATTCCAACTTGTCTTGTGGCAACTATTAGTTTGTTTATTAGTCCACCTATTGTACAACTTTTTAAATAAAATTAATGATAATATGGAGTTTATCAAACAGAGTACTTGCACTTTTTAATGTGCTTTGTAACAGTACATGGCAAGATATTTTCAAAGTAACTTCTGTGAGTGTATGTAAGATATCTCAGCCAGAATCATCACCTCTTAAATCTTGTTAACTTCCGTTCCAATCAAACAGCACTTCTAATTTCGTACTGAGGAGTGAAGTTGCAATACATTTTATTGAATACACTCCTTAAACTCAAGGGCCTGGTAATAGGATCATTGCCTGTTTCAATTCCCCAGTTTAAATTTTATTGTACTTGCAATATTCATCAGTCTGAACGCAAGATGTGACCAAAGCAGCTTACACTACACTTTCTGTAATCCTGGAGCCATGAAAAGAATGACAATGATCATTTATCAAGTAAGTGCAAAAAGAACAAAAAAAATGCTGATATCTTCTCAAATAAAATCACATTCCTGCTGCTGACTTTTTCATTCTCAGAAACCGTGCATTGTGCATTAAAAAGTGGCAAAACCTGTTGTACTGTCAGTGGTAGATAGCAGACTTCAGTAGTGATATGAAATTACAGTAACAAGTAACAACAGAAATTAAAGGGACACTATAGGCACCCACACCACTTCATCTCATTGTCCTGTTCTCTTAACCCCGCAATGTAAAACATTGCCATTTCAGAAAAACTGCAACATTCACATTAAAGGATTAAGACTGCCTCTTGTAGCCACTAGAGGCTCCTGGAGTTTCACTGAATTTGACGTAAAATGACGCTGGACATCCTCACACTTTCCAGTCAGATTTGTCATCACTAAGTTCATGCTTTTCCTGGTCTATGTATGTATTTTATCATTACATTATTTCTTCTTATGCTTTTTAAAGGAACACTCTAACGTTAGTAATAAAAACATATTTCTAGAGTGTTTAAGAGTGTTTTTCGCATATTAAAGGGATACTGTAAGTGCCAGGAATACAAAGCTGTATTCCTGGCACTATAGCTCCCTCTGCCTAACACCCTTCCCCTCCTTACCCCCCTCACGTCCTTTAAAAAACATTTATTTACTTAGCTTACACCAGCGCCAAGGGATATCGGTGCTGGGTCATGACTCCGTCTCCTCGGCCCTATGACGAGTTGGCGCTAATGCACATGCCCTGCAAATGCCGCACGTGCATTAGACCTCCCCATAGGAATGCATTGAATCAATGCTATCTTATGGGTACAAATCTGACGCTGGGTGTCCTCATGCAGAGAGTGAGGATGTCCAGTGTCAGATGCCGGACCAAAGGTCCGTTTGGTTGGAGGAAGCTCCTCCAGTGGTGGCCTCCCAGAGTCTTTAACATTGCACCACCAAGTGCAATAGGGACACTGTACACAGGCCACTTCAATTAGCTGACTTGGTCTGGGTGTCTCTCGTGTCCCTGAGTAATATAATATCTCTATGATAGGAATTCTGCATCTTCATGCAAAGACTGCAAGACCGCACCAGAAAACCCCTCTATTGACTAACTGATGTAAACACTGCCTTTTCTCTTGTCAGACCGCAGGTATAGTCTATTTGCACCACAATCATTACATTGAACTGTGCTGGTTTTAGTGCTTGCAGTGTCTGTAATATTGTAATTTTTTTTTCAGTATCAAAGTTTACATATTGAATTGGTATTCTATTTTGCATTATCTTAATGCAATAGCATTTGAAAGGTTTTAAAAATAATACATATTAATATTTTGTTCTCTGTGTATGACATTATTTAAATGTATTCACCTCATATCTTGAGATAAGTCATAATAGATTTATACTATAGCAGAGATTGCAGTGAGAACTATGTGAGTCGCTATTAGAATTGTGAGAAAAGCCATAATATTCGTATTTCATGCCCAGACCCACAGCTTGTGCGCCCTGTTAGACAACGCATGGTAAGATTAGGATCTATGCACTAAAGAGTTATGAATCAGCCATCAATGTTCAAAATTAAGGCCAAAACAGACGCATTGGAAAACCTTTTCTTACTCAGGTAAATGTGAGAGTTTAATCTATCTTGGCCGACCTTTTAATCTCCAAAAAGCAGAGAAAAGGACAATGAATGAGATCTCGAATGCAAAGAGCGTCTGGGAGTTAGGCAGACAATGGAATAAAGGGAGCATCACAGCAGAAGGACAGATGAGAGATTCCGTAAAATGTAAGGGTCAGCTGCTGGCTTTAACTAATGGAGGAATACTGAAGAATTAAATGTCATTGAAAGTAAACCAGTGTCAATAAAGATCTGAATTTACTCCAGAAACAATGACAGTGAACAGGATCGGGGAGGCAAAAAAAAAATTTCTAGATTGCAAACTGGGAGGTTTGCTGCTTCTTTTACAAAAGGCCGACTACTTTTACACATCTATTCAATTATAAAATGTTATCTCAATGTATTCGTTACCTATAGAGACAGACGAAGCATGGAAAGAATTCCTAGATTACTGTCAGAATTAGCCTAGTGTTACAACGAGGGAATGCATGCATTTGTGTTTCAAAAGAATGATACTATTTATTTTCACTATATCCAAAAAATTAACCCTGATAGACATTCCCAAGCTCTGCATTGGTAAAACTAGGTTGGATATCTCATGTTATATGGGTTATATTTTATAGCAAATTTTTATTATTCGTATAAGCGGCAAAAATATTGAGACTGCATTTTAATAGTGAAATAATATAGTATGAAAGAGACACTAGCTGTAGGAGTTATATTGCCTGGGATTCTCTGTTAAATTTCAAGCCTTTGAAATAAACTGAGGGTTGTGAGCCACACCCCTAAGTGTAAAATTGCCCAAATAATGATTTATAGGTTCGTCCAAGGCCAGACTGGGTACTTGTAACGAGAATATAGCCCAACACGCAGGATTCAGCTAAACAGAAGACAACACAGAGGAGAGATACGTCTACCGGACCTTAGAATGGCCGGACTCAACGTATATGAGAGGAGGCAGAGTCAGGAACGATCCGAAGTCAAGGGCACAGAGAGACAGCGCAAACTAGGACTAGCCGGGGTCTGGTACACAGTAAACAGCAAGCCGACAACCAGAACAGATAAGGATAAAGAGAAAACGTAGTCAGAAACAAAGCCAAAGTCAATACGGAGAAACACAACTGAACACAACAAGCGCTAAAGGGAACTGATACAGAAACCACGATAGGGCAGGGAGTAAAGGGAGAGGTAAGTTTAAATAGCTTCTAAACTAATGTGATTGGCTCCTGTCATATCCACACCCCCAAAAGGTAAGTGTATGGGGAGTGTGGCATGACAGGGGCCGATGGGAGCCTTTTAACAATTTAGGCTCCCACTGTCTCTTTAAGAGCGCGCCCGCGACTCGCGGCGCGCTCTTAGATTCAGGCGGGACACGTGACCGCTTCTCGCGGTCACTGCCCGCCTTCCTATTGAAGCCGTCGGATGAGCCGCACGCGGCTCGTGCAGCAGCAGGACCGCGCGCGGCTCGAAGAGAGGACCGCGGCCGGCCCCTGGATAAGGTAAGTAACGCTACAGTACTAAAGGCAGCCCTGGAAAAAATTCTATACCAGCCCAATAATGCGTTGCGCCAGCACAGGCGAAAATGTATCCCCCACCCAAACACACAAAAAAAATGCATCTCCTGTTGTGTTTATCTTAGCCCACTTTTCAATTTCTTGGCAAATCTTTTTTTGCTTTTTCCCTCTTTTTTTTAAAACTCGTTTATTGTATCTTGTCTCCAATTGTTCCTCGTTTGTGTCTCTTACAACCCCCCTTGTGTATCTTTTACTCCATCCCAGCCCCTGTGTCTCTTTTTACTCTTCTCCAGCTCTCTGTATGTCTCTTCCCCCCAGCCCCTTTTGTGTGTCTATGACCCCCAGCAAACCTTCTGTGTGTCTCTTTGTCTCCCTCCAGTCCCTCTGTGTGCATCTTTCTCCCCCAGCCCAACTTTGCCCCCACAAACTTTTTGTATGTCACTTTGACCCCTTCCCTTTTGTATGTCTTTTTGTCCCCCCAACAAACCTCCTGTGCGTCTCATTGCCTCCCCCAGTCCCTCTGTGTCCCTCTGCTCCTTTGTGTGTCTCTCTTCCCCCTCTGTCCCCTTCCCCCCTCCTCCTGTCTCTCTCTCTTCCTCCTCTGTCTCTTTCTCTCCCTTCCTCCTGTGTCTCTCTCTTACCCCTCTTTCTTCCCCTCCCCTGTGTCTCTCTCTTACCCCTCTTTCTCCCCTACTCCCCCTCTGTCTCTCTCTTACCCCTCTTTCTCCACCACTACCCCACTGTCTCACTCTTCCCCTTGTGTCTCTTTCTTCCCCCTGTGTATCTTTCTCTTCTCCCTCTGTCTTTTTCTCCCCCTCCACTATTTCTCCCCTTTGCCCCCTGAGGCTGACCTTGTCTTAAATTGGGTTTGGAGCTCTGCTAGAATGGCAGGGACAGTAATGTGCTGTTGTCTCCTTCTCTCTCCATAATGCTCCCTCGCAATTTCCACAATTCCTTGCATGGACTTACCATAGAGTAATCGCTACTCTATGATGTGGCTGTGCTGGGAATTGTGGGAACCACAAGGGAGCACGTTAGTCAGCTCTTCTCCCGTCCTCAGTCCTCCTATGCTTTCTGACAGCTGCACGGCTGTCAGTATCAGTGATTGTGCCGCCAGACCGGCACACTCACTACCCGTCCCAGTGAGTAATGAAAGTATTAGAACATTGGGCAGACTAGATGGGTGAATGGTTCTTAACTGCTGTCACATTCTATATTTCAAATGCATTATTTTCATATAATGTTGCCATTATCAGTAAGCTGTACTGCCAGGAATACCACGAGGATCCTTATGAACACCTCTAAGTTTCACAGTTTAGTAGATAGAGCACAAAATGCAGTATTCAAGTGAAAAATGTCTGAAGTGAAGTACAGATAAAGATGCAGCAGATGCAAGGTCAGGCAGGCAATAGGTTCGGTCAGGAGGTACAGGTTCGTAAATTGGGCGCGTGTCTAGTTCAGCCATTGTGTGTGAGCATTCGGTCAAGCTGAACGACTAAACACAGCCTCAGCATTGTGCACCTCCCTCCCATTCTTCGTGTCAGCAGAAGTGACCGGAGTATCCTCAGCCAATGCAATGAGGTCCGGTTGGCAGATGGAGCAGGTAAGTACTGGGTCCGGTGAGGGCTAGACAATAAGCAAGTTATTTGACCATTTTTATTTTTCTGTATTTGTCAAACATATGGAATGTGATACTAACATTTCAGACCCTGCATGAAATATTGCAAGATAAAGGACATCATATATGGTCTATCCAGTCCCTAAAACATTTTCTCAAGGATTAATGAAAAAGAAAACATGTAACTTTACTAAATTTCAATTTCTAAGTTTGCCTGAAAAGCAACCTGTACACTAAATTCCTGTTTTATATTATATATTTTTTTCCAGCTATGCATTCCTTCTTTCAAATAAATGTTATGATAATATTTTTCCAATCAAAAAGTTATTGGGGTTAAAGGGGTTAAAGGTATGTATACATTATCTATAAGCTCTTCTTCAACTCCTCATAAGAAAAGAGTAAAGAGATTTGTTTTATTTAGCTTGAGAGTATTCTGTAGGTTCTGGGATTATATCTCAAATAAATTAGTTTTTTTGAGAGACCAAGATGCATCCCCTAAGAAATCAACAATACGTCTGTGAGCAGCTTGACACTGGGTATATGTAAACCAAGGATAATACGCACTATTCAAAAACAAGAATAAAGCCTCATCACGCTCTTAACCCCTTAAGGACACATGACATGTGTGACATGTCATGATTCCCTTTTATTCCAGAAGTTTGGTCCCTAAGGGGTTAAGGGAGTCAGTGATATTCCTCATTTTGCATCAATGCAGGTAATTGGCTCACTTCTAACATATGCAGTCTTCAGTTCAGCTAAGCAAGATCAGTGATGCACTTGATGGGGTCTTTTGGGAGCTAGCTACCTGTGCCTTTTCTGCATCAGTTATTAGAGCTACATTTGTGATACTCGATACAGTGTCCCCAGTTCATCTGTTGATGAGGATTTGCCTATCAAAACCGCATAATGTACTCCATGAATAATGAATGATTTTCTTCATATAGCACCTGTTTTGTGTATGCATTTTTTTGTCTACCTGTCTCAAGACTAGGGTCACAGCTTAGTGACAGCATATAAGCTGCCACTCTTATCTGTGACATATGCATAGTTATTAAATAGTTTCATAGTTGTCTGAGTCGACAAAAGACTAAAGTCCATGTCGGGGAAGGGACATGAAGACATGCTGGAGCACGCACTGTGAGGAGGGGTGTTACCGAGGAGTGGAGCAAAGTGATGGTGATGTAGTGAGTGATCGGACAAGCTAGGCATGGAAATATCCAGTGGGAGACGAAAACAGCGAATGCTGAACAAACAAACTGACAGAGCAGTGTGTTTTACCCAAGAAAAGAATGGTGAAAAAAAACAGCAATAGAGACCGGAGCAAGTCCGACACCGTTCGGGAGTGTATCCTGCTACCGGGGCATTCCATGTGTAAACGGAACATGCTCAGGTGCTGGTTTTATCTTGCAGTTGGAATCAAATGAGTAACTAGCCATACCGTTTTCAAATTAAGAGGAATCAAAAAACCAAACAGCACACCCAGCAATAATAAGTGGGCATTTATTTTACAAGGTGAAATTCCTAAATAAAGGCTTGTTAATCATAGCAGGTGATTTTAACTGTGTATTGGATCATAGGAAAGATAAAAATTTTCAAACGTACACCAAAACTGATAAAAGGGTTATAAAACAATCAAAACAATTAATTAGTTTATGCAGAAATTTGAACTGTATGACGCATGGAGAACTATCCACCCAGAAGGGAGAGATTATACTCATTTGTCAAAAGTTTATGGCTCATATTCTAGAATAGACGTGCCTAGTAAAAGCAAATACTATCTGTCAAACAAAAAAAAAAATACAGATCAAAGAGAATACTTGGTCAGACCACAGTTTTGTGATGATAGAATTAGACAAACCTCAAATACAAGGTTTCACTAAATGGAGATTAGATGACGCTATAATTAAAATTGAGGAAAATAAGGAAGAACTTTTCAGAATGTAAAAACTTTTTTACGAAGAAAATGTCTCCACGGACAATTTAGAAGCCACAATCTGGTGCACATATAAGGCTGTCTTGAGGGGTTACTTAATAAAAATGGCTAAAACAGAAGGAAAAAAAAGGCAAAGATCTATCAGATCTATATATAGCTCGCTATAGTCTTTCAAATAGAAATAAACTAAATCCATCAAATCAAAAAAGAAACAAATTAACGAACTTTCAAATAAAATCAATCTGAAAATAGTAGAAAAAAAATAAAACAGTTCTAAGCAAACCGAACTTAAATAATTATTACTGTGGAAATAGAGGAAGTAAAAATTACCCAAACAACCTACAAAAATAAAGAACAAGAAATAGGATAGATAAACTGATAGTTGAGTATGGCACATATACTACTCTAGAAGAAATAGGTAGAAAATGTTATGAATTTTACAGTAAATTATATAATCTAGGGATAAACCGAAAAGTAAGCGAAATACAAAATTATCTAACAAAGACCAATATACCTAAGATATCAAAGATAGATCTCTAAATGATTAATACTCCTTTCACTTCTAACAAAGTTATGAAAGAAATAGATAAGCTAGATATAAACAAAACTCCAGGTTCTGATGGATTTGGTAATATGTACTATAGATTATTGAAACCTAGATTGATTTCTCCTTTGATCTTGTTGTTTAATGAGATAGCTAATAGATTAAATACTGCAAAAGAGCTCCTACAGGCATCTTGTGCCGATACTAAAACCAAATAAAACTGGAGCAGATGTAGGTCATTACAGACCAATTTCGTTGATAAATACCAACATGAAATGATATGCTTCAACTATAGCAGAAAGAATAAAGCGAGTAATAAAAATATTCACAAAGATCAGATTTTGTTCCTGGGAGATCAGCAAATAATTGTACAAGGAGAATTCTGGATATGTTGGATCAATCTAGATAAAGAGGCGATCCCCTGCTGGCCCTGTCTTTGGATGGAGAGAAAGCCTTTGACAGGGTCAGCTGAAGATACTTGGAAAACGTATAAACACATTTTGGCTTTGAGTGGTGGATATGGGATGCCATTATCGCTTTATATTCTGCACCCTCAGCAAGAACAATAGGTGCAAATATATGTGCAGGATGGTTCAATCTCCAAAATGGAACAAGGCAGGGCTGTCCTTTGTCCCCTCTACTGTATATCATATCAGTAAAACCATTGGCTATAAATATCAGAGACAACAAGGATATAACAGACTTCCCCACTGAAAACCAAGAGATAACAATTTCCCTATATGCAGATGATACCTTATTATCATTATCATCACCCACATCTTATCTACCATGTATGCTACAAGATATAAATAGCAGTAATAAATAATAAATAATAATATAAAAAATGTATAGTGAAATATCAAACTATCAATTAAATGTTACTAAATCTATGGCAATGTCCATAAATATAAGAAATCAAACCTCTGCGGAATTGAGTAGAAAATTCTAATTTATATGGACAAAAAATAATTAAAATTATTTAGGAGTAATAATTCCTGCACAAATAGAGAGAACAATCGAAATAAGTGTCTTAAAACTATTAAAATATACAAATAAGACACTGAAAGATTGGAGATCAGTAGAGACATCTTGGTTTGGCAGGATAAACACCATTTACTCATATATAATTCCAAAATGGTCATACTTATTTATGCTGCTTCCATTTAAAATTTTAAAATAGTTGGTTATAAATGATTCAATCTAGTTTTAAGCTCATCAGTCTTAGCAAGAAAATATCAAAAAGGGGGTTTAAATTCTCCTATTATTAAATCTATATATTATGCAAACATAATATGCCATGTTCACAAACTACAGGAAGACCAAATGCTAACAGAACCATGGTATATTATTGCGTCGGAAGCAGTGGGTGTTGAAAGATTAGAATATTATTTATGGTGCAACAGTAACAAAAAACATATAAATCAAATGCAAGATAAATCACAAATTTTAGCTTAAATTATTCAAATATGGGAAGAAATTAAAAACATTTAGGTTTAAACCAGAAACTACCAAAATCATGTAGACTGATTGTGTTAGAAGATAATATGGAAGAAATTCAATTTTAAAAAAATGGTCAACTACCAATGTAATTGCTATAGCAGATATAATTCGAGAAGATCAAATAGAAGCATTTTTTGATATTGTGTTAAAATATCAAATTTCAAGTAAAAAAATGTTTACTTATATGAGAATTAAACATGTTTTAAATACAACTCTACTAAGTAGATCTTCACAATATTCAAAATATATAGAAGATATATTTTCATATAAGAACATTAACAAAAAAAAGTGTAGGGCCAACCAGATGATAATTTCATTAAACAATAAACTAACAAAAATAATAAACTCATGAAATAAAGAACTAAAATTAGAAATAACAGAAGTAGAATGGTGCACCATACTAACTCAACTACATAAGAATATTCATTGCCTAAATCTAAAAATATGTATAAATTGTATCTGGTACCCACTAAACTATCTAAAATGTACCCTCAATATGCTCCAAATTGCTGGTGATGTGGCAATCCAGTCGGATCATTTATTCATATTTGGTGGTCATGCCCTTTCGTTAAACCTTTATGGATTTGGGCCTATAACTATTTTAATATTCTATCAACTAAAGATCTAGAATGGGGACTCCGAAATAGCATTATTGCATACCAAATGGAACATAACAACAACAACATAGCTAAAATGACTAGCAACTCATTGTCTTATGAACTCTAAAATATTGATAGCCAGAATTTGGAAATCTAGTAAGCCGTTTCAAAAAATCTCTTTTTCAATCAACTAAAATACCAAATGCGTATGGAAAGAGATCTCTCCATAAATATTATAAACTCAAAATTTCACCCTATATTCAAGGTGGAATCTTTCTATTGTTTTGTAAAGAGGCAAAATTATATTTGGATCTCGTGAACCAATCCCTCTTTTTATACACGAACGCACCTTACTAGCTTTTACAATGCCAGGCCGTGCATTGCATACTGTTGTCTAGTTTGTCATCTATAATTATTTTCATGTCCTTTTCATTTAATGTTATCCTAACTTAACCCCACTTAATGTATAAGTGGCTTGCGGGTTCTTTGTTCCACAATGCATGTTTTTTGTTGTTTTTTTTAATCTGTATTGAATCTCATCTGCCACTGGCCTGCCCAGTTCCCCAATTTTTTCAAATCCCTCTATAAAGAAATTATATAATTTTCAGACTGTTCTTGCCTAGTTTTGTGTCATCTGAAAATTCCAACTTATGACTTTCAATGCCCACTTCAAGATAATTTATTAACAGAAAAAAAGACAAAAGAAAGGGATATAGACATCAAATAATGTAAATTCAGGGCTGGGGATACATACATGTACTATTTAAAATTAATAAATAAAATAAAGATGTCTAAATATTTATAATTTCTAAAAGAGGTTAATGACATCACAAGAATATTTCACTGGGTGGACCTGACTTTTCTATGACTAACTTATTGTGTGTGTGTGTGTGTGTGTGTGTGTGTGTGTGTGTGTGTGTGTGTGTGTGTGTGTGTGTTTTCTTAAGTTGCCCTAAAATATTTTTGTGTCCAATCTGGTTTAGGCTTTTATTTGTAGTATATAGTATTTACTATAGATTGTTTTTATTAAATCTAAACTAAGTTTATTGTGGACTCTTTGCGTCGCACATCGCATTGAACACAGCATGTATTATGTCAGTGTATGACACATTTATAACGTCTCACTCATCAACCTTGGACATAGTTTGTCTCACAACAGGAAGCCTATTCTGCATGCTCCATAAATGTCATCAGGATGCAAGAAGAGTCTTTTACATGTTACAGGAAGCTATAAAATATGATGATTCACACATTTATAGGATTAAGAAACACCATGGGAACAAGTGTAATTTAAACATGGAAAATGAACAATAGGACAAGGAAATATATAAGCACACTAGAAGCGATGTTGGCTAAGGATTTATAACAGGTGTTTCCTTTAGTTAAAGTCACGCTCATGCGACTTTACATGATGAGCTATATTTAAAATTACATATAACTTAAGCCGTCTTTAGATAATTGTTTCTGTGCATCAATCTGAAGACAAGTCAGCAGTGCAGTGAGAAGAGGACCAACTATATGACCAATCCATAATAAAATGTTCATAATATGGATATATTGGGTATTAATGAGATATGAAGCAGTATGTATCAAACTAAGACATGAGTATCTTTAGAGTAAATGACTACATTCTGAGCAGTAGTCACCATAGAATGGAATATAATTATTTCAATTCTTGCACAAAATTTAGACTCTGATCAAGACTCAGCCGGATCAATTTTGGATCAAAGTAACATATAAGGAGCTCTAAGCATATGTCTGCCGACTACTTCACTTTCGAGAATTTGTTAGAAGAATTGCTGTATTTTTTTCTTGATAAAAACAGACCTTTGTCCTAGAATTACCTCTGTTTTGCTTGGGAAAAAAAAGTTTATTTTTCTACAAGATAATAAAGTATTGAGACATTTTCTAACGAGCTGCAGTAGAAAAAAAAATCCCATTTGTGAACTGCTTGAAAAAAATTACAGCAATCATCATTTTGTATCGATTCTCTTTTCTCTACATTAAATGCCAAAAAAATATCACAGTGCATATGAGTGCTTTAATGAAAAATAGTTACTAAACTGTGCATGGGGAATATCAAGAAATAGTATGATAAATAACACAAACTGCACTTTCTGCATTAGATCTGTTGACTAGTATATTACTTGTATTTTGTGATTATTTCTGAGCAATTATAGAGCTGATTAACAACTCTCTTTTTCATATATAAATTGCTAAGTACTGATTATTGACCCACTTTTTGACAAGTTTTTTTTAACATATTTTAATATTGCTCTTCTTTAACTTATTATGTACAGAAGAAAAATGTAGAAATATTATATTAAATTATTACTACATAAAAAATACATCAGCACTGGGGAACAGAATGAACAAACTTTTTTTTTTTTAAATTTATGACACATTGACTTATAGCAAGATAATATATATATAAAAAAAAAAAAAAACCTATAATATGTATACATCAACTTTAATCCACTGGTTCAACTTCAAGTCGTTTTACCAATACATAGCAGTATCATCAGGTGTTGTACGACTAGGAAGTGTCACTTGATTTAGACAGCTGGCGTCTGCTCAACCTCTCTTTCGTGGGAGAATTAATTTTGTCCATATGATGCCTCTGCTTCTTGCTTTGTTGCTGTCAGACATTACTGGTTAGATGGATGGAGAGAAGCTACACCATTTTTAAATGTATTGTATTATTTAAGTCAGGCAGCCCAGCTGCATAATGAAGATGACAATGAAATTGTAATCTGTGCATCGTAGACTTCAGGCAAAAAGAGATGAGCAGGTGCATAATGGGAATTGGGTCAATGTACGTATTACAGAAAAAGTTAGTAGCAAGGTCCTCAAAGACAAATCAATGTCACCAACACTTATTCCCAGAGATAGGACTCGTGGCTGCTCACAGCTTTCGTTCTTGATATCACAGTTAATGAAATGGGCTGATCATGCTTATGGACACCAGTGACAAGCAGAGATTGTAATTTACCAATATTGTAATCACAGGTGAGGCAAATAATGATGCAGAGCAGGGGTGCCCAAAAGGTAGATCCCCAGATGTTATAAAACTACAACGCCCACAATGCTTTGCACCATTAGAATGCATTCGAATGCCAAAGTGTCATGAAAGCTGTAGACTACAACATCTGTGGATCTACCTTTTGGGCATGCCGGATGTAGAGAAACCAGGAAGAAAGTATCCAGCTGTCCATTCTAATCTCTATGATCCATTCCCATTCCGATCATCTTCAATCCCAGATAATTATTAATGAGATTCCATCCTCAAATTTTATTTCAGCTTTCACTATGAATCCATGCGGGGCAGCACTCAAGTTCTTTTATCATTGTCTTCTCAATTGACCTGAGCATGGTGGAAAATTCCCAGAAAAAAAAAAACATTTCATTTTTCAATTATGGAAATTTTTTCATATTGCATATTGATTCAGACCAATTTTATCTGTGCGATAATTTTGGGAAAACAATTTTGATGAACCAAAAGGGTGAAAATGGGTTAATTTTTGCACCACTTTGTACACAGATCAAATGAGAAGAAGTAACCAAATAGAGGGCAAAAGTGGAGAGGCAGTACAAAAATTGATATTGATATAGTTTATCTATATATAATATATAAATATAGGGTTGTTGCTCTTTTACTTGTCCTCTTCTTTTTCCTTTCCATTGGTCAAGTCTCATTTGATCTGTGAATAGAATCAATATTTAGCAGTAGTCTCCAACCATAAATCATCTTTTATTCACATAATTTTTTTAAATTTTTTTTTTGTACTACGTGAGTCAGTCACATGGTGATTTGAAGATAAGGAATTCAGACGACCCACTGATTGTGCAAAATTTCAACGTATTTGAAACCAAATGGGCCTCTGTGCATTATTGGTATAGGGAATATGCTGTACAGAATGAAAAACACCAATTTAAAAAGTCCCAATCATGGTATCACAGTGATGATTGCAGTGTGTGTCTGTATTCAAGCTTTTGTTGGTACTTGGTATCTGTCCGTGACATTTTCGCTGATCCAGAACGGGCAAATTCTCTTCATTGGTTGAATCATTAAACAAATCAAACTGTTCTCTTTCCAGTAAACCATTTATAGATCTCATTGTAGTTTCAAAATTGGTATTGAACGTTTTAAAACCTGCAACATTTTAAAACCAGCAATTTAGTTGAGGAATTACCTTTCTATATTCTTAATTAGTATTGTCAAAATACTCACACTAAAGTACATTTACTTTTATATTTGACAGTTTAACAAGTAGTGTTTGTCATGGGGTAACACTTCCGGGTTCGGCACTCCGCTGTGCGGAGCCGGACCCCGCCCCCCTCTGACGCGGCTCTAACACTATTTAGGGAGACCACGCTAGAGAGAGGGTGCTTGGTGATACCGGGAGCTACTTCCGCCAGACTTACCTCTCCACAGGCTCTGGCAATGTGGGTCCTACTTCCGAATATGCACGCCGGCTCCTGGGACATGCCGGCTCTACAAACTCTGAAGTCGTCCTAGCCTTCTGGACTGATACAAGTATGCTTCATGTCATAGAGGATTACTGGCAGACGGAAACTCACTTACTTTACAGGTGGCTATATCCCTAAACTATTGGAGGACTACTCCGAATAACCTTAAGTATATATTTCGGCTATTTGTCTACAATATTATTTATTAATGAACTAATGTTTGCTTACTTAAATCTTCATTGCTACAAACTACTAATTATATGGAGGACAAGTCCCATCATGCTTATTCACTATGAACTGTTCTTGCTTTGCAAATATTCTTAGCTACTTGCATATTGTTTCTATTGAAGATTATTCTCATGAACCTAAAGAATGTTACTTAATGCATCTCTGAGGAAATACTTATTAATGAACTTTGTGTTGTTGATTACTTGCACTTCTTCTTATTGGATTATTGCCTAAATGCAATTCATTTAAGTTTAACACTTATTAAAACTTCGTTTGAATCAAGTTACCAGCAATTCTCTCTTTTCTTAAAGCTACAGTATTGATACTTTAAAGATTCTCCGTTTCTTCACAATTGTAATTAGGGAGTTTTACAAGCTGCAGTTGAGTTCCAATCCAAATCACCCAAGTAGCGTAACAGTGTGTTGTATTGGACACACTGTTGTATTGTTTTGCCTAAAGAATAAATGAGCTTCATCATTTAACTCAATCAAGCTATCACCAGTCAACCAATATTACGCAGTGGAAGTGGAACATCATTTTACATATTATGCATTCCATTTTGGAGTTTTCAGCTACTTATCAACCTCAAAACTACAAATTCCTATACAAGCAGTAGGGTGATACATAGGGGCAGGAGGGGAACAACACATGATTTTCATTGCAATAAAGAAAATCAAATCTATTGGCATGATAAGAATAAATAATATATGTGTATTGAAAAAATAAAGATTTCTGCAATGATTAGTGTCCACCACTCCCTTTATTTGTGGCTTGTGAGGCTGAACAATTTTGGGACATTTTTGAAAACAATGTCCCACCATTTCTGGCTACAGATCCTTCAGATTTGCTTAATCTGATCTAATAGTATTTCTGTTGTCATGTTAGCTTGGTTTGGACCGTCAGATCTTAGTTTTGGATTTGCCTTTTCAGTTGACCTGTACACAGTGGAAAAATTAAGTTCGGCCAAAACAATTTGTCCCCCCCCATAAAAACATTGGATTTTCAGTTGGCGGAAATCCGTTCATAATGCATTTTAATTCAGAGAAATATCATCCATGCAATAATTTTGGGAAACAAATTTGGACAAACCAATAAATTTATTTTTGTATCAATTTTTTCACAGATTAAGCGAGAAGAAGTAGCCAATAGAGGGGAAAGGAGGAGTAGTAGTACAAACATCTATGATATACAAGTATATAAATATAGAGTTTTTTAAGCTCCTCCTTTTTTCCCCTCTATTGGTCAATTGTCATTTGATCTGTGAATAGAATCAATATCCACTTGCCTGTATACTGTAATGTCTCCTAGATCTGTCATTGGGTAAAACATAAGAGGCTGAGGTCAGACTTCCTTATAAATGATTATTATTATTATTATTATCATTATCATTTATCTAGCGCTAACATATTTTGCAGTGCTTTACAATTATAAAATGGGGATATTTGACAACACCTAATTGACATTAAAAAATATTTGATGACAACTGTTACCGCAAAATTATATTTTAATGTAATAATCAAGTTTTAAAAGGAAATATATATTTAAATAAGTTTATGTTAAAAAAAATGAAGAAAACCCATCCTTATTTTTTGGTATATAACAGGATACTTCAGCCATATACATGCACCTTGGTTGGGCCAGACAGTGTTTGAAATTTGTTTTGCTGTTTATTATTTTCCGGGCTACCTTAGTCACATGGGCAAATGTCTCTTTATATGCAACATCTCATATATATATGAGCTGCTAACAGAATGCGTGAGACAACAACAGATAGAGGATGCAGCAAAGGAGGAGGTTTCTTGGCAAGACAGACTTCTCAATAGGGTGTACCTCCGGCGGATAGTGGATGTGACTCACAATACAAAATCATATCACTATTAGAAAATGCAGGACTGAAAGATAGCACTTAGACACTAATCCTAACACCTCAGGAAAGCACTCAGTACCAGATCAATAGTGGGGGTTTACCACACGAGACAAGACCCAATGTGCAGACTGTGCAAAGAGGCATCTGAGACAATCCAGCATATAGTAGCCTAGCGCAAGATGTTAGCAAGGATAACCTACACTGAGAGAGACAGCCAAGTTGCTGGGATTGTGTACTGAAATATCTGTACAGAATATGGGCTGGACCTGCGTAAGTCCAAATGAGAGATACCAAAAAAGGTAATTGAGAATAAGAGCCTGTCCTGTGAGACTTTCAGATCCAGACAGACAAGCAAGTACTGGCCAACTAATCTAACACAGCTGTGTTAGACAAGGAACGGAAGACTGCAGTGGTAGTGGATTTGGAAATACCCAGTGACTATAACATCAGGAAGAAGAAACAGGAGAAGATGGACAAATACCAAAGACTGAAAGAGGAGCTAGAAAGGATGTGGAAAGTGAAGGCAGTAGTAGTCCCACTTGTCATAGAAGCACGGGCTTGTGACCCCCCCCCCCCAAGTTGACAGTGGCTTTAATAGATTCCAAGTGGGACATCTGAGATCACTTGCCAGAAGAGTGCAGTTCTAGGAACAGCTAAGATACAGCGCAGAACCCTCAAACTCTCAGGCCTCTGGTAGAGGACATGAGAATAAGGAATACACACACATTTGTTTGTTTGTTTGTTTTAAAAAAAAAATATATATATATATGTATGTATACACAGGCATGGGAAAATCTATGTATATATACTTATTATAAGTCAATTTGCTTATCCAGCTGTGACACACATTTATAACCAATGACTTCTATTTGCTTTTAAAAACACTATTTGATGCATCTTTAAGAATATTATTCCATCTTGTACAAATAGTGCCGTATATCATAAAAATATTAAACCTCCACGGTGAAGGGTGCGAGCCACTTATGGTTTTCAAGAGAAAACCATAGCTTAGAAGTCTAGTTTACTTGTGATTGTTCATCTCTAACTCCTTTATTTTATCAGATATCATTTTTGTTGTGCTACGTTTTGTTATAAGTATTTTTTGGAACACTTACATTATCGGCTTATGCATTTTTTGTGTCTTATTAACAATCAGATTTTGCTGTTCTGCCAAAAAAACTCCAGGCAGGGAATTTAAAAGGTGAGATTTGAAGCCACAATCGATGTGGAAAATTGGCTGCTGTTGAAATGAAAGTACACACTGTCCAATGCAGGAACATTTTAGAAATAAATTCTACTTTCAACTTAAAATATTTTTATTTTTTAAATTTGCTTCTATATTTTTTCATAAAATATAGGTTCAAATAATTTGTTAATATACACGTATTTTCTTTTAAACAGCATGCCATTAATTTATGATGATCACATAATTGCTTCTGTATTACACATCCATGTTACAGTGCTGCCGCCTACCACATGTGTCCTATTAATGGTTAATAAGTGTTTAGTGGTTTATAAAAAATACCCCTTTCTGTCTACTTAGAGATTTTACCTTTTAAGTGACAACAGCAAGGTGAATTGTTCTTGTAGGACTCACCTAAGAGGTTTGCCTTGATTTGGCAAGTGGGCTTACACTTTAATGAGCAGTGAAGTGTTACTGAAAACCTTCAGTTATTTAAATGCGCATAGGGATTTAGGACAGTGTGTAGGTAACTTACTTTTGCTTCTTTTGAGGGGAAATGTTATAGTTATTGCTGCCGCTCAGGAGTAGTAGGAGCTTGAGCACAGGGCTTAATTTTGAATGTTTATATCTGCTTTTGTATTACACAGACATTTTACAGTGCTGCTGCCCTCCCCATGTATGTCTTATTAAGGGAAGGTAAGTGTGTAGTGGTTCTTAAGAATATCCCTTTCTGTCTCAGTAGAGATTTTACCTTTTAGCGGAAAGCTACGCATTTGAGCTACGCATTTGGGCTGATGAATACTATAGCCGTTGCTGCTGCCCAAGAGTAGTGGGAGTTTGAGTGCTGTACTCAGCTTTGTGATATTGTAAATAATTTTTGGTATTTGCTAACAATATTTGTCATTTACCTATCTAACCACTGAATTAGATTTTGATACAGAATATAGCAGCCTGCATTTAACAATAGGTGCAACCTTTTGATGATGGTTGGGTTTCTTAATGCATTTGGGATTTTTATAAGACTATATTAATTATGAAAAGCAGAGAGAAGCAGGGGATAAGTCAAATAAGTCGAAAGAAAGCTGAGAATAAAATTGGGCTGGAAAAGGGATTCAGAACATTCTAAGCGTCAAGCAGGCTTGTAAAGAGAAGAGAAGAATAAATAATGGTGACTTGAAAGTACAAAAAGCAGCCACGCAGGCAGAAGAAAACAGAAGAAAAAAGGCAAACACATAAAAGAGAATATTGAGAGGACAAGCCGCAGGCTGGCACAAAGAATAGAGAAGTGAAGCGAATGCATTAAACCACAGGGGGCTGTAAGAGAGAAAAGACGGGCACTGGCAGGAATGAACTGGAGGCAAGCAAATACTGGGGACTATTGGAAACACAACAAATTGTCTGACTTGCCACAGAAGAATGGAGAAGAGAAAAGAGAAAAAATAGAGGCAACGGGAGCCCGAATGCATTCACAAACAAAGAGATACACATTGTAACCATTCTGCAAGCAGCGTTACCTAGAAAATAATTGCAGCCCTTACATATAATAAGGAATCAGTATTAACAACATAATATAAAAAGCGTTATTAAGATACAATACTAACATACAATAAGACACAAATTATGATATGTGAGTGACAGTTACGGGACTTGCCATTCAGGCAACAAGAAGCTCTTCTATCTAAAAATTAACCTGTGTTGTGATTAGGCAGTAGGAATTTTCAGTAAATTAGAATTTACCTAGAGGATAGGGTATTATCTATTGAGCAGTCACTGGTTATGGGAATAGAGAAGGTAACACATCCAGTTCTTTCTTTGGCCAGGGTTGCAAGAGACTTGTGGTCATTTATTTTAACCCCATATAGGTGATGGAAGTGCACTCATCCCTTCGTCCTGGAATTCTGGGTGCTACGCTGGACAAGTCCCAGTACCACAAAGGACCAAATGTAGAATTTGAGTGTAGGAAATAATCCAGGCACTCCAATGAATTCCAACATTTTGGAATTCGTTAGAGTGCCTGGATTATTTTCTATATTCAGATTTATTTTAACCCTATCACACGTATGGACATAGTTGGGGAATGCAGAAGTAGCCATGCAGCTGCCTTCTGTTTACTCAGGGGTCTTCAGGATCCCCATTCTGATTTTTGTTTTATTATTCTTTAATATTTGCCCAATGTTCGAGAGCTTTTTTTAATTAACAGTTCTTCTCATTAAGTAATTAAAAGTACCTTCCTTAACCCTTAGGGAGGCTGTGTCCTCGAGAGGTTAAAAAGTCTGACTTGGAAAAATTACCCATCATCAGTATTTAGAGCTGGATTCAAGTCAGATTTTTGTGAATAGACAATTTCCTAAACTTCTATTGCAAGTCGCCTACATTTCAGACATACAGGATATGAACCATGTGTGTATCACTTGATATATGTCAACGCAGCTGAATAGCCAACTTTCATATATATAACTTATGGAAAGTGTTATATTCTCAGAGTATGAATAAATACTGAAAGAGTAAATATGTTATTATTATTATTATTATTATTATTATATTATTATATAGAATCCTAGACGTGAGATAAGGCTAGGGACTAATGAAAGTATTTAGAAAATTGAGCAGACTAGATGGGCCGAATGGTTCTTATCTGTCCTCACATTCTATGTTTCTATGAATTTCTAATTGTGACGAACTGACCTTCGCCACTTGTTCTTGGAGAGGACTAATGGCTAGCCTTTTACCACGTGACTATGGCCCCTGGGATGTATGGCCCTTTAAAAGCCCTCTTTGGGCATATTGGACTTTAATACTTAATACACTGTTGATGCCCCTTTAAAATATATGGGAATAGCTTTGCACTTTTGAAGTGGCACTTCGCATACAGCCGAAGTGCCGAAGTAGTCGAAATGGCCGCCATTTAACAAACAAACACATGGCGGCGGCCATTTTAATTTAGCCGAACGCGGTCAGCTGTGTTTTGCCGTCGAGTTCATGGAACTAAAATCGGATACTCGACGGTATGAACACCGCTGAAGTTTTACCTTCTCTGGAGCTTCAACCCTTCAAATGGAGTCGAACAGCGTTTGACAATACGAACACCACATTAACCTTGCAGAACAGCACTTTAACATTGACATTTGCACGAACGGGTGCCGTTTGTCTATTTGAGCTAACTTTATCATGGGAAATAGACCGGCCGCACAGCCAAATTCTGTGGAACTGTTTTGGGCAGGAAAGCCAGGCTGCGGTCAGTCAAAAAAGACTTCCATAGACACTTGAACCCCATGGCAATTTCATTCTGTTCGTGGGATCTGAGCACTGTTCGGATATCTTGAGCGCTCAGATCCAAGCTATCTGGGGATAGGTTGAATGTGGGGGTTCTGCTTAGTATAATAGGAATTATGTATTTTTATGTATTTTTACTGTTATTGTAAAATGGAGATATTTTCTGTACCTGGAAATAATTGAGTTTACTACGATTACTTAAGCCAAATATCTCCAGGATAGAGGGGAGGGATTTTACTGTGTATGTGGAAGTGTTATTTTGTTGATTAGTGTTCCCATTGGTTTGTGTCCATTTTGTCCCAGTTTACCACCAGGTCCGGGGGGGTGTGCCTCTGGCCTGAAAATGTGTATAAAAGGAATGCCTTTGTGCTCATTAAACAGATCATCTTGTACCTTCTTGAAGCTTCGCTCATGTTTGGGGGATTGGAGAACTGCCTACACTCTGGGGATTGCTATAATCACTGTACTCCCCAGAGTAAGCTCTTGTAAGAGCTTGTTCTTGTTCCTGCTTTACTCTCTTGGAGGAGAGGTTCACCCACTGGAGCTTGGAGCCTTGGCGTAGGTCCAGGTTGGGTAGGAGACGGCGAGACCCCAACCAAGCTGCGGCGGTTCGTGGGGTATGTGCTGGTTATGGTGTCGGGTGCAGTGCTTGGAGCCCTGGGGAAGCATTAGGAGCATCCATTAACCCAGTCGGGGTTACCTAGAATGATGCGCAAGCTGCAGAACTTGTAAAAGTAAACTTATGTTTAGTGTCAGTATTGGGTCTTTAATATCTCTACTATTAACGTAACGTTATTCAATAATAATTCAATTAGTGTAGATATTGCTCAAGAAAACAGAAATTAATAGAAACAAACATATTGTAAAATATGTTTCACGAAATATGATAGTTGGGTCACACAGCGCTACCGAGAAAAAAAAACTTAGAAATAAAGCAAAAATACTATTAAAACAAGATAACAATTTAATAGTTTGATACAGTGGACCAATAAAATATATATAGTAAGTAGAGAATACATTTAATTCAGTGGTTGATAACTTGAACTATATTTCTTATTTTTGAAGATTAGCTGTATCCCTATTGCATTTTTCTAGCAAATCGTTCATACTTGGATTGTGATGAAAACTTACACTTACCTAAATTGAAAAATAAGAAATTTATGTTTTAATAAAACACCTAAGGCAAAATAAAAGGTTTACTTTTTCAGTTAATATATTGACACAGAAATATTAGGGAAATACAGACTCTTATTAAATATCTACTGTGCACTGTTTGTATCTCATGCTTGTACTACGATCACTGCTATTTCCAAATATGAAGGAGTATTGAAGAATATAATAACTCAAGTATAATACACCCCTAATGAGTTCATATCTGCCATATGGCATGTATTTGTATAATTCTCAGGGCAAATCAAAAGATTTATGATCAGATCTTGGGTGGAAAACAAATGGTGGTGTCTGTTTTGTTAGAAAAGTTTGCACTTCTATATATGCTATATATTAATCCTAAAGTTTAACCAGTGAAATATCTCCTACAAATGAAAAATTAAATTGGAAAAAATTGCAAGAAAACTCCCTGCTACCTGTCACATAAGAAATATTAAAATCTACAGCCGGCTCTGTGATCTTAGAACACAAAATAATGAACTCGAGATGAATTTATCTTTAGACTAGAGCTAAGGATTGTTATTCCCTCCGTAGTACAGATTATCATTGCTTCTTTTTTGATGAAAGGCAAAAAAAAAAGTAATTTGATGCCTTAGTATGCATTTTATGTGTTACTTATGTGTTATTGTAATAAATTGCAGACAAAATATGCTTGAACCTTTTCTATCCTTAAATTTTTACTGGCAACTTAATAGACGTATGCACAGCAGAAATGTTTGGTTCGTCCGAGCCATTTTATTTCCAAAAATATATATATAAGGTTAGTTCAGGACCTCTGACATACGTTCATTTGATAGTCGGTTCGTCTGCATATAGTCCATGAAATAATTCAGAAAAAATGTTTTAGATGAACAAAAAATTATGTGAATATGGGCAGGGCTGGTGCAAGGATTTTTTTGCTGCACAGGTGATGCATTTTACTGTCCCTTCCCCCTCTGCCCCCCAGCACCTTGCCTTTTCCTCTCTTTCCAGTGCTCCACTGTGTGTCTCTTTTTGCCCTTCCCAAGCACCTGTGTGTATCTCTTCGTCCCTCTTCAGCCACTCTGTGTGTCTCCTTCTCCCCCAGTCCCTTTTGTGTATCTATCTCCCTAGGTCCCTTTGTGGGCTTTTCACACTTTCACCTTCTGGTGTGCCTGCTTAGCTCCCTTCCTACGCAGCCGCGCAGACCACTTTAATGAATCGCCAGTCTGGCAGAAAGCTGCTCGCTACAGGATACAGATGATGGTCTACCGCAGTCTGCATAGCCACACTACATGACTGGCAGGAAGGGGAACAATGTACACTGTCAATACAACTTTAATCACACACGAGAGGCTTTATCAAGCATTAACAGAACGGGATGTAGAAAATTATAAATTAAACACACTGTGCAACACAGTTAAACATTAGATCTCTCTTTACTGGAAGTGTTGAGGGAGGCTGTGTAAGTCTCAGAAGGTGTGACTAGAACTTCAAAAATAAAGTGATTTTACTTTGATGCTTAGAGTGTACCTTTAAAGGTAATGTCTAGGTTACATACATACACTGAACAAAATTATAAACGCAACACTTTTGCTTTTGCCCCCATTTTTTCATGTGCTGAACTCTTAGATCTAAGACTTTTTCAATGTACACAAAAGGCATATTTCTCTCAAATATTGTTCACAAATCTATCTTAATCTGTGTTAGTGAGACTTCTTTGCTGAGATAATCCATCCACCTCACAGGTGTGGCATATCAAGATGCTAATTAGACAGTGTGATTATTGCACAGGTGTGCCTAAGGCTGGCCACAATAAAAAGCCACTCTAAAATGAACAGTTTTTCGCATGGAGTTGATCAGGTTGTTGATTGTGGCCTGTGAAATGTTGGTCCACTCCTCTTCAATGGCTGTGCGAAGTTGCTGGATATTGGCAGGACCAGGAACACGCTGTCATATATGCCGATCCAGAGCATCCCAAAAATGCTCAATAGGTGACATGTCCGGTGAATATGCTGGCCATGCAAGAACTGGGATGTTTTCAGCTTCCAGGAATTTTGTAAAGATCCTTGCAAAATGGGGCCGTGTATTATCATGCTGCAACATGAGGTGATGGTCGTGGATGAATGACACAACAATGGGCCTCAGAATCTCATCACGGTATCTCTGTGCATTCAAAATGCCATCAATAAAATGCACCTGTGTTCATTGTCCATAACATACACCTGTCCATACCATAACCCAACCGCCACCAAGGGCCACTAGATCCACAACATTAACATCAGCAAATCGCTCACCCACACAATGCCACACATGCTGTCTGCCATCTGCCCTGTACAGTGAAAACCGGGATTCATCCGTGAAGAGAACACCTCTCCAAAGTGC